>JAWNOQ010000106.1:2400000-3071556 GCA_035045865.1 Drosophila austrosaltans
CACCTTGCGCTCTTTCAGATGGGTGGTTGGTATTAATGATGTTAAACCCACTAATGGCCATATAATTTTTATTAGTAAAATGTGTTTCTGAAACAAGTAATATATCAATATTTTTTACTTTAATAAATAAGGTTATTTCATTACGATGATTGGAAAGTCCGTTGGCATTCCATACGGCTATACGGAGATCTATTTGTTGAAAGAGTAACATTATCATATTAAGTAAATTATTTGTTAGCTCAGTCTGCTTTACTAATAGTTTTTCAATTTTTTCTAAAGAAGAGATTTCCTGTGCGATAGGATCACCTTTTAGTACTTGCGCATAGCTAGTATTATATGAAAATTGATTAGCATTGCTTGTAGGGATGTTAGTTGTCAGTCTCGGTCGTTCATTATACGTAGGTGTTGCTATTTTGTTATTAGAAACTCTATTTTTGATAATAGACTACATCCTTTGTAGCTAGCAGCATGGCTCTCAAGGCAGTTGGCACAGATGGTTGGTACATCTTTTGGTTTCGGACAATTGACGCTTAGGAGGTTATCACTACATTTAACACACTTGGGTCTTTTGTTGCAATAAGCCTTTGTGTGTCCGTACTCCTGGCATCGAAAACATTGTACCATGTCTCTAACTTTCCTTGGCGGCTCGATTGTTGCAATGGCATTACCGATGTGATTTATTTTGTAGATCTCTGCGTTGTTATACCCTGTACCCATAGGGTAGAAGGGTATATTAAAGTTGCTAAAATGTATGTAACAGGCAGAAATATACATTTCTGACCCCATAAAGTATATATATTCATGATCAGCATCACTAGCCGAGTCGATTGAGCCATGTCCGTCCGTCTGTATGAACACCTAGATCTCGGAGACTATAAGAGCTAGAGCTACCAAATTCGGCTTGTAGATCCTTCTAGTGTGCAGACATATCAAGTTTGTTTCAAATTTTTGCCACGCCCACTTCCGCCCGCGCAAATCGGGAAAACGTACTACTAGAGCTGCATTTAAGATATCGTATTCTTACTTGGCACACCTAATTATATTAAATTTTGTCCAAATCGGATAATAAATATCGGAGATATACCTATATGAGTTTTGCACTGAATTGCCAAGGCGACATTGGCTGGCAAGAGTGAGCGAGACAGCATGCGTTTGCTGTTGCTGCATGTTAAAGAGAATTTTGCATCAAATTGATGGCGATTTCGAGGATATTCTATTTCATTTAGTATAACTAGTTGGTACAGGGTATACTCAATGTCGGCAGGGACGACTTGCTTGCTTCATTTTTATTTGGTTCCAGGTCAACGAAGAACATTGGAAGTGGCTCCTTGGTAATACGACTCTTAATGTTGTGTATCTATGGGTGTCGAATGATGCAAGTTTTTTACCACGACTCTAAATGCCCTTTCCTGCTTAATTTGAAATGTGTGGTAGTTTCCTTTTTTGGCCGTTAATGGTTTAATTAAGCTCCTATATTTTTCAACAGCTTTTACCATAATACGAATATGTCCGTCTCGTTTTGTCTCATATGTGGATTCAGTGGCTTCAATGTGAGGGTTGAGAAATTGAAGAAATCCAAGTATGTCACCGACTTCGGAACAAAAATTGGGGGTGGCTTCTCATTTTTTGCTGTGTCTATTTCCATTTCATCAGTTGTTGCATTTTTTGCGTTTTTTTGCGTTATCGTCATCTTCCAAATCTGCCAATAGGGCAAAGTGGTTAGCCTGTTCAGATGTAGAAGGGCCAGTGAAAGGACTTTTCCTTTTCACAGATGGAGACTCTTCATTCTTTCGTTTAATTGAGCGTGGGTTTGTTGGTACCTTTTCCCACACAAAATTATTGTCTTCGCCTAACGGCATCGTTTGCTGCATAAAAGCAGCCGACTTGCAGTTGCTTTTCAGTTGTTCTATTTTTAGAAGAGTTGGCCGCTACTCACTGCTTGTTGTTCTTGCTTGTGCTGGTTTATTTTATTTTGTTTTGCTTGTTTGTTTTCGAACTTCACTATTCTGTCCTCATAATAAAATGGGCAATCCTCTTTGTATATTTTTAAGTCTCCACCTCGTTTAGCGTTTTTACTGCATTTACCAACTATAGTAATACTCCCTCCAATAACATAAAATGCTGCGTGCTGTCGTTCACCGAATGAAAAGTTTAATGTATGTATAAATGGATCTTGCAGTTCTCCACGCCTCAAGGAGAACAAAAGAGTTTTTTGCGTGCTGTCTGAAAAATTTGGATTAGCAAACACCTGCAATAGAGGTGATATAGCTTGAGCCTGAATAATTTGAAATGATTCCCAGCCTGTTTTACATGTGCAAAACTTATCGGATGGTCCAATTCGCTGCACCCAGAACATATTGTATGCGTAGCTTATGAAGCACAATTGAGTAATAAAAATTTTAAGCACAGATGCCCACAATTATAGTCCTGAAACTTTTGTAGACGATAATAGTTGTATTCTAAATTGCCCCCCAGATATTGTATGACTTCTATGGGTGGTTGCAAATTACCAAAACTGTCGAAATATTTTACTGAATCAGCATTTTTTGAATAAGCTACCCAATGCGTACCTCCTCCCCTCGATGAATCCAAATTTATAACACCACATTCATTTCTCCATAGATCTTTGCGGGGAAAGAGGGTATCTCTCATAAATACATCTATAAAGTTTATAATGTATTTTTGACCGAATTTCAAAATATCAAAATTTGAGAGAGGTTTATTGGGTAGTTGGCTTAAAAGTTTTTTGAATGTGTTGTCGTGTTAGTTAAACCATAACCACTGCGATATGGGCGAAGGAAATAGCCCTTTCCTAAAGCAATAGCTTCCATCTTTTGATTATGACGCTTGTTCTCTTCAAGCTGCGCAGCAGCATTCTTAGCAGAATTCACCGTTTTTGCTATGGCTGCGCCACCTCCTGCAAGACCGCCAACGGCGCTTAGTGCAGCTAAAATGGGTATTAATGGAAGAAAACCTCCAATTTTGGGTACAGCAATAACGCGGGGGATTGCTATAGGGGTTTTATTCTTTTTACTAATTTTTTTACTGATAGCTTTACGCGCTATTTGAATGGCCTTATCAATGTCTAGTGGTTTTTTATTTCTTAATTCCCTAGAAGCAGCTTGAACAATATCCATAAATTTTTTCTTTCTTTTTGTGCAAGTTGAAGTATTACGCTTTTTACGTCTGCCTCCCCCCCTATTTTTTTTATCTTTAAGTCCCATTCCAAAAGATTTCTTCGCTTTCATTAAGTTTGTTACGAGCCAAGCAGCAGACTTTTCTCCCACACCGCTATCAGCAGCCTTTACTCGCTCCCACGCTCTCTCAGCTAACTGCGCGTCAGCAATGTGTCGCTTCTCAAGGTCTTTGTTTTGTGAGTAAGCAATATCGTGTTCTCTGCAAGCAGCATCCAATAGATTGATTCCCTTATCTTCACGCTCTAACCGTTTTTTTAGTTTAGTTCCAGGGCCACAGAATTGATATCCCGGTAATGTAATTCAATGGGTAGACTATTAATAAGTTTATTAATTACACCTCCAGTGCCACCTCCGTAACGATAGGCTTTCAGTTTATAACTGTTTTTATTATAAAATTGTAGAGGCATTTTTATTCGAAACTCAGTCTATGATGTACATTACTTAATGCAGAAGTAGAGGTGAAACAAAGCCCTTAAATATGCACCTTAAGAAACAAAAAACCAATATCGAGATTAGAAATTTTGATTCATCATCGAATACTGAAAAATTAGAGCATTAATTCTTGGTCCGAGTAATTGTAGTAAAACAAATCTAGTACTCAGCTTGATTGAAAGTCGAAATGGTTTGGAACTTAAAAATATTTATCTGTGTTCAAAATCGTTGGGTCAACCGAAATATGAATATTTAAAAACGTTAATTGCTCCAAAGAAGGGTCAAAAATATCAAAGAAGCTAACTTCGGCTCTGCCGAAGTTTATATACCCTTGCAGCTTCATTGTTTTATTATTTAATTTAAAAACAAAATTTTTAAAGTAATTGAAGAGAAAACTCAACTAAAAATTTTCCCGAATTCACCGAGAATCGAATCCACCAAACACCGAACCATCGTGCGACCGATCTTTACGTACTACGTCACCATCCTCACTTAACTCACTTAAGCTAGTTCGACATACATATACATATAGCAAACGCATGGCATCTCGCTCTTCAAATTTCGTTCTGTGCAACAACACAACGCAAATGTTTCTGTCTCTCTCACACACCGCGTGGTGACGAATTTTTGCATATGTGTGTGTGTGCGTGATTGCTTGGAATTTGTTTTTGTTTCTTTGCTGCCAAAGAAAATTGCTTATTTTACTCGAGGTACCTCCACGTTTTAGTTAATAACTCCGGTGATAATTATCCGATCCGACTAATTTTTAAACTTGGTCTGGCTACACCATTAAGGAACTTAACTTTTCATGTTTCAACCATGTAGCTTAAAATTTAAGCTCGAAAACGCCAGAACAAACAGACAGACGGACAGACGGACAGACGGACAGACGGACATGTCACAATCGACTGGGCTGTTGATGCTGATCAAGAATATATATACTTTATGGGGTCGGAAACGTATATTTCTATGCGTTACAAACATCTGACCAATTTTATAATACCCTCTGCAAGGGTATAAAAAACGAATCTGTCATACCTCCTAATAAAGCGAAAAAAAATTCGATAATGATATTCGATAATGTTGCTTGCGAAAAACAGAATTCAAACTTCACTTCACTGAAGCAAGACGTGTTTTTTGCCGCTCCGCTTAAATTCGATAATTATTGTGCTCTAATACCGCTTAGAATTTAATTTTTGTGCCTATTTAAACACAAAATATTTCGGAGTTCAAACAATATTATTAAACTTTTTAGTGAAGTTATAATATAAACTTGCCATCATAAAGTTTAAATTGTTCAATTATTATTCTTGGACTTTTCCTGTGTGTCTACAGCTGCTTGCTTTTTGTGCTTCTCTCTTAACTAAGAGTGTTAATTGTCGCACTCTTCGCCCTGTAACAAGTTGAGCATCTCACTACCCAAATTAACAAGTGCAGTTATATACGGTGGCTCTCGCGCTTGATTACTGCTGAAGCTAAAACATTTTTATCATCTGCTTTGTCCTTCTATTCGGCTACAGTGCATACTACCTAAGTGAGATTTCCTGTAACTATGCTGGCTTGCTGCATCTCAACGTGTGACAGGAGACAACTCATAGCCGACGATCTCTATGTCTCATGCTGGCTCTGTGATTACTATGCACATATTAAATGTGCCGGTCTCACTGGGCGTGTCCGAGATACAATTAGAAAAAGGATCGGACTTAACTGGACATGTGACAGTTGTCGCACTGTGGAGCTTGAGATGAGAACATTTATGCGACAAACGCGTGATGGTTTTAAGAGTCTTCACACTGATTTAAGCTCTTTCGTGAAGAAGTTCAATGATCTTGAGTCAAATTTCATCTCATTGAAAGTCTTGAGCGAGTCCCCTAAGAGAAAAAAATCAAACAACCTCTCTGTGGATATTTCTGCAAAGCCTCTTACTCCTAATATGGAAACCACTACTCCAATTTTTGCGACGCCTCTTATTGTCAATATGCCTTCGGATGTAAATCGTCACACCAACTTTACGGAGAGCGATGCTGCCGAATTCATTGCTGACGGGAATGATGCTTTAACTTCTGTGGCATCAGCTGATAATATGATTGTTGTAACTGCTCCAAATGGTGTCGCTGAGGCCATTGAAATTGCTAGCACATCTGCTCCTTCTAATGCTATAGTTGAAGCCGTTAACCCAATCAATACCTTGGGCACTAGCACTGCGGTAACGTCTACGGCTTCTGTTGCTACTTATTCAACTACCGTCGCTGCTTCTACTTGCTCTATTACAGCAATTGCGCCGAAGAAGCATATTTTTTTGGTGTCCCGCCTGCATGCCAACACTGCTGAAGATGACCTCATTGCTTTCATCCATAAAGCCTTTCCTGCCTCGGATATTTTAGTTAGAAAATTTAAGTTTAGTAAAGCTAGAGAGTTTAGTAGAGCTAGAGATATTTCTTCTTTTAAGATTTCCGTACCTAACTCTCTATTCAATTCTATTGTATCCTCATCTTTTTGGCCTGAGCATACTGTTGTTCATGAGTTCACAGTATCTAACAATCGGCCTACTAGATCTGTTGCCTCTCTACTTACTTCAAAACCATCAAAAAACTAGATTTCCTAACTCCTGAAATCAATATATCTTATCAAAATGTGAGAGGACTGCTTAGCAAACTAACATCTCTTTATCTAAACAGTATCTCTTTTACCTCCCATGTCATTGCGTTTTCTGAGACTTGGCTCAAGCCAAATGTCTTAAGCTCTGAGTTTTTTTCAAGTGAATATGTGGTTTATAGAAATGATAGACCTGCGCGTCGAGGTGGAGGCGTTCTGGTTGCCATCAAATCTAACCTTTCCAGTGAGATGGTGAGCATCGACGTCCCATACAATATCGAAACAATTTGTATTAAAATAACTTGCCCAAACACTAATATCTTTATTATTTGCTGCTATATTCCTCCAACGTCTGAGATTTCTATTTATAATCACCATGCAGTTACCTTCAAAAATATTTTCTCCTTTCTCCGTGATCCTGATCATTTAATCATCTTAGGTGACTTTAATTTACCTCATGTTCTGTGGCAAAACCAATTGGAGGTTCCATATCTTATCCCTTCAGCACATAACGATTTTTTAGGTGAGCTGTTTGATCTTCCCTTGTTTCAAATGAACTCGATAACCAACTCATCTAGCAGACTTCTTGACTTGGTATTCGTCAGTGACTCTTCATCAATTAATATTGAACGATGTCCTCCTTTATCGCTTCCCGAAGATGCATATCACCCTACACTGGAAATGAATCTTGCTCTTAATTCTTCATCTAATATTATCCCCTCTTCTCAACCTCGTTGGCGGAAATGTTTTCGCAAAACTGACTTTTGTAATGTGAACTTAGTGTACCCTTATTTGGGGTACGATACTCCAGCCGACTATATGGTTCACCTTGCAGTGCAACTGGACATAGGAAGAGGGACTGTGCACTTTTCTGCCGCTCTCTTAGCTCGCCGGATGGGGGGGGTTCTTTTCCCTACAACCTATTTATGTATCTATTCACAACAAAAATTATAGTGCACAAAAACAAATTTACTGGATGGAAGGATTGGAGTTTTAACTGTTGACGGTGTGTGGGTGAACGTGGTGGTCTGTTCATCTCTCCCTTCTTTACCCTCCCTACCTATGGACAATCCTCGGAGATATATTAATTGGTTGTCCCCTAAACAAATAAAGGTCGACTAGCTCATCAGTTTTCGGGCATTTCAGGTGATAATTTTATTCACAATTCCATTCTTAACTCTTCGTAATCTGACAAAATCTATAATCGATAAACCTTCTCATAATGAGAGAAAACAAAACAATTTAGCAAATATACACCAGAACGATCTTGGGGAAGCTGATAATATTCCCAGTAAACATGATGATAATTTTATACAAGTAATGTAGTTGTTATATATAGGTATATATATACATAAATATAAAAAATGATGGTCAATATACTCTTACTCAGAAAAATAACTCCCTGGGCCCATGGATGATGATTCGTTGAGATGTAGAGATGACGCTGAATATGTTAATAAATGGATTAATAAATGTTCGATGGATTTTTGCTAAATTGCATAATTAATAGATTCAATTATTACGTTTACAAAATATAAAAAAAAAGTTAATTAATTAATTATGCATCTCAGCACTAACTACACTTAAATCTATAGTTTCCTGGTTATAGTATTTTAATTATCTATCATTCTAAGACATCCGAGAGCCTCGCTGTTGGATAATTCGAACCGCTTTATCTCCTTAGCGACCCTGTTATAGTTTTATATGGTTACACAAATTGATCTGGGATGGTCCGTTCAAATCAACCGGTCAACAAGTAGGTTATGACTGAGAAATGGTGTGATTGACTCCCAGATTCCAACTACAGCCCTAGTTCACAACCAGCAGCCCTATTTTTGGGTCGATTCTTAGGTGCCAAATTATATAACGCTGCTTCCAGACTGAGTACGAGGTGGACTCGGCTAGTGGCGTGGCTAAAACTGATTGCAAATAATACACGATATGCCAGGAACACACTAGCCGGCCTGTTTCTAATGGTATGAAATTTCTATTAGTAAAGACTCCCGATAGTTTTAGTGTGGTTACCTGTAGCCTGATGAGCGCAATGCTAAATAGTTGCGCTGGAGTATCACTTCTGGATTTCACCTATTCGGATTTAGACCGATGGGTGTCTGAGGTCTTTTGCGATAATTGAACGATTTAAATTAAGCACAAGATTTGAATCACAAGATTAAACTTATTAATTATCAGATTGTCTTGTGGCTTTCTAAATATATTAATTAAACTTCGTCACAATTGATTGCACACTTGTACCAGCACAGTGGAAAAGTATATTATTTGAATCGGTTGGTTTATTAATTTTACTCAAACGTGGCTTGTTCGCAAGGAAATAATTCTGACTGTCTAAACTTCCGAACTTTGTCCCCTTTATAGACCTCTGGTGCCCAAAAGCTGGTACTTTTCCACTCCAATGCAACGGAGCTATGGCCTGATCTATTTTATCCACTAGATTGGAGGGGTTGGTGGGGGGGAGGCACAAGTTTTGTGACTCAAGTGTGTGAGAGAAACGGAAGACAATTGAGCAGTTGCCGTTGATCGCTGCACTTTAAGCTCTCACTCAAGCTTGTGCTCAAACTGCTTGACCGCACTGCTTGCAAGTTACTTTTTGAACTAACGAATTTCTGACTTGTAACGTATGTTTCAAATATAACTACCATTTCAAGGCACAAGTAAGTTTTTGTTTTCTTTTTATTTTTGTTATGCCTAACCGACCACTACAACGCAGATAATGTCCTACCACCAGAAGGGGATCATTATCTGAAAAAGGAAGGTTATTTACGTAGCTGAAGATCTTTTAAATGGTAAACTCCCATAAACTTTCCTTTCTCGTTTTGTATCTCGTAATAAGTAGGACTAATTTTCTTTTGGACTATTCCCTTGACGAAAACTAAGTCAAGCTTACGATTGAATCGTTTACTGGCATTACTTTGCGCAAAGTTCCGTGCATATACTTGGTCGTTGACCTTAAGTTGAGAGACTCTGGTACGCAAATTGTAACGTCGAGCATTCTGTTCATACATTTTCGAGACATTTTCTTTCGCTTTTGCCCGAATGATCTGCATGGCATTAGGATAATCAATTCTGGCATCGTCTATTAACAGATTTAATTTTCGTTAATCTCATTTAACTTAAGATCCCAACCAGTATGATCTTTACCGATATAGGCTCTCACTGCGGCTAAAACACTTCGGTTTAACCTTTCACTAGCGTTTGCTTGTGGCGAATAAATAGCGGTGCAAATATGTTTAATTGCGAACTTAGTCAGAAATGCTTCAAAATATCCTGAACGAAATTGAGAACCATTATCAGTTAAAATGGATTCTGGCACTCCAAAAGTGTAAAAAATGTGCTGTTCTAAATAGTCGCAAATCTTCGGTGAAGTAAATCGTTTTAAGGGACATAGAAAGTGGAATTTGGTGTGGTGATCAACAATGATTAAAAGTCCAATATTACCAGCTTTCGTTCGGGGATAAGGACCTAATAAGTCCATATACAGTCTTTGAAAGGGCCTGTCAGAAGACATGGGTTTGCCTAACGGAGGTTTTAAAATTACGTTTGGGCTTTTGGTCTGTCTGCATATATCACACTTGGAGATATAATCTCTTATTTGTGATACCATCCGTGGCCAATACAGGTATCTTCTTAACTTCTCTAACGTTTTGCCTATACCACAATGGGAAGAACTGGGTGAATCATGCGCTCTTTTTAGAACGTCTAAAGTGAGGCCGGCTGGAACCCAAAGTTTCCAGGCATTCAAAGAATTATCTTTATCAACAGGCTCAGTTTTTTTATAAATAAATTGATCCTCAATTTTTAAATCGGGCAGTTTATTTTGGTTCTCAATTATTCGACTGATAAGATCCTCGTATTCCAAGCTTTTAAACTGATCTGAATTTAGATCAATTATGGGACCTAATTCACTAAATTCCTCTATGATTGGTTCATGTTGTCTGGATAAGGTGTCAGCTACTATATTTTGTGATCCTCTACGATGTTCTATCTTAAACACAAATCCTTGCAATTGGAGAGACCAACGAGCTAGTCTACCTGATAAGTCCTTCTGCCTCATTAGCCACTGCAAAGCTGCATGATCTGTTATTACGACAAAATCTTGACCTTCAATATAGGGTCTAAATTTCTTTATACCTTTAATTACAGCAAGACATTCTAATTCCGAAACTGAGTAGTTCCTCTGTGCTTTCGTTAATTTAACAGACATAAACGCAATTGGCAATTCGACTCCTTCCTCATTTTTCTATACCAACACACAACCGAGTCCATGCAAACTAGCGTCGCAAAGCAATATAAATCCTTTTGTGAAATCGGGAGTGATTAAAATAGGAGCTATTGTTAATAATCTTTTGAGTTCTACGAACGATGTTTCAGCCGAATCTGTCCAATTGAATGACTTCTGTTTCTTGAGCATCTCTGTCAATGGAAAACTGACAGCTGCGTAGTTATTAACAAATCTCCGATACCAACCAGAAAGTCCTAGAAATCTTCTGAGTTGTTTTACTGTTTTTGGTGAGGGAAAATCGTTAATGGCCTGCATTTTCATAGGATCGGTTTTCAGTTGCCCATCTCCAATAATAAATCCAAGATATTTGATCTCACTTAAGCAAAATTTTGATTTGGCTATGTTGATAGTCATATTAGCTTTCCTCAAGTAAAACGCAACCTCTTGCAATAGCAACAAATGAGAATTAAAATCATCCGAGAGAATCAATAAGTCATCCAAATAGACGAAAACTCGATTCCGAAGCATGGGAGGAATGATTTTATCCATTAATCGACACAATGTCTGCGGCGCGTTACACAGTCCGAAAGGCATCACCTTATATTGGTATAATGGACGATTAGGTATGGTGAAAGCAGTATATTGTCTAGAGTTCTTTTCTAAGGGAATCTGCCAGAAAGCATTTTTCAAATCTAAACCGGTTATATAACGAGCAGGTGGAATACGGCTTAATATCCCGTCGATGTGAGGTAAAGGATATGCATCTTTGCGCGTATGTTTATTTATTTCCCGAGAATCCAGACATAACCGACTCTTATCACCCTTTTTAACAAGTACACAATTGCTACTCCATGGACTGTCTGATGGCTCTATGATATCCAATGCTAGCATTTTATCTACTTCTTCGAACATTGTCTTCTCTACCGCTGGAGAGATCGGCCAGTGTCGTTGTTTTATTGGCCTTACGGAATCTACCTCTATCAAGTGAGATGCTACCGTTGTTCGACCGAGACCTTCTCGTTCATAAGATGGGAACAAGTTAATTGTCGTTGCTAATTGTTTTTGCTGATCTGGGGTAAGAATATGTGGCTTTGAGATTTCCTTTGTTAGACTAACATCATTAGTAATCTCAGAGATAGTATTGTCCATGATCTTGTCTAGCAACGCAAACTCTTTCCAAAAATCAATTCCTAAATAGATCTCTTGTTTTAAATCCGGTACTAAATAAAATTCTAACTTCTTGCTTAAATTCCGATATGTCACAGTAGTTTTAAATTTCCCTAACACCGCACATTTGCTTCCATCAGCTGTTTTAATACAACCGAGATATTTGCGACTTCCTGCCTTACTTAGAAATTCCTCAGCTGCTGTGTTGCCAATGCAACTTATTGTTGCTCCTGTGTCTAGTAATGCTACAAAAGTCTTGCCTTCAATGGTTATATCGGTATACATCCTGTTATCCTTCTTAAGGAAAATTGATGAACAAAAAAGTTGTTTCCTTGACCTAATATCTCGCCAAAAGTTTCTCAATCTTTTTGTTGAACGCTTCGGTCTCCAGTTGATCTGACTGTTGTTACCAAAGATGTTCTTTCTTGCTCTTAAGTAATTATTAAATCTAACATGAAATGGTAAGTTTGGATTAATTCCTTTCATTGATAAGTTTTGGTACTTATCCGTTTGGGTGCTTATATTTCTTAGTAGTTTTGACTCATTTGTTTTAATTTTCACATCTGCCGGTTTTGATTTGGATGCGTCAGAGTGTTGGTCTGCGCATCCACTCGGCGGTTTTCCGTCGGGTGACAGGTTCGACATCGGGGTTTAAACACATTCTTTGCCCCACAACCATAGCAGAATATAGAAGGATTTTCAAGACAATTCTCAAACCTATGCCCTGGTTTGTCGCAATTCCAGCAGATGAATTTCTTCCGCTGTATTTCAGAAACCTCCTCACATATATCTTCACTATCAATCTCAGCTACTGCTCTAGCGCCGTATCTCGGTTTGAATGTATTTGGTGAAACATGTTTATAAAATTGCTCGTGCGTACGAATTTCTTGCCTTAACAAAGCAATGTTATGAATATTTAAATGCATTAATTCATATCGCAATGTGGTTTTTGAGTTACGTATTAGTAATCGAACTAATGATTGCTCAGAGATATTTTCTCGCAATCGCTCAACTAATCGCTCTACTGCAAACTGATAGTCTTCAAAAGGTTCATTATCTCCCTGTTTGCGGGAGTTGATTAATTCCCATACATCTAAATCTGAATCTGTGTCTTCAAACTTTTTCATAAATTCACTACAAAACGATCCCCAGGTAAAGGAAGGATTGTTACGATGAAATCTCCAAAACCATTCGCTAGCCTTATCTCGAAATAATATGTGCAAGTGATCGCATAGCAGTGGAAAATTTCCGTTCAAATTCTGAATTGTAAGCGAACGAGCTCGATAAAGAAAAGCTTCTGCTTGCATACCCAATTTAGAGCCGTCAAATTTAAGGTGCCAATTTTGAATTATGCTAGCTGCTTTTTCAACTGCCGCGGGTGTATAGTCTCTACTAGTCCTAATACTAGAATGCCTCTCAGTTCGACTATGATCTGATGTGTGAACGCTGTCATCTACTTCTCCCGGTCTTGTTCCTAATTGATTCACTCTAGGAGAGCTGTGCAAATTACTTCCAAGATTAAGGGAAGCCAATTCCCCTTGAATGGACTTTTTTATTGTTTCCGCTAAAACAGAGGTGATGTTTCCCACTAACTGCTGTTGCTGACCTTGAACAGTGGATTGAATTAGATTAATAATTTCAGTATTAGTCATGGTTGGATTTGGTCTGGCTGATTGATTTGGCCTACCAGTAACTGCTGGCTGTTGACCTGGTGGTCTTCCTGGCTGACCTCGTTGTTTTGATCTGGTAGTCACACCGCCAGTTGGTAACTGTTTCTTATTAATAGCACCGGTGGATGGCTTGACTACATTTGTTTCTAGATTACTAGAACTATCGAGAGGTGCACACACATGCGAAGTATTAGCGGCCGCCTGTATTTCTACATCGAGTGTATTATCTGTGTATCTTAATTGCCTAGATGTGCAGGTAAAATTGCATCTTGGGCAAGATGTGGCGTTTTGCAGCCATTCTACAATACATTTGTTATGAAATTGATGAGTACATGGGGCTGTGGCAATTAGTTCGTGATTACCTAATATTTCATGGCATATGCCACACAAGGACTCGCTTGCGCCCATGGCGTCAACTAAATTATCGGTACTTCGACGCACCGCCATATTTAAATTGGTATTATAATATTGATTGTAAATCCTACTTCCTGATTATGCTCCGAAAACGATGATAAGTCTAACCTCAACAGTCTTTCATTCTATTGTTAATCTAATGGCTATTGTTATTTACTGTTTGTTGCATCGATAATGTTTGGTCAATACTTTAAGAAAACTTAAAAGATTGCATATTCCGAAACATTAAAGAAGAATCAAATGTAAATTTTGAAGAAAACTAACGAAAACTTTATTCTGGTATTGGTCAGTTAAATCCTTTAAAGTATGAATCCAAACTGCATTTCCAAATACTGATTAAGGCCATTTCTTTTTCCGCTATTGTGAAGTATCTATTGTTTGATAAGAGTATGAAACTAATCATATATAATTCCTGTAGTACTGTGTGTCTCTGTAGTGGTCGACCAACCCTTGTTCAACAGAATTGAAATCGCAAAATTCCAAGCAACCGAAACACCACCTGGGATGCTTTTGATTAGTCGGGTATATAAAAATATTGAAAGGAAATGATAATAGAGAGCAGTTGGGGCTCACCAAATTAAATCGGACCCTAAAGCTGTTAGTTGGGTTTTTTTTTTTTTTTTTTTTTTTTTTTTTTTTTTGTTTTTTTGCTACTTCCCGGGCCCCACGTTGGGCGCCATTTTGTAATGTGAACTTAGTGTACCCTTATTTGGGGTACGATACTCCAGCCGACTATATGGTTCACCTTGCAGTGCAACTGGACATAGGAAGAGGGACTGTGCACTTTTCTGCCGCTCTCTTAGCTCGCCGGATGGGGGGGGTTCTTTTCCCTACAACCTATTTATGTATCTATTCACAACAAAAATTATAGTGCACAAAAACAAATTTACTGGATGGAAGGATTGGAGTTTTAACTGTTGACGGTGTGTGGGTGAACGTGGTGGTCTGTTCATCTCTCCCTTCTTTACCCTCCCTACCTATGGACAATCCTCGGAGATATATTAATTGGTTGTCCCCTAAACAAATAAAGGTCGACTAGCTCATCAGTTTTCGGGCATTTCAGGTGATAATTTTATTCACAATTCCATTCTTAACTCTTCGTAATCTGACAAAATCTATAATCGATAAACCTTCTCATAATGAGAGAAAACAAAACAATTTAGCAAATATACACCAGAACGATCTTGGGGAAGCTGATAATATTCCCAGTAAACATGATGATAATTTTATACAAGTAATGTAGTTGTTATATATAGGTATATATATACATAAATATAAAAAATGATGGTCAATATACTCTTACTCAGAAAAATAACTCCCTGGGCCCATGGATGATGATTCGTTGAGATGTAGAGATGACGCTGAATATGTTAATAAATGGATTAATAAATGTTCGATGGATTTTTGCTAAATTGCATAATTAATAGATTCAATTATTACGTTTACAAAATATAAAAAAAAGTTAATTAATTAATTATGCATCTCAGCACTAACTACACTTAAATCTATAGTTTCCTGGTTATAGTATTTTAATTATCTATCATTCTAAGACATCCGAGAGCCTCGCTGTTGGATAATTCGAACCGCTTTATCTCCTTAGCGACCCTGTTATAGTTTTATATGGTTACACAAATTGATCTGGGATGGTCCGTTCAAATCAACTGGTCAACAAGTAGGTTATGACTGAGAAATGGTGTGATTGACTCCCAGATTCCAACTACAGCCCTAGTTCACAACCAGCAGCCCTATTTTTGGGTCGATTCTTAGGTGCCAAATTATATAACGCTGCTTCCAGACTGAGTACGAGGTGGACTCGGCTAGTGGCGTGGCTAAAACTGATTGCAAATAATACACGATATGCCAGGAACACACTAGCCGGCCTGTTTCTAATGGTATGAAATTTCTATTAGTAAAGACTCCCGATAGTTTTAGTGTGGTTACCTGTAGCCTGATGAGCGCAATGCTAAATAGTTGCGCTGGAGTATCACTTCTGGATTTCACCTATTCGGATTTAGACCGATGGGTGTCTGAGGTCTTTTGCGATAATTGAACGATTTAAATTAAGCACAAGATTTGAATCACAAGATTAAACTTATTAATTATCAGATTGTCTTGTGGCTTTCTAAATATATTAATTAAACTTCGTCACAATTGATTGCACACTTGTACCAGCACAGTGGAAAAGTATATTATTTGAATCGGTTGGTTTATTAATTTTACTCAAACGTGGCTTGTTCGCAAGGAAATAATTCTGACTGTCTAAACTTCCGAACTTTGTCCCCTTTATAGACCTCTGGTGCCCAAAAGCTGGTACTTTTCCACTCCAATGCAACGGAGCTATGGCCTGATCTATTTTATCCACTAGATTGGAGGGGTTGGTGGGGGGGAGGCACAAGTTTTGTGACTCAAGTGTGTGAGAGAAACGGAAGACAATTGAGCAGTTGCCGTTGATCGCTGCACTTTAAGCTCTCACTCAAGCTTGTGCTCAAACTGCTTGACCGCACTGCTTGCAAGTTACTTTTTGAACTAACGAATTTCTGACTTGTAACGTATGTTTCAAATATAACTACCATTTCAAGGCACAAGTAAGTTTTTGTTTTCTTTTTATTTTTGTTATGCCTAACCGACCACTACACTTTGCCCGCCTTGACTCTATTCTGAGTAGGACAGACTGGTATAATATATTTAATGGCGTCGATTTAGATACTGCTGTTGATCGCTTTTATTCCACTCTTTATGCTGCTTTTGATGTTTGTGTGCCAAACACCGTATGTGAATACAATTCAACAAAGCCTCCTTGGTTCACACGTACCCTCTCAAATTTAAAAAATGTTAAATCAAGGTACTTTAAGCGCTTCAAACAAACCCAATCACACATCGATTATATTAGATACAACTCAGCAAAATCTAAGTTTCTCATATTGAACAAACAATGTTACAATGTTTACTTATCGCGTTGTAAATGCGATTTTTTCCATAATCCGAAGCAATTTTATAAATTTGTAAATTCTAAACGGCGTTCAAATGCAACTACTTCGTCATACTTTTTCAATGCAGAAACAGCTGATATTGACTCTAGTATAGCCGATCTTTTTGCCAACTTCTTTCAAACGACTTACTCTAATTCGCTACCTTCCAACGGATCTTACCCGTACTATATGCACCAACCCAACCTTATTTATATGCCTAATATTTCTGAAGAATCTCTCGTAATTTGTTTAGCCTCTTTGAAGTCGTCATTTTTGCCTGGTCCAGACAACGTCCCCAGTTGTATTCTAAAGACATGCTCCCTTTCGTTAAGTGAACCTCTGTTAAGGCTTTTTACCCTCTCCATAGAAACAGGTCACTTTCCCTCTTTTTGGAGTAATTCATTTATAATCCCCCTATTTAAAAAGGGGAACAAATCTGACGTAACAAACTATAGAGGTATAGCCAAACTCTTGGTTATTCCTAAACTTTTTGAAGAGTTGATTTCGATTAATCTTAAACACCAATGCAAATCTATAATTTCTCCCCATCAGCATGGATTTATGAAGGACGTTCATCACTTACAAATCTTCTCGAATTCAGTACATTGGTTCATGATGGCTTCCGTAATAAATCACAAACGGATGTCATCTATACTGATTTTAGCAAAGCCTTTGATAGTGTCGATCACAAACTTCTGTTAAAGAAACTTGATTTGCTAGGATTTTCTCCTAATCTTTTATCCTGGTTAAAGTCTTACCTCACCAATAGAACTCAAAGAGTTTTTTTTAGATCTGCGCTTTCCAAAAATGTTAATGTCATATCTGGTGTTCCCCAAGGAAGTCATCTGGGCCCACTACTCTTTACTCTGTTTATTAATGATTTACCTAACGTTTTAAATAACTCCCATGTATTTATGTTTGCAGATGATGTTAAGCTTTGCGTATCATTTAAAGATCCAGCTCTTCATTCCATTTTACAAGCTGATATTAATAAGCTTAGTGAGTGGTGCATGATTAATCATCTCCATCTCAACACACTGAAATGCTCATCTATGACATTTTGTCGTCGTTCGCCGTTTCTTTCCAATTACTCAATGAATGGCGCTATCCTAAATAGAGTTTTTTCTGTTGAAGATTTGGGTATTATTTTTGATCCCAAACTAAGCTTCCTGCTTCACATTTCATCTGTGGCTAACAAAGCAACATCTTTGCTAGGCTTTATAAAGCGTTGGTCCAAAGAGTTCAGTGATCCTTATATTACTAAGATCTTATATATATCCCTGGTACGTCCAGTGCTTGAATATTGCTCACCAGTTTGGAGTCCTCAATATTCTATTCACCAACAACGAATTGAATCAGTCCAAAAACAATTTTTATTGTTCGCCCTACGTGGTCTAAACTGGGAGCTAAAACATAAAAACAAAAAATTATCCCCACTCAAGAAAAAAAAATGAGCTCAATGTACTGTGAATCCAGTATTTGCGCAAGAGGACTTCTTCGCTCATCACAAATATGAGCAAAATAATCATTATACATTATCTTTACTAACCCCTGATGTATATTATTTTATTGGAGACCAATACTATGTGGATGAGTGTGAGCAAATAGAGGGTGAGCTTCAATCAATTAACCACCAGATAGAATGAAGTTCTCACGAGGAGGAGGATACCCCCTCTGAAGATTTGAATACTCCTGATGAAGAAAACGCATCCTCAAACTCACCCAGGCTGGACAAGAAAGCATTTAAATTCTGTGCGTTGAATGCAGCGAACCGATATAAGAAGCTGTATTTTCAGCTTCTGCAGAATAAAATGAAGCAAGCAAGTCGTCCCTGCCGACATTGAGTATACCCTGTACCAACTAGTTATATTAAATAAAATAAAATATCCTCGAAACCGCCATCAATTTCATGCAAAATTCTCTTTAACATGCAGCAACAGCAAACGCATGCTGTCTCGCTCACTCTTGCCAGCCAATGTCGCCTTGGCAATTCAGGGCAAGACTCATATAGGTATATCTCCGATATTTATTATCCGATTTCGACAAAATTTAGTCAGTTGGTCCAGTTTGGGTATATAATTAGTATATATATTAGTAAGAATACGATATCTTTAATACAGCTCTAGTAATACGTTTTCCCGATTTGCGGGGGGGAAGTGGGCGTGGCAAAAATTTTAAACAAACTTGATCTGGCTGCACAATAAACGGATCTATAAACCGAATTTGGTAGCTCTAGCTTTTATAGTCTCCAAAATCTAGGTGTTCATACAGACGGACATGGCTCAGTCGACTCGGCTAGTGATGCTGATCAAGAATATATATACTTTATGGGGTCGGAAACGCTTCCTTTTGCCTGTTACATACATTTTAGCGACTTTAATATATCCTTTTACCCTATGGGTACAGGGTATAAAAATTAAAGACGCCCAAGAAGCTTTAAGCAAAAGTTGCCTACAAAAGTTATTGCCATCGGAGAAGCGTTACAAAAAAAAAAAATGTAGAAATAACTGTTTGCAAATAAATATAAAAACAATATTCATATTATTATACATTATCCATATAGATATGTATACTCAAAAAATAACTGTTTGCAACTAAAAATAAAACAATATTCATATTATTATACATTATCCATAAATATACTCAAAAAAAAAAAAAAAAAAATTTCTTATGCAAAAATAAAATTAAAAAAAAAAAATTTTATTATTTCATAGCAACAGGTTGAGGAGGGTTTTCAGCTTAAACATCATTTCTGTTTCAGCTTAATTTCTGTTCCAGTATTTCAGCTTATTCATCATCATCTATTTAAAGCAGATAACAGCCTGTTTTGAAACAGTTGATCAACATACGCTAAGCTGCGAACTCCTTATCAACAACTATTTAACATCTAGCAGCGCTCTTAAAAACAGCTTATCAATAGCTTTTGAATTGCAAAAACAGCTCTCTTAAACTGCTTATCAACAGCTTATAACTGCAAACAGTTCTCTTTAACTGCTATCAGTTCCTAACTACAAAAATGGATAGAACAACAAAAAATGTATTAAAAGAGCAAGTGAAAACTAGAAATATTCTAAAGAGAAAATTTCAGAGCATTAAATTAGGAAAAGCTGAAGCAGATTTAGAACTAGAAGAATCATTCAGACCAATAACAAAGCCTTTGGAAAAACTTATTAGTAAAAACGAAACACTTAATAAACAATTGTTAACCATCAAAAAAGAAGAAGAAGAAGAAGTATTAAAAAAACCAAAAGTTCAAAAAGATTCAGCTATAGAGACAAATTCTGCAAAAGCATCATTCTCTAGAGCAAATGTTTAAAGTGATGATGCTTATGATGATAATAATGAAACTACTTTAGATGAATACGTTAGTAGTAACTCAATAGATAATAACCGAACGCAACTATTAATGCAGGATAGTAATCATGAAGCAGAAAAAATTTTCAATATTAGTGAATTAACACGAAGAAAGGTTCTCGATAAAGCATATGGTCCTTATAAAGATAATGAAAAAAAAGTGTGGTTAGGTAATTCTGAAATTAACACATCAAATGGAGAATTCATTATTTTGGAGAGTGGTAAAAATTGGCCTTTAACTACTGGCTTATATTCATTAATTTACGAAAATGATCCAAAGCATTATAGCAAGGAAGATTTAGAAAATTATAAAAATATATTGAATATAACAAATGCCCACAGACAACTTAAGGGTAATCGTTCTAAAAAATATACGCAAATAATCAAACCTCTCTTCCCCAGTAAATCTCTGTTTTCGCAACTGACCTCTACATCAATTACACAATTGTTATCACATTCGAGCTCATCTCCCCCTCGTATTGGCAGTGGTCTGATGAAACTGAATGTAAATAAACCAAATTATATATATTGGGATGATCCTAATGAAATTGTAGATAGATTAAAACTGTTAGTTGCATCACAAACAGCTGGACATAACAATCATAATAATGAAATAATATCAATAATTGAAGAACTTCGTGAAGCTAAAATTGTATATTAACATCATTATTATTAAAACACACCCACATGACCAAATATGAGAATTGATAAGTTTGGAAACACAAGCTCAAGCATGAGAATTGATAAGTTTGGTCATTTCACTTTAAATAAGGAGACTCTTACTCACAAAGTGTTTACTCAAAATGCGATAGCGCGAAGCAAAACGGAATTAGAAAATACTATAACTAATAAAATACAGCTATTGCAGAAATATATAACAGATAAAAATACAGAATTAAGGAAAGATATTATGAAAGAAAATCAAAAATGTATTGATGAATTAAGAATTTCTTTGTTAAACTATATTAATACGATAAAAGCTGAAATGGAAGAATCCATCACTAAAGAACTGCTAGAAACTAAGAACTTTGTTGAGTACTATTTCGAGAATAAAGCTAGAAGATGAAAACACACACGCACACATCCATTTACATTCGTATATATGAATACATTTCTTCAAAAATTAGTCATTTTCAAAATGCCAGTTGGTAAGTTTGGACAGCATTCATACGATAAATATAATTTAGGTAGCTCTAGGAAAAATGAGTATAAACGGATGGGGTTGTTTGTTGATTACGATCAAAATCTTAATATCCAAAACAAACGTCTTAAAAATGCTGCAGAACCTATTGAAGAAAAAGATGTGGTCAACAAGAAATTCCAAAAAGAAATAAATGGAGTAACTCAAGATTTATTGCTTCATATAAAAAAAGAAAACTCAGCAGTTGAGAATAAAATTAATGAAAACATTAAGCTTCATATAGCTGCAAGTGAAAAAATATTAAAGCCCACTTTGCTGGTGTGAATGAAAAATCAAAAGATCTTGATTATATTGATTATATTTTCAACACTTTTACGAAAGCAAAACCTCGAGGGAGGGAAAGCATTGAAATAACGGGAGAGTTTTCTTAATAGAAAAGATGAGTAAGAGAGATATTATAAATGAGCTTCACGCACCTGCAAGAAAAAACTTTAGGAGGCGAAGAGTTATTATGAGTATGCTGAGTATTTTTAAATTAGGGAGAACTCCCAAGAATTTACAAACTGATGATGGTAAAGAGTTTTTTAACAAAACATTTAAGCAATTAATGAAGCAATATGATATAAATCACTATTCAACATATAGTAGTTTAAAAGCTTCAATTGTTGAAAGATTTAATAGAACCATTAAAGAAATGATGTGGAAAGAGTTTAGTTTTAATGGAACATATCGATGGATTGATATTTTTCAAAATTTAATTGATAAATACAATAGAAAGCATCACCGAACAATTAAAATGGCTCCTTGTGAAGTAAATCAAGCAAATGAAAAAGAATTGTTAAGTAGTGTTTACAATAATAGAAAAATATTTACTAAGTCACGATTTCATGTTGGTGATTATGTTCGAATAAATAAATATAAACATGTTTTCGAGAAGGGGTATACTCCTAACTGGACGACTGAGATTTTTAAAATAACAAAAGTGCAGAATACAAGCCCTACAACGTATTTATTGCAAGACTATGAGGGAAAAGCAATTAAGGGCGGTTTCTATGCTGAAGAACTTCAAAAATCTCGATTCCCTAATACATATTTATTTGAAAAAGTAATACGCAAGAAGAGGGGTAAAGCATTCGTTAAGTGGTTAGGCTTCTCAAACGAGCATAACTCATGGATAGATGAAGGAAAAAAAATGAAGTAAACAGTAAACAAAAGTAAACAAAATGAAGCAAGCAAGTCGTCCCTGCCGACATTGAGTATACCCTGTACCAACTAGTTATATTAAATGAAATAGAATATCCTCGAAATCGCCATCAATTTGATGCAAAATTCTCTTTAACATGCAGCAACAGCGAACGCATGCTGTCTCGCTCACTCTTGCCAGCCAATGTCGCCTTGGCAATTCAGTGCAAAACTCATATAGGTATATCTCCGATATTTATTGTCCGATTTCGACAAAATTTGGTCCAGTTTGGGTATATAATTAGGTGTGCTAAGTAAGAATACAGCTCTAGTAATACGTTTTCCCGATTTGCGCGAGCGGAAGTGGGCGTGGCAAAAATTTGAAACAAACTTGATCTGGCTGCACACTAGACGGATCTTCAAACCGAATTTGGTAGCTCTAGCTCTTATAGTCTCCGAGATCTAGGTGTTCATACAGACGGACGGACAGACGGACGGACAGACGGACATGGCTCAATCGACTCGGCTAGTGATGCTGATCAAGAATATACTTTATGGAGTCAGAAATGTATATTTCTGCCTGTTACATACATTTTAGCGACTTTAATGTACCCTTTTACCCTATGGATACAGGGTATAAAAATGATGAATCAGCGTACATTGTTTCATAAAATTATGAAATGTCAACTTGTTTTTATTTAAACAACAACAAAAAGTTTCTTTGACAGCATCTGATATTGGTAAGGCGTACCCTTAAATACTTGTATATGATATGCAAGCTAGCCAATCATTTTTCAGAACCCAAAACGTTTGGATCTTACTTCGCTAAAATGCAAAAAATAAGTTTTAGTTTTAGCCATTCAAGGCTATTTTGCAATCCCATGATACAAATAAGTTCGGACTCAAGTGTGAAAGATTTGGAATTTTATCTTAATCTTCCAAATAATGATAGCGTAAAAATATCACTTAATATTCAATTTTTAAAGAAAAGTGAAAAGTTGAATAAAGGAATTCCAAACAACGGACATAGCGGATTGGTCGATCAATTTCAAAATCACTTGCAGGCTCAAAGTGAAAAGTTGGTATCATTTTTGAATGATGATGTAGAAGAATTTCAACCACCACCTCCCCTAACAACAACATCAACAACAACAACAATTAAAACAACAGACGCACCAACAACAACATCTACATCTCCACATGCAAATCATTTGAATTATTTCACTGCAAAACAAGCGATTGAGGCATTCAGACAAGATCTTGTGCAGAAAGAGCGTGATATAGCTGGAATAATTCAAAGCGAAAAACCGTTTTATCGTCACTTTCAACTTCACTATGATGACTTTGATTTAACTATTAGATGTACATATATCGAATTCGAATGTCCGTTACATTCCTGGTAGTTGGCGACGTAACTAGTTTCCGTTATCCAGTGCAAGCAGTGCAAACAAGCAGTTCATTTAAGCTCAAGCTACGATCGTGTGAGAGAGAAAGCTTATGCGTAGGCTTTAATAGGTCGGCTGCGCAAGTGCACTTGCAATTGAAATTCACCCCCCCCCCCCCCCCCCATTCTCCTCTTCACCATCGTATAACTTCTATTAAGTCGGATAATATAGATCAGACCATACAACTGTTAGAAGCAATGGAAAATTACCAGCTTTCAAGTTCAACAGAGTTATATATAGGGCAAATACAGATATTTCGGCATAAGCGAGTGCGACAGTTAACTAAGGCGGACGTAGAGTCTAGCCAAAGTGCAAATTTACTTAAAGTCAGATATATCAGCAGAGCTGTACCAATTTGTGCGTGACGGGAAACGAATTTTCGATTCGTCATTAAAAATTATTGATTATTATTATTACCAAGTGAAACTATATTTGAGTGGAGTTATTGAAAAATTCAGGTGATATCAATTTATAATTAAGAAAGTGCAAGTGACCTAATACTCTTTTCTGTTAATTCAGCCCCAAAACCCCAAAAACCTAGTGCTCTGGCAGCTTAAGGCAAAGGCAATTGTATTTTCGGAGACGTTCCTCCAATATTAATTGCGTAAGGTCTGGGAGAGAATATAAATTTGGAAAAAAAAGTACAGTCCGTACAAGAAAACCGGCCCAAACGCAGGATAAAAATAGAAGTCGCAGTCCAGCCACTCTCACTGACTCCTTCTTACTCGCTATATATTATTCGTTTTGGTAATATCCAAAAATTAACCGGCCTCGGAATTAACAACTGCGACATATACCTAGCATTGGAATATAGGAATTTTGTGTCGGATGCCAAATCAAGTCGGAATCTTGGAAGCTTGATAAATAAAAAAGACTGTGGCAACCAGCAAAGCAGCGAACCTCCCTGGGCCCACGGAAATTGTATGCTGAGTAAAACTGAGTAAGAATGAATAACCTGTATGTATCTTGATCAATTATGTATTTCTTTATAAACCCCTGTATTTTGAATATCGAATATTTTTATATCTTGGCCATGCGAACCTTTCTTTGAGAGTTAGTTAACGTAAAATACATTAGAATGTTTGTATATATTTTTGAATTTGAAATTTGAATAATGGAATAGTTTGAATAATTGATTGTTGTAATGCCCGAAGCTAATTAGAATGGTACATTAATTTGTTTAGGGGACATCCGCAAATTCCTCCTCAGGATTGTCCATAGGTAGGGTGGGTAAAGAATCAGGAGACATGAACGACCATCTAGTTCATGCCAACTTAAGCGGGCAGAATCCCAATAGTCTCCATAATTCCCTTCTTGTTTCCCAGTGCACTTATAATTTTTTTTTTCTAGTGTATGTCAGACGTTAAGTAGGAAAGAAAGAACACCGCCCTCATCCGGCGAGCAGCAACGGCAAGCATAGTGCACGAAACTTTTCCTACTTACATCCAGGGTCCTATCGTAGTACTGTAACAACTTAGTACCTTACATAAGAAATTGGCGCCCAGCGCGGAGCCCATATAGGACATTACATAAGAAATGGCGCCCAACTAAGAGGCCTAGTCTAGCATAGCCTTACCTAGCTCAAAATGTCATCCACCAAGGAGTCTGGTACAGCAAGGCGAAAATAGCCCAAAAATAGAATTCAAATTAAGCAACATAATTAGCAAATAACAGCAGCTAAAGAATTTATAGTTTGACAATTGCTCTTAACATAATCCCTTCAAGTTAGTTTTCAAGCTATTTGATTTTCTAGTGTTTTATTCTCGAGTCCTTTTAAACTTGGAACTGCGATTGCAACTTTAAAATATAAGGGTTGGTCGACCAGTGGAAAAGAATCTCAGAAGTCTTCGCTAGAGATATCCAGATTGAATAGTTATCATTATTATCATTATTAATCTTTTTTAAGAGTGAAGATGCAGATTTCCATGGATTAAGCAGTTGATTTTACCATCGAAAGAGATCAATTGACCTGGATGAATCTACATCTACCTCAAAAGCTATCATATTTAGAGTCCGTATAAGGATAGGATTTTGCAAGCCTTTTTAGTTACTTTATGGTCTTGACCAATTTTCAGCGAACTTACTAAATATGAGCTACAATAGCCAATAGAATATCAATAGGGGATAAACTGTCTCGTATTACCATTTTAATTTTCTTCGGAGCTAAAACAACAATTATATTATTATTATTATTATTATTATTATTATTATTAAGTAATTAACGCGAAATTAAAAATTTTACGTAATTAATGATATTAAGCTATAGCAGCTAAGGCCTGTAAGTTTTGCTTACAGTCTTTTTTCATATTCTACATCTTCTTATTTAACTAATAATAAACCTAAAGTTAATATTTACATTTGTTTTTTTTTTTTTTTATATTAGGTGGTATATATTGGAAGCTTTTAGGAATGAAATAGTTTCATCTATATTTTCGAATGACGTTATTTCTTTTATAGTTTTTTTTAAGAAATTTTGATCTCTCCTGTTGGAATAATGGACAATCAATAAGTATGTGTGGAATGTTGTCTGGTGTGTTGCAGTGTGAACAGATTGGAGGGGGGGATTTATTAAGGATATGGTTGTGAGTTAGATTTGTGTGTCCCAGTCTAATTCTGGTAAATTTTAAGGTATCAGTTCGAGAGATGTTGCTTGATGGCGTTTTGTCTTGGGAAACGTTCTTGTAGTATTGCGATGTGTTGCTGAATATTAGTTCTTTGTATGTCTTCGTGTTTTGTTTTAGGAAGTTTAAGATGTCCATGGGGTTAAAGTTGGTTTCGGTAATGAGAGGCAATATTTCAGCATTTTTGGCTGCTTCGTCAGCTGTCTCGTTCCCTGTTATTCCGCAGTGACCTGGGACCCAAAGAAGTGATATTTTGTTATATTCATGTTTGTTTAGTATGTTCCTAATGCATGTAGTATAGTAGCTCTGTTTGTTGGTGTTGTGTATCGCTTGTAATGCGGAAAGGGAGTCTGAGCAGATGGTAAATTTACATCTTTGATTGCTAGCATATTTTCCGTTGTTACTCCGTAAGATACTCCGTCTATGGTTTTGGATCCGTCAGTGTACAACAGTTTTCTGTTCCATGTTGAATTTATTTCTTTAAATTGTTTTTGGTATATTAAGGCTGGTGTATCTGATTTTAGCGATGTGTGTAGTTCGGTGTTTATCTTGTTTCTGTAATTATATAGCCAGCTAGGTTTGTTTTCTGGTTTATATGTAACGGGGGATATTTCAATTTTAAGTTCGTTGCATTGTTTTATTGTGTGATGAATTGAAGATGGTAATTTTGGTGTTTTTTTGGATTTCAAGATTTTTTTGTAAATATTTTCTATCTGTGAATGCTTGGAATTTAAAATGATTTTAAAGTTTTTTTGCATTTCGTGTATTGTCCTGTATTCTATTGGTAATATATTTGCTTCATATAGTAAATTATTAATTGGGGTAGTGCGGAATGCATTGAAAGCGAGTCTAATGGCTGAGTGGTAAATTGTTTTGAGTTTACTTAGTACTGATTTGGATGCTTTTCCATACAAGTGTATGCCAAAATCTATCTTTGACATTATTACGCAATTAATAACATATGTAAAAGTGTTTGCATTGCAGCTGAATTTGTTGTTGCTATGGTAATTCCTAGTATTTTGAGTGCGGTTACATTTTGTAAGTTAAAGCTATTGGATTGTAGTACGAAGTTACACTTCTTTTTTCTGCATATATGAAGGTGTTTACATTTTTCTACAGAGAGAGATGCACCAGAATAGTTGCACCAATCCTTAATGTTATCAAAGAGGGAGTCAATATTCAACAGATACTGTTTCTTGTTTAATTTGCAAACTATTGTGTAGTCATCAGCGTAGGCATTGAAGCTAAGTTCCTTATGATGCGCAATTATTTTGTTTAGCTTATTAAAAGCTATGGTGAAGAGTATGACTGATAGAGGGGAGCCCTGCGGTATCCCGTTTTGCAAAGGTAGTGTATTTGAATACGTTTTGTTGGTGAGGACAGTTATTTTTCTGTTGCAGAGGAAATTGAAAATGTATTTAGTGATTTTGGGACCGATTTTCCATTCAATTAGTTCATCCAAAATGGAGTGGATACCCACTCTGTCGAAGGCCTTGGCGAAGTCCAATGATATAACCGAGATGTGATTACTGTTTGTTAAAGAGGAAGTGATCTGGTAATCTAGCAGAGCTAGGGAATCAGACACTGATTTTCCCTTTCTAAAGCCCATTTGACGACTGTCAAGTAACTTGCAGTTGGTCGTTAGCTACCACAGTCGTTTCGACACAATTTTATCGAGTACTTTTGATAGACATGAATTGAGTGAGATGGGGCGGTAAGAGTTGGTTGAAGTTTTGTCTGTGTTTGGCTTGAGTATAGGTATGACGCAACTGACTTTAAATTGCTGGGGGATATAGGTGTTGAGGATGCCGTTAAAGAGGTTAAGGATTCTTTGCAGTACCTTAGGGGTTAGATTCTTTATCATTTGATAACTTATCCGGTCTCTACCTGGAGTCTTTCCTTTTAACTGATTTAAGGCCGCTAGCAGTTCAGTCATGGTGATGTCTGTATCTACGCTTAGTGCTATGGGAGATGGCGTGTGAGAAACATTTGCATTTACGTTTGCCTTGTGTTGGTTAAAATTTGAGTGAAAATTGGAATCACGTGCAGCATTTGACCAGAGAGAACATAATGTATTGGCTATTTCTCTTTTGTCTATTATGTTTTGTGTGGAGTCGCTCGGGTTAGTGAGACAGTGAATGTCATGTTTAGTTTTTAAACCACAAAATCGGTTTATATTTGACCAAATTTTGGAAGTGGAAGAGTTTGGGCTTATTTCGGACGTAAAGTTTTGAACAGATAATCGTTTTGCAATCTTTATTTCGCGTTTAAGTAGGGCATTAGCTTTCTTGTAGGTGAGAATGTTTGTCGTATTAATGTTTCTTTTTAAGTTGTTCCAGGCTGTGTGTTTTTGGTCTTTCAATTGTTGAAGTTTCCTGTTCCACCAAGGAACTGTTTTTTTACCCTGGGTTCGATATGATTGGGGTATGGATTGGTTAGCCGCATGAATGATTATTTTAATTAAGTTGGCTGTTTCTTTGTTTATGTTTGAGCTGGGGGGGATTTTGGTGGACATTCCCTCTGTGAGATTTTGGAAGACTGTCCAGTTGGCTTTGTCTAATTTAAATGTTGGTTTTGTTGTAGCTTTGCTCATATTGTTTTGATCGAAAAGATTTATATGGATTGGGTAGTGGTCGCTGCCCGATAGGGAGTTGCATGTATACCAGTCTGCATTTAGCGATAGGATAGGTGAAGCAATAGAAAGGTCTATATGTGTGAATGTGTGGTGAGTGGTAAAATGGGTTGGTGAGCCGTTATTTAGTGTGATTAGTGAGGTTTGATTTATGAATTTGAAAATAATATTGCCTCTACTATTGTTAGTTCGTGACCCCCAGCTTTTATGCCAGCTATTGAAGTCGCCTGTTAATAATAAGGGTGTTTGTGTATTGCCGTACAAATCTCTCAGATTTTGAAAGTTTTAGTCGGAGGTATATATGATGAGACAATGGTAAACTTAATTTTGGATTGGACTGTCACTGCGATGGAGTCAAAAGAGGATCCGTTAAGATTAGCGTTCTGTTGTTGTATGGAGTTATGGACAAGTAGAGCTACCCCTCCATGTCCGTTTGTAGCAGTATTTTTGTGATATAGGGTATAGTTGATGGGGATGGGAATGCTATGGGTAGAATGAATGTGGGTTTCTTGCAAGGATATGATTTTTGGATTATGGTTTTTTATGAGAATCTGTAACTGATTATAGTTATTGATATATCCGTTTAAATTCCATTGAATTATTTATTTATTTTTTTATTTAATTATAATACATAAAAAATTATAATATAATAACTAAATACAAAGGGTTGAGTGCTAGCAACTACGGCCATCGACTCGACTGACGTGATCATATAATGTTATATATGTTGAGTACTTTTAAAAATTTAATTATAATGTTAGCGTTCAGTAAGGAGGGGTTTGCAAGGAGTTGTAGTGGAGGGGTTGGACCAAATATGTTGATTCTGGTCTTTAGTGTATTTGGGCATTCTTCGAGAATGTGCTGAACCGTTAATACACCTCCGCAATGGGGGCAAGAGGATTTGGGTTGTTTTTTCAGCATGTAGGCGTGAGTTAGGGAGGTGTGCCCAATTCTTAGACGAGTAAAGATGTTGCACACATGACGGTGACATGCAGGCGGGTACCGAATGACTTCTTTGTTGGGATTGCATTTTTTATAATAATGGTTGAAATCGTCCCAGTCAGTCAATTCCATTTCTTTCAATATGTGTTTTATATTTCGCCATATATCTCGTCGCACTCCGGGTATGACTGTCACACTTGGCGATCGTGCTGTGAGTTTGGCAGCCGCATCAGCGAAGTCATTTCCTTTTATTCCTGAGTGCCCAGGGATCCATAGAAGCTTTATTTTGTTGGAGTGCCGGATGCAGAGATGTCGGATTTCCGTTATTAGGTTATTTTGGTTATAGGCGTTGTTGATTCCGAGTAAGGTTGACAGACTGTCGCTGCAAATGACGAATTTACCCTTAGTTTTAGACGCATGTTCAATGGCTTTGAGTATGGCAACGGCTTCAGCTGTGAAAATTGAGAAATGTGGGGGGAGTAGTCCGCAGGAGATAGTCTTCCCCTGCCAATCGACAACCGCAAAACTCGTGGCGAAATCTAATTTAGATCCGTCGGTATACAGTTGGTTCCAATTAGGATAGTTACCAAGCTCAGAGGCGAATAGTTTTCGAAAAGTTGTCATGTTCATTGAATCCTTTTTAAACGAGTGTAGGGTTGTATTGAAGGAGTCTTCAGGCAGTTTCCATGGAGGGGAAGGGATGACCTTGTTCCAATGATAGGGTGTTTCCAGGCGATGTTTTTTATGAAAGCATACACATCTACGAATAGTTGATAGGACGTTGAATCTTTTGCATTGTTTTGAAGCTGTCTGGAAATCCTTTAATAGTATTGGATTGTTGCCACAAAGTATTTTTGGTATAAGCTTATATGTCATCTGAGAAACTCTCGTTAGCACGTCAGGTAGACCAGCCTCGGCAAGTAGACATTTAGTAGGTGTTGTTGGAAAGGCACCAATGCTTCGCCTTATAGCTGCGTGATAAGGTGGAGAGAAAATTTTTATGTTGGATTGGGCACACCACCCAAATATTGGTAGTCCGTAATCTATTTTAGATAACATCAAGGCCCTTGTTGCATGTAGGAGAGCGGTTGGATGGATATGAGAACTTTGGGATGTTAGTAACTTTATCAAATTAAGACGTTTGTCTAGGTTAACTCTAAGATTTTTACAATGTTGCTTAAAGGTAAGTCGTTTGTCGAAAGTAAGGCCGAGTATTTTTAATGTAGTTACATGTTTGATTTCTATATTGTTTATAGTAAGAGCAGGATATGAACATAGTTTTTTGCGACAAATATGAAATAGTTTACATTTTTCTAAAGCTAGAGTCGCTCCTGAGGATTTCTCCCATTGTTCAATGTCCCTTAGAATGCTTTTAAAAGTATTAAACAGAATATTTGTATCTTTACATTTGCTAAATATTATCGCATCATCGGCATAGATAGAGAGTTGAATATTTTTGTGCTGCAAGACAATGTTGTTTAAGGATTCGAAGGCAATCATGAACAATACTACCGATAGCGGGGACCCCTGTGGGATGCCGTTATGCAGTTTATGGAAATTTGACAGGGTGTTATTAACTCTAACACGAATTGAACGATTTGTCATGAATGCCTTCACGAGATTGAAGGTCCTATGACCTACCCTCCACCGAGATAGTTGATCTAAAACTGTGTGCACTCCCACGCGATCAAATGCCCTTTCAAAATCTGTTGCCAAAATGGAAACATGATTTTTGGTTGAAAGGGCATCCGACGCGAAATGATGGATGTGCAAAAGTGAGTCCATTGTGCTATGCTGTGTTTTAAAGGCTGTTTGGTGTGGGCTAATGAGTTTGTTTTTAGTGACAAACCACATAAGACGTTTCGCTAAAATTTTCTCTAAAGTTTTGCTTAAACACGACAGAAGGGATATGGGGCGATAAGATGTTAATTCATTTGATGGTTTATTGGGCTTTAATATTGGTATTATGGTAGCGGTTTTCCAAACATGAGGGTAGTTGCCGGTAGCAAGCATTAAATTGAATATATATAGTAGTTTGATTTTGCTATCTTTGGGGAGTTGGCGTAGCATTGGGTAATTTATGCGGTCGAAACCAGGAGATTTTCCTTTTGCATGTTGAAGAGCTAGTTCGAGTTCCATGTAAGTGAAATCTGAATCAATATTCGTTGCATCGGACGGTATGTGGGTGGGCAGATACACCTGTGAAAGGGTCTTTTCTTTACCTAGCTTATAGTCTGGACAAAAGTTTTGATCCATTGAGTAAGAGGACCACATAGATCCGAAAGCATTCCCGATATCGGCAGATGCATTTAATTCGATGTTGTTTTTATCTTTGACCGCTTTTAGGGGGGCTGGAAAACAACCAATTAATCGGTTAATGTCAGTCCATATTTTTTTGTTGTGGACTGAGGGTTAATTTTAGCAGTGAAGTTCTGGAATGCTTTCCGCTTTGCAATGTTTGCTTCCCTTTTAAACATGGCTCTGGCTTTTTTATAAGAAATTAAATTTTCCAATGTTTGGCAAGTCTTGAAATTGTGCCAAAGGGACTGCTTTCTGTTCCTTAATTCTTGCAGGTGGGAGTTGAACCATACGGGTTTGTTTTTATATTTTTTTGGAGAGGTTTGGGGGTTGGCCGCATTGGCAGCTGCTTTAATTGCTTTTGTGATTCTAGCTGCAAATAAATTTAAATCAGTAGATGGCGAAAAATTAAAAAGTTGGGTGCATTTGGACTGAAATAAATTCCAGTTTGCGTTTTCTATTTTGAATTTGATATTCGGAACTATCTTTTCTGATTTAATACCGGTCTGAAGGACCATTTTGATTGGGAAATGATCGCTGCCATGTAAGTTTCTGTTGATGGACCAAGTGCAAACAGGAAGTAGGGATGCTGAGACCATGGTTAGGTCGATATGCGTGAAAGTGTTGTGCGTAGAGTGGTGGGTGGGGGATCCGTCGTTCAGAATACCTAAATTAGTTTTGTTCAGTATCTCCTCAATTTTATGCCCTTTGGAATTCCGACAATTGGAGCCCCATAATGGACTCCAAGCGTTGAAGTCGCCTGTGTATACTATAGGACTTAGAGATGCATCAATGATTTGGAATAACTCATTGACAGATAAGTTAATGTTTGGGGATATATAGGAGTTTAAAATCGTCAAATTGCGTTGCGATAAAATCTCAATTCCAATTGAACAAGTGGTCGTATTTAATTGAATGGGCTTGTGGGGAATATTTTGTCTTATTAAAATTCCAACTCCATGCTTTGCATTGAGATTGGTGACGTTGTTAAAGAAATACCCTATAAAAGGTTTGGGTATTGGGATATTAGTAGCGTTATTTTTAATGTTAGTTTCTTGTAGGCATATAATATCCGGTTTTTGTTCCTTAATTAATAGTAATAGATTAATGTAGTTATTTACGTAACCGTTTATGTTCCATTGCAAAAATGAAAGAGTTATTGTAAATAAGGGGAATTGTCGAATATTATATACATATAATATAGGTTAGAGTTAGTAAATGTATATCAGAGTCATCCATAGATTCGTCTGATGTATATTGTAGGGAAGTTGTTAAAATGTTAGGTTTTAAAGAGGTAGATGTAGTTGGTGATTTTTCTTTAGGTATTGTTAGTTTGTCTTTCTTTTGTACTATGCTAGTGCCTATATCTAGGTAGGCATCAACATTTACTGCATCAAGTTTAGTTTTTTTATTTTGTTTTTGCTGTGATGACAGCGAAGATAAGGCGGTGCTTGCCGTTATATTTGGTGTATTGTTTATAGTTGTTTTTGTGTTGTCGTTGTTGTTTTTGATTTGTTTCAGATTTGCATTATTGCTTATTACGTTTTTATGAGTGGATTCGGTTTTTTTGTTTGCAGCATTAGCTACAGAAGAGTAAGAGGCAACGCTGGAAGACTTTGGAGCATATGCTCTGTACATCGTTTTTGCTTCGCGCATTGTGCACTTCTTTGTTGTCTTTATTTTTATTATTTCATTTGTTGCTGATACTTAGGGCATTGGCGAGAAGAGGAGGGGTGGTCCCCGGAACAGTTAGCGCATTTGATCTGTGTGCAGTCAGTTGGCATGTGTGTGGGTAAAGCGCAATTACCACAGAGTGGCTCGTTTTTGCAATGCTTGGCCGTATGGCCGAGGAGTTGGCATGATCTGCACCGCATTGGGTTGGGAATATACTCTCTTACTTTGACGGAGTGCCATGCAATATCAATTTTGCTTGGAAGATGATAAAGGTCAAAGGTTACAAGAATGACACCGCTTGGTTTAGAGACATTGTCGATGTTTTTAGTGAATTTGTAAATAGCGGAAACTTTTTGTGATTTTAGCTCTTCAATTATCTCGTTGTCTGGAATTTCGGATAGATATGGGGCGTAGATGGTCCCTTTGACTTGGTTTAATGAGTCATGAAGTTTGCATGTTATTTCACATATCCCTGGAAGTGAATGGACGTTAATGAATTTGTCCGCCTCGCTTTGATTTTTGACAAGCAGCAGAAGGTTGCCGTCTCTTAAATCGGAAACTGATATAATGTTTTTGGATAACAAACGTAATGCCTTGAATACAGCAATACAAGAGAAATCAGACATTTTTTTTTCGTTGTTTTTGGAAGCGATCACAACGTATTTAGGATTTTCCAGTGTAACTAAAGGAAGTTCAGGAAAAGCACAGTCTAGTGTCAGGGTGGGTTTCTTTTTTTTTGAAGGAGGGCTTTCAGAAAGCAAAGCAAACTGATTGCCCCTCGGACTGTGGGGCCGAGGGGGGGGCCCCATATTAACAACAATTTGTAGTGATTTTTTAATGCGGAATCACTAAGAACACAAGCACGTGGGGTAAAAAATTCGTCGGCGAATAAAGCAGAAATCAGACCGCGAATGTCGCGAAAGAAGAGACCGATTATACTACGCTGATAAGAGATTTACCGTCTGCTCTCAACGAAAGCTAGTCGAAGACTGTGTCCATTGAATTATTTTTAACATATGAATAAGATTGTATTGGTTTCTTAATGTAGACTAGGTATTAAGGAGTAATAGAAAGTTCAGTTGTTAGTTGTAGTGGTAGTATCTAACATACTATCACTAACGTTATGCAGTGAAGCTGTCTTGGTTTTTTTGGGTTTAGGTTCAATATGTTCTTTAGATTTAATAGTTTTGGTTAGGTTGTTTTGTTTACTTGTATGTATTCTTATTTTGAGATCTTCAGTTAGAGTGGAGTGGTGGATGCTACTTTTTTGTGGAGTTGAAGTGGATGGTGTGTCGCTGATTGGTGTGGTGTCCATTAATGTTTCTAGATCTGTGTATGATGTGGTGGATCTGCCTTGATGTATGAGTGGTTGCTGCTTGAGGGTTGGATGGGTTGAAGTTGGTCTTGTTGAAGATTGTTTAGTTGTGTTTTGCTCTGTTTGTTGCTTAGCAGTTGCAGAATATAGAGTATTTAGGGTGTTACGAGTGTGGTATATTTGCAATGCAGTTTTGTGGTCTACCTTTTCCAGTGTCTTGATCGCAGTTAATTCTTTTTGTTTAAGAAAAGCTGGGCAGGATTTGTCAAATGGACTGTGATTATTTTGATTGTCGTATTTGCAATTGATACAAAATTTTGGTTTGTTGCAAGTTTCATTTTCCAAAGTGTGTTCTAGTCTTAAACATTGACGACATCTCAACGGGAGTGGGATATATGGGCGTATGTTTACTCGTTAGTAGCCGATCATGATAGTCTCTGGGAGGGTAAGCGCAGCGAAAGTTAAGATGATGAGTCCAGTTTCTTTAGTTGTGTTGTTTTCTGTTTTTATAATTTTTCGAATTTCTGTAACATTTTGTGATTTCAGTTCATTCAGTATGGTTTGTCCATCGATATTTCGGAGTTCATTGGAGTAAATAACTCCCTTAGAGAAATTGAGGGTTTTGTGTTCAGAAACTGATATGGGGAAATCGTTAAATGTGGTCATTTTAAGTAATTTGTCCGCTTGCAATTTATTTTTCGTTTTTATGAGTAGAGCTCCTATTCTTGTTTTTTTACATGTTTCAACTTCGCCGTTGCATGCGTAGTCAATAACTTTTTTTATAATAAATGGGGACACATTTTCAAGGGTATTATTGTCTGTTCTGTTTATGTTAATATATTTTGGTTCACTATTAAATGTTTTCCAAAGTCTATTCGTTGGTGAAGACATTGTTGTAGTTGTTGTCGTCGGGCCGATGCCCACCGCCAAGTTTTAGGCAGCTGTTCTTTGCCTTTGTTGTTTTTGTTTTTTTTTTTTTTTTGAATTTGTTTTGTGCACTTGTTGTTTGCACCGGTAAACCAGTGTCTAAAAATAGAACACAGCGAGATGAAGAGGTTTAGCAGCAAACTAGGTTTTCAACTGTCCGTGACGCGTCTGATCTCTTTGAGAGCAAAAACCGAAGTGAACAACAATTATAACTAATCAATATTTATCGCAATTGAAATATAACATTTCAACGAAAGCATTAAGAAATAACCACGATGCCGGTGAGACGAAGCAACGAAAATTTAATCGAGGCTATACCCTCACAAGAACAATCGTGTGGCATATGCCACGAAATATTAAATAACAATGATCTTATCGCGTTAGCACCCTGTAACCACCAGTTTCATAATAGGTGTATCTTAGAGTGGCTTCAGAATGCTACATCTAGTCCGAGATGCAACTTCAGTTGTACCCCAAGGCAATTAAAATATGTCAATAATAATTTAGAAGCCGAAATGCTAGAAGCAGCTGGCACTTCGCATTCTGAATCACAGATTGATAACCCTCTAGATACAGAACCAAATGTTTCTAGACCAGCAACTGGTACTATTAGGAAACAACAACAACAGCCTGCCAAAGGCAGGCGTCGCAACTAGATCAAAGCAGCGAGCTCTGCAAGAACAGGTACCAAGTCGCAAACCTACTAATTACAGTAAACAAAATACTAGCAACAACAACCAAAGTTTAAACAGAAGTGAAATCACTCATTTGATACAATCGACTGTGCAAGCACAGCAGTAGCATTCATTGCAAGACATTACTTCGTCACTTGCACTGACCATTGAAAGGTCGATACAAACTCACTTAGCTTCTCTTAATATTGGAGTTAATACTCATAGTTCACCCAGAATAGAACCAAGCGTTTTGAATAGAGCAGCACTAGCTGATAATATCGCTCAAATATCAGACCAGAGTCGCAACACAAATAACTCTAGTATTAGAATTAATCGAGAAGAATCTGCTATTACATCCGATAAAGCAGCCAATATAATTCAGAACTGGCGTCTTAAGTTTGATGGGTCTACATCCGGCATACAGGCAGAAGGTTTTCTTTATCGTGCTCGGTCCTTAACTCAGCAAACATTAAACGGCAACTTTTCAATTTTATGCGATCATTTGCATATCTTGTTTATCGATAAAGCTAATGAATGGTTCTGGAAATTCCATCGATCCAATCCAACATTCAGCTGGAGAGATTTTTGTAAAGAATTTATGCAGAAATTCAAAACTTCCGGCACAGATTTAGATGTGTGGGAGCTAATTAACTCTAGGAAACAATCCGAAAAAGAAACATTTGAGGAGTACCAATTCGCAGTGGAACGACTTATGGGACGTCTACACGAAATAGTACACGAACCAACTTTAGTTCGACTTTTAGTACGTAACTGCAAAGCCTCGCTACGTTATGAGCTTATGCATTTAAGTATTTCTACATTAGCGCACCTACGTCAGGAAATTCGCACACACGAACAGTTATATAAGCACATTCAGATGCATCCTGTCAGAACAAAATTCGGTACACGGGCTGTAGCTGAATTTGAAGGTGGTGAAGTAGATATAGAAGAGGTTTTAGAAATAAAAGATTGTAAAATTATTTGTTGGAATTGTGACCGACGCGGCCACAGATTCGACAATTGTTGTGAAACGCCATACATATTTTGCTATGGATGCGGAGCTAAAAATATATTTAAGCCCAGATGTCCAAGATGCAATCCCACGGGAAACTGCAAGGTGGATGCGCCAAGCAATACCTCCCTGACGCATCCAAGACATTAATCCCCAACAAAATTAATCAACAATTTAGGGAAATAAGCACGCAAACAGAGAGTCATCTGGAGTCCAATTCAATCGGTCCGAATACTAATTTGCCATTTCACAAAAGATAAGCAACTTATCAAGCGGCCAGAGAACGTATTTTTGGTGGAGTAGATTCTATCAAATTGCAATCAAAACGCTCAACTATTAGAATTAGAAATTACTGGAGACAAATTATGGATTTAAGGAAGAAATTTGTGTCTTCGATTTTTCTTAAGGAGGATAATAGGTTATACACGAATATAGTAATTGAAGGTAAAACATATATAGGATTATTAGATTCAGGTGCTACAATAAGTTGCATTGGCAATGAAGCAGCTGAATATTTTCTTAATAAAACACCAAAACGAAAATGTTTTGGCCATATCAAAACAGCAGATGGAACTAAGTGTGAAGTGCTTGGAAAGTTTATTACTTCGGTAACCTACCGTAATATCACTAAAAACATGTGTTTTATTTAGTACCTAATTTAAAACAGGATATTTATCTCGGAATAGACTTTTGGAAGGAGTTTACCTTAGTAGATAGAACTATAGACCCGACTATTTCAGAGATACACCACGATGGGGATCAAAAGCAAAATTTTCCGAAAATTCACAATCTCACTTCACAACAGCAGGAACAATTAGACAAAATTGTCCAGCTGTTTCCATCATATGATCGAGAAGGTTTAGGACGTACACATTTAGCAGAACATCTTATCGAAGTAGAACAGGTTAGACCGGTTAAACAGAGACACTGGCCAGTTTCTCCGGCTATCGAAAAAGTCATGTTCGAAGAAGCAGACAGAATGTTAGCATTAGATATTATAGAACCATCGGATAGTCCATGGAGCAGTAATTGCGTTTTAGTCAAAAGAGGAGACAAATATCGTTTATGTTTAGATGCACGCGAGATAAATAAGTACACGCGTAAGGACGCATATCCGTTACCTCACATAGAAGGAATATTTAGTCGATTACCACCAGCTAGGTTTATAACAGGATTAGATTTAAAGAATGCTTTTTGGCAAATACCATTAGAGAAAAAGTCAAGACAGTACACAGCATTTACTATTCCTAATCGTCCTCTTTACCAATACAAGGTAATGCCATTCGGTTTATGCAATGCACCACAAACCTTATGTCGATTCATGGACCAAGTTATACCTCCGCATCTTCGAAGTAGAGTTTTTGTTTATCTAGACGATCTACTTGTCTTGTCCGATGATTTTCAGTCACATATGGATCTTTCAAAAGAGATTGCAGTACACTTACGTAAAGCGAATATAACTATAAATATAAGCAAGTCGAAATTTTGTTTACGCGAAATAAAATACCTTGGATTCATTATCAGCGAAGGTCAACTTATGACTGACCCTGCAAAAATACAAGCCATTAATGAATTTCCAATACCTAGAACCGTAAAGCAACTTAGAAGATTTCTTGGTTTATCGGGTTGGTATCGGCGATTCGTTTCGAATTACGCAACAGTTAGTTTTCCACTGACAGAATTACTTAAAAAGCAGAAGACGTTCGAATGGACAGACTCAGCTACTGAAGCATTTGAACAATTGAAATGTTCACTGACAACAGTACCCATTTTAGTTACACCGGATTTCACAAAACCTTTTATTTTGCTTTGTGATGCTAGTCTACATGGTCTTGGTTGCGTATTAGCGCAGAAAAACGAAGAAGGAGTTGAGTTACCCATCGCCTTTATGTCTGTTAAACTTACGAAAGCTCAACGGAACTATTCAGTTTCCGAATTGGAATGCCTAGCAGTGCTAAAAGGTATCAAATAATTCCGTTCATACATAGAAGGTCAAGACTTCGTAGTGATAACTGACCATGCAGCTCTGCAATGGTTGATGAGACAAAAAGATTTGACAGGTCGATTAGCACGCTGGTCTCTTCAGCTTCAAGGATTTATCTTTAAGATAGAGCATCGCAAGGGAACCCAAAACGTCGTAGCAGATACGTTGTCCCGACAACACGAGCCCACGGTTGAGGAATTCGAAGAATACGGTCCAATAATTGACTTAAGCTCAGAACAGTTTACTATCTTAGAATATTTAGATCTTATAAATCGTATCAAAGAAAATAAAGAAAGATTACCCGATCTCAAAGTCGTAGAAGGCAAGTCACTTGGAGTATACCATTTGAAAGACTTACAGCCTAGGAAATAACCTTCTTTTCAGATAATGACCCCTTTCAATAGGTAGTGGCATTACCTGTGTTGTAATGGGCGGTTTAAGTAAATTAACTAGCTGTCGAATTCGAATGTCCGTTACATTCCTGGTAGTTGGCGACGTAACTAGTTTCCGTTATCCAGTGCAAGCAGTGCAAACAAGCAGTTCATTTAAGCTCAAGCTTAGTGACGGCAAAACAAATTAATTAATCGATTATTGTATCATATGATTATTTTTTCCCTTGCGATTATTAATTGCGATTAATCGCAAAAAATGAAAATAGTCGATTAATTTAAAGATTATTTTTATAGCATTTTATGATTTTTTTCAATTTCTGATATATTTTATAGAAAAATAGTAAAGAAAACAGTAAAATTTTCCAGTTATATATATTCAAAATATTTTTGTTAGTAATAATTTTTATTTATTCAAAACGGAGTTTAGGAACAGAAGTTTAGACAGATGTTCCGTAGTTAATCTGTTTCTTTTTTCGGTTGCCGTATTTCCCGCTTTTGAGAACAGGCGCTTAGCTGGTACAGATGTGCCTAGCAGAAAACAGTAGCGTTGTGCAACTGTATACAATTTTGGGTATTCCGATCGCGTCAATGTCGTTGCGTTTCAGCTCCAATACAGGAGCGTTTAGAAAAAAGCTCAGCTAGTCATGGACATCGGGATACTCCACTTCTTTAATCAATCTTCAATACGTGTGATCAGTGTCTAAAAATAATCAAATTAAAATATTCATGTTTATTATGAATAAAGGCTGAAATACTAACCTTGAGGGACGAAAACTCTTTGTGGTGTTTCAGCTCTAAATGCTTTAACATATTTGTTGTGTTTTGGCAATATTTTAGTTGTTTCTCACAATAATTGCATTTCACTTCTTTATTATTTATTTTGGTATAATATTTCCACACTGTACTCTGCGTCGATGTGTAATGGTCGGGATTCTATGAAAAGAATTTAAAATTTTGGCAGGCTGGCCTTTTAAATCGTTAGTTAGGCGCGTAAGAAAAATTCTCGCATGCGATTTAAAGTCCCTAGCACTGCTTGAAAGTTTGGTTATCAATTGATGAATAGAGGGCGCAACGCAGCTTTAACTATGGCCTCTGACCAGTGACACTGATCACAGCCAACTTCAGGGAAGAAAATTAGAGCTTTTGATTAAGCCGAGGGTATAAAAGGGCATGTTTTACCTCGTGCAGTCTTTTCTATTTCATTCCTATACCCAAAAAGTGGAAAAAGTACAGAGGTGTGCTTAAAATTATTTTTTTGCTTGTGGTTTTTATATTTCGGCAACTTATACAAGAAATCAAAAAGGCCACACACAAATCCACAAAGTGGACCGCCACACATTTTTATCCAATTGAAGTGGAATCAGTGGAAAACTTAAGCCATCCGAAGGCTTGAAAAAGGAAAAACGTGGTCCCTGGCCTCCGGGGAAAAAGTGTCCAAAAAAAAAAAATTGCATATGTTTGGGCATTAACACCCACAGGTATGTTTTACTAAAAGAAAAAAAAACTGGAAGCCACTGATCTTCCTAATAAACTCAAATTATTGCCATTTAAACAGGTAGCTACGTCTCCAGCATTTTGCCCATTCGAGGCTCGCCTTTGCAGAAGAGCACCTGGCTGCTGGAGTACCCCTGCATTTTTGTGAATTGGAGTATCTCAGAACTTGGAAAATTACAAGAGATAGGAAAGAAAAAAAACAACAGTGCCACCATAACCACCATCAACCGAGACCAGATCAGTGTCATTAATTCGTTCGCCGATGTCGGATGTCTCCAATGATAGTTTTTTTTATGTGTATAGTGTAAACCCTCATAGCAAATTAGAGGCCCCGATTTAAGAATATAACTTTGCTCAAAGTCAAACGAATTGGCGTAAAGTCTTACAAGAAAAAAAATTTAATTGTTCTTAATTCTCGATTCGTAAAAGTAAAAGAAACCATAAGCCTTTTAAGCAGAGTGGATTAGAACAAGACTTGTGCCGCGGTATTCATAAAGAACAAACCCAAAAGAAAAGAAAAAAAATATAGCAACACATGGAATCAATACTTAAGTAATCAGAACAACCGTTATGGGATTTGTTTAATCATTAGGTATTGGTTTATCCAAGTGTTTTGCTTATAATCGTTTTTTTTTTGTAAACATGCCTTAGTGAGTGAAATCAACAAAAAAAGAAAATATTAATACATATATAGATATAAAAGAAACAGAAAAAAAAATAATTTCCATCTAGCTGTCACCAAATCATCGTTGGAAGGCCTTCCATCGTTGGAGCAACCACTCAAGTAAAATATATTTTACAAAAATGCGAGTAAGTTTACCTGTCTAAAATTTTTCTATTTGATTTTTTTAAAAATATATATATATATATGTGTGCATAAATATAAATATTCACATGTTTATTTTTGTCTGCATAGTTATGTATGTATATATGCATATGCTCTTACAATTTATATAAAAGAATATATACCTAAATCTACTCTCAATACCTTACTACCGGCCCTCGAAAATTGGTAGGAATCATATGGATGGTATAGTACCGTAACTGGTGTATAATTTACACTCATATTTTAGTTTTTTATGGTCATCCAAATGATTCCTCTCGCGTTTGTTTTTGCTTAAGCAGTTGTGGTTCTCGCTTTCCTCATTGATGCATGTTCTTTAAATAAATTTTTCGACACCTACTTTTGCTACGGCTTTACAACAGCTGATCTTAACTACAGGTCAATGCCCTTAGTTATGTTCGCGAAATAACGTACAGTACACAGGTCTTGTTTTGATACACTGCTATTTGATTTTTATTTAAAAAAAAAAATATATAAATAAATACTATAAGAAAATTAATTAAATCATGCCAAATGCAATCTAACTAAATTTTTTTTGAAGCCTTTAAATTAAATTCCAAACTGGAAGATAATAATAAAAAAATGAAAGAAAATGTTTGCATTTAATAGGCCCAATGAAGGGTATACAGTAGTCAACCTTGAACATGTTTTTTTTTTTCTCTTTTTCTTACTAACTAATCTTTACTCATAAGGAATACTTTACTCTTGTTATATAGAATAGAATTTAATAAAAATTTTATAACGTAAAAAATGAAATCCAACAACAGTTATGAATATTTTTAAAACAATATATTTTCTGAAGTGAAACTAAACAAAAAAAAATATGGAGTGATTATCGTGTATTTTCCTGATGGCGTGGCAATGTAAAATTTAGGTAAAGTTTGTTTATAGGGGATCTTCGTTTACATCCGCAACAGAGGATCCAAAGGTAGGGATGGGTATAGAGCAAGCGGGTGCAATTACAACTTCAGCCCCGCCGAATTCATTCCGAATTAATAAGAAGCCGTTTGTTTTGTTATTTAATAAAATTTGTGAATTTGCCAATTGAGTTTTTATATCGTTTCGTCGATATGTTTAGTTTTCATTTGATCATCCGGGTCAATCGTCGTTATTTTTAGTTTCAGGAGGGATCCTTAATAAAATTGTGTAGAGGGAGAGTCCTGTATCTAGCAACAAAACCCACCCCACCCCGAAAGAGCTACGGAACCATAGGGTCCCACTCGTTAGGCATAGAGACTCCCATGTTGGATCTAAATAATAACCGACACCGATATTTTCAATTTCGGTTTGCTGTCTGGTCCAAAAATATTGTGAAAGAATTCACAATTATACCTACCTATAGGAAATGCTACATAAAATTTTTGGCGCCCAACGTGGGGCTGCTAACGTGGCCAAAACCGACTCCTATAGTAACCATTTAGTGGATACTTATCGGCATAAAGGCTAGTTTTTGATTATTTTCAAATTGTTAGTAGTCACACCCGGGATTGTTAGAACACTTTGATGATGGAATAAACGAAAATCTAGGGATGTTTGCCGGTTTATTAGTTTATGTTGATAGCTTGGAACATTTCGGTTCCATTGCCATGAACTAAAATTGACTCGGGATTCTTAACCACGCTTGAATCAGGAATTTTGCTGTTAGCGAATACCATGTCGTGTAGTGTTAGTTATTCTAAGTTAATAGCGGAGAAAAAATTATTAAATTGAGTTATTCAAAATTCTTATAAAAGGGTTCCCCCATTACAAATGTTTCTAGCAATCTTAGCTCATTAGTTTCAAATACTTGGTTGCACGGTATTAACTTTTTCAGAGTTTGTGAACGTTGTTTGACACCTGGTCGACTATATGTCTTTTTGGCTAAGATCGAATCGCATATCCCAGAGCTTAATAACTTCGTTTCCTTAATCGTGATAAAAGATCGTAATAAGTAATCAATGTATCGTAAGGATAGAGATGTGAAGTTGTGTCTATAAAATAATAAAATCAAAAATAAAAATGAATTAAGAAAAACAACAAACGACATAATTTCCGTCTTTACGCCTGTTTAAAGAAAAAAAAATCTTCAATAGCCCATTAATATTACCTCCTTCTTATTTTCGGATTAAGTGAATTCGTTTCTTGATTAAATTACCTAATTTTATATTGTCCAACAAAACGCCACAAATCAGGAAATTAATTAAAATAAAGTGAAATTAAATTTTTTGCAATTTAAATAAAGATGCCTGTAAGTCATAGCCCAACAACACAAGCAGGTTCATCTGCACACTTTTGCCGTGTCTGTTCGCAGTTGATGACAAATATTCAGCCATGTTGTATGACCTCATGTGGTCATGTTTTTCATAAAGATTGTATCCACAGTTGGTTATCCGCGCGGAACAAGACAATAGTTTAGTAATTGTAAATGGTCCAGCGTCGCCTCAGTCGAATCAGGAGCAGAGTCTAAATACCAGCCGTATTGTTAATAGACCAGTTACTAGAGGCTTGTCAAAGCATCTTCAGTCAGCAGCTGTTGCCAGTGAAGAGCCTGAAACCATTTTAGACAGTAGCCTCCAACAGATACCTTTACTTGATCATAGTAACAGTACCAACGGAAATGCTGCTCCCACAAGAATAATTAACAAGCGAAAGAAAGGTCGCCCAGCTCGAGCGACAAATGCCAATATGGCCAATATTGATTATGCAGCTATACAAAACATGATTGAACAAACCATAACTCGTCTGATACCCTTAAGCATAAATGCTCCGGCACCTTTAAATAATTGTCCACCACAATTAACATCATCGAATAGCAACAGGTCGCATGCTGCTTCCTTCATTCCGCCTAGTAGAGTTGCAGATATTATGTTAAAGTGGAATTTACAATTTGATGGTTCAGTTGAAGGTCTTGGGGTAGAAGAATTTTTATATCGTGTTAAATCCTTAACCGATGAAACATTGGATAGTGACTTTTCAGCGTTATGTAGACACTTGCATGTCCTCTTTGTAGGTAAAGCCCGCGATTGGTACTGGCGATACCACAAGCAGGTGAAGCAAGCTACTAACAATAATATTCTCTGGTCGGAAATGTGCGTCTCTCTTAGACAACATTATAAAGATTACAAATCTGATTTTATGAGTAAAGAACAAATACGTTCGCGAAAACAAAAGCAAGGAGAAACTTTTGCTTCTTTCTATGATGCAGTAGCCAGTCTTATAGATAAGTCATCAGTCAAATTAGATGAGGAAGAGCTAGTAGAGATTTTGAAAAATAATTTGTTACCCGAGATTCGACATAGATTATTGTATCAACCTACGCACTCAGTTGGTCATTTGCGTAGATTAGTACAAATGCAGGAAAATCTTGAAAGTGAAATTCGTAACCGAGCGGAAATGTCGGTAAAAGCTAAGACGCTAGCACCCGGTCGCCACGTTTACGCTATAGAAGAAGCTCAGTCGGTAGAAGAACCTGAAGAGGAATTAATACAGATGCCAGACATAGCAGCTATTAGAAAAACCACCAAAACTAATTGTTGGAATTGCGAATCCCCTGATCATCATTGGGAAGATTGCGAAGCTGACAGAAGAATTTTCTGCTTTGGCTGTGGCGCTCCAAACATATATAAGCCGCAATGCCCTAAGTGTTTACGACGTAAGTCGGAAAACCGAGCAACGGGTGCATTCAAAGCCAACTGGATGCCCCCGGAACCAACCCGATAATTATGCAGGATGCTTTCGAACGTATGCCTGTCCATATATCAGATTCCGAGAAGAGTGCGAAGTGCTCACACCCGGGTCTTGGTTCTTTAATGCCATATCATGAACGATTAAAAAGATATATGCAAGTTAGGAATAAAATTTTTAATGAAGTGTCAAGTATAAGTAAAGCAAATACGAACAAGTATACTTTAAGAACTAGAAATTATTTTAGGAAACGTAAGCAACAACATCACCAATTAGTATCTGCTATATTTAGTAGTCCGAAGGACAATCGTAGTTATGCTAAAGTGTCCTTTTTGAACTATAATGAATTAGGATTATTAGATACAGGAGCCAACGTAAGCTGTATTGGAGCTTCATTGGCTGGGGAACCGTTTCAAAAGTTGTCATGTTTTAAACCAATTAAAGCACATGTGCAAACTGCAGATGGGAATGATCATAACGTGATTGGAAAACTACGGGTGGAAATAACTTACAAAGATATAACAAACGAAATAAATCTTTATGTTATTCCATCTATTAAACAAAGGCTGATTCTAGGGATTGACTTTTGGAAAAGTTTTGCTCTTGCTCCAGATATTATCAGTTCTTTGGATCTTGAAGAAGTCGAGCAAGGTGATGCGGAGCCAAATCAATATCCCTTGACGCAAATTCAGCAACAGCAGCTAGAAGTAGTTAAACAGCTATTTCCTAATTGCCTTGACGGACTCGGTCGCACTAGTTTAATTCAACATCATATAAATGTGGGATCGGCCCAACCCGTAAAGCAACGTTTTTATCCAGTGAGCCCAGCAGTAGAGAAACTTCTTTTCGCGGAAATTGATCGAATGGTGTCTTTAGGGGTAATTGAACCTTCATCCAGTCCCTGGAGCTCGCCAATGCGTTTGGTGTTAAAACCAAATAAAGTAAGATTATGCTTAGATGCCAGACGATTAAATGAACTTACCAAAAAAGATGCTTACCCGTTGCCTAGTATAGATGGAATCTTTTCTCGTCTTCCTAAAGCTAATCTTATTTCCAAATTAGATCTAAAGGATGCCCATTGGCAAATTAAATTATCTGAGGAATCAAAACCTTTAACAACATTCACAGTACCGGGCAGACCTTTATATCAGTTTACTGTCATGCCTTTTGGACTGTGCAATGCCCCGTCAACTATGTGTCGATTAATGGATTATGTTATCCCTCCAGATCTTCGTTATTGTGTGTTCGGATATTTAGACGACCTATGCATTGTCTCGGAAGATTTCCCTTCGCACCTCACTGTTTTAGTTAGAATTGCCGAACAATTCAAAAAGGCCAACATTACTTTAAACATAAAGAAAAGTAATTTCTGTGTTACCAGAATAAACTATTTAGGATATGTTATTGACAATAAAGGCATTTGTACGCGGTTTTCTTGGCATTTGTGGATGGTATCGCCGTTTCATTAGAAATTTTTCCGATCTAACATGTCCCATTACAAATGTGCTATCTTCTAAGAAAAAATTTATTTGGACTCCAGAGGCTCAAGAAGCGATGGAAAACCTAAAGAAAATTCTGACCTCTGCACCAGTGTTAGCAAATCCCAATTTCGATAAAAAATTTTATCTTCATTGCGATGCAAGTGATTTCGGTATAGGCGCGGTCTTAGTTCAATTAACAGAAGACAACGATGAACAACCAATTGCTTACATGTCAAAGAAATTAAGTAGCGCTCAACGCAACTATAGTGTAACCGAAAGAGAATGCTTATCTGTAATATTGGCCATCGAAAAATTTCGTTGCTACTTAGAAATGCAGGAATTTGAAGTAGTAACGGATCATTCAAGTCTAGTGTGGCTCATGCGCCAACAAAATGTATCTGGTAGACTTGCGCGATGGATCTTTCGATTGGAGCAGTTTAAATTTTCTATATCTCATCGAAAGGGGCGAGATCATATAGTACCCGATGCTTTGTCACGTTTATTTACCGGTGAGATAGCAGACATAGATATTGGTCCTATTGTAGATTTGGATTCTGATGCTTTCCAAGATGATACATATAACAAACTAAAAGAACAATTCAAGAAGGTCCCAGAAAAATTTCCCGATATAAAGGTTATAGATAAATTTATATATAAAAGAACTGAACATGCTACAGGTGAAGCCGCTCAAGAACAAGATGCTTGGAAGTTATGGGTGCCTGAACGGTTAAAAGTCAATGTACTGAAGCAAGCTCATGATAATGTGATTTCGGCACATGGAGGTATGCACAAGACAATAGAAAGATTGCGAAGAAACCTTTTCTGGCCAGGATTAGCTAAAGATGTGCGTGACTATATCAGAGAATGTCGCAACTGTAAGGAAACCAAAGCACCGAATCGTATATTACGCCCACCAATGGGGGAGCCAGTTCAAACCTGTAGGCCTTTCCAACGGTTATACATAGACTTGTTAGGTACTTACCCGAGAAGCAAACGTGGTCATATTGGTATTCTGATAGTATTGGATCATTTTAGTAAATATCATTGGTTGCACCCATTGAAGAAACTAACTTCCTCTGTAATTCAGGAGTTTTTGTTAAAAAATATTTTCCATTGCTATGGTGTTCCAGAGATAATCGTCAGTGATAATGGTGTTCAATTTAAAGCAAATGATTTTAACGCTTTTCTTACCGAACTCGGTATTAAGCATGTGTATACTGCTCTATATTCACCGCAGAGTAATGCAGCAGAAAGAGTTAATAGATCTATATTAGCAGCAGTTCGTGCATATCTTAAGGGAGACCAAACGGATTGGGACTTACATTTAACTAGTATTTCCTGTTCCCTGCGTTCGGGCTTACATCAGTCCATCGGATGTTCCCCTTACCGAGCATTGTTTGGACTTGATATGATTACGCATGGATCGGATTATCGCCTACTTAAGAATCTACAATTGCTGGAAGAGCCAATTGCACCGCTAGCCAGAACAGATAACTTAGCTTTGTTGCGGAAAGATATTCAAGACCATATTCGGGTAGCGTATAATAAAAATGTAGCCCAGTATAATCTAAGAGCTAAGCCTGTTTCCTTCAAAGAAGGGCAAGAAGTTTATAGGAGAAATTTTGCGCAAAGTAAGTTTTCACAAAATCTTAACGCCAAGCTTGGTTTGAAATTTATCAAGTGTCGAATTCGGAAAAAGTTAGGAAATTGCTATTACCAACTAGAAGACTTACAAGGCAAAGAAAGTGGTATTTATCATGCCAAGGACATTCGAAGCTAATTTCCGCTAATCTGCTGCTCATAGCTGGCATATTATCGGATGGTGTAATGGTCGGGATTCTATGAAAAGAATTTAAAATTTTGGCAGGCTGGCCTTTTAAATCGTTAGTTAGGCGCGTAAGAAAAATTCTCGCATGCGATTTAAAGTCCCTAGCACTGCTTGAAAGTTTGGTTATCAATTGATGAATAGAGGGCGCAACGCAGCTTTAACTATGGCCTCTGACCAGTGACACTGATCACAGCCAACTTCAGGGAAGAAAATTAGAGCTTTTGATTAAGCCGAGGGTATAAAAGGGCATGTTTTACCTCGTGCAGTCTTTTCTATTTCATTCCTATACCCAAAAAGTGGAAAAAGTACAGAGGTGTGCTTAAAATTATTTTTTTGCTTGTGGTTTTTATATTTCGGCAACTTATACAAGAAATCAAAAAGGCCACACACAAATCCACAAAGTGGACCGCCACACATTTTTATCCAATTGAAGTGGAATCAGTGGAAAACTTAAGCCATCCGAAGGCTTGAAAAAGAAAAAACGTGGTCCCTGGCCTCCGGGGAAAAAGTGTCCAAAAAAAAAAAATTGCATATGTTTGGGCATTAACACCCACAGGTATGTTTTACTAAAAGAAAAAAAAACTGGAAGCCACTGATCTTCCTAATAAACTCAAATTATTGCCATTTAAACAGGTAGCTACGGCTCCAGCATTTTGCCCATTCGAGGCTCGCCTTTGCAGAAGAGCACCTGGCTGCTGGAGTACCCCTGCATTTTTGTGAATTGGAGTATCTCAGAACTTGGAAAATTACAAGAGATAGGAAAGAAAAAAAACAACAGTGCCACCATAACCACCATCAACCGAGACCAGATCAGTGTCATTAATTCGTTCGCCGATGTCGGATGTCTCCAACGATCGGTGGTGATAGTTTTTTTTATGTGTATAGTGTAAACCCTCATAGCAAATTAGAGGCCCCGATTTAAGAATATAACTTTGCTCAAAGTCAAACGAATTGGCGTAAAGTCTTACAAGAAAAAAAAATTTAATTGTTCTTAATTCTCGATTCGTAAAAGTAAAAGAAACCATAAGCCTTTTAAGCAGAGTGGATTAGAACAAGACTTGTGCCGCGGTATTCATAAAGAACAAACCCAAAAGAAAAGAAAAAAAATATAGCAACACATGGAATCAATACTTAAGTAATCAGAACAACCGTTATGGGATTTGTTTAATCATTAGGTATTGGTTTATCCAAGTGTTTTGCTTATAATCGTTTTTTTTTTGTAAACATGCCTTAGTGAGTGAAATCAACAAAAAAAGAAAATATTAATACATATATAGATATAAAAGAAACAGAAAAAAAAATAATTTCCATCTAGCTGTCACCAAATCATCGTTGGAAGGCCTTCCATCGTTGGAGCAACCACTCAAGTAAAATATATTTTACAAAAATGCGAGTAAGTTTACCTGTCTAAAATTTTTCTATTTGATTTTTTTAAAAATATATATATATATATGTGTGCATAAATATAAATATTCACATGTTTATTTTTGTCTGCATAGTTATGTATGTATATATGCATATGCTCTTACAATTTATATAAAAGAATATATACCTAAATCTACTCTCAATACCTTACTACCGGCCCTCGAAAATTGGTAGGAATCATATGGATGGTATAGTACCGTAACTGGTGTATAATTTACACTCATATTTTAGTTTTTTATGGTCATCCAAATGATTCCTCTCGCGTTTGTTTTTGCTTAAGCAGTTGTGGTTCTCGCTTTCCTCATTGATGCATGTTCTTTAAATAAATTTTTCGACACCTACTTTTGCTACGGCTTTACAACAGCTGATCTTAACTACAGGTCAATGCCCTTAGTTATGTTCGCGAAATAACGTACAGTACACAGGTCTTGTTCTGATACACTGCTATTTGATTTTTATTTTAAAAAAAAAATATATAAATAAATACTATAAGAAAATTAATTAAATCATGCCAAATGCAATCTAACTAAATTTTTTTTGAAGCCTTTAAATTAAATTCCAAACTGGAAGATAATAATAAAAAAATGAAAGAAAATGTTTGCATTTAATAGGCCCAATGAAGGGTATACAGTAGTCAACCTTGAACATGTTTTTTTTTTTCTCTTTTTCTTACTAACTAATCTTTACTCATAAGGAATACTTTACTCTTGTTATATAGAATAGAATTTAATAAAAATTTTATAACGTAAAAAATGAAATCCAACAACAGTTATGAATATTTTTAAAACAATATATTTTCTGAAGTGAAACTAAACAAAAAAAAATATGGAGTGATTATCGTGTATTTTCCTGATGGCGTGGCAATGTAAAATTTAGGTAAAGTTTGTTTATAGGGGATCTTCGTTTACATCCGCAACAGAGGATCCAAAGGTAGGGATGGGTATAGAGCAAGCGGGTGCAATTACAACTTCAGCCCCGCCGAATTCATTCCGAATTAATAAGAAGCCGTTTGTTTTGTTATTTAATAAAATTTGTGAATTTGCCAATTGAGTTTTTATATCGTTTCGTCGATATGTTTAGTTTTCATTTGATCATCCGGGTCAATCGTCGTTATTTTTAGTTTCAGGAGGGATCCTTAATAAAATTGTGTAGAGGGAGAGTCCTGTATCTAGCAACAAAACCCACCCCACCCCGAAAGAGCTACGGAACCATAGGGTCCCACTCGTTAGGCATAGAGACTCCCATGTTGGATCTAAATAACAACCGACACCGATATTTTCAATTTCGGTTTGCTGTCTGGTCCAAAAATATTGTGAAAGAATTCACAATTATACCTACCTATAGGAAATGCTACAGATGCCATTGTTTTTCACTTTCAATTCGCAATAAAAATATTGTATTGTAAAGTTCACATCGCGCTGAAATTTACTCACCCAAGCGACTATTTAATCGAACAATCGATTATTGATTTAATTAATCGAATTCACTTACTCGATTATATTTAATCCCAAACTGAAACAAAATAATCGATTATTGTGTATCATATGATTAATTTTGCCATCACTACTCAAGCTACGATCGTGTGAGAGAGAAAGCTTATGCGTATGCTTTAATAGGTCGGCTGCGCAAGTGCACTTGCAATTGAAATTCACCCCCCCCCCCCCCCCCATTCTCCTCTTCACCATCGTATAACTTCTATTAAGTCGGATAATATAGATCAGACCATACAACTGTTAGAAGCAATGGAAAATTACCAGCTTTCAAGTTCAACAGAGTTATATATAGGGCAAATACAGATATTTCGGCATAAGCGAGTGCGACAGTTAACTAAGGCGGACGTAGAGTCTAGCCAAAGTGCAAATTTACTTAAAGTCAGATATATCAGCAGAGCTGTACCAATTTGTGCGTGACGGGAAACGAATTTTCAATTCGTCATTAAAAATTATTGATTATTATTATTACCAAGTGAAACTATATTTGAGTGGAGTTATTGAAAAATTCAGGTGATAGCAATTTATAATTAAGAAAGTGCAAGTGACCTAATACTCTTTTCTGTTAATTCAGCCCCAAAACCCCAAAAACCTAGTGCTCTGGCAGCTTAAGGCAAAGGCAATTGTATTTTCGGAGACGTTCCTTCAATATTAATTGCGTAAGGTCTGGGAGAGAATATAAATTTGGAAAAAAAAGTACAGTCCGTACAAGAAAACCGGCCCAAACGCAGGATAAAAATAGAAGTCGCAGTCCAGCCACTCTCACTGACTCCTTCTTACTCGCTATATATTATTCGTTTTGGTAATATCCAAAAATTAACCGGCCTCGGAATTAACAACTGCGACATATACCTAGCATTGGAATATAGGAATTTTGTGTCGGATGCCAAATCAAGTCGGAATCTTGGAAGCTTGATAAATAAAAAAGACTGTGGCAACCAGCAAAGCAGCGAACCTCCCTGGGCCCACGGAAATTGTATGCTGAGTAAAACTGAGTAAGAATGAATAACCTGTATGTATCTTGATCAATTATGTATTTCTTTATAAACCCCTGTATTTTGAATATCGAATATTTTTATATCTTGGCCATGCGAACCTTTCTTTGAGAGTTAGTTAACGTAAAATACATTAGAATGTTTGTATATATTTTTGAATTTGAAATTTGAATAATGGAATAGTTTGAATAATTGATTGTTGTAATGCCCGAAGCTAATTAGAATGGTACATTAATTTGTTTAGGGGACATCCGCAAATTCCTCCTCAGGATTGTCCATAGGTAGGGTGGGTAAAGAATCAGGAGACATGAACGACCATCTAGTTCATGCCAACTTAAGCGGGCAGAATCCCAATAGTCTCCATAATTCCCTTCTTGTTTCCCAGTGCACTTATAATTTTTTTTTTCTAGTGTATGTCAGACGTTAAGTAGGAAAGAAAGAACACCCCCCTCATCCGGCGAGCAGCAACGGCAAGCATAGTGCACGAAACTTTTCCTACTTACATCCAGGGTCCTATCGTAGTACTGTAAAAACTTAGTACCTTACATAAGAAATTGGCGCCCAGCGCGGAGCCCATATAGGACATTACAATATTCTTTAAGAAAGCTGAAAATTAGTTGCTATGAATACCGTGAATATCAAGCTGACCGAATTTTGGCTAATGGTGAAGTGGAAGAGTTCAGCGCTGTTGACACAGAGTATGAAAGTCAAGTAAAAATAATAAATGTAAACGACTACATTCAAACATATGACATAGAAATTGACTAACTTATTTGATATGTGAAATAAAAAAAAATGTTTTTCTTTACATGAAAATTATAAATATATATATAATAAAACAGCAACAGCATATTTTCGAAATTTAATTAAAAAATGTTTTATTTAGTTTTTGTTATTATTCTTATTCAGCATCAAAACATGGGTAATTCAATATCAATCATGGTTGTTGAGCATCTTCTTCGGCCTCAAGCATCGGACTTTCTACTATCCGAATTGATTCATTTATTTGTTGTGCTAGAAAAAGCTCTAACTCATCCTCGCTCATCGTTTCTGCTACGTCATCTTTAGCAACAACATCGCTTTCTGCAATTGCTGATTGTACAACATCAGTTGATGAGCTGACTACATTCACTTGAATAGCTAAATTTTTATTGCTATTAAGACTCATATTGCGAAAAAAAAAGTTTGAGTCTTTAATGGTTTCCAATATTTTCACCGACTGTCTCCGTCACAAAGCTTTACTCAAACTAATTTAACAGCATACACTTATCATCATCAGCTGAAAATAATGAGAATAAACAAAAAAAATTGTTAGCTGTTTCCTCTCCAGTTTCCTCCGCTTATCAACAGCAAAAAGTAAGAAAAACCAAAAACATTTTTTTTTTTTTTTGTGGTTTATTATCGTTTCTTATAATCCTCGTATCATCTTGAGAACTTAATGCTAGTTTTGTTGTTTGCTCTCAACTTGTGGAGGTAATTTCAAGTCTGGATAATTTTCAGTTAGTAATGTACGCAATTGGCCATTTTGGAAACGATCTATATCCAAATCTTTGATTTGAAAAAAGCGCATTACTAAGGAACGCTTCAGATCTTTATCAATAGAGGTCTTTATCACTATATAGTGAAGAGGAGTAATCTCCACTTTATCGCATATATTGGGAGATGATCCATATTCCAAGAGTTTAATAATGGCTACAGATAGATCATTCAAATTCTCCTTTGTTAAGTATTTTGTAAGTACAATAAGTGGTGTTCGATTTATATACTTATGATCCACTTGTATTCTTTCATTGCCATCAAGGAGTACCAATATATTATGACTACACATGGACTCTACCGCAAAATTAATAGCTGCTTTCTGCAAATCTTTATTGAACTGGAATTTTTTTCTTTTTTTTTGATGATTAGGATTTGGAATTGTTGCAAAAAAAAAAATGTTAGATTTTAACTAACATATTCCTTTTTGCAGCCATATTCCAGACATAATTTTATAAACTCTTATTATTAAACTCTTTATTATTATAAGTTTGAAATTTTATAATGCCCCCAAACGCATGTATGTATTTTATCGTTTCTTATAAACCTCTTATCATCTTGAGAACTTAATGCTATTTTTGTTATTTTTTGTGTGTACAATTTTGACTTTAAAATTAGCATATTACTAGTTGTATATGTCTTATTATTGAATAAACAATCAGCAAATGATTCTAAGCTTACGTTTTTAACACTGCGTTTTGCACACCCTTTACTTTTTTAACACAACCCCCCTCTTGAAGACGAAGAGAGTACATTTTGGGTCGTAGTCCAATAAATTCTGTCATTATTTTTCCGTTATTTTCATCCTTCATCATACCCAAACCTTTTTTATTACACCTCTGTATTTGATATTTATTTTCTAAATCTTCTGAATATTCAGATGTATCAAATCTCATTTCAACATCATTGCGAATATCAGCGTATACATCGTTTACTCTAATGCTATAGATAAAAGAGTCAGTATCCATATAACTTAAACTTAACGCTTCTTTAAATTTAGGTAGCATATAGCTATAGTGAAAATCGTACATTTGAAACTTTGATAAATCAAGCACACAAAACCCCAAATATATAGGTTTATTATATACATTCAATAACCGCTTTATTTGAATTGGGTACATATCCTCAGCAAACTTAGCTGAACTTTCAAAATTGGCTTTTGATATTAATGCTCTAGCCCCTAACTTATTGCGAAGGGTTGTCTCCCATGAAGTTACTATCTTAATATTTTTTCTCTTTTCAACATTCTCCATGGTCTTACCAAATACCGCATTATTTAATAGTTTAAAAAAATCTTTTTCAAAACTAGTTTTCGCATTCGTTCTGTGCTGAGTGTTAATATCAATATATTTCTTAAGCCAAGGCGCTTGCTGAAATTTTAAAATTCGATGAATTTTTTTTAAAACAAGACCATTTTGAATACACTGCTGAAGATTTCTATAGTGAATTGGATATTTGTGTTTGGTGTTTAGGTCTGCAATTAACTTTTCCACTGTACACAAGTTTGTAGGCTTCTGATTGCTTGGACAGAATGGTAAATCGTTATGAGAGTCATGTAAAGAAGTTGGATATTCTAAAGTAACTTCAAGAATATATCCATTATCAGAATCCGCTGGGATATTAAAAACATTGAACTCACTAACCTCCAAATCATTCATCCAGCAAAAGTCTTTATATGGGAGATATTGTGACATAGCCCAACCATACAAATTATTCGCATCTAAATATAATAAAAACTGTGATGGCTCTGTCTCATTATAATTCTTCATATATTTATGATTTGCTTTGGAATATCTTTGCGTGCATTGTACTAGCCCACCACGAATACCATTTTGAATAAATCTCTGCATAACATCTGTAAATAATTCTAGTTGTATGCCAGTTGATTTTAACATTGCATCCCAAGATAACCCCGGTGTTGTGTAATAATGTGCAGGATCAAGAGAGTAAATTTTGCTGCATATAGAACGAAAATTTTAAAAAACATCCGCCAACAGCAGAACATCAGTTTTTAAATAAAGTTCCATGTAGTCCTTAAGGGACTGACACTGAAAAATATTCCAAACTTTTTGCGCATGCTGATAGTTTTCATCAGAACATTCGCTGTTCGAAAGTTTGTTGAAAAATTTATCTTTAGATGACAATGTATTATCATGCAAGCGAGAAATTGAATCCAAGTAATCATACGGAAATACACCTTTCCTACGCATTAGGTCTAGCCGACTACAGCCATCATCGTTAACATCACCAGCATCATCGGGGAAAAAACTTGAAGTTACTTTGATATCTTTTTTCTCCAAATTTGAGTTGAGGGTGTCTTAACTTGCAGGTAAGAAACGAAATGAGTCTAAAAATCTCAATTCTATGATGTTTATGAATTTTGATACGAAAATGTATACCTCCTTATTAAGAGGTATAACTTTTATATCTCCTGGAACTTTAGACAATTCTCGTATAAACAAATGTGCATCATATCGACAAAAATTGTGAAAGTAAATTGGAATAAATGTTGGAATCTTATAGTTAACATTACAAGCATTGTGTGCTGCTCCTCTAAATTTACCACTTAAATGACAATGATCTCTAACTCTATCATTTAGTAAAGCCTTTTCACATATATGACAATTAACTGCATTCATAAATAAAATTTCATCATCTACAGACATATTTAGCGTCTTTTTTTGATTTGCATAGAGATGGGCATATAACATACTTACATCCTCTATGATTGATTTAACAAAATATTCGCATGCATTTTCATTTGTACATGATGAAAATTTATTTAAATTGGGGTTGTAGCTACATTTAATGTAATAATCATATGCTATAGGAATATGTTCTTGAATATTAACTACATTATCACTAAGGTTTAGATTAACAGACTTCAAAATACATTCAAAGTCTGCAAACATAGCAAACGGTACTTGCATTTTATTGTTGACGTTCGAAAACTGTAGATATTTGCGTTTTTCATCTGGGAGTATGCATATTATTTTGCTGCAGTCCTCAAAATGTATGCTAAGATTCCTCGAATAGTTGAGACACAATTCGCAAAAGTGGAGCTTTGATGTACTTGCTGTCAGCTGTTTGCGCACAAGTCTGTTCAATATGTGCATAGAGATTATTATTATTGTTTTTTCATCGATGTTAAAATCCAAAAGACATACCTCGATAAATTCCTAATCCAAGTATAGTGTGAGTTATGTTCACCCTCGAGAAGCAACAGATTAACATGTTTGTTCTGCCTCTTCGAAGTTACGTGTAGAGGACCAATTATACATTTCACCACCTCATCATCATAACCGAAAACGTTTATGCTTATTTCATTCTGCTCCTCAAATTTCTTAATGTCTCTCAGTTTAAGAGGGAATTCCAGATTGGTGAAATTAAGCCTTTGAGTATCGTCTATTTAAATTATTGGGCACCTTATATCAGCTATTTTGCATGAAGATGTTCTATCTCGATGATATTCTACAGGCTTCATCGCTGATATTAAAGCAATCGGTTTCGGAAGTTTAACATAGTTCGAAACTTTTAGTGGTTCATACTTATTGAGATTCATTTCTATATAAAGTATTTTTGATAAGGTTCAGCCACTGTGACGCTCTTGAAATTCATCCATTTTAGTGCTTATTATTGCAGTCTGGCTTACATATATTTCTTCCAGATCACATTCAACCGTTAACACCTCCATGGGAGTCTGATGAGACTTAACCATTACAGTCATCTCGTCATCCTTTATCTTTATATACTCCCCGAACAGTTCGAGATTAACTTTGCATGCTGTATTAATGCTTAACCATCTCGTCAATATTGGTAGCAAAGAAGCTCCCGCTTCTGCAAGAAAGTTTTCAGGCAATTGCAGCTCTTTTCTACTATTATCGCTCTCATAGCGATATGTTGTAATGCGGTTTCGACAACCACTAGAAATTCACACATGAATCCAAAGTCTCACACGCAGTTGCGTACCTAAGTAATTGAGCGCCTGGGGCAAAAATGATTTTGCCGCCCTTTATCACTTTTTTAGTGGTGAGCGGTGTTACCTTGCTAAGCTGCAGTGATGGTCACACCGCTGCGCAGCGAGATGTCATTACTCAACACTGTGAAACAAAACTTTTTGAAACTTTTCGCACCGGATTGTACGTGATACGTAACCTCACATAACAAACCGAAAGTACTTAAGTAATGCATATTTCTTTCAATCGTTGGTATTGAGAAAATTCGTAGAAAAGTAAGTATTTCTTTAGCTCAAGTATGCACGAAGAAAAATAAAAAGTAAAAATTACCATTGGCCGGGTGAAATGAAAAGATACCCAAGATATTCAAGATTCTTGGCAAAATGTGCGTTAAAAAGTGTACAAGTGTCTACTAAGAATCTTGGTGAATTATAACACATTTCAACCTTCAGTCATCCATTCCCAAGAAAAATGTTAATTTTTACTTTTTATTTTTTCTCTATGTTACATGGACCATGTATAATTTTTAATGGAATCCTAGAAACAGAACAAAATGAAGAGAAACAAACCCAGTGGTGCGCAGTTTCGAAAAATGAAAAAGCAGAAATTTCAAAGTTACGCCTGTTCTAGAAACTTTATGGAAGCTTTCATCAAAAAAAAAAACACTGCCCAAGGCCAAAGTCCAAATTGTTCGAATGAGGACTTCACTTCAGCTGAGGAAAATGAAATGGAGTGCAGTAGATGCTGAAGATAAATTGGAGAAACATTCGTCAAAAATATATGGAACCGGAGAAGAAGATGATTTTCTCACATGTGTCGCTAATAATAATATTTCTGGGCGTGATCCTGAAAATGATAACCCGTGCGAACCTGAAGAAGACAACGAAAATCCAAACCCAAGTGTTGTCAATGCTGTTTTTACACGAGATGTAGGAGCTTGGCCGGATAAAAAAAACTCATCTTTTCGTGATTTGATGGTTAAACAAGGCACAAGCAATCTTCAAAATATTGATGCAAAATTTCCATTGGATAGTAACGGAGGATCTTTAACCAAAATTTGGATTCAGAAAACTTTGAAAAATGGTGAACATATCACTCGCACCTGGATGTGTTTTTCACCGACAAAAAATGCTTTACTTTGTTTTTGTTGCATCCTATTTCCACAGAAGAATTGTCAGAGCAGTCAAAATAACTTTACTAATGCTGCGGGGTTTTCTTCATGGCGTAAACTTAATCCACGCGTACAAGCTCATGAAAATAGCCCAGCTCACCGTTTGTCTTTCTTAGAATGGAAGGAACTAGAACGAACTCTAAAACAAGGTGGAGGTATCGATGATGAATTACAATGCCAAATTTCTGAAGAGGTAAAATATTGGAGGAATATAATTGAAAGAATTATTGCCACGATTCAAACGCTCGCACGACAAAATTTGGCTCTAAGAGGACACCGCAAGTCAATTGACGATCAAAATCCTGGGAATTTCCTGGCTATGCTAAAATATTTGGCCAAATTTGACCCTGTCATGAAATCTCACTATGAACATATTTCTTCACGACCTGCACGTTTGTCATATTTTTCTCCTAAAATTCAAAACGAAATCATCGTTCTAATGGGGAACAAAGTGCGAGAGTATCTCATTTCTCAGTGTAAAAAAGCGAAATATTACAGTTTGATGTTCGATTCAACTCCGGATGCGGCACATGAGGAGTTACGGAAGCTATTTTGAAAAAACTGGACGAAGATGGATTAATCTTGAAAGATTGTAGAGGTCAATCGTATGACAATGCACCAACAATGGCCGGCATCCATAGGGGAGTCCAGCAGAGAATCGTCGACTTGAATCAACAAGCAGTTTTCGTTCCTTGTGATAATCACTCACTTAATTTGGCTGGAGTACACGCAGCCCACGTCAATGTCCGAGCAGTAACATTTTTTGGAACAATACAGCGTCTCTTCACCTATTTCTCCTCGTCTACCCACAGATGGGACGTTCTTAAAAAATACGTAACTATAACAGTCAAAAGACATTGCGAAACCAGGTGAAGCTCGGAAGCTGAAGCTGTGAAACCAGTGTCAACACAATTGGACGCAGTCATCTCAGCACTGGAACACTTGAGGGATGCGGTCACAGAAAATATTGATACCAGGCAAGATGCAGCATTATTAATCAATGCTATGGAATCATTTGATTTCGTATGTAGCTCTTTTGTTTATTTGGGCAGAAATTCTGCCATCATTTGATAGAGTTCAGAAACGTCTGCAAGAAAAAGGAATCAGTTTCACTCATGTATTGGGACAACTCCAAATATTGACTGAAAAATTGAGTGATTGGAGAATTGACTTGTGCGATCGTGCTATTGGAAAAGTTAAAGAAAAATGTAACGAGTGGGGTCTTAGCATTGTCAAAAGAATTCGAAAAAAGCGAAATATGCCTGGGAAAACATCTAAAGATGCTGAATTAAATTCGGAAGAAGAAATGCGACGATCCTTGACTGAAATTTTGGATAAACTATTAATGGAAATTTCCACACGTTTTATAAATTTGAATAAACTCGAAGAACGTTTTGGTTTCCTTTGTGAATTTGGAGAAATAATTGTACTTTCCAAAGACCTATACAAGGATAAGCTCTTCAAAATAAAACAAAAGTGCCAGAAACTTGCGGAGTATTTTCCAGATGACATAGACAGTGAAGATTTATTCAACGACATTCAGGACGTTCTAGTTTTACTAAAAAGAGCAAAGAAAAATGAAAAGGAAATTGGATTCTCGCCTGAAGAACTCTGTTATATATTTCTTCATTGGGACAGGAAGCATACAAGACGTTATCGACAGCTTTCCAAATATTGTTAACCATTCCGGTATCAGTTGCTTCCTGCGAAAGGTCATTCAGCAAACTTAAGCTGATAAAAACTTATTTAAGATCAACCATGGGGCAAACAAGATTAACAAATCTTGCGATCATATCAATCGAAATTGAAACTGCTGCAATGTTGGACTACGCAGATATAATATCTAGCTTTGCAGCGATGAAAGCAAGAAAAGTTAATTTGTTTTGAATTTTAAGTTATGAATTCAAAATTAGTTTTCAGCAATAAAAAAAATGTATGTACAAAAATTTTTCGACTTCTTTTACCTCACGGAACAGTAAAGATCATTTTGCCGCCCCCAAATCATTGCGCTCGAGGCGACTGCCTCCTTCGCGCCCACCTAGTTACGCTACAGCTCACACGCATTCGTTCTATGCACATTTGTCCTTAAATGATAGCTCCATCTAGCTATGTTCACATTAATATTACATACATACATCACAATATCGCTCCATTTTTCAATTATTGAACTTTTTTTTTTTCTACTGTTCACAGAAAATCGTACTTGACAATTAAATTATTTTGATTCACTTTCTTTCATTTTATATGTTTATTTAATTCAAACTTATACACAAGTTCATGCACTCCTCTTGCTTCTTATCACATATATTTTTTTTCCACGCTTTATAATTTTTCCCACGCGCTTTAAAATTTTTTTCCCCCACATACAAGAGCGCGTGCTCTTGCTTCTTATCACATATAATTTTTTTTCCCACCAAATAATTTTTTTCCCACGCTAGCGACGCTACAAGTCCAGATAAGAATTTCACAACAATCTTGACCTTCAAAGAATTTCACAACAATCTTGACCTTCAACTTTGCTCAGCATTATGACGAATTTCGCCAGACGCCCCACGACCCACGTCCCTCGTCCACGTTCACGACATCGTTATCACTAACCACTTCCGCTCCACGATCCTCGTCCACGTTCACAACATCGTTATCACTAACCACTTCCGCTCCACACTCCTCGTCCACGTTCATGACATCGTTATCACTAAGGTGACGTCACCACTCTCTTATCTAAACCGGATTTCCTGGTCCAGAACATACAGTTCCTATCTACTAATGTCGCCTTGACAATTCAATACAAAAGGCAAATGTCTATATCTCCGATGCTTATTATCCGATTTGAACGAAATTTGGTCAGTTAGTGCAGTTTGACTATATAATTATGTCTAAATAAGAATTCGATATCTTTAATACAGCTCTAGTAAATTTATTTTAAAATTTTTTTTTGTTTACGGGGGTGGAAGTGGGCATGTCTAAAATTTGAAACAAACTTGATCTGCCTAGGCATAAGACGGATGTTCACACCAAATTTGGTGGCTCTAGCTCTTATTGTGTCCGAGGTCTAGGTGTTCATATGGACAGACAGGCATGTCTCAATCGACTCGGCTGTTGATGCTGATTAAGAATATATATACTTTTTGGGGTCGGAAACGCTTTCTTCTGCCTGTTACATACATTTTGGCGACATAAGTATACCCTTTTACCCTACGGGTACAGGGTATAAAAATTCAGCGATAAAATCCAACGAGAAATAGATTTCAGCACTGAACACAGTACAACAATTATTCGTACACTCACTTCTTATTAAGTTGTTACTAATAGTATAGGGACCGAAAATAATTATTATTTTTTAAATTTTCTTTAAAAAAATCATGAGTAACATAATTTTTATTTAAAAAAGTTACTTTTTACTGTTATTCCTGATTTTTAAAATATTTCTCCTGAATAACTTTTATTTTTGATTTTTATTTTTTCCCTCATGCCATAACTGTTATTCATAATAAAAAAAATATAAATCATTTTTAACTCTTATTTCTGAGAAAAAAAAATATAAATCATTCATGATTTTTATTTTTGAAAAAAAAAAAAATAAAAATCATTTCTTGATTTTTATTTTTTTTCCTCAAAAATAAAAATCATTTCTAAGTTACCGTTGATTTCTGTTTTCCCACTCCAAAAATACTACTCAAACCGTAAGAATATGCTTTAATCCACGACTCTGACTATTGATAAACAACAACAGGAGATAGAGCGTAGCTCCAAAACTCTTAATACATATTTAAAAGATTCGAAGGCATATGGAAAAAATTTTAAGGGTCGAAAAAGAGCTCTAACTTCCCGAGCGGAACTCCTTCCTACCACTATTCAACGTGACAGTGTATGTATACGTTTGGTGCATATGCGAAAATAAAGAAACAACAATTTCATTAATAGTTTTTTTTTGGCATTTCCATCAATTATTTAATTTGACGAAAAGAATTTTGTTTATTGAATCGCCAGATAAATTGGATCTCAGATCCGTTAAAATTAGCTTTAAAGCTGAAAATGCCCTTTCCACGCTAACTTGCGTAGCAGGAACACATTGTACCACTTTTGCCAATTGGTATAAATAAGGATATGTGTATTTCTTTTCCTCCCAGTACGCCATTAAGTCCATACTTAAGTCCGTTGGTTTTGGATTGTACGCATCTATTTCAGCAATCGCTTTGGCTAAATGAGCGTCGACTTCTTCTGATGTATCCTCTTCAACTGCGAAGGAGTTCAAATACTCATTAAGAAGAGAACACGTGCTTTCGCTCTGGGGCTCAACCGGACTACTCAAGCTGCTCGAAAAAAGCGAACTTGATGAGCATGGGATTTCGTCGCACTGATTGACATCATCCTTAAATTTAAATAAATATATATTGTTAACAATTTATCAGTATCACAGTATAGTTTCATAGTACCTTTTTGGTTAAATCATATATTTGACGATAAAGTTTCTTCAGATGTGTCCGCGCATAGATTATCCTTATTGGATTCTGTAGGAGCACTCTACGGATTCGTGGATCTAAATAAATGCACGACATGATTACTTTGTTGTCCATCAACGCATTTTCCCTTTTTTCCAAACACTCAGCCAAGATAACGCTTTGTGCACTCCTCAGTGACTTGACTGTTAATTTTAATTCAAGCCAATATTTACAAAAATCAGCTAAATATAGCTGTTCTGCTTGGAATTTTTTGGTGGCAACGAAAGCAGGCTCCAATGTCTTCACCATAACGTCAACCACGTTCCATTCTTGAGGGGACAGTGCGTCCGAACTTGGCATGTGCTCCTCAATAAAATCCTTCAACATTACTATTTTGCTAAGCATTAAATAAGTTGAACTCCATCGCGTTGGAACGTCTAGTTCGGGAACAATTAAGTTCTCCTGTTTTATCAAATGCCTTTAAAGTTTTTAAGTTTTATTAATAGACGATTTTTTGCTTTGTTTAGGATTGATTAGAAGCTACATACCTGAACGCCGAAACTCTTAATGCTTTCGCCAATTTGCGAGTCTTTTCAACGGTCCTCTTACAATTCGATTCCTTTAAAAAATCATTAACAGCCAACTGCGGGGTATGAGCTGCACACCGGATCGATGTTACAGAACAAATGTCAACTTCCGATGTTAGAGCTTCATCGTCCAGTTCATCTTACTCAGTTTCTGAATCGGACTTATCATCTGTGTTTAACAAGTCCACTGCTTTTAGCATATTTCGCCCATTGTCAGAAGTCACTGTGTAGAGCTGTTCTTTTTGAATATTGAATTCATTTAAAATGTTTTCAATTTCAATGCTCAGGTTAACTGCTGTATGCTTTTTAGTTAATTCAATGACTCCAAGTGTTTTAATGCAAATTTTACTATCGTTGTAAAATTGGACATTTATTCCTAACACTCCGCGGTTTTGTCTTGTAGCAGAATCAATTTTAATTGACACCATTTTTCCAGACACAATTTTAACCAATTGACTTTTAACGGCTTCATATTTTTTATTCACATGATCCATAATATTTTTGCTAGTTATTGGTGCCATATTAAGGCCAGCAAATAGTTGGTTGGTCAAAGTTTTGAAAGTCTTGGAATCCAAAAAGGCAAATGGGATTCTCTCCACAGTTACCAAATCAACGCAAGCATCTTTTACCTCGCTTTGGGTCATGCATACTGAAAACTTTAGTTTCTTTTCAGGTACTTCTTTTGCCGCTTGGTCAACCAACTCATTTTCATACAATTCCTTATGATCGGCCAGCAAATGTCGTTTTAAGTTTGTTAGATAATTGCCGTGGAACTCTTTTTTACAAACTTTGCACTTTGAAAGGTTACCGTCACTCGAAGATTCAAAGTAATTTCTTGCCGCGTTATCACGTTTTCGACCCATGTTTAATAAAACGAATTTTTCTCAACGCTTGTCAACTCAACCGAAATCAACAGAATAGTAATTCATTTGGCAGTCGAGCCCATGATTGCTGAACTGTTAATTAAGTCTAACTATTACAGAGGCGTACTTATTCTTCTAAGGGTTTTCATTGAAAATATCGATATCCCTTTTGATCCGCCACTGACCAGACCAACAACCGTTTCACATGTACCGTAATAATAATTGTTGTTTGTCAATAGTCAGAGTCGTGAATTAAAGCATATTCTTACGGTTTGAGTAGTATTTTTGGAGTGGGAAAACAGAAATCAACGGTAACTTAGAAATGATTTTTATTTTTGAGGAAAAAAAATACAAATCAAGAAATGATTTTTATTTTTTTTTTTTCAAAAATAAAAATCATGAATGATTTATATTTTTTTTTTCTCAGAAATAAGAGTTAAAAATGATTTATATTTTTTTTATTATGAATAACAGTTATGGCATGAGGGAAAAAATAAAAATCAAAAATATAAGGTATTCAAGAGTAATATTTTAAAAATCAAAAATAACTATTATTTTTGGATTAAATGAATATAAATCATTGTTTAACAATTATAATTGATTTTTTTGAGTTTCACTTATAACTTACTATTATGTACTGACAGGCGGCTAATAAGAAGTGGGTGCACGAATAATTGTTGTGCTGAGTGTTCAGTGCTGAAAAAAGGCGAACCACTCTTTGTCGCGATGCGCCACAACCCATCGGATCCAACCGCATCGAAATCGTTGTTCATTTTGCAGCTTCGCGACAAATCGTTGTCCGCCTGAGAGAAATGTTTTGTATGAAAATGAACGAAAAAGAGTGTCCGCGTCCGCCCAAGGGAACGGATTTTGTATGAAAATCATGCTAAAAAACTTGGGACTATAAAATTCGTTCGGCTAAGGGAGCTGTCCGCCTGAAAGAGCTGTCCGCGAGTAGAGCTTTCACTGTATTTAATTTTATTATATTCAAATTATACCGCCTTTAAAACTTCTTTTCGTTTTACTTATTGCAGTCACTTTCCAATGGCTGTCAAACTGGCCTCTGATTCGCCGCTGTTGGGTATTATTTCGGTAATGCTTATGCATTCAGCCTACAAGCTGTTCCGAATTCTCACGCCTATGTGTGCGTGAGAATTCATTTGCTTTGGTTTTGTGATATTTTTCGGCAATGCTTATGTATTGCCGCCCGCCCGCGTCAGGCCACAAGCTAACCCGAATAGCCACGCATACAGTCAGCACAACATTTATTCGTACACCCCTATGTGCCATGTTATTTTATCAATAACTTGAAAAATAATTAGCCTAAACGAAATTTCTTTATGTCATAATGAAGATCTATGTTACTAATACCAGTTTTAAAGATAAAATAAAAAAAAAAAATATTCTTTGGCTTAAGAGAAAAACACAAACAAATCCAAAAAGGCACTTTTTTACGCACAACAATTATTCGTACACTTTTCCGTTTGTACCAAAAATCTCTTATTTTCTTCATTTTTTTAAACTTTTAATGCTTGGTAGGGCCACCCTTAGCTTTAATAAAAGCCTGTAGTCGTCGACGCATAATTTTTACCAAAATTTTTGGTTTCATTGCATTAATTTTCTCCCATTCTGTCAACAGACCTGTTTTAAGCGTATCCTTGCAGGTAATTTTATGTTTCCTAAGTTTTTTTCTTCAGCAAGTCCCAAACGTGCTCTATGGGGTTCAGATCTGGAGATTGTCCTGTGGTTTTTAATTAATATTTCCAATGGAGTAAAAAATCAAGGGCACAATGTGGTTTTGAAATTCCTTCAAACACACCAACTAGGCAAACATGTGATGTGTTCACAACACTTGCCAAAATCGGCCAAACTTGCTTCGAACTGCTTCTAAATAAGGGAAGGCCATCAATGCCAAAGTCTAACGTTAAATTTGGTAACTTCCAATTGTTCGTCACAAGAAAGTCAGTTAAGCAGCTCTTAAGCCCATAATGAACATAAGTAGCGTCGCCAACCATTCTCTCAGTGACTGAACTAGGCGTATGCAAATCTGTTCTGCCATCTTTCGGCACATGAATATTGCATTTTCGCAACAATAATAATAATGCATTAAGTGCAAATATACTAATGCCAAAATCAGTGGCCCATTTGGCTATTTCCTCACGCAAGTTCAATTCATTATTATCTTCATTTTCATCATAACTACTAGAGGAAGAGCTATCACTTGAACAGTCAACATTGCCATTTTCGGGTAAGGGCTCGTTCATTGCCACAGTTTCCTCCACATTTGTGTTATGTTTTAATTTTTTATTACCCCTGAACAGTATTTTTTGCATTTCCCGTTTTGCAATTCTTCGCAATGCCTTGCAGACATTTTCACCCTTTTAATTTTATGCAAATTTATTAATTTATTCACACTATAATGATTACTGACCTTTCTCTTTCACTTGCACAATTAACAATGACCGAAACAGATTCACATTTCGGCATGTGCTTAAGAAAAAGTGCCGTTTAACTTCCCTGCAAGCATTTGGAAGACTGTTTTAACAGAAATCGTCTTGATGAGTCTTTTTTGAGTCCCCTTGACGATTAAAAAACGACTAATCTCCTGGGCGATCGAAAGAAGACTCATAAATGACCTTCCATATGCTCAAGGTATAAATGGTTTGAAATACAAAAACGAAATGCAAAGCAATCGCCAAATGAGCATGCAGGTGATTAAAATGTGATCATTGCTTGGTTTTGCTTTGTTACTACCCACTCATATTCTGCTCGCTTGGCTGATCCAAAAGCGATTCTTATCTAAGCTTAGATCTAAGTTAAACGGCACTTTTTCTTAAGCACATGCCGAAATGTGCAAATTTTGTCATTCGATCGTTAAAGTGCAAGTGAAGTGCAAGTGCGAAGTGCAAACAAATCAATTATTATATCAATTATATCAAATAAAAAGGTGATGATGTCAGTCAAACAATTGCGTCGCGTGGCCAAAAGAGAGGCTTATAAACTATTATTTCCTGAAAAGGAAATAATAGAGAAAAACAACAATTCAAATGATCTTTTGGCAAACGAAAGTTTTGATTATAATCATAAGAGTGCTGAAAGTTCAAGCGACAGTGACAGTGGGTCTTGCGACAGTGACAGTGGGTCTTTTGCCAGTAGCAAGAAAAGTGAAGTTGACCTTTGTGAGGGACTAGCTAAATGGGCCACTGAGTTCAACATAAGTTTCATTGCAGTCAATGCGCTGCTGTCATTATTGCGAAACTGTGATATTTCAGTTCCGAAAGATGCGAGAACTGTTTTTCAAACGCCTTGCTCTGTGGTGGAAAGAAAAGTTGGAGACGGCACCTAGGTCCATTATGGACTTAAAAGATGTTTGTCCGACTTTTTAACCGCTAATGATTGGAAGTTGCCAAATTTGATTTTAGACTTTGGCATTGATGGACTTCCATTATTTAAAAGCAGCACCATGCAAGTTTGGCCAATTTTGACAAGTGTAAGTTGAACAACTTATGTTGGGCTTGTTGGCGTTTATGAAGGGAACTCAAAGACACATTGCGCCCTTAACTTTCTTGAAGAGTTCATCGCTGAACTTCAAATTCTTCTTCGCGAAGGTTTTTTTTCGGCAACAAGTGCTTTCAAATCATTATTCGCTGTATCGCTATGGATGCGCCTGCGAAGTCATTTGTGTTGGGCACTAAGGGACATAGTGGCTACTTTTCTTGTGTGCGGTGCACTCAGAAGGGACAAACGGTCAAACATCGCCTAGTTATTCCACCAGGTAGTGATACTATAGAGTTGAGAAGCAATGAATCCTTTAGAAATCGTGCGCAGCCGGAACACCATGTGAAGCAATCTTCACCAATAGAAATGCTAAACATTGACATAGTGTCCCAGTGCTGCCTAGATTACATGCATGTTGTTTGCTTAGGCGTAATGCGGACTTTATTAAAAAGCTGGGTTCACAAAAAAGGCTTCGAGTTTTCCTTAGTCTCAACGAAAATAACATCAATTTCCGAGGAGTTAACTTTTAATAAAAAGAATGTACCGAGGGAATTTAAAAGGAAACCTCGAAGCTTAAAAGACCTAGACAGATGGAAGGCAACAGAGCTTAGGCAATTTTTATTATACACTGGGCCTATCGTGTTGAAAAAGAATTTGAGTCGAAACAGATATTGCCATTTTTTAAAATTATCGTTGGCCATGAGGATACTTTTGGACATACATGACTGCAAGTCAAACAATTCTGTTGCTGCTCAATTATTAAGATCATTTGTGGTTGACACACCAGAGTTGTATGACTTGTGTTTTTTAACATACAATGTTCCTGCCTTGTTGCACATCAACGAAGATGCCAAACTTTTTGGAGCCTTAGATGGCATAAGTGCATTTAAATTTGAAAACTATCTGCAGCAAATCAAGAGGAAAGTCCGAAAAGGCGGGAGTGTTGCAGCTCAAATCTATAAAAGGCACATTGAGAAGAGTTACCATTTTGGAAAGGAATTAGGGCAAGAATTAAACATAAGTTTTGGGAAGATCATAAATGATAGAATATCAAATATTTCTTTAAAAGGTGTCTTCATTTCTTTGGAAGAGCCCAACAACTTTTGTTTGGTAAATAATAAAATATTTAAAATAATAGAAAGAAAGAAAAATGAGAATCTGGAACCAATAATATCGAGCGATTTTAATATATATGGTACGACTGACTTACAAGCCTTCGATAATACAAATGAATTTTGCTTAAATCAAATAAATAATAAAATAATATGTTTGCGTGATTCCTTAGACGGAAGCTATTTTTTCATACTGCAACTTCACCATGTCCTTCCGTAACATAACTTCATCGGAATTAAATTATATTCCAAGTAATAATTTAACAACATGTTAGTAATATATTTTTACTACGAATTTCCCAATGTTATTTTTAATAAACACATCATTTTTAGTGACAAACGTTACGATACGAGAGACCGGAAACATCCAAAATCTTTTACAAGACTTGGTGAAAGAAATTAAACAGTTGAGGTCTGAGGTTTCTGAGATAAAAATGTTAAATTCCGATTTGAAAGCAGAAATAACTGCTTTAAAATAGTCAAATAAACGGGGACTCTTAAAGTTGATAGAGGAGGTTGTCTCTGTTAAAATGGAAAACAGAAAAAACAACACAGATTTTGATGCTGATGTCTTATTCTCGGACATCCCAAAACTTCCTCTCAGTGCTATTAGTGAAGTAGTAGCATTTGATGAGGAAGTGCAAAAAAATGAGAGTCAACTTAGGCAGTTCGTAAGTACTACAGAAACAGATATTAATATTTTATTTTATTATAATTTTTTTTATTCTTTTTTATTAATATGTTTAGAAACATCTAATATCGAAAGTTGGAGGAGATGGGCCCACACAATTTATTAGAGCTGGGATCAGAAAAGTTTTTTCGGACAAGGTAGCTTCCGAATACAGCTGGAAGGGGACGAAAATTAAACCCTCAGCAGAAAGGTGCTACATTGTAACCGTAATAAAAAGTACATATGTATGTATTCTTTTGGAAAATATTTAAAAAAAAATTTATTAATTAATATTTTCCCTTTTAGATATTACTAATGAAAAATATAAATGCACGGACAAAGAGTTGAATACGGTGCTACAAAAGCATTTTGTCCATGCCAATGACAGGCTGGCGAAGCGTAGGCGTTTAGATTAATATAAAACATACATGTAAATAATATTGTAAATATTTTTGTTATTATTTACATTAATTCAATTATTTATGTTAAATGTTATGAATTTCTATTACAGTTTTTGTTATTTTTTGTTTTGAATTTCTATGTTTTGTTTTGAATATCTATTTACTTTTTTTGTTGTTATTTTTTATGATAATATATATATAGTAAATGAAAATTATATTAATAAAAAAATTATTTTCGTTGCAAATTATTGAAAATTTCATTCTAATACGAGTCAGAAATGATTAAATTATGACTCGTGGAAGACTCTTTTATGATTAAAAGATGACTCGTGGAAGACTCTTTTATGATTAAAAAAAGAGTCATAAGCGACTCATCAAGATGAGTCGCGGCTAGGGTACCATTATCTCCCGACAGAACAGTCTTTTATGATCAGAAAATGAGCGCAAATATGATTATTTCCAATCGTCGCGCGACTCATAAAAGACTCATTTATGCTCTGTTAACTTCAAAAATGCTTGCTGGAACATTTCAATTACAATAAATGCATTTTCATAATTATTTTTTGGTGCAGGATTCCGAAATAAATAAAAGAAAAACATTGAAGCATTTCATTTAAAAAAAAAAAAAATTTTAATTCAGTGAACTAATTCCGGATTTTTTGCCTTCGTGTTGTTTGTTCCTTAAAGTTTAAAATTCGCGCATAAAGACAATTCTGTGAAACCGTCTCCAACGCTACTGAGTCGTTTTAACGTGAGATTTGCCTATTTTTATACCCTTGCAGAGGGTATTATAAAATTGGTCAGATGTTTGTAACGCATAGAAATATACGTTTGTGACCCCATAAAGTATATCCGCGCGGCACCAAATAAGAAATATATAAAATTATTGTTTTTTTGTTGTTGCATTTAAATTTAATTTTTACCCTACACCAAGTTTGAACAAGATCGGATAATTATTAAGGTTACAAATTAATAATCATATTTGATAGAAATTAAATGTATTTTAATGCTCACGCACACACATACATACATATGCAAAAATTCAACCACCACGCGGTGTGTGAGAGAGACAGAAATATTTTAGTTGTGTTCTTATACAGAACGAAATTGAAAGAGCGAGATGCAATGGGTTTGCTATATATGTCGAATTAGCTTACGTCAGCTAAGTAACGACGGTGGCGTAGTATGTAGAGATCGGTGGCATGATGGGCTCGGTGTTTGGTGGTTCAATGCCAATGCTCGATGAAGAAGTGAAAATTTTTAGATGTGTTTTTTCTTCTTTTTTGTTTATTTTTGATTTTGTTAAACATTTATACCAATTATTTTGCTGCGAGGGTATACAAATATCGGCAGAGCCGAAGTTAGCTTCTTTGATTTTTTCCCCTAAAAAAAATTTGTGACTAATCTTGGTATAAACGACATTGAGAGTTTATTGTCGGTGTATTTGTATTTCTGCCGAGAATACAAAATCTATTCCAAGCGAACATCGGAAGAATATATAACGTACAGTTTACATTTTTTTGCAATTTTTCTTCTTGCGCAAACAACAACACGTAGCCGTCTATCCTTTTTTCGACCAAAGTTCAAGAAACAGAAAATTTTATTATCGGATAATCACCAGTAAAATTGTTAAATGCATTTGTGTAGACCCGATTTATTGTTTTATATTAAAACATCATTTCGTCAAATAAAGTATACAGTCCACACTTCGAAAATTCTTACATCAACAAAACTTTCACACTTCGAAGGTTCCTTTATTCAATAAGATTGAATTATCGCAAAGTTTCCTTTATTCAACAAAGTTCCCAAGTGTTTACATATCCAAGTTTTCAATTACTGCGAAAATTATTACACTCGATTCAAGTTCCAATTGCTTCGACATTTCCTATATTTCATTTCCCATTTTTTTGATCTTCAATTTTCAAATTACTGTCGTCGTTGCAACACTGCTACGTCTACGGTCAAAAAACCGCGATTTAGATTATGCCAATCGAGCAACCCAAGACTAGCGCTAACCAACTCGGCTCACTGTTCCTCCACGTTCTGCATCGCCTGCGACGCCGACATCAAAACCAAGAAGTCTCACTTCTCCTGCGACAATTAAACGTCATCCAAGTTCTGCTAGTAGCGAGTCTTCGGCACTCAAGGGTCAGAGCCACGGCGTTCAACGAGCTTCATCTGAGCCACGATTGTCATCTCCGAAAACTTCCCGAGCGTCAAGCCCATCTAGTTTAGAAACTGTGAACCCAGTCCCGCACATCACCGTGTCCGCTCCTTCAGTCTCTACTCGTTCTGAAACGCAACGACGTATTCGTGTATCCAACATGGCTTTGGCTGACTTTATAGCTGCCAGTGATCGTATCAGCCGTTTCCAGGATATGATCAACACTCCGACTGAGAATGTCCTCACAATCTCCACACTGAAGATCCGACAAGATCACATTCGCTCCTAATGGGCAACAGCCGAACAAGAGTATGTCGGTGTTCCAAAAGTATTCGGCGAGATGGTGACGCCGCAGATGTTTCGACCCTAGAAGCAAAATATGCTTATTGTTCTGATGTCTATGAGCGTTGGGCGTCCCCACTTACTGAGTCCATTGACAAGGCATCCATGCCAGCACAGTTGCCAGTTCCTAGCGTTGCTTTGAGAGGCTGTAATCTTCCGCCATGTGATACAGAAATCTTAAGCGGCGATTTTTTGCGTTGGCCCACGTTTCGAGACCTTTTTACCGCTGTCTACATAGACAATCCGCGGTTAACCCCTGTTGAAAGGTTATTCCACTTACCAATGATGGTTTTGAATCAGCTTGGGGAGCCCTCTATGAGCGTTTTAAGAATCCACGACTCTTGGTTAATAGTCAGCTCAAGGTCCTGTTCGGCTTAATGCCCATTTCTACCGTGTCCGTTACATCCATGAGAACAATGCTAAACATTTTCCAAGGATGCTTGATGGCAATAAATCTCCACGGCGTCGACACATCTACTTGGGACAGCATGCTCGCTTTTTGGGCTAGCTCCAAGCTGCCCAAGGTCACCCGAGCAATGTGGAAGCAGTCGCTCCAAAATAAACGGGATATCCCATGCTGGCCGGAATTAAATGCTTTCCTAGAAGATCGCGTCCTTACGTTGGAATCACTAGAAAATTCAATGACTGTGAGTGGTCAGCCATCGACAAGTCAATTCGTCCGAAAAGAGACCCAGAGGAATATTAAGACTTTTAAAACCAAGGACTCGGTGGGCACGTCTACATGCAAGGTGTGTGCATAGGAGAATCATCCAATCCGTCTGTGTCCTCGTTTTCTCCAAATGCCCATCAATGATAGAGTCACACAGATTAGGCAACTCAAATTATGCCTCAATTGTTTCGCACGTCAGCATTAACTAAAAGAATGTCCAAGTGCACATAATTGCTTCACGTGCAACGGTCGCCATAATACCCTGCTTCATCGTGGAAACGTTGCGCCAGTGCTAGCGCTACCCAGCTCAAATGCCAGGGGCAATCAAGCCAACGCTGTTTCAAACCTTCCGGCAGACCCACCTATCCGCACGCAAAGCTATTTTGCATCAAGTGCGAAGCGAGTCCTTTTGGGAACCGCCATGGTTACCGTGCGTCATCAGGGAATTCCCTATAGGGCTCGTGCTTTGATTGATCCAGGATCTGAAGGGAGTTTTATAACGGAGCGGCTTTTCAACCAAATAAAACTTCCATTCAAGACAGTGACTGCTCACATATCTGGTCTGACCATGTCGACTCCCGCTCAAGCGCATAAGCTTTCTCAGCTCGTCATAGGTTCTCCATTGATGCCAGAACGGCGAGTGCCCACGTCTGCCTATGTCTTACCGTATTTGGCAGGCAATCTTCCGACGCATAGCATTAGCGAGAGTGCCTTAGAGAACCTGCCCAACTTGCCTCTTGCCGATCCGAATTTCCGTCACAGTGCCCAAATAGATTTACTGCTCGGGTCTGACGTGCTTCCTGCAATTTTCTTGAAGGGCAAGGAAACCAACAGTTGTGGCACCCTTCTTGGAGAAGAGACCATATTCGGTTGGGTACTTACGGGGCCAGTAGATGATTCCCAAATTGACCAAAGAACAATTTACTCGTTTTCCACCCGAGTCGTGCATCGTCCATCGCCAATAAGATAAACTCACAAAATTTTGGGAGGTGGAGGATCTCCCTGTGAAGAGAATAAAAGAGTCCGATTCCGAATGTGAGGAGAACTTCGTCCGAACCACCACAAGGGACACCTCGGGACGATATGTCATCAGTCTTCCATTCCGAGAGCCTAATAACATCCATCTGGGTCATTCAAGGTCAGGTGCATTGGCTCAGTTCCTTCGGAATGAGAACCAACTGGGCAAGAATCCTGCACTCAAAGCACAGTATAACTCGGTGATCCAAGAGTACATAGACCTTGGTCATATGAGAAAGGTTAGTCCTGCAGACGGTAGCTCTGTATTTTACCTTCCACATCAAGCGGTGTTTAAGCCAGAAAGCACCACTACTAAAGTTCGCGTAGTGTTCAACGCCTCCAGTTCCTCCACTAATGGGCAGAGTCTCAACGATGTCTTGCATACAGGACCGGTCCTCCAATCCGACCTAACCATGCAACTACTTAAGTGGAGATATTTCCGATTCGTTTTCAACGCCGATATTACCAAGATGTATCGGCAAATCCTTGTTGACCATCGACACACTCCGTTTCAGCGAATATTCTTCCGCACACCAAAGGGCGAATTAAGCGATTTCGAGCTAAAAACTGTCAAATTTGAAGTAAATTGTGCCCCCTTCCTTGCAATTCGAGTCCTCCAACAGCTAGCAAGCGATGTGGAATCATAAAATTCTTGTGAAGAAGCTAGTGACGTCATTCGCAGCTTTATGTACGTGGATGACGTGCTAGCTGGTGCCCACACGCAACACGAGGCCTGTGAGGTCATTAAAAAGCTGACATGTGCGATGGAGTCAGCTGGGTTCCCCCTACGAAAGTGGACGGCCAATCATAAGTCGCTTCTGCGTGACATTCCAACAGACCACCTCTTGAGTTCCGGGTTTCTCGAAATTGATGACGCTAGCGTAACCAAGATGCTGGAGATTCAATGGAGAGCCACGACTGACGAATTTTTGTACGTCCCTTCTTCGCTGGAGCAAAAATTTTGTCCCAAATTTCCAAATTGTTCGATCCAGCAGGCTGGTTATCTCTATTTATTGTTTGCGCCAAAATGTTCATACAAGCTGTGTGGCTACGTGAGCTCAGTTGGGATGACCCACTTCCGTCTGATCTTGGCCAATAGTGAAAGTAGTTTGTGACCAGTTACCAGTCACTCAACGAAATCCGTATTCCCAGATGGGTACAATGTCAACCAGAGGTCCACATTGAGCATCACGGGTTCTGTGATGCATCCGAGCGAGCGTATGGTGCAGCGCTGTACATTCGAGCTGTGATTGGGAATCACAGCTTCACAAATCTCCTTACCTCCAAGACAAGAGTGGCTCCGGTGAAACCCGTTTCCCTCCCTCGATTAGAATTGTATGGAGCAGTCCTCTTGGCTGAGATGACTGCTGCAGTTCTCCCTTACATGCCGGTAGACAATCCTGATCTGCATCGTGGCAAATCGAGTAGCGAAGATAACCCAGATTTGCGACGCCCAACAAAGGCAGCATGTTCGGTCAGAACACAACCCCGCCGATTTGGCAAGTAGAGGTGTTTCATCCAGTGAGTTAGCGCAGTCAGACCTGTGGTGGCACGGCCCAGAGTGGTTAGCATTGCCTCGCCACCAATTGCCGCCGGCACTTGAGTCTATCCCAGAGACTGACGTCGAACAAAAGACCATTAAGGTGCATACCACTAAGATCGCGCCGACGGAAGAGTTCCTCGACCGTTTCTCCGACTTTAGCCGAGCATTGCGCGTTTCTGCGTACATTCTGCGTTTCATCCGCCATTGTCGCAAAGGTCCCAGGGCGACCTCACTTCAACTTTCCCAAGGCGACCTGGCAGCAGCAGAGCAAGCGCTCATTATTTTTACTCAGCGTCGAGCATACGCTGAGGAATACCAATGTCTAAGCAACAAGCAACAAACGGCCTCTCGTAGTTCCATACTCTCCTTAAATCCGTTTCTCGACCACCATGGCATTATCCAAGCCAGTGGACGAGTTAAAAATTTCAGCTCTCTGCGGTATGATGAACGTCATCCTGTTCTTCTGCCGTATGACAGCCGTTTTGCTCGACTCCTTACTGATTTCACCCATAGCATAACGTTGCATGGAGGGAATCAGCTCATGATCCGTATCATCCGCGCAAAATACTGGATTCCAAAGATTCGTAATTTGGTCAAATATGTGACCAAGTCCTGCAAGGTCTGTATCATATACAGAAAGCGTCTCAAAACGCAGCTCATGGGAGATCTGCCCAAGGAGCGATCTTCCTTTTCCAGGCCATTCACTTACACGGGAGTGGATTTTGCCGGCCCGTTCGAGATTAAAATTTGCACTGGACGAGCCTGTTTTATTACGAAGGGATATGTGTGTGTGTTTGTGTGTTTTAGCACCAAGGCTATTCACTTGGTAGGCACATCCGACCTGACGACCGAGAAATTCCTGGCCGCGTTGGCGCGGTTTATGGGTCGCAGGGGATGCCCGCAACGCATTTATTCTGATAACGGCAAAACCTTTGTTGGTGCCGGGAAACTTTTCTCCAAAGAGTTTCTGGAGTCAGTAGCATCCGCAGCCTCAAGTCGGTACAGCCACCATAAGCTAGACTGGCATTTCATTCCGCCCGGAGCGCCGCATATGGGTGGCTTATGGAAAGCCGGAGTCAAAAGCTTTAAAACTTGTAACGATTCTTATTCGTCCTGATTTGCGGCAGAGCTGGATTTCAGGTGTCGAGGTTCGGCCAACAAAATTATATGTGCGCTGGTGAAATGATAAGACTTTGTTATTGAAATTTGAGGATGCAAATCGGTGGTTTTATTGATTTCTTTTTAGTGAATTTTAAATGATTTTCTCTGGTATGAATGTGTGATTTTTGGGTGGCGATAGCAGAGATTAGTTGTTGGTGATGATGCTGTGCGTCCAATATTCAGAACATTCAATGACCAAGCGAGAATAATTTATGCAGATGATTTATTTATATTGCCAGGAATACTCCTGGTCTTGCCTTTCTACCCTGATCACTGCTACTCTCCTAAAAATTGCTAGGAATGTCTCCTTGTCTTTCCCCACTTTGCCAGGAATACTCCTGGTCTTGCCTACTCTGTGCTAGGAATACTCCTAGTCGATTCTGCCTGTGCCAGGACTACTCCTGGTCTTCCTAACTGTGCTAGGAATACTCCTAGTCTTTGGTTTTCTGCTAGGAATAGCTTCTAGTCTTTGTTTCGATGCTAGGAATAACTCCTAGTCTTTAATTCGATGCTAGGAATAACTCCTAGTCTTTATTTCTGCTTGTATTTACCCTTCGCTAGATCGCCGACTTCTGTCAGGACTCAATTTCGCTAATCGCTAATCTCGCAGACGTTGGTTTTCCTTGCCAATCTCACTTAACTTGGAATTTCACTTCTTGACTTCACTTTTGGTTCTTCACTTGTTGACTTCGCTTTCAGAACTTTCACTCACGCACTCATTGCCCTTCTGGTGTCAGCCGTGCGTATTTATAGGCATCTTGACCCAATCAGGACGCGTGGTGAACTCCTGACCCGTTACGGGTCCTTTTCCATTCGTTTTCGTTTTCGTCTCGAAAACTTTCCATCGCTTGTTATTTTGATCGGCTTACTCTGCCGCTCATCCAGCATAGCTTGCTTGTTGCTATGCATGGTGAAATTCTTGCACTTTGTATGCGTCGCTGTTGCTCTGCTGAACTCCCAGCCTTGGTTGCCAACGGCGTCTCCTTTTTGCTCTCTCCTGTTCTCGTGCTGGCCCCGCGATTTCCGCCACCGCCATCACTTTTACCCACCATGCATCTCTCTTTCCTACAATTAAGAGTAATTTACAATAATAATATAATTTCTAATATAAATGAATGATTATGCCAATATAAACTAAATCTATGAACTTATAAATAAATAAAAATATAAAAATATACAATTGAATTGCTATAATATAACTTTGATAGTCTTAGTTTTTTTCGCCTATTTGTGTCATATGGAAAATATTTTCCTATGGGGGAAAGTGAGGTTAGGCACTAAAAAACCAAACTGCACAATTTGTGGCTATTGTGACTAACTTTACTTGAACAAGAATTGCGCATACTATCAAATTCTGGAAGTTTTAGACTGGACACTGGTGGACATTTTTTTATAACTCTCCTCAAAGTTGAGGTTCCCTGACAAATTTTTTCTTAAAGTGACCCCAATTTGTTTCAAATATTTTAGCACTCACTGTCAATTTTTACAAAGGCGATTTACTTATACATAGTAGAAAGACTACTTATTTAATTCTGTTTGTAGTAGGGCGGATCCTCCTTCTATTTTCCACAGAAATTGAAACCAGGAACTCCAAGAGATTCACTTCACAAAAGTATATATTCACGTCTTTTCTTTCACACGTTATAAAAGCAATTAAACTAACTTAACATTACATATTACAGACTACTTAGCATTACAGTCCGTGGTGAAAGCTCCCCTGTTCACCACTCCCGTCTCGCTCTCTCGCTCTCTACGTCATTGGTGACGTAGACATCCCGACCCCCTTGCAATATCCTGATTGCGAATGCTTCAATGGTGTGGGCAGCTACCGGCTAGTGTCCACCCGAAGATGGTGCGCTGGGCCACGGGGAATCCATCCCGACTCGCGCGGCAATCTGACCGTACGACTCGGGGGTATGCGTCACCGCCCAACACCACGAAGATGGAGGCCGGAGCGTGGAAGCGCTCATCCGCCAGCCTCAGGTCCGCGAAACGCTGGCACACGCTGTCATGGACGGGCCGAGCGGGTGTCCGGAACTGGAGGGCCGAATCCACCTGGAAGGCGACGTTGAGCTCGACGTCAGTCTCCACTGCCGACTTGACTACTGCCGTTCAAATCCGATCGGCCCCCAGATGGACCGTCGGCAAACCGAAACTGGCGGCAAGGGATGCCCGGATACGGCTGACCGGCGCCAACAACAATAATTATGGTCGCCGTGGGCATCACCAACGTGGATGACAGGTTTAGGAGTCCTGTGAGCGAGGTAGGAGCAACGGAGGATTTGGAGGCTTTCCTGGAGGAGGTGGCTGGCGGCTCCCGTGATGTCGAACGACGCTCATCGTCGTGCAGCAGCGTATGGTGCCGCTGGTCGCATTTCTGGCATCGCTTTCCACTGCGGTAGGACTTGCCCGAATGCTCATGGGCCAAGCAATTCGAGCAGTATTTGTTGATCAAAACGGCTCGGAGCCTCTTCTCCGTAGCTTGCACCTTTTCAAGGGGTGGACTCCTCGACACACCCGACACCGAAAGGTGTGAGACTCCCGAGAGCGTGTCTCCTCGGAGGGTTTGCGGCGTTGGCGTGGACGTGGTGCCATTGCTGGTCTTGTAATGAAGAAAAAACTGGAAAAAGAGGGCTAGAAATGAAAAGTTTTGGATTAGCCAAGGAATGACAATAATTGGAAAGAGCTGCAAATAGGAGGAGGAAATTATTCGCTACAGGAGGGTAGCAACAATAGTTTGGTGACGGGCCTTCGGATAGGGCCTCGCGTGGTCAGCAAGTCGACAACGCGAACTCGCTCGTCGGCGCCAGGATGAACTGCCTGGATTCGACCGAGTCGCCACTCGTTAGGTGGCAAGTTGTCCTCCTTAACGACAACCATGTCGTTGATCTGGAGATCTCTCATTGGTCGTTGCCATTTGTGCCTCTTGTGCATCTCCTTCAGATACTCCTCCTTCCAGCGCAGGCAAAGTTGCTGGTTCAGAGCCTTAAGGCGCCGCCATCGGTTGTGGATGGACTCGGCGAGCTGAGGGATTTCAGCTTCAGGAGCTGACAGGAGAGGCGCTCCGATCAGGAAATGACCGGGTGTCAGTGAGAGGAGTTCTGTAGGGTCATCTGATAAAGGAGCCAGTGGCCTAGAATTTAGGCAAGCCTCGACTTTTGTCAACAGCGTTGACAGCTCCTCGAAGGTGAATCGAGTGCCGGAAGCGGATTTACGGAGCAGAGTCTTAAAACTTTTGACTCCAGCTTCCCATAAGCCACCCATATGCGGTGCTCCGGGCGGGATGAAACGCCAGTCTAGCTTATGGTGGCTGTACCGACTTGCGGCTGCCGATGCCACTGACTCCAGAAACTCTTTGGAGAGAAGTTTCTCGGCGCCAACAAAGGTCTTGCCGTTATCAGAATAAATGCTTTGCGGACATCCTCTGCGACCTATAAACCGCGCCAACGCGGCCAGGAATTTCTCAGTCGTCAGGTCGGATGTGCATTCCAAGTGGATAGCCTTGGTGCTAAAACACACAAACACACACACATACCCCTTCGTAATGAGACAGGCCCGTCCTGTGTAATTTTTTATATCGAACGGGCCGGCAAAATCCACTCCCGTGTAAGTGAATGGCCTGGAAAAGGAAGACCGCTCCTTGGGCAGATCTCCCATTAGCTGCGTTTGGAGACGCTTTCTGTATATGATACAGACCTTACAGGACTTGGTCACATATTTGACCAAATTACGAATCTTTGGAATCCAGTACTTTGCGCGGATTATACGGATCATGAGCTGATTTCCCCCATGCAACGTTATGCGATGGGTGAAATCAGTAAGGAGTCGAGCAAAACGGCTGTCATACGGCAGAAGAACAGGATGACGTTCATCATACCGCAGAGAGCTGGAATTTTTAACCCGTCCGCTGGCTCGGATAATGCCATGGTGGTCAAGAAATGGATTTAAGGAAAGTATGGAGCTACGAGAGGCTATTTGTTGCTTGTTGCTTAGACATTGGTATTCCTCAGCGTATGCTCGACGCTGAGTAAAAATAATGAGCGCTTGCTCTGCTGCTGCCAGGACGCCTTGGGAAAGTTGAAGTGAGGTCGCCCTGGGACCTTTGCGACAATGGCGGATGAAACGCAGAATGTACGCAGAAACGCGCAATGCTCGGCTAAAGTCGGAGAAACGGTCGAGGAACTCTTCCGTCGGCGCGATCTTAGTGGTATGCACCTTAATGGTCTTTTGTTCGACGTCAGTCTCTGGGATAGACTCAAGTGCCGGCGGCAATTGGTGGCGAGGCAATGCTAACCACTCTGGGCCGTGCCACCACAGGTCTGACTGCGCTAACTCACTGGATGAAACACCTCTACTTGCCAAATCGGCGGGGTTGTGTTCTGACCGAACATGCTGCCTTTGTTGGGCGTCGCAAATCTGGGTTATCTTCGCTACTCGATTTGCCACGATGCAGATCAGGATTGTCTACCGGCATGTAAGGGAGAACTGCAGCAGTCATCTCAGCCAAGAGGACTGCTCCATACAATTCTAATCGAGGGAGGGAAACGGGTTTCACCGGAGCCACTCTTGTCTTGGAGGTAAGGAGATTTGTGAAGCTGTGATTCCCAATCACAGCTCGAATGTACAGCGCTGCACCATACGCTCGCTCGGATGCATCACAGAACCCGTGATGCTCAATGTGGACCTCTGGTTGACATTGTACCCATCTGGGAATACGGATTTCGTTGAGTGACTGGTAACTGGTCACAAACTACTTTCACTATTGGCCAAGATCAGACGGAAGTGGGTCATCCCAACTGAGCTCACGTAGCCACACAGCTTGTATGAACATTTTGGCGCAAACAATAAATAGAGATAACCAGCCTGCTGGATCGAACAATTTGGAAATTTGGGACAAAATTTTTGCTCCAGCGAAGAAGGGACGTACAAAAATTCGTCAGTCGTGGCTCTCCATTGAATCTCCAGCATCTTGGTTACGCTAGCGTCATCAATTTCGAGAAACCCGGAACTCAAGAGGTGGTCTGTTGGAATGTCACGCAGAAGCGACTTATGATTGGCCGTCCACTTTCGTAGGGGGAACCCAGCTGACTCCATCGCACATGTCAGCTTTTTAATGACCTCACAGGCCTCGTGTTGCGTGTGGGCACCAGCTAGCACGTCATCCACGTACATAAAGCTGCGAATGACGTCACTAGCTTCTTCACAAGAATTTTATGATTCCACATCGCTTGCTAGCTGTTGGAGGACTCGAATTGCAAGGAAGGGGGCACAATTTACTTCAAATTTGACAGTTTTTAGCTCGAAATCGCTTAATTCGCCCTTTGGTGTGCGGAAGAATATTCGCTGAAACGGAGTGTGTCGATGGTCAACAAGGATTTGCCGATACATCTTGGTAATATCGGCGTTGAAAACGAATCGGAAATATCTCCACTTAAGTAGTTGCATGGTTAGGTCGGATTGGAGGACCGGTCCTGTATGCAAGACATCGTTGAGACTCTGCCCATTAGTGGAGGAACTGGAGGCGTTGAACACTACGCGAACTTTAGTAGTGGTGCTTTCTGGCTTAAACACCGCTTGATGTGGAAGGTAAAATACAGAGCTACCGTCTGCAGGACTAACCTTTCTCATATGACCAAGGTCTATGTACTCTTGGATCACCGAGTTATACTGTGCTTTGAGTGCAGGATTCTTGCCCAGTTGGTTCTCATTCCGAAGGAACTGAGCCAATGCACCTGACCTTGAATGACCCAGATGGATGTTATTAGGCTCTCGGAATGGAAGACTGATGACATATCGTCCCGAGGTGTCCCTTGTGGTGGTTCGGACGAAGTTCTCCTCACATTCGGAATCGGACTCTTTTATTCTCTTCACAGGGAGATCCTCCACCTCCCAAAATTTTGTGAGTTTATCTTATTGGCGATGGACGATGCACGACTCGGGTGGAAAACGAGTAAATTGTTCTTTGGTCAATTTGGGAATCATCTACTGGCCCCGTAAGTACCCAACCGAATATGGTCTCTTCTCCAAGAAGGGTGCCACAACTGTTGGTTTCCTTGCCCTTCAAGAAAATTGCAGGAAGCACGTCAGACCCGAGCAGTAAATCTATTTGGGCACTGTGACGGAAATTCGGATCGGCAAGAGGCAAGTTGGGCAGGTTCTCTAAGGCACTCTCGCTAATGCTATGCGTCGGAAGATTGCCTGCCAAATACGGTAAGACATAGGCAGACGTGGGCACTCGCCGTTCTGGCATCAATGGAGAACCTATGACGAGCTGAGAAAGCTTATGCGCTTGAGCGGGAGTCGACATGGTCAGACCAGATATGTGAGCAGTCACTGTCTTGAATGGAAGTTTTATTTGGTTGAAAAGCCGCTCCGTTATAAAACTCCCTTCAGATCCTGGATCAATCAAAGCACGAGCCCTATAGGGAATTCCCTGATGACGCACGGTAACCATGGCGGTTCCCAAAAGGACTCGCTTCGCACTTGATGCAAAATAGCTTTGCGTGCGGATAGGTGGGTCTGCCGGAAGGTTTGAAACAGCGTTGGCTTGATTGCCCCTGGCATTTGAGCTGGGTAGCGCTAGCACTGGCGCAACGTTTCCACGATGAAGCAGGGTATTATGGCGACCGTTGCACGTGAAGCAATTATGTGCACTTGGACATTCTTTTAGTTAATGCTGACGTGCGAAACAATTGAGGCATAATTTGAGTTGCCTAATCTGTGTGACTCTATCATTGATGGGCATTTGGAGAAAACGAGGACACAGACGGATTGGATGATTCTCCTATGCACACACCTTGCATGTAGACGTGCCCACCGAGTCCTTGGTTTTAAAAGTCTTAATATTCCTCTGGGTCTCTTTTCGGACGAATTGACTTGTCGATGGCTGACCACTCACAGTCATTGAATTTTCTAGTGATTCCAACGTAAGGACGCGATCTTCTAGGAAAGCATTTAATTCCGGCCAGCATGGGATATCCCGTTTATTTTGGAGCGACTGCTTCCACATTGCTCGGGTGACCTTGGGCAGCTTGGAGCTAGCCCAAAAAGCGAGCATGCTGTCCCAAGTAGATGTGTCGACGCCGTGGAGATTTATTGCCATCAAGCATCCTTGGAAAATGTTTAGCATTGTTCTCAGGGATGTAACGGACTCGGTAGAAATGGGCATTAAGCCGAACAGGACCTTGAGCTGACTATTAACCAAGAGTCGTGGATTCTTAAAACGCTCATAGAGGGCTCCCCAAGCTGATTCAAAACCATCATTGGTAAGTGGAATAACCTTTCAACAGGGGTTAACCGCGGATTGTCTATGTAGACAGCGGTAAAAAGGTCTCGAAACGTGGGCCAACGCAAAAAATCGCCGCTTAAGATTTCTGTATCACATGGCGGAAGATTACAGCCTCTCAAAGCAACGCTAGGAACTGGCAACTGTGCTGGCATGGATGCCTTGTCAATGGACTCAGTAAGTGGGGACGCCCAACGCTCATAGACATCAGAACAATAAGCATATTTTGCTTCTAGGGTCGAAACATCTGCGGCGTCACCATCTCGCCGAATACTTTTGGAACACCGACATACTCTTGTTCGGCTGTTGCCCATTAGGAGCGAATGTGATCTTGTCGGATCTTCAGTGTGGAGATTGTGAGGACATTCTCAGTCGGAGTGTTGATCATATCCTGGAAACGGCTGATACGATCACTGGCAGCTATAAAGTCAGCCAAAGCCATGTTGGATACACGAATACGTCGTTGCGTTTCAGAACGAGTAGAGACTGAAGGAGCGGACACGGTGATGTGCGGGACTGGGTTCACAGTTTCTAAACTAGATGGGCTTGACGCTCGGGAAGTTTTCGGAGATGACAATCGTGGCTCAGATGAAGCTCGTTGAACGCCGTGGCTCTGACCCTTGAGTGCCGAAGACTCGCTACTAGCAGAACTTGGATGACGTTTAATTGTCGCAGGAGAAGTGAGACTTCTTGGTTTTGATGTCGGCGTCGCAGGCGATGCAGAACGTGGAGGAACAGTGAGCCGAGTTGACTTAGCGCTAGTCTTGGGTTGCTCGATTGGCATAATCTAAGTCGCGGTTTTTTTTGATCGTAGACGTAGCAGTGTCGCAACGACGACAGTAATTTGAAAATTGAAGATCAAAAAAATGGGAAATGAAATATAGGAAATGTCGAAGCAATTGGAACTTGAATCGAGTGTAATAATTTTCGCAGTTATTGAAAAACTTGGATATATAAACATTGTGGAATTTTTCGATGATGTAGAATTTTTCGAATTTTTGAACTTTGTTGATGTAGGAATTTGCGAAATGTGGACTTTAGTGATGTATTAATTTTCGAAATGTGGACTGTATATTTTATTTGACAAAATTATAGTTGAATGTATATCAATAAACCGGGTTTACACAAATGCACATAAAAATTTTACTGGTGGTTATCCGTTAATAAAATTTGATTTTTTGTGAACTTGGGTCGAAAAAGGATAGACGGCTACGTGTTGTTGTTTGCGCAAAAAAAAGAAAAAAATTGCAAAGAAAAAATCTAAAATGTACGTTATATTTCTTCCGATGTTCGCTTGGAATGGATTTTTTTTTTTTTTTTTATGTTCTCGATAGAAATACAGATACACCGTCAGTACACTTTAAAATCGTTTATAAAAAGATTAGTCACAAAATTTTTTGAAAAAAAAAAATAGGCAAATCTCACAGGAAAAAAAACGACTCGGCTGTAGCGTTGGAGGCGGTTTCACAAAATTTTCTTTATGCGCGAATTTCAAATTTTAAGAAACAAACAACACGAAGGCAAAAAAAATCCGTAATTAGTTCACTTAATTAAAAAATCTTTTTTTTGATAAAATGTTTTAATGTTTTATTTGTTTTTTTTTCTTTATTTCGGAATCCTGCACCAAAAAATAATCATGAAAATGCGTTTGTGTAAATTCAATGTAGGACAAATTATATGTGTGTGTTAGGATTTATATGTGTGGGTATGTGATATGTGTGTAAATATATTATGTATGGAATGTATAAAATATATTGTGTGTATATGGAATATTATGTGTGTACGGAATGTAATAAAATATATTATGGAATATGTAAAATATATTTATTATGGATGAAATGTGTATTGGAAAAAATATGTGCATTAAATATTACACGCAAGCTCGGATTTATTAAATTCGGACCGCGAAAACAATGCGAGTGCGAAATTATTTTATTGGACGTTCGCGTTAATTTCCCATTTGGTTCGCGTTACCGAAAAAATAAATTGCCGTCGTGTAAACCTTGAAACTGGAGCCGATAACAAGTGTAGGAATGGTGAACAATCGGAACATTCGTGTATGTGCGTACATACATATGTGTGACTCAAAATGTAAACAATGGTAAGTTTAAATTATTTTCTCGCGAAATTAATTTATTTTCACTAAATGTTGTCTTGTTCGTATTTTAGGATGTCACAGCACAAATTTTTTCTCGCGGAGGAGTGTTCACTTCACTTGCTGTAAATTGGAAACGGCGACACACGGTAAGTTTGATATTGAATGCACATATATTTCTTGTTGGTGGAGGTATGTATGTATGTATGGAAGTACCTTATGTACTTAGTTATGTATGCACATATGTACGTTTCTTGGAAGGAATGGATGTGTGAACAGTTGATGTAGGAAAAAATGATCATGGATCTGTTCATATGTACACTTACATATGTACATACATAACTGGGATTGGAAAAAAGATGGCTGCGTTGGAAAGCAGTACAAAGTTGAAGGAAAAAGAAATGAAGGAGAATGAAAAAATGACCTTATGTCATTTAACGAGTGTAAATGAAGTGCTGCCTGATTTAACACCTTATGTGATAAATCATGCAATCGGACAACATTTACACTGCCACCTTATGTGGACTTCAAATAAAAGTTTTCACTTAACTTTCTTTGCAGCGTTGAGGAAAAATCCACCGATGCAAGCTGGCGTCAGTAGATCGGCCTGGTCTGATAGAAAAAACTTCCTTCTGGATGAGGATCCGGCTCGAAGGACCAAAATGTTTGTAGTAGGGCGGATCTTCCTTCTATTTTCCACAGAAATGAAACCAGGAACTCCAAGAGATTCACTTCACAAAAGTATATATTCACGTCTTTTCTTTCACACGTTATAAAAGCAATTAAACTAACTTAACATTACATATTACAGACTACTTAGCATTACAGGCCGTGGTGAAAGCTCCCCTGTTCACCACTCCCGTCTCGCTCTCTCGCTCTCTACGTCATTGGTGACGTAGACAAACTACATTAATTTTTTCAACAACATTTTTCATTTTTCCAATATCCATCCTGAAAGTTGAGCATAAAATTTGCACTGTATCAAGCAAACTCGTTTTCTGCAAAACACATGTTTTCAGCAGCTGTTTGCTCAACAGTGTTAAACAACGACAAAAAAACAAGTATGCAACATTGACCTTTGATCTTTTATTTATCATTAGGCATTAAAATTTTTTGAATGCATAAACTTTCAAAAAATGAATAAAGTGCGCAAAAAGCGGTCAAATTCCCCATAGTGCGCTGGTACACCCACACATGCTCATTAAAAACTCACTCATACACACACACCAACGCTCTCTCTGCCCCTCACTCTCTCACTATGGGCTGATCCAGTGTTGCCAGGTTTTGAGACCTGAAAATAGCAAAATCAACGTTGAAAAATAGCTAAAATTAGCTAAATATTAAAAAAAAATAGTTAAAATAATAGCTCAATTTAGATATTTAATTTTTATATTTATTTAATTTTAATTTATTTAATTTTAATTTATTTTTAGTGGTTTCCAATAATAAAACAATGTTGTCAAAGTCAATATCTCGACTTCTGCATTTGACCATGGTAAAGACAGGATCCAAAACGAAAACTTGAAATTTCAACACCACCGGCATCCGTTTATTTTAGTAGTTTTTGAGGTATCTTGGTATCAGTTTTCAAAAATCTTGTTTCGAGAAAAATGCGTTTGAGTGTTGTGGCCCGCTACCGCGCTCTATGTACACCTACTCAGGTTTACGGCTATAACTTCTAAACGGCTTTAGATTTGGAAAATTCATTTTGCTCACGTATCTTACACATTCTTAGGGTAAGATTAAAATAAAAAAAACACTAGACGACCACCTTAACAGCCACTGCCCGAAATGTCACATTTTCCGAAGTGTTGTGCCACTTTACTAAGAGAATTTTTTCAAATGCTACATTATATTCTCAATGTTTTTGCATTGAAAATACTGTCCAATAGTCAATGTATCAGTTTTATTGTATAAAATAGATAAAGTAGTGATCGGGACTTTTTATAAATTTTAAAAGTTACTCTAATTTTTTTATATAAACTTAAAAAAAAAATTCAAAAATATTCTTTTATAAAAGAGCTAAATTTGTAGCTAATAGCATTTTCATAATTATCATAGCATTTTGCTTTAAAAAATAGCTCGAAACGCTATAAAATAGCCGAAATAGGCAACACTGGGCTGTTCATACATTCTCGTCGCCTCCCCTCCCCTCCCTCTCGGCTCTATACTCTGGCTCAGCGACGCGAGCCGACTCTCCGTTCTCTGAGCGTAGCTTTGGTTATATTCGTGTTTGTGGGTGATTTTATTATTTCGGCAATGCTTATGCATTGCCGCCCTCCCGCTTCAGCCTACAAGCTGTTCAGAATTCTCATGCGTATGTGTGCGTGAGAATTCTTTCATCTTCCTTGTCATGATGTTGTCGGCAATGCTAATGCATTGCCGCCCGCCCGCGTCGTCCTACAAGCCAATTGCTTGCATATTTCTCTGACGTCATCGCGATCAAAGTCCGATGACATTTCTGTACTGTCGTTGCAATATTTGTTTACGATCATATGTTCGATATTTGTTTACGAGCATATGATCGTTTGGTTTTGTTTTCATGTTTTCTCAGCTCGCTCTTCTGTCTTGGCGTCGCTCATTTCGCTTATCAAAAATCATATCGTCTAAAGTAGTGAAGCGATTTTCAAAATTTAAAAAGCATTTGATAGCTAATTGTTAAAGCTTTAAATGGAGTTATTACCAAGGTGCCACGTGCTCGGGTTGCTTTGATATTCAAGGTCAAAGTTGAAAAATATTTCTAGGCATATTTGACCCATAAAATTCACTTAAAAAACGCTTTCTTGATGACAAATGAACTTTATTATTCAAATTTGATAAGATAAATAAGATTTTTTAATGTTTTGTTTTAATTTTTCATTTGAATTGCAAAAAAAAAATACAGGTATCCCTCATATAACGCGGTCTTATACAACGCGATTTGGAAAAATTAGGTTTCAGTATGTCGAAGAAATATCTTCTGATGAAGCTATTGCTCCCTCTAAACGCCCACGTGCAAAGATCTTTGAAGACAGTGAAACAGATTAATTTCCATATGAAGTTTGAAGAATAACAATAAAGTTTTTAATAAACCTTTAAATTGTTTTAGTTTGTTTTTAAATTTTTTAATGTGCACATAATTACTAAAATTTTGTTTTTTGAAATATGTATTTACATATGTATTATTATTCATATCTTGTGTTTTTAATTGTATAAGAAAGTCTGAACTTTAGTATTGAGTTGAAATATATGTGCATTTGTTTTTTGTATGTATTTTATTTAAAAAAAAACCTATTGGAACATAACTCCCAAATTTATATGAAAACTATGTTTTAAATAACGCGCAATTAGATAACGCGCAATTCTTCTGGAACGTAACTATCGCGTTATACGAGGGATACCCGTATACCATTGCAATGGTACATTAATTTTGGTCTTCTCCAAAACCCTTAATGCTACAGAGCTGAAATTTTACACATAGACTTCTTTTTGCTGCAGGCATTGTATATCTCGAAATCATCCTTATCGGATAACTATATCATATAGCTCCCATAGGAACGATAGGTCGAGAATAAAATTAAGCTTTCATAACTTTGTTGTTTTTCAATCGAATGTTACGAAATTTGTAATCCATTAGTTTAATTTACTTTCTAAAATATCTACCAAGTTTCATCAGAATCGGTTGACTATATCATATTGCTCCCATAGGAACGATCGGTCAGAAATATAGTTTTAGAGCAATAACTTAAGTGTTTATAAAGCGATTGTTCCGAAATTTGAAATATTTGAAAGTTTAGTACATATGGAAATGTCTGTGCTAAGTTTCAGCCAAATCGGTAGACTATATGATATAGCTCCCATAAGAACAATCGGATCAAACATTTTTTTGGTCAAATTACATTTTTTTTCTTAAGCCATTAACATCTAATGTAGGTTTGACTTATTTTATATGCTCTCCAATGATTTTGGTTCATTATGAATTTGTAAATATCAAATAATACTTTGCCAAATTTGCATGCGCTCTTCTTCTTCCTTGTACCTGGAACGCGTTTTTAACGCGAGGTTGCATTAGATTTTTTTAATTTTTGACAAATTTGCGCAAAAAAGCGCAAGACTACACTATATAGGTCTGATAGGTGAATGTTCCCTCTATCACGTGTATATGATTATATCGTGAATCTCCGTGAATCTCTGTTGATTCTACTCCACCAAAGTTTAAAAAATGCGAAAATTTAGTGTGTTTTTGAAACGTCTTCAATTTGCTAAGTATTCCAAATTTTATTGTATTTTTTACAACAATTAACTAAAAATTGATCTACTTTTCGAATAAAGTAAAAATATTCAAGATCAATTGTTTAATTCGGCCAATATTCAGTTTCAAAGTTGCAAGTTTTTGTAAAAATTGTACATTTATTTCATACTTGAAAAATGTCTAAACTTTGAGATGATGTAGCACCCACAATTCTTATCGGATTTCAAAAACATTTTGAAGCATTATCTGTCGATTTACTTTTTACTTTACCAACGTGATGGTGAAAAAAATGATTTTTGGTCAGCTATCCGGGCAGAGGCCCCACTGTGCGACGCGTCAAATTTTTGACAGCTTAGGCGCTATTTATGAGCGCAAAAGTTTGGCATCGCAATTGGCGTTGCGCAAACGTTTACTGTCACTCAAGTTATCGAGTGAAATGTCACTGCTGAACTTCTTCAACATCTTTGATGAGTTGGTCAGTGAGTTGTTGGCTTGAAGAAATGGATAAGGTGTCACATTTATTGCTCACGTTGCCATCGTCTTATAACGGAGTGATCACAGCTATAGAAACGCTATCAGAGGATAACCTTACGTTAGCTTTTGTGAAGAACAGGTTGTTAGGTCACGAAGTTAAACTCAATAACGACAATGGTGACACGAGCAAGAAGGTGATGAAAGCAGTTGTGCAAAATAAAAGCAACAACAATAAGTAAAAACGCACACAAGTACATTTTAAAAACAGGGTGACCAAACCAAATAATTATTTCAAAGGCAAGCAAGGAAATAGTATTAAGTGTCATCACTGTGGTAAAGAAGGTCACATAAAAAAAGATTGTTATACATATATATAAAAGAATTTCAAAGGAAAAAAATAAAGAAAATAATCAAGCGCAATTGGCAACATCACAACCCGGGTTTGCATTCATGTTTAAACAAATAAAAACAAATTTAAACAAAAATGAGTTTATATTGGATTCTGGAGCGAGTGACCACTTAATAAACGATGAGTCATTGTTTTCTGACTGTGTGAAGTTGGTGCCACCACCAAAAATCGCTGTGGCTAAACAAGGCGAATTCATATATGCCACCAAACGTGGTATTGTGCAGCTGAAAAATGGATTCGACATTACACTGGAGGATGTTTTGTACTGCAGGGAAGCTGCAGGTAATTTAATGTCAGTGAAGAGACTTCTAGAAGCTGGAATGTCAGTCATCATACCCGAGTTTTTCACCACCAGTACTCCGTTTTTGCTTATGGAGACTCCATCAGCGCCAAAAAACTGAGTACTGGTGGTCAAAAACTCGGGTATGTTGAATAATATTCCAATACTTAAATTTTACGCATATACTTTAAATGCGAAAAATAAATATAAATTGTGGCATGAGTTGTCCGATGATATTTGTGAGCCCTGTATAAATGGAAAACAAAACAGACTACCGTTTAACAGATTCAAAGACAAAAGCCATATTAAAAGACCCTTATTCGTAGTGCATTCAGATGTATGAGGACCAATTACTCCAGTAACTCTGAATGATAAAAACTACTACGTAATTTTCGTAGATCAGTATACACATTATTGTGTTACTTATTTGATCAAATATAAGTCAGAAGTATTTAATATGTTCAAAGACTTTGTAGCGAAGAGTGAAGTGCATTTTAATCTGAAAATGGTTAACTTATATATTGACAATGGTAGAGAGTACCTGTCAAATGAGATGCGTGCCTTTTGTGTGGAAAAAGGGATATCTTATCATTTAACTGTGCCACATACATCACAACTGAACGGTGTATCTGAACGAATGATAAGATATATAACTGAGAAGGCTCGGGCTATGATAAATGGGGCAAAACTAGAAAAACACTTTTGGGGCGAAGCTGTCTTAACAGCAACATATCTGATTAACAGAATTCCAAGTAGGACCCTCGATGAAAGTAGAATTACGCCATATGAGAAGTGGCACAGAAGAAAACCCAAAATGAGTCATTTGAGAGTGTTTGGCTCAACTGTGTACGTACACAATAAAAATAAGAATGGGAAATTTGATGAAAAGTCATTTAAGAGTATCCTTGTGGGATATGAGCCAAATGGATACAAATTGTGGGATGCTATTAATGAAAAATTTATCGTTGCAAGAGATGTTATCGTTGATGAAACTAATATGGTTAATTCAAGGGTTGTCAACTCTGATACAGATTCGCTTGATGAAAGTAACAAAAGTGGTGATAAACATTTTCCGAATGAAAGTAAGAAAAGAAATTACCCTGTTGTCCTGAATGAAAGTAAGGAGTGTGATAAAACTAAAATCCTGAAAGATTGTAAGGAATCTGATCACATAAATATTCCGAATGAAAGTAGGAAAAGAAATGAATCTGTTGTCCTGAATGAGAGTAAGGAAGAGCGTTTCCCGAATGAGAGTACGGAACAAGAAACAATCGAAGCAGTGACCAGAAAAAGTGAAAGATTAAAAGACAAACCACAAATATCGTATAATGAAGACGATTGTAATATAAATATGTTTATATTGAATGCTCATACTGTTTTTAATTATGTTCCAAATACATTTGATGAAATAAAACATCGAAATGACAAACATCTTTGGGAAGAAGCTATAAAAGTGGAGTTAAATGCTCATGAAATAAATAACACATGGACCTTGACGGAAAGGCCATACAACAAAAACATTGTCGATAGCAGATGGGTATTTTCCTTTAAGTATGATGAACTTGGAAATCATTTGAAGTACAAGGCTAGACTTGTCGCTCGAGGGTTTACTCAAAGATATCAGATAGATTATGACAAAACATTTGCCCCTGTTGCCAAAATTTCTAGCTTTCGGTTCATTTTATCATTAGCTCATATATGTAAATGGATGTGAAAACAGCTTTCTTGAATGGAAAGTTAAATGAGGAAATATTTATGCAACTTCCTCAAGGTGCATCAAGCAACGGTAATAATATTTGTAAATTGAACAAGGCAATTTATGGACTCAAACAAGCAGCAAGGTGCTGGTTTGAGGTTTTTAAGCAGGCGTTAAAAGAATGCAAGTTTGTGAACTCGCCAGTAGATCGTTGTATTTACATTCTAGACAAAGGCGATGTTAAGTCAAATATATACGTACTGTTGTATGTTGACGATGTTGTCATAGTAACAGGGGATGTGACAAGTATGATTGATTTTAAAACATACTTAAAGAATAAATTTCGAATGACTGATTTAGAAGAAATACGACATTTTATTGGCATAAGAATAGAAATGTTACCTAATAAAATTTGCTTAAGTCAATCCTCTTATATTTCGAGAATTTTAAGTAAATATAATATGGAAAACTGCAATGCAGTAAGTACCCCTTTACCGAACAAAATTAATTATGAATTGCTTAATTCAGATGAAGATTGTGGAGCACCATGTCGAAATCTTATCGGGTGTTTAATGTACATCATGCTGTGTACACGTCCTGATTTGTCTACTGCAGTGAATATTCTAAGTAGATATAGTAGTAAGAATAACTCAGAATTATGGCAATGTTTAAAGAGAGTCCTTAGATATTTAAAAGGAAGTGTCGATATGAAGTTGGTTCCTAATAAGAATGAATCATTTGAAAATATTCTAGTTGGATATGTAGATTCTGATTGGGGTGGGAACGAGAATGATAGGAAAAGTACCACTGGTTTTTTGTTCAAAATATTTGATTCTAATATGATTTGTTGGAAAACCAAGAAACAAAACTCTGTAGCAGCTTCATCTACTGAAGCTGAATATATGTCCCTGTTTGAAGCTGTAAGAGAAGCGTTATGGCTTAAGTCTCTAATAAACAGCGTAAATATTAATTTAGAAAAACCAATAAAAATTTATGAGGATAATCAGGGATGCATCTGTATTGCCAATAACCCCTCATGTCACAAAAGAGCTAAACATATAGACATTAAATATCATTTTGCTCGAGAGCAGGTAGAAAATAATACAATTTTTCTTGAGTATATTCCAACAGAGAACCAAATCGCTGACATATTTACAAAGCCGCTGCCAGTCGGAAAATTTGTAGAATTCCGAATGAAGTTGGGACTCCTGGAAGACGACTAAACAAATCAACTGTTCCTCGATGTTCCACACCAACCACAGCAATTAGTAGTTAAGCTTTTGAATTTGTATGAATTATAATTTTTTGTTTATTTAATAACGTAATTTTTGAGGGGGCCTGTTGGAATACCCCTATTCCACTAACAAAAATCACATTTTATAACACTATATAAAGTATTTTAAGTGACATGAAGTTTGGTCACACTTAACATTCTTTTTCTCTTTTTTGATATAATTTTGTATGTGAACAAGCCGTGGTTGCTGGTATTGCCAAAGTTTAAAGTTATAGTGTTAAATATAACTTATAAAAAAGATATAATATAAAGCGGTGTTTTATTCATACTCAGTTTTTCAACAACAATTGCTTATTAATGTTTCGTTTTTACTAATAAGTTTTTCCAAAGGCTTTGTTATTGGTCTCAATTATTCTAGTTCTAAATCTGCTTCAGCTTTTCCTAATTTAATACTCTGAAATTTTCTCTTTAAAATATTTCTAGTTTTCACTAGCTCTTTTAGTACATTTTTTTTTGTTCTATCCATTTTTGTAGTTAGCAATTAAGAGTAATTTTTTACAACTGATAGCAGTTTAAGAGAGCTGTTTTGCAGTTTAAAAGCTCTTGATAAACAGTTTTGAGAGCGCTTCTAGATGTTAAATAGTTGTTGATAAGCAGTTCGCAGCTTGGCATATGTTGATCAACTGTTTCAAAACAGGCTGTTATCTGCTTTAAATAGATGATGATGAATAAGCTGAAATACTGAAACAGAAATTAAGCTGAAACAGAAATGATGTTTAACCTGAACCTGTTGCTATGAAATAATAAGATTTTTTTTTAAATTTTATTTTTACATAAGAAATTTTTATTTTTTTGAGTATATATATATGGATAATGTATAATAATATGAATATTGTTTTTATTTTTATTTGCAAACAGTTATTTATACATTTTTTTTTAACGCTTCTCCGATGGCAATAACTTTTGTAGGTAGCTTTTGCTATAAGCTTCTTGGACGTCTTTAACTTTTTTAGTCTTCAGAAGCTGAAAATACAGCTTCTTATATCGGTTTGCTGCATTCAACGCACAGAATGTAAATGCTTCGTTTTTCCGACAATGACTTGCGTTAGTCTCAGGATGCGATGTTTCCCGGCAATGGTCTGCGTGAGTCTGAGGAAACGTTTTCTTCATCAGAAGTATTCCAATCTTCAGAGGGGGTATCCTCGTGATAACTACTTTCTATCTGGTGGTCAATTGATTGAAGCTCACCCTCTTTTTCCTCACAGTCGCTCCCATGCTCTTGGTCTCCCATAGTGTTGTCGAATGTGTTGCTGAAAGATATCGTACTCGTTGCCGATATCATTCTTCTTTATCATTCGAAGTGTTGGTAAATTGCTGGTCAATACCACCAAGTACCTACAACACATTCTCAACTTGCTCATCACGGTGCTGTATGAGCTTTCCCCCGCGTTCCACGTTATTTTTCGGGGGTGGGGTAATCCGGAATTTCTTTGCATATCATTGAGTAAGTATTCTCCATAAGGAGATCGTACAATGTATACATTTGGCTCTCCATCCAGCGAATGGCTGAATGTGATACCAATTTCTTTTACAATGTATTCCTCACTCTCGCCCATAAAATTATCATCAATGTGTCTCATAATAACTCTTCGCCTCGTAAAGTTTTTTCTTGCAGGTGCGTGAAGCTCATTATAAATATCTCTCTTACTCATCTTTTCTATTAAGAAAACTCTCCCGTTATTCTAATGCTTTCCCTCCCTCGAGGTTTTGCTTTCGTAAAAGTGTTGAAAATATAATCCTCAAGATCTTTTAATTTTTCATTCACACCAGCAAAGTGGGCTTTAACATTTTCTTCACTTGCAGCTATATGAAGTTTAATATTCTCATTAATTTTATTCTCAACTGCTGAGTTTTCTTTTTTTATATGAAGCAATAAATGTTGAGTTACTCCATTTATTTCTTTTTGGAAAAATTTCTTGTTGACCACATTTTTTTCTTCAAGCAGCATTTTTAAGACGTTTGTTTTGGATATTAAGATTTTGATCGTAATCAACAAACAACCCCATCCGTTTATACTCATTTTTCCTAGAGCTACCTAAATTATATTTATCGTATGAATGCTGTCCAAACTTATCAACTGGCATTTTGAAAATGACTAATTTTTAAAGAAATGTATTCATATATACGAATGTAAATGGATGTGTGCGTGTGTGTTTTTATCTTCTAGCTTTATTCTCGAAATAGTACTCAACAAAGTTCTTAGTTTCTAGCAGTTGTCTATCGATGGATTCTTCCATTTCATCTTTCATCTTATTAATATAGTTAAACAAAGAAATTCTTAATTCATCAATACATTTTTGATTTTCTTTCATAAAATCTTTTCTTAATTCTGTATTTGTATCTGTTATATATTTCTGTAATAGCTGTATTTTATTAGTTATAGTATTTTCTAATTCCATTTTGCTTTGCGCTATCGCATTTTGAGTAAACACTTTGAACTTGTGTTTCCAAACTTATCAATTCTCATATTTGATCATGAGGGTGTGTTTTAATAATAATGATGTTAATATATAATTTTAGCTTCACGAAGTTCTTCAATTATTGATATTATTTCATTATTATGATTGTTATATCCAGCTGTTTGCGATACAACTAACAGCTTTAATCTATCTACGATTTCATTAGGATCATACTAATATATATAATTTGGTTTATTCACATTCAGTTTCATCAGACCACTGCCAATATGAGTGGGAGATGAGCTCGAATGTGATAACGATTGTGTAATTGGTGTAGAGGTCAGTTGCGGTCAGTTGTATTCCCCACTCTTGCTCATAAAACCGTACGATTCAATAAACGCGATGTTTTCATTGTTTGCGAAAATACTGGGTTCACAGTACATTGAGCTCATTTTTTTTCTTGAGTGGGGATAATTTTTTGTTTTTTTTTTTTAAGGTGTTAAGTTCTAGTGCTTCTTTTGAACTACGTGATTGTTATGGGCAGCATTGAAAATGAAACCATTAGCCTCAACAATTGTATTGTATACAAAATATGTAAAAGTATATATTTTGATTTTTGAACTTCCTCTTCGTTATAATAACATTTTTTCTTAAATTTGCGGTTAGGCATTTCCTGCAAGGGTAGAGTTAGATATTTCTTTTGTATTAGCTAAAATAAAAGATTGCAACTGTGTTTGCTCGCTTGGGTTGGAAGTAACAGCGCTCGCTCCGCCAAAGTTGCTGTGCTGGGGGTAGGTTTCTTATCTTTATTCATATGCAGCAAAAACAAAAAGACTTTTTTTCATATGCAGCAAAACAAAAGATTACTGGACTAGTCTAACTAAGTTATTTGATGGATTGTATTCAACTATTCGATCATGAATAAGAATACAGTAGGCTTCCACAGTCTCTTCATCGCTTGGAGTTGTTGATAAATCAATAGTGAGCCGTATATCAATGGGTCCGCTTTTAACAGCTTCCTGTTGATGTGAAAGATCTATTACGATGATGGGTGCCTTTTCCTTAAATTCTTCTGGGCTCAAAAGAGGTTGTGGTGCTCGCATGAGTAGCTTTCTTGAAATTTCATATACATTTCATAATGCATTGCATATTCAGATCATCATATGGATACGAATCAGAATTTAAATGTATTTTTAAGTTTGCTAAATTATTTGATGTTATTGCATTTTTCGATGAAAAAGCAATTAATGCAAAGCGGGGGCGCTCTCTATCAGACGCTAACTTTACACTCCAAGTATGCTGCGAGCCATTAGTAAGTGATGGATTCATATAGCAATCCCAACTACGAAATGCAAGAGTTAGCGGTCTGCTAGATTCAGTAACTTTTAACATTGAAAGTGAGGAAGCATGATTTAATGTTACATGCTGTACTTTCCAAAAAATCTTGTGAATATTTAACTTGTGATTGTCATTTCCAACTTTTTGTGTGTAAACATTTCCCATATTTCTACTCAAAAGCAAGACTAATTCATGTTTGCAATTAAGTATGAGTTTATCATAGTCTTCAGCGAAGCCCAATAGCATTTTTAGTGGTACGATAAAATTCAATCGGCCCTTATTATTGATTTTTGCTATTGGATAGGTGCTCTGATTGAACCATCCAGCATTTTGTCTCATAACACTCTCTGTAGTGTCCGACTGTTCAAATTATTATTTCAATTATTTTTTTGGTAAAGCAAATTTTATTACCAGCGTAGGGTTAAAGTTTTCGGTGTATTTGTTTCTTTAGTGAACGCGATCTCGCTCTCCCATAAGAATAGCAAAACAAAGTAAAGAGAGGAATTTGGGAAAAGTCCCGTTTACTTCCATTCAGCGCTAGCCAAATGTTGGTTCAATGCCAGTGCGAAGTTACTCTAGTTACTTCTATAAAATTCTTGAGAGCGGACAGACGCATTTAAATTTATATTGAACGGATTTGATTTTTTGAAAAGCACTTCTAAAACCGCATGGTTTGTGCTCAACATAACCCCCACCCAGAAGTAATACACGTGGAATAAATTAATATCTATTTGTGAAGGAATAAAAATATAGTGCAACTAAAGGAAAGAAAGGTGATATAAATAAAAATTATATAAAAACATGGTTTTGAACAAACACATGTTTCCTTTCTTTTGTACAGTTTAGCGTGCTCACTCGGTCTGCGCTACAGCTGTATTTGAGACTTAGCCAAACTGCAAGTCAATTGGAGACCGAGTGAGACGAAAATAGTTAAATTGGATTGCTACGCAACTATAATTTGATGCAAAAACATTTAAAGGAAGAGCCGTTTAAAAAGAAGAAAATTCGACCAGATTGGTAGCAGCTTTAAATTTTCTGAGGAGATTGTAAAGGGAGAAACAATCATCAGTCGTCCCAAGTGATTTCGGATAAGTACAATGAATAATATATAAGTTAACATCTGACATTCCTAAAGCCACTTATTGACCACTTATTGGCCCAAGATCGATACCAACAAATCTGTAATGTAGCCGCATTGACTCAAGTAAACAGGAATTTCATCTAACACCCGACATCCCTAAACCACTCAGGAACTACAATCACATTGACTCAAGTAAACAGGAATTTCATCTAACACCCGACATCCCTAAACCACTTACGGACCACTTAGTGACCCAAGATCGATACAAACAAAATCTGGAACATAATCAAATCTTGCCACACACTCAGATTTTGTCACATTAATATTCCCAGTAAACTTCCACGAATTAGAACCGCAACACTTTGGCAAACAACGACAACAGCCCTATCCCCAAACGTGGGAAATAAACAAAGCCACCGCCGCTGCCGACGTCGATGCATGGAGGCAGAGCTTTCATCCAACCTTTTGTAATAGAAGTCAGATCAGTTCTTTTCCTGTAAGCAAATCTTCCGGTCGTAGTCTTAAAGTTACTAACCGAAAGTTGAATAAAAATTATATTTTTTTAAACGGGAAGAAAACTCAATTTTAATTGGCGCCCGAGCAGGGACCGGGTCTGATAAAAACGTGCAAGTGAACGCAACGTGCCATAATTGCAGTAAAATCAGTCCTCAAAAACAGAGCCTCTGTGAAGTCGACACTTGTGAACATGTGCACCCGGTTTAAAATTTTTCACTGGGTCTGATAAAAACGTGCTAGTGAACGTAACGTGTTACAATTGCTTCAAAACCAGTCCTCAAAAACAGAGCCTCTGTGAAGTCAACACTCGTGAACTAGTGCACCCAGTCTTTTCTCCTCATTGCGATCCTTGTTGCATACGTTCGCAGGGAACTGGGCATATAAGGAGTCCGGCGAAACCTCAGTATCTAAAGCAGAAAACGGGAATACTTCCTAAAGACCAGTCCAGCTGAAGCATGGAGATAATAGGATTAATGTAAGTTAAGGAATTATAGAAAATAAGAAACATCAAACGAAAGAAAAGCAAATCAACTAAAGAAAGAAAAAATAATACAAAGTGAAAAAATACACAAAATATGTAAAAGAAATTTAAAGAAAAATTTAGAATCGTGAGAAAAACAAATTTCAGAACAAAAGCTACAATTGCTTAAAAAAAATTCAAACAAATTAAGAAAGATAAAAAAGAAAATAAAAGAAAAATTTAGAATCGTAAGAAAAATAAATTTCAGAACAAAAGCTACAATTGCTTAAAAATTCAAACAAACTAAGAAAGAAAAAAAGGAGGATAAAAGAAAGATTTAAAATCGTAAGAAAAATAAAAAATTCAGAAAAAAGCTACAATTGCTTAAAGGAATTTTTTTTTTTTTTTTGAACAGATTAAGGAAGAAAAAAATTAATATACAGCTCTTGACGATATCCCAACATAATAATACCAATATTATCATAATACCAATTTCTTAAAACGGAAAATTTTAAATAATTTTAAGTGAACAATGAGGGAAAAGTTGAGTGGCAAGTGAAAAAAGTTAATAAAAAAAAAAAATCCAAAATGCCAGACGATTGGGTTAGGTCAGCAATAGTTCAGGATGCGGCACAGCAATCCAAAGCGCAAATACCAGCTTCTGGAGCTTCCACTTCAGGTGCTTCGGTTAACAGGATAGAAGCCATTTCGATTCAGGGCTTAGAAGCCGCCATAGAGGCAGTGATAAATGGACAAATGGGAAACATAGTGAAACATGTATCCATGCGTACTGAGCAGGAGAATAATTATGCTGATCAAGCAGTGAATTTAGAAGATGAACCAGGATGGTCAGAGTTAGATAAGGTCCCAGATATTGTCAGAGGTATAGAAAGATTTTCAGGATGTAGGGAGGAATTTATAACTTGGCACAACTGTGTGTCCAGAATCATGGAACTATATAAACCTATGCAGGGAACCCCGAAATACTTTGCTATTTTGATGACGATTAGGGGAAAGATAGTGGGACAAGCGAATACGGTTTTAGAGTCCTTCCGCACACCCTTATATTGGGATGCCATTTCAAAACAATTAGTGGCTGAGTACTCCGACAAAAGAGACGTTAAGACACTGACTTACCAATTATACGACATGACACAGGGACGCATGACAGTTAATGAATTTTATCACGCGGTTTACCAACAACTTTCGCTAATATTAGACAACATTAGCACCATGGGTTATGGCTCAGAAACCGCTGGGGCCATGACAGACCAAGCAAGGGGACAGGCGCTAGACACCTTTATACGTGGATTAAATGGCGATTTATCCGAAAGACTAGCCCTCGTAGAGCCAGTAAATTTACAGCATGCGCTTAGACTTTGCGAAATGTTGGAAAATAAAAAATATAGAAACAACATTGGGCACAAAGAAACCAGACCATCAGTGGGTCCTAAACCATCATATGGCTATCAGAATCAAAGAATTCAGACAGGAAATAATTACCCAAAACCACCAAACTTCATAAATCAACAACAAAGAACATTCACCACCAACGTGCAGAACCCACCACCTGTATTCAATGTTAGGCCATATAACAACCAATATCCGTTTAATCCAAGTCAACACCGATTTCCACCACCAAGACCATTCGCCCCTAAACCTCAACCCAAGCCAATACCTATGGAGGTAGATCAGTCCATTCAGACCAGGCAGGTGAATTATGCTAACAGACCTAATATTCAATATCAGCAATATGCTGTTAAGCGCCCCAACGGTGCAAATGTACCTGTACAAAACAAACTCGAAAGACAATTCCATATAGATACAGGATATTATGAAAGGGAGAATACCTATGAGCAGATAGATTCCGAACAATCATATTTTGACCAGCTAGGAGAAGACGTAGTTGACTTACCAGTACAATGCAAAGAAGAATCAGAAGAGCAAACAATCGGAACAGAGCAGCTAGAGTCCGAAATTTCAATCATAAATTTTTTAGATTAAATCGTTCCTCCTTGCCATATTTTACTTGTAGGGCAAAGGATGGAACCGAATATAATTTTTTAATCGATACAGGATCCAACAAAAATTATATACAACCTCAAATTGTAAAAAACCCAAAACCAAATGAAAAAATATTTTACGCTAATGCAGTAAGTGGGCAAACAAAAATTTCACATCATGTGTACATAGGACTTTTCAACCAAATCAATAAGCCAATAAAATTTTTCCTCTTGTCTGATTTAAAGACATTCCACGGAATTCTGGGGAACGATACCCTTAAAGAACTAAACGCAATAATTGATGTAAAAAATGACCGACTTATAATAGATAACTCATACACATTAACAATCAAGCAAATGCCAGCACAGCAAGTGAATAGTATTAAAGTGGAGACGAAACATATGACTATACCACAAAGAGACGGACTAAAACTTCTCTTCGCGAAATTTAAAAACTTATTCGCAGACCCAAACAAAAAATTAACATACACCACGTTACAGTAACGACACACCAGTTTACAGTAGACATTACCCATATCCCATTTCTCTAAAGGAAGTAGTTGAAGAGCAAATGCAGGAGTTGCATAAAGACGGCATTATTCGACCTTCACGGTCACCCTACAATGCACCAGTTTGGATAGTACCCAAAAAAGGAGATGCGTCAGGGAAAAAGAAATTCAGAGTAGTCATTGACTATCGCAAATTGAACACAAATACAGTGTCGGATAGATACCCTATCCCCGAAATAGGAGAAGTCATTTCCCAACTGGGTAATAATAATTTTTTCTCTGTACTAGACTTAAAAAGTGGATTTCATCAGATTATCCTAAAGGAATCTGATATTGAGAAAACAGCTTTCTCCGTAAACGCAGGAAAGTATGAGTTCACTAGGCTTCCATTCGGATTGAAGAATTCTCCATCAATTTTCCAACGTGTCTTAGATGATATCCTTCGAGATCATGTAGGCAAGATCTGTTATGTCTATATCGATGATATAATAATTTTCAGTAAAACAGAGGAGGAACATTTTCAGCATCTTAATGCTATCTTCACGACACTATTGGAAGCAAATATGAAAGTTCAAATCGACAAGTGCGATTTCTTTAAAAGCAGTGTTGAATTTTTAGGTGTAATCATATCTAGAGAAGGGGTTAGCACAAACCCAGAGAAAATTAAGGCAGTAAAAGATTTTCCCGTGCCAAAAACACTGAAAGGACTACGTTCATTTTTGGGCCTTGCCAGCTATTATCGTAGATTCATTCGAGACTTCGCAAAGCTCGCGAAGCCACTAACCTCTTTATTGCGAGGAGTAGCGGGAAGACTTAAAACGAGTTCCTCTGATAAAGTAGAGATAAAAATGGGCAATGAAGAATTGGACGCTTTTAACAGAATTAAGAACACACTAACATCACAAGATGTAATATTAGCCTACCCGAATTTTAAACAGACTTTTCATCTAACAACAGATGCTTCAAATATTGCCATAGGAGCAGTGCTCGAACAAGAAGGAAAACCAATTACTTTCATATCACGAACGCTTACAAAGACAGAAGAGAATTACGCCACGAACGAAAAGGAAATGTTGTCCATTTTTTGGGCCTTACAAAAATTAAGAATGTACCTATATGGTAAATCAAAGGTAGTAATTCACACAGACCATCAACCCCTGACATTCGCATTAAGTAATAAGAATCATAACGGAAAGTTGAAAAGATGGAAAAGTTACTTAGAAGAGTTCAATTATGAACTAAAATATAAGCCCGGCCATTCCACTGTATTGGAATAGCAGACGCATTATCAAGAAATCCAACGGAGAGTACAGAAATTAATGCTAGTAGCACCTCAGCTACAATACATAGTGATGACAGTTCAGGGCATGAACTTATCCCAACTATGGAGGTCCCAATTAATGTATTCAAAAACCAAATTTTCATCTTAACAGATGATAACACAAGCAATAGCTTTGAAATAGTATTTCCGACCTATCACCGGCACATAATTAAACAGCCTAATTATACAGAACAAGACCTTATTAAAATTCTAAAGGAAAATATGGATCCAAAAATAGTTAACGGAATTTTTACATCCGAAACGATAATGGGAAAAATTCAGGAAATTTATCCAACCCACTTCAGAAACTACAAAGCTAGATACACTCAGAGACAGGTCACTGATGTAAGGGAAGAAGCCGAACAGAACGAAATTATAATCAGAGAACACACAAGAGCACATAGAAATGCCATTGAAAACAAAATCCAAATACTATCCAAGTATTTCTTCGCAGGGATGAAAAGGAAAATCGAAGCTATAGTTAATAGCTGTCAAACCTGCAAATTATCCAAATATCAAAGGCATCCGCCCAATATTGAAATTCAAGCAACACCCATTCCCTCATATCCTGAGGAAATCGTACATATAGACTTGTATTCCACACAAGGGAAAATTATTTTGACAGCTATAGACAAATTTTCAAAATATGCTCAGGTCAGGCTGGTAAAATCTAAGGCAGCAGAAGATTTGAAAATTCCTTTAAGGGAACTCCTTATAGCTTTTGGGGCAACAAAGACCGTAGTTATGGACAACGAAAAGTCACTAAATTCAGCCACGATTAAATTCTTACTAAATAATCAATTAGGCATTCAAACATATACGACCCCACCATATAAATCGTCAAGCAACGGACAGGTTGAAAGATTCCATTCCACTTTCACTGAGGTGATGCGATGTTTCAAAAATGACAATCCAGCTGTAAATTTTGAAGATATAATGCTCAAGGCAGTAGAAGAGTATAACAGGTCAATTCATAGCACCACAAACAAAAAACCGATAGAAGTATTTTTTGCAACTCAGCTTACCCAAGAAACAGAAACCATAGAGCAAGACAGGGAGAAAATCAAAGAGAAGATTACTCAAAAACAAACAAAAGATTTGGAATATCATAACAAAAAAAAGAAGAGAATGAAAAATTATAACACAGGAGATAAAGTTTATGCGAAAATAGATAGGAGATTAGGGTCCAAACTGACACCTAAATACAAAGAAGAAATAGTTGCAGAAGATTTAAACAGCAAAATTAAAACAGTTTCCGGGAGGATTATTCATAAAAACCACTTAAAAAATTAAATTCTTTCCTGTAGATTTTTATTGCCGATGTGCCTAGGAAAATCGACAATACTTGACTATACGAATACAAAATTAATAACTTTGGAGACGGGATTCGCCGCACGACAAAATGGAACGTTTAAAATCATTCACGTAATAGAACACGAAAAATACGAGCTAGCCCTATCAGTCCTCAAGGATCTTATTCATAATGCAACGGCCTCTAACCCAATCTATCCATTCTTAATATACGAGATATCGAGAGTAGAAAGCGAACTTAATAGATTAAGACCAATTCAAAAAAGAGATAAGAGATCGCTAGATATTTTGAGTACAGCATGGAAATGGTTGGCAGGTAGTCCCGATCATGCAGATTACGAAATTGTAGTAGACAGAATAAACCGTCAGTTAAGTAGCAACAATAAGCAAGTTGTTATCAACAAATTAGTAGAAAATAAGATTCAAGAGTTAATCACTATTACGAATGAGTTAATCAAGAAAGGAAAGGAAAATAAAAATACAGAGCACCCAGAGTTCGAAACTTTAAAATATAAATTAAGCTTACTAAGAGAAGAAATAACAAATATCATCTATGCCATCGATTGGGCAAAATCCAACACAGTAAATTCACTTGTTCTGTCAAACAAAGAAATAGAGATGATTCAGGAAACCATACAGAATAGTACAACTTTTGTAAACATAGAAGAAGTAATGGAATTTGCAGAAGTAAATATAGCCTCGGACGGCAAAGACCTTTTATACATCATTAGTTTACCAAGAGTAATAATTGAAGAATGTAAAACTATTTTGGCAATACCAGTAAAAAGAAAACAAAAAATTGATGAATTAGATTTCTCTAATATACTTAGATGTAAAAATACTTACTACGGGTTACTCAAAGATTGTAAGACCCATAATTTTAAAACCATTTGTAAACTGGAAGATTTGATAGAAATAGATAGCAATAAGTGTATAGGGGCATATCTGAACAGAAGACCTCCACAATGCTTTACCATCAATAGCCAGCACATACGACCACACTCTGAAGTTTTACCAGGGGTCATCTTACTCAACGACTTCAAAGGAGAAGTACAAATCGAGAACGAAACACTAAATTTGGAAGGTACCTTTTTAATTCAGGCACAAAATACAACTATAACCATTGGTAACAGCTGGTACATATTAAAAACAAGCGCAAAAGTGGACGCTATGCCACCCTTACTACAACTAATATCAAGTAAAAATAATACAGAAGAAGTACTGTCCCTCGAGATGATCAAGGAGTTACATGTTAACAACACAGAAGAAATAGAGAAAATATATACTAATAGTATCATCATGTCGTCATCCAACTGGTTTATATTCTTATTACTAGGACTTGGAGTAATAATCTATGCAATCATAAAAATTAAATGTAAAACTACAACCAACGCAAGCAATATCACACTTGAAACAAAAAGCGATGACATCATATCACAAATCCAATTTGTTTTGGCGAACGAGGACGTCCGCACTTAAGTTGGGGGGAGTTAACATCTGACATTCCTAAAACCACTTATTGACCACTTATTGGCCCAAGATCGATACCAACAAATCTGTAATGTAGCCGCATTGACTCAAGTAAACAGGAATTTCATCTAACACCCGACATCCCTAAACCACTCAGAAACTACAATCACATTGACTCAAGTAAACAGGAATTTCATCTAACACCCGACATCCCTAAACCACTTACGGACCACTTAGTGACCCAAGATCGATACAAACGAAATCTGGAACATAATCAAATCTTGCCACACACTCAGATTTTGTCACATTAATATTCCCAGTAAACTTCCACGAATTAGAACCGCAACACTTTGGCAAACAACGACAACAGCCCTATCCCCAAACGTGGGAAATAAACAAAGCCACCGCCGCTGCCGACGTCGATGCATGGAGGCAGAGCTTTCATCCAACCTTTTGTAATAGAAGTCAGATCAGTTCTTTTCCTGTAAGCAAATCTTCCGGTCGTAGTCTTAAAGTTACTAACCGAAAGTTGAATAAAAATTATATTTTTTTAAACGGGAAGAAAACTCAATTTTAATTTATATGCCGTACTTACATAGTGTAGGTTGACGAATTACGAATTTTGTGCAAGGAAATAAGTGAAAGGGAGAGAGAGCGTGATAGTTAATGTATTTAAATGAACGAACAATCGAACTAGATTTGAACATCGGGTACAGTGGTCCAATGCTTATTTGTTTGGTATGAATTAAAACCTCGTATTAATTCTTGTAAAAGTTTAATATATCGCACCTTGGTTCAACGCATATTTACCTGGTGTCAATTTAAATGATTAAATAGAATGATTGTTTTGTATAAACAGCTACAACGAGTAACTGACACGATGAAGTGTCCCAACATAAATAATTAAATAATTTCTGTAACGATATGTAGTGGTGAAATGTGTTTCGACACCACATTAATATGAAGAATTTAATGGAATATTTGATAGATTTAAGTAAATATATACATCTGACACAATGGAGTGTCGCAACATAAATATTTAGTTGATTTTTCATAAAATTTAACGTAATGGTAATATAATATTTTAACGCGTGACGCGATTGTAAAAAGAAATTGAGTTTTGAACGATAATTATACAAAACTTTTTACAGCAGTGTTGTTGTTTTTGTTATTCTTTGCTCTTGCGTTTGTACTTTTTACCGCTTTAAAACCGCTCTCGCCAACGCATTGTTGTTGCATGTGCAGTGCTGTTGGTTCTCCCGCTCTCTTTTTTTTCTAATTTGTTTTATTCGCGCTCGCATCTATCTCTGTCTCGCGTACAAGTGATACGTGTATTTGTGTAGTGCTTGGTTCTCTTAGTTCTTGCACTAATTTTCTCTGTGAGTTTGACCCCAGTGTCGAATTTGCTTAATAAATCTGAGTGAGTTTTTTCTTTGGCCTTTTTGATATTTAATTTTTTTTATAAAATTTTTGAGTATTAATTGAATTAAAAAATGTCTGTCTGCTCAAGCAAAAAGTGTTTGAACCCCCCTTCACCCCATAACGTATTTCTTTCCTGTTGGCTGTGTGACAACGTCATGCACGTTAAATGTGCTGGCTACACAGCCAGGGTAAAGGATTGTTTGGAGCAAAAAGGGGGGCTCAAATGGGGTTGTGACTCATGCCGTGAGGTTGAGATTGAAATGAGGGTGTTTATGAGGCAAACCAGGGATAGATTGAAGAAATTGTCATCTGGTTTTCGTAAACTCTACGATGAGTTCAATGCTGTGGAGAGCGAATTTAGCAGCTATAAGCTGTTAAATGAGTCTCCAAAGCGCAAGAAAACCAGTATGCGCAATCTGTCCTTGCATTTGCCTGTGCCCAATCCCGTCTCGACCGTAGCTCCACAAACTCCTTCACTGCTCACTGTGACAAATCCTCCGCAGCTTATTTCGTTTACCACCCCCATTTCTCAAGGTGGTCGCAAGGAAGAGGCTATCTCCGTTTCTCCAGGAAATGGTCTCTCTTTGCAGACGAACAAAGCTGTAGTATCCGAAAAGTCCGGGCAATTATCAATAACTGTTGATATTGCCGATAGTAGTCCAGTTCGAGGTGCAATACGGGACACGCAGGCGGATTCAATCGTGGTCGCTGACGCTGCGGTTGATTTGCGGCCTGGTTCCTATAAACCTTTAACTGGAGTTCCACCTAAGAAACATATATTTGTTTCAAGGCTTGATCCCGAACAGTCGTCGGATGATGTCTTAGCTTTTATTAAGACAAAAATTCCAGCTCATCACTATAATGCTAAAATAGCGGTGGAAAAATTTAAATTTAAATATTCGAGGGAGATATCCTCTTTTAAAATAAGTGTTCCAGTTGAACTGTTCGACTGTATATGTCATAGCAGTTTTTGGCCGGATCACATTTTAGTAAAAGAATACACGGCCAAAAAGAAAACTCGAGATCCGGTTAGGCTTTCTATCCCATCTAATTCTTCATCTTCCGGAATATCAGCATCGGCTGGTGTTCCAAAAAACTAATCTCGTCCCTTCATCTGGCCTATCAGAACGTGAGAGGACTTAAATCTAAGCTTCCTAGACTCTATCTAGATAGTCTAGCATTTGAATTTAAAATTTTAGTGTTTACTGAGACATGGTTAAAACCCGATATTAACGATGCATCTGTTCTTTCCGCAAAATTTTCAATTTTTAGATGTGATCGGACTTCTCGTGTGGGCGGAGGAGTTCTGATTGCTGTTGACTCGGCCTTAACTTCTGACCAAATTCATTCACCGGACATTCTGGAGATTGAGTTTGTTAGCGTTAAGGTCAGATTCAAGTCTTTCTCTGTCTACATTACTTGTTCTTACGTTCCGCCACAATCCGACATGGCGGTGTACGCAAAACATTTAGATTCTATTCGATATATTTCTTCATTGCTTTCTAATAGAGATATCTTAATCGTCTTTGGTGACTTTAATTTACCAGAAATAGTATGGTCTCAATCTGATGAATCTGCTTTGTTGCTTCCTTCTAAATCTCACTGCTTCGTTGATGGCCTTTTTGAGTTATCATTAGCTCAAATAAACCCTGTGCGAAATAACATAGGCAGATCCTTAGATCTGATATTTGTGTTGGATTCCACCAACTGTGCAGTAACTAGAACCGACCCTCTAGTCTTGCCCGAAGACAATTTTCATCCTACTCTGGATTTATCTCTAGATCTGTCGTTTCGTGCACCGATTGCTGGTGTCAGTCCTGTGATTAAATCTCGTAATTTTCGCAAGACTAACTTTGTTAAACTGAATGAGCTCATTCTGAGAACTGACTGGTCATCCTTATACAGTTGCTCAGACATGGGTCTTGCTATCTCGTTGTTTTATGATACTCTCGGTTCGCTTTTTAGGGTTTGTGTCCCACTGAGGGCTCCAGTGTCATCTCACCGACCTCCCTGGTTTTCTCGTGAGCTATCCAACTTGAAAAATGTCAAATCCAGATATTATAAAAAATACAAGAAATCGGGACGTTCTTCGGACTTTGCTCTTTACGCAGTTGCTCGCTCCAATTTTATGTTTCTTAACAAGCACTGCTATAATAATTACCTCAAGCGTTGTAAGCTTGAGTTTTCCCGTGATCCTAAACAGTTTTATAGTTTTGTGAATTCTAAACGTAAGATGGATGTCCACCCATCAATCTTATCGTTTGGAAATAATATAGCGGACTCTGATCAAGCGATTGCCGATTTGTTTGCTGATTTCTTCACAACAACATATTCCTCAACGGAATACCGAGCGAATCTTTTGTATCCTTATCAGATAAATAGGTCTAATTGTATTTGTAGTCCTTCGATCGATGAAAGTTCGCTTATTAGCGTGCTTAATTTAGTAAAACCTGTGTACACACCTGGTCCTGATGGAATACCTGGTTGTGTACTCAGATTTTGTGCTGAGGCTCTATGTAAGCCACTTCAAAAACTTTTTTTGTTGTCCGTTAAATCATGTCTTATCCCATCAATATGGAAGGAATCTTATATAATTCCTCTTAATTATAGGGGTATTTCTAAATTGTCCGCTATTCCTAAAGCATTTGAAAAGTTAATCACTTCTTAATTGCAACATTTTTGTAGATCTATTATTTCACCATCTCAACATGGGTTTGTGAAACGTAGATCTACTATCACTAACCTATTGGAATTTACATCTTTAACGATTGAAGGATTTAGGAATGAAAGACAAACTGATGTCATTTATACTGATTTCAGCAAGGCTTTTGATTCTGTTAATCATAAACTTCTTCTTTTAAAATTAAACAAAATTGGCTTCCCAAGCCCTTTAATTTGTTGGATTCGTGAATACCTGACAGACAGAACACAGAAAGTTCTATTCGAGTCTTCAAGTTCAAGGACCATCCAAGTAACTTCGGGGGTGCCTCAGGGTAGTCATTTGGGACCACTGCTATTCACACTTTTTATTAACGATCTTCCATCCGTTATAATACATTCTCGTGTCCTCATGTACGCAGATGATGTTAAACTTTGTCTCAGCTACAGAGACATTATATCACCTTCGCGGTTGCAGTCTGACCTCCAAAACTTTCAATCTTGGTGTCGACACAACTTATTAAACCTAAACACATCTAAATGCAAGGTCATGACTTTTTTTTAGAAATACTCCTCAGTTGATTACCTATTATGCCACCTGCATATGGATACCCCAATATGATTCACATAAAGCAAGAATAGAATCAGTTCAAAAACAGTTCCTTCTCTTTGCTCTTCGTGGTCTGAACTGGGATCGTAATATCAACTTGCCTTCGTACTCTAGTAGACTTCTTTTACTTGACCTTCCTTCCCTTACTAATCGTAGATTAATGCTTGGCGTCATATTCATGCACAAGCTTCTTAATGGGGATATAGACTCTCCCGAGCTATTGAACCGAGTAAAACTAACAGTTCCTTGTAGACCTACTAGAAACTATATTCCTCTAACACTTCCACGATGTACTACTAACTACCTTATGTATGAACCTTTTCGAGTTCTTTGTTCCGATTATAATCGTCTTCATCATGTAATCAGTTCAGAGCTCTCGATTCCTTTACTAAAAACTTCTATCCTTTCCTATCTAGCACGTAACTAGCTATAGTGTCGTTTTTTGTCTGTGTTTTGTGAATTGTCCCCGCGACTCGAGCCGTGCGTTATGCGGCTTGCGCCCCTCGGTCGGTTGGGCGGGAGGTGTGGGCAATTAGTGCTCCCGTTGGGATTCGCGCGTAAAAAAAAAAAAAAAAAAAAAAAACTATTCACATATATATGTATGTATTTCAATCAATATATATTTTGCTGAAAATTGCGAATTAGTATCGCCAAGAATTGAATTGTTGTTGATTAGTAATAAGGAAATGAAATTATGTATAAGAATGGATATTGTTTAACATGAAGATAATTTTGATCCTAATGATTTGTTAATAAATAGTTATAACCAACACTAGTACATCATGTTGTGGAATCAATCAAGAAAATATTAATGTAAATTCGTTGATTTAGGGGCAATTTAATATAAATGTACTCCATTAATTGCTACGGTCGGGAGGGTACAGAAGGAGATTATGGGCAATAACACCTGTCCCCATTATTAAATAATTGTTTTTTTACTCTTTATCTTTCTAAACGTGAAAATACCAGGTTTCAGTCAGTTATGGAATGGTAGTGATCAGTCCGATCACGATATTATTTGTTTTTTTTTATTGTTTGCTTTGATTGATATGTTATGCGTATCATGTTTAGATGTTAGTTTCTGTTTAAGTGCACTTTAATTTTTTATCAAGTAAATACCGCAATGGGAACCTTATAAAGAGAGGAGAAAGAACCCTGCCCCGCCGACGAGCTACCACAGAGCGATGCATAGTGCACTGACCCTCGAATCTCTTTTCCCAGTCTGTGAACCTGTGGTCGAAGATACCACCAGCCTCAGTAGAATATGATGGCACGCAGGCAGTCTAGTCTATTACAGTGGTGTTAACAACTGTAAGAATAGATTTAGCAAGGGGGTACACTACGAGTAAAAATGGCACCCATCTGGGTTGCTAGAAAAGTAGCGGTACCTAGTATATTTACTACATCTCATCCTTATTTAATGAGACATAGTTTTTTATTGTTGTAGTCATTCCTACATAACGAGTGCGATCGATTTCAACCCCGTTGAGCTCATATCGTATTTCATCAAATACATACGCCATACAATTATTTTTTAGTACTCCTGCTGAAGTTAACTTATAATCAGCTAGAGAGATAAAGGAGACTTTCGTGGGGGTATATGAGGTTGTCAAAAAAGTCTTGCGGTATTTTTATTGAATTTTCAATTCTTCATAAAATTGGTTACAATAATGAGATTTAAGTCAAATATGCGCCGGTTTGTTCGATGACGAGTTCCCAACGAGATGCCAACTTCATAATGCCCCTCTTATAGAAGCTTGCTTCCCTATTGTCAAAAAAGTCGGAGAGCCAATTTTCACAGGACTCTCTTGTGGACTACTTCCGACTACCAAGCTCGTTCGCCATGGACAGAAATAGGTGGTAATCACTTGGTGCGAGATCTTGACTATACGGTGGATGCAAAAGAAGCTCCCATCCGAGCTCCCGGAGCTTCTGGCGCGTCACCAAAGATTTGTGTGGCCTGGCGTTGTCCTGGTGGAAGACAATTCGGCCTCTGTTGATCAAAGATGGCCTCTTCTGCATGAGTGCTGCATTCAAGCGGTCCTGTTGTTGGCAGTACAGATCCGAATTGAGCGTTTGGCCATAGGGGAGCAGCTCATAGTGGATGATTCCCTGCCAATCCCACCAAACACACAGAAGAACCTTCCTGGCCGTCAATCCAAGCTTGGCCACCGTCTGGGCAGCTTCACCGCTTTTCGACCACGACCGTTTGCGCTTCACGTTGTCGTAAGTGACCCACTTTTCATCGCCAGTTACCATTCGCTTCAAAAACGGGTCGATTTTGTTGCAATTCAGAAGCGATTCGCATGCATCCATACGGGCAAAAATGTTTTTTTCCGTCAAGTCGTGTGGTACCCATACATCGAGCTTCTCTTTGAATCCAAGCTTCTTCAAATGGTTTATAACGGTTTGATGACTCATGCCCAGCTCTTGGCCGATGCTACGGCTGCTACTATGCCGGTCTCTTTCAATCAATTCAGCGATTTTATCGCAATTTTCGACGATAGGCCTTCCGGACCGTGGCGCATCTCCGATCACCTCTACACCAAAACGAAAACGTTGAAACTATCGTTGTGCGGTGGAAATGGAAACTGTATTGGGTCCATAAACTGCACAAATTTTATTAGCAGCATGAGATGCATTTTTGCCTTTATCGTAGTAGTACTGTAAAATATGCCGTATTTTCTCTTTATTCTGCTCCATGTTTGCGACGCTCTAACTCACGAACGACTAAAAACAAACAGCAATTAATCAAACACGTGCTAGCACGTGAAAAGAGCTTTCCAAAAAGATCTAGCGTAAACCGATCCGACGAATACAACTAGAACTACGCGCTTGCAAAGACAAGCTTGCGGAAATACCGCAAGAATTTTTTGACAACCTTATACATATAAATCTTGGTTTTATATACAAATTCGAATTTCATCATTAGGATTATAAGAAGTATGCTGTTGAGGTTGATAAGTATGATATTCTTTCCTAACTATGCTATTATCTTCGTATTTACCTGGTGTCAATTTAAATGATTAAATAGAATGATTGTTTTGTATAAACAGCTACAATGAGTAACTGACACGATGAAGTGTCCCAACATAAATAATTAAATAATTTCTGTAACGATATGTAGTGGTGAAATGTTTGAAGAATTTAATGGAATATTTGATAGATTTAAGTAAATATATACATCTGACACAATGGAGTGTCGCAACATAAATATTTAGTTGATTTTTCATAAAATTTAACGTAATGGTAATATAATATTTTAACGCGTGACGCGATTGTAAAAAGAAATTAAGTATGATATTCTTTCCTAACTATGCTATTATCTTCGTAGGCTCTCTCACGAACATTTAAGATATTGCTCTCTATGCTATTACTATCCATTTTTAATTTTTGAAACGAAGTTTCTTATCGCGCGGTAGGGGCTAAACCGAAAAAATTAAGACTAAAAAGTGTAACGACACTTTTACCGTTACCAACTGTTTTGTCTTTTTCTTTCGCATTGAACAGTGTACGAGTATGTTGACAGAAAGGGACGCACAAGCAGCGATCGCGAGCTCGAGTTTGTGGGCAGAGGAACGCAAAAGCAAATGTTAGAGGGGAAAGAGGAAGCGAGCTTGAGTTTGTTGGCAGAGGGACGTTCAAGCAAATGCTGAAGGGGAAAGTAAATACGAGACGCACAAGCAAAGATTCTGAGATTGAGAAAGGGGCATAAATGTGCGAAACAGGGTTAAGAAGAAAAAATGTGTGTGCGTCAGTTAAAATTGCAACCCGCATTTACTTGTGCGTCTCGCTGCCCACAAACTCGCACATATGTATGTATATGTATGACCTCTGCTCGGATTCGCGATCACGCCCCTTTTCTCTGTCCGGATGCTTGTAGAAGTAATAGCCGTAAACCTAAGTAGGTGCAAATAGAGCCTGGTTGCGGGCAACAACAATCAATCGCGTTTTACTAGACTCGGTTCCTTAAAACTGCTGCCAAGTTATGTCAAAAACTCCTTAACCGATTTTGCTCAAATTTTCAAAACATCTTTATTATATAAAAACCTATCTGAACTAAAATGATTGTGATCGCTTTATTGTTTTTTTACCCAAATAGTCTCTCAAAATGTGTCGAAAAAGTCTGTAAAAAACTTATTTTTTGGAATTTTGAATTTTTTATTGTTTATTGTATGGGCTGAAGTCTTACAAATCAAATAAGGTTTGGTTTTTGCAATTCGGATCAACGTGGCATTTTGGTAGCATTTGAGCTACTTTTTTCTAAATGGTTTCCTGTTGGGCGGAGTATTTCGAAATATGTACATACATACATGCATATGTATATTGTTTTCAAAAAAATATAAAAAAAATTGTTTAAGTATTAATTTAAAAATATTTTTTCAAAATTGCATGAAATAAGCAGCTCTCACCCCTTAATCGAAAGAAACTTCGTTTCATCTGGGTGTCCCATGACACCTCTCTACTTTTTGAAACGAAGTTTCTTATCGCGCGGTAGGGGCTAAACCGAAAAAATTAAGACTAAAAAGTGTAACGACACTTTTACCGTTACCAACTGTTTTGTCTTTTTCTTTCGCATTGAACGGTGTACGAGTATATAGACAGAAAGGAACGCACAAGCAGCGATCGCGAGCTCGAGTTTGTGGGCAGAGGGACGCACAAGCAAATGCTAGAGGGGAAAGAGGAAGCGAGCTCTAGTTTGTGGGCAGAGGGACGCAAAAGCAAATGCGAAAGGGGAAAGAGGAAGCGAGCTCGAATTTGTGGGCAGAGGGACGCACAGGCAAATGCGAAAGGTAAAAGAGGTAGGGAGCTCGAGTTTGTGGGAAAAGGGACGCACAAGTATGTGCGGGAAGCGCAGGCGGCAAGAAAAAATATCAAAGAAGCTAACATCGGCTCTGCCGAAGTTTATATACCCTTGCAGCTTCATTGTTTTATTATTTAATTTAAAAACAAAATTTTTAAAGTAATTGAAGAGAAAACTCAATTAAAAATTTTCCCGAATTCACCGAGAATCGAATCCACCAAACACCGAACCATCGTGCGACCGATCTTTACGTACTACGTCACCATCCTCACTTAACTCACTTAAGCTAGTTCGACATACATATACATATAGCAAACGCATGGCATCTCGCTCTTCAAATTTCGTTCTGTGCAACAACACAACGCAAATGTTTCTGTCTCTCTCACACGCCGCGTGGTGATGAATTTTTGCATATGTATGTGTGTGTGTGATTGCTTGGAATTTGTTTTTGTTTCTTTGCTGCCAAAGAAAATTGCTTATTTTACTCGAGGTACCTCCACGTTTTAGTTAATAACTCCGGTGATAATTATCCGATCCGACTAATTTTTAAACTTAACCTACATCATCGATTGAGGAACTTAACTTTTCATGTTTCAACCATGTAGCTTAAAATTTAAGCTCGAAAACGTCTGGCTAAACAGACAGACGGACGGACAGACGGACGGACGGACGGACAGACGGACGGACGGAAGGACAGACTTACAAGTCTCAATCGACTCGGCTGTTGATGCTGATCAAGAATATATATACTTTATGGGGTCGGAAACGTATATTTCTATGCGTTACAAACATCTGACCAATTTTATAATACCCTCTGCAAGGGTATAAAAAAGGTCGCGATCGCGAGCTCAAAAATGAGTGACCTTCAGTTACTTGTGCGCTGCCCACAAACTCGCACATATGAATACATATGTATGGCCTCTGCTGGGATTCGCGATCCCGACCCTTTTTCTCTGCCCGGATGCTTGTAAAAGTAATAGCCGTAAACCTGAATAGGTGTATATAGAGCCTGGTTGCGCGCAACAACAATCAAACGCGTTTTACTAGACTCGGTTCCTTAAAACTGCTGCCAAGATATATCAAAAACTCCTTAACCGATTTTGCTCAAATTTTCAAAATATCTTTATTATATAAAAACCTATCTGAACTAAAATAATTGTGATCGCTTTGTTGTTTTTTTTTTTTTAGCTAAATAGTCTCTCAAAATGGTTGGAAAAAGTGACTTTTTTCAAGTCTGTAAAATTCTTTTTTTTTGGAATTTTAAATTTTTTATAGTTCATTGTATGGGCTGAAGTCTTACAATTCAAATAAGGTTTGGTTTTTGCAATTCGGATGAACGTGGCATTTTGGTAGCATCTGAGCTACTTTTTTTAAATGGTTTCCTGTTGGCCGGAGTATTTCGAAACATGTACATATGTAGATTGTTTTTAAAAAAATATAAAAAGAAATTGTTTAAGTATTAATTAAAATATATTTTTTTTTCAAAATTGCATGAAAAAAGCAGCTCTCACCCTCTTAACCTAAAGAAACTTCGTTTCATCTGGGTGTCCCATGACACCTCTCTTCTTTTTTTTTTTTCTTTGTCTCAAAGTATCTCGAAGTTTAAGTCCAATTGATTTTAAAAACACTTTATTTGATGATGTTAAGGCTCATTTGGTGGAATATGTTGTACTGCTCACTCCAACGTTTCGAATCAATCTGCTTGCATCCCTCTGAGGGGTTTTGTAGTTATATATTATCATCGCTGTGGTCTGAGGTGTATTCGAAGTGTAATCTTTTCTCCCAGCAAATTAATACGTTCACCGTTCTGATCAAGCAGTTCTACTCTTAGCTCTCGTATCTCCTGAGTGTTTACGGGTAAATAAATAAGATTATGTGGAGTTTCCTCTATTTTATCGCCTGGTGGAGAGTTGAGCGCAAACTCATGTAGTGTATGCGATTTGTTGTTGTTTACATAAGATCCTGTTACAATATTGCATTCTAAACGAACAGCATTCACCTTACAAATATTCAATAACATATTTGATGTATGTTTCACATCTGCTTCTAGCACTCTCTTTTCATATCCAAGTATGATACCAATTGAGCGATCTTTATTGAAATATATTGGTAGATTGCTGTGAATATCTACTTGCATTGTATTGTTATTACCATCAATGTCTAACCGTGTATTCGAATTCAGAATAATTCTATCATGCAGTTCATCTTGAGTAAAATCAATAATATCATCGCGTTTATAGGAACCTATAGGTATTTCAATAACATTGTTAGTAATGTGAAATAAATTATTTGTTTCATTAACGTTTGCGATTGAATTATAAAAATGAATATCAATTAACGAGCACTCATATTGTTCATTTAATTCTAATGGTGGGAAAAAAACAGTTGATAAGACTGAAGTTTTTCCACTTAAAGTTATTGTTGTAGACATTTCAGTGGTTGATTGATTACTAAATACAACTGTACTCGTTTACACTAAATTTATGCTTGTGTTAAATGGTGATAAATGTATCGAATCCTAGTCTATATCGTCCTTTGTCTAGTTCAGCATCTTCGTTTATAGTGAGAAATCCATATTTTTCCTTCCAACACAACCGACATATTTTCATGAAAGTATTAAAGCTCATATCAACACCAACATGATCTGAATATATATGCTTCATATTCATTTCATCTTGCTTGAACACTATTATTAAGTTTGCATTATCACGCACAAGATGTTTGGGAATACGGGTGTAAGTTTGACATAAGTAAAATGAATCAATATTATTTTGTCGTCCCATGCAAAAGTATGCACGTATATTATTCTGTTTTTCGCAAGCAACATCATCGAATATCATTATCGAATTTTCTTTCGCTTTATAAGGAGGTATGACAGATTCGTTTTCTGAAAACGTGTAATAGCCCATACCCTTTATTGGGGTAATTAACGTTTTTAAATATTCATATTTCGGTTGACCCAACGATTTTGAGTATAGATAAATATTTTTAAATTTCAAACCATTTGGACTTTCAATCAAGCTGAGTACTGGATTTGTTTTACCACAGTTACTCGGACCAACAATTGAATTAGGAACACTATGTACTGAATTGCCAAGGCGGCAGTGGCAAATAAGAAAGAGCGAGATAGCATGCTTTCGCTACTGCTGCATGTTGAAGGGAACTTTGTTTTTAATTGATTGCGATTTCGAGAGTATTTGAACTTTTGTTTAGTGCCTACGCAAACTAAAATAGTTTAAAATTTTTGCCGCGCCCACTTCCGTCCCGCAATTTAGAAAAAACGATTTACTAGAGAAGTTTTAAAGGAATCAGATTCTTATTTGGCACACCTAACGATGTGGCCAAAATGTGTCATCTGACCAAATTTAGTCGAAATCGGACAATGAAAATCGAAGATATACGAATCAGAGAACGTCAAGGGTGTCACTTTTTGGCACCCGAATCACACTTATGCATAAAATTAGAGTGCTTGTCGCACTCACAAATAGCAAGAAAAGAATAACACACTCAAACGCACAAATCGCTTTCCGTGTTTTATGTTTTTGCATTTCGTCACTCACTCAAACAGTAAGTGTCGATTCTATTTCACCTAACAGCCAAAAATTTTGCGTACATAAGTGAACGGCATCGTGCACTCAAAGCAAATGTATGAGCATCAACGATAGCTCACAAAAAGCAATGAGCAATACTGCGCTAAGAACGAAACGCTTATGTTTTACAGTTATGTTTTCGAATGTCTTCAACTTTCATGCATGAGCAATGCATTGAGCGCTGATGGCTGGTTTCAGTTGTTAATTGATGCCTTAAAAGGAATAACCAAAATGACTGAATCGCCGGACTCTATAAAAAGTAAAATTGATTGTGGAACGTACACTTTAACACAAAAACATAAGGGAAGAAGTGTTATGTGGAACATTTTACTTTCCATTTTTTAAGGAAGACGAAAGTGCCGTGGATGGTGGCTATTTTGCAGCACCTAGCCTTACATCAAATTTGTCCCGGCATAAATGTTGCATGACATTAAGGCAACCAAGAGAATTGACGAAAGTGTTGGCAACATTCAAAGCAGAAGCTATTGAAAAATCCAGTCAGTGGATTGTCGAAGATTGTCAGCCGCTTTCATCAGTAGCCGGGCCCGGATTTAAAAGCATGGTGCAGTTTTTTACCAAATTTGGTGCCATATATGGAGATCACATAGATGTGGATGACTTGCTGCTTAGTCCATCAACGTTATGTCGAAAGGTCCACAAAGACGCTGAAGAAAAATAGGGTTGATATCATCGGAAATTTAAATAGCAGCAGATACTGCAGGATTAGCTGCCACCGTCGATATGTGGTCTGACCAATATCTACAAGGAAACTTCTTAGGTATCACAATTCATTATCAAAAAAACAATGTTCTTTGCGATTTAATTTTGCGCCTTTAGTCAATGGATTCAGAGAAAAGCACCGGAGCAAACATTTTAACTAAAATTAAAAGTGTCTTCTCAAAATTTAATATTGAAAACATTGACGAGATCATATTTGTAACAGACAGAGGCAGTAACATTATAAAAGCATTAGAAAACAATATCAGACTAAACTGCAGTAGTCATCTTTTAAATAATTGTTTAGAACAATCATTTACAGAAACAACGAATCTAGACGAAACAGTGACGACATGCCAAAAAATTGTAAGGTTCTTCAAAAAAGCCAATTTGCAGCATAAGTTAAACACTTCGTTAAAGAGTTCATGCCCAACAAGGTGGAACTCAAACTATGCAATGCTGAAATCTATCGACGATAATTGGGTGGCTGTCAACACCATATTTAGCGAGAAAGGGACCGAAAGATTGATGGATGTCAATAGGTCAACATTAAAAATGTTAGTTGGGTTGCTGGAATCCTTGGAAAGAATTTTTAAAGAACTTCAAACTTGCAGCTCTCCTTCAATTTGTTTTGTGCTGCCTTCAATCACAAAAATTTGTGTGCTACGTGAGCCCAATATATCAGACATTTTATCAATTGCAAGATTAAAGGAAACAATAAAAACAAAAGTTGTTGGCATATGGACAACAAATTTGAACAAAAGGCACAAGGTGGAGTTTTTTCTGTATTCTCCGGCTGCACATATGCAGGATACACACCTGGCCGAAAATAAAGAGCAGTGTGTTTCAGAAATGTTAAAATTTTATATATTTTAAAAGAAAGTGATACAACACAACATGTTTCTAGTCTACAGTGACTCCAAAAAGTATTGGCATACCATCAATTTTCAAATTCAAGCCACTATAACTTTTTTTCCATTAAGCTATAACAAAAAATGAAAATGCAATTTTGTAGATGGCATTATTGGGTAACTATTTAATAAACAAAACTTTGAATATTCATACTTTTCAAAAACAAAAGGAAACAAAAACAAAATAAAGGCACAAATTTTCATCAAAAAAGTATTGGCACATTTTATATGTTAGCTTGCGCGTTTTGTGCTACAACGGTAAAGTCCCGTTTTTTTTGGTTTTGCTTTTTACTATTTTCTTTAACTTGAGAGTAGCGAAAGATTTCAATCACTTTTGATCGCAATCGTGCCTTAGAAAGAGCAAAATGGGCAGAGGACGTGAAATTTCAGAAGAAATGCGCAAATTAATTGTAAAACTTTATTTATAAAAAAATCGTATCGCGAAATTGGGAAAATAGTTGACAAGTCGTGGTCAAGTGTCCGAAATGTCATTATGCATTATTCCAACATCGGAAAATACGCCCCAGAACGCAAAACAGGCCGCCCAAAAAAATTCAGGAGAGGGTCGTAGTGTCCACTGTGGCACAAAATCCAAAAATCCAAGTAGTGCACCGGCTGAAAGGGTATTTTCATTAGCAGGCCATTGCCTGAAATTACTGAAAAGCGGAATAGATTGGGACCAACATCTGTTGACAGTTTCGTATTTTTACATTCTTATTACAAGCATGCATATTAACAAATCAGAATAAGTTATGTTATTGAATTTTATAATTTTATTATTTATAAAAATGTTTGCCTCTAGAACATAAACTAGTGACATAGGGCTGTCGCAACCAACACTTGAAATTGGGTGGACTTCGGAGAGATCATGCAAATGGGGGCCAAAGACACAGCGATGCTCACCCGTTGATTGCAGAGTAGTGAATAGACAAGAGTTGCTTAAATACTGATTTTATTAAGAAAAAGGTTGAGGTTATATACACGATTCTAGGATCTAGGGGGTCACATGTATATACATTTGGGGGTCTTATTCAGAGTGTAAATGTGATTGTGTGTGTGAACATAATGTGGGGGACAATTTTGTGTTGTATAAAAATATAGTGTGAGTACAGTGTATATGAAAATATGTAGGGGTTAATTCTATTCTAAGCAAAGCCTGCATTGGTCTTTACTGTGAGAAATTCATAGTTTGTATTTTAAGCATGCATTTACACCAACAAGTTATGTTTACTTTTTTTTATAATTCACATGCTAAATTTCGTTCATTCTTTTTATACCCTTGCAAGGGATATTAATTTTGGTCAAAAGCTTGCAACGCACAGAAGGAAGCGTTTCCGACTATATAAAGTATATATATTCTTGATCAGCACGACGAGCTGAGTTGATGTAGCCATGACCGTCTGTCTATCCGTCTGTCTGTCTGGATCAACAGCTTCTTCTCCGAAATCCTTAAAGCTACAGAGCTGAAATTTTGCACCCAGGCTTCTTTTGGCTGCAGGCATTGTATATCTCGGAATCATCCCGATCGGATGACTATATCATATAGCTCCCATAGGAACGATCGGTCAAGAATAGAATTAAACTTCAATAACTTTGTTGTTTTTTAATCAATTCTTACGAAATTTGGGGTTCATAAGTTTAATACATCTTTCAACAAATCCACCAAGTTTGATCAGAATCGGTTGACTATATCATATAGCTCCCATAGGAACGATCGATCAAGAATATAGTCTTGGAGCAATAACTTGGGTGTTTTCAAAGCGATCGTGACAAAACTTGGTTTTTGGAAGTTTAGTATATATAGAAATGTCTGTGCCAAGTTTCAGACAAATCGGTCATCTATATGCTATAGCACTTATAGGAACAATCGGGCCAAAATTTTTTTTTTTCGAAATCCTTTTTTTTCTCATGCTACAATCATTTAATGTAGGTTTGACTTGTTTTATATTTTCTCATGATTTTGTCACATTATAAATGTATATATACAGTAGAGTTCGGTTATAACGACACTCAAGGGACAGACGTTTTCCGTCGTTATATCCGGAAGACGTACTATCCGGAAGGAGCAAAAAAACTTTTTTTTTTTTTGGTTTTTTATGGTTGCAATGTTCGTAATAGGTTTCCAAATAACGCAAATTATATTTTTAATCAAAACAATTTCTATTAAATTAAATTTTTTTAATTTTTGATTATTACGACATATATTATATATTACAGTAGAGTCCGGTTATAACGACGCTCAAGGGACCGACGTTTTTCGTCATTATATCCGGAAGACTTACTATGCGATGTTTGTAATAGGTTTTCAAATGACACAAATTATAATTTTATTCAAAACAAAAAACTTCATTAATTTAATTCTAAAACATAAAAAATTTGCATAATATTCATAAGCATTATAAACCAAGATACATTTCTGGTTTTCTAATTAATCTTAATTCAAAAAGTCTGTAATTTTAGATTGCTTGACAAATTTTGAGTTGTATAAAAAATCACGCACAGCATTATTTATACGAAATATGCTATTCGATAAACTCTCGTCGTTAAAATTGCAGTAAACGAATCTATTTAAAATGTCTGCAGCCTTAAATGCTTCCAGGACGCTTGGTGCTGACACATCTTCGTTTTGCTCCTCCACGTTTTCGTCGCTGTCCTGTCCGTCCAATAATATATCTTGAACTATGTTGAATTTGGACAGTTCCCCACAAATAGCTACATCATTGTCAATAACAACATACTCATCTAGTTCTTCTTTCGAGATCGGAAGCTGATTTTTTAGAGCTCTTGCCCAAACTTTCTTAAGAATGAGCTGCTGGGATCATCTAAATTTTCTTCGGTAAGCCCAGAATGTTTAAAACAATTTGCAATTGTCGCTGGCAAAACTTGTTGCCATGCATCATTATACCCTTGCAGAGGGTATTATAAAATTGGTCAGATGTTTGTAACGCATAGAAATATACGTTTCCGACCCCATAAAGTATATATATTCTTGATCAGCATCAATAGCCGAGTCGATTGAGACATGTCCGTCTGTCCGTCCGTCCGTCTGTCCGTCTGTCTGTTTAGCCAGACGTTTTCGAGCTTAAATTTTAAGCTACATGGTTGAAACATGAAAAGTTAAGTTCCTCAATCGATTGAGCAGGTAAAGTTTAAAAATTAGTCGGATCGGATAATTATCACCGGAGCTATTAACTAAAACGTGGAGGAACCTCGAGTAAAATAAGCAGTTTTCTTTGGCAGCAAAGAAACAAAAACAAATTCCAAGCAATCACACACACACATACATATGCAAAAATTGGTCACCACGCGGTGTGTGAGAGAGACAGAAACATTTGCGTTGTGTTGTTGCACAGAACGAAATTTAAAGAGTGAGATGCCATGCGTTTGCTATATGTATATGTATGTCGAACTAGCTTAAGTGAGTTAAGTGAGGATGGTGACGTAGTACGTAAAGATCGGTCGCACGATGGTTCGGTGTTTGGTGGATTCGATTGAGTTTTCTCTTCAATTTAGTTGAGTTTTCTCTTCAATTACTTTAAAAATTTTGTTTTTAAATTAAATAGTAAAACAATGAAGCTGCAAGGGTATACAAACTTCGGCAGAGCCGAAGTTAGCTTCTTTGATATTTTATTATTAAAATGGCATCAAGGATAGTAATTTTCGCATAATTTTCATCGTTTTCTTCCATATTGCTGATTATTTTAAGTACGAGATTTTTGCGAAAATTAGATTTAATCACTCGAATTATGCCTTGATCCATTGGTTGTAGTACTGATGTAGTATTAGGTGGAAGAAAAACTAGAGTAACATTAGTTAGGTCACTAATTGTGGGATGGGCTGGACAGTTATCAACTAAGAGCAATATCTTCTTTTTTTGCTCTTTAAGTTCAGCATTCCAGTCGCGTACCCATTTAATAAAAATAAATAGAACAGTCCAGTTTCCTCGGCATTAAAAATTTCATCATCATTGAAATCCTTACGTAGGGTAGGCCAAACTTTTGTTAGCCACTCGCTTACGTCGCTTTTTTGTACAGACAAAGATTTTCGACTGACTGCACCGGCGACGATATTATGCCTGACCTTAAAGCGGCTTATCCAACTGGAAGAACAATTAAAATTTTCAATTGTTTAGCGAAAAAGTTAGCTTTTTCCAGTAGCAGTGGACCGCTTAATAAGATTCCCCGACTGCGTTGCATTGTAAACCAGTGTAACAACGTTTTATCTACTTGATCTTGATGCGAAGCTCTGGCGCGTTTTGGTTTTAATATATTGCTATTAAATAAAGCTTTAATTTTTTCTTTATCTTTTTTAATTGTGGCAATACCTGTACTGGACGAACTATACATCATACCTGAACATCAGTTCGGGTTTAGAAGGGGGCACGGCACGATCGAGCAACGCCACCGCATAACGAACGCAATTACAAACGCACTAGAATGCAAAATGTACTGCACAGGAGTATTTTTAGATATTAAGCAAGCATTTGACAAAGTCTGGCATGACGGTCTACTCTACAAAATTAAAAAGTGGCTACCTGCACCATACTTTCTAATTCTTAAATCATACTTGAAAAACAGAGCATTTTATGTCCATGAACGTGGGGAATCGTCTAGCATAAACACTGCTAGTGCCGGTGTCCCCCAAGGGAGCGTTTTAGCCCCAGTTTTGTACACTATTTTTACCTCCGATCTACCCTCCACAAACGCTGTTGAAATAGCAACATATGCTGATGATACCGCAGTCATCGCTACGAGCAGTAACATACTTGAAGCGTCAAAAATAGTTCAAGAGGAACTTAGACTTATTGAAGTTTGGCTGAAAAAGTGGAGAATAGTGGTGAATACTCAGAAATCAGTACAGGTCACATTCTCGCTGAGACCTGGAAAGTGTCCGCCAGTATCGCTGAATGGCTCTATCATCCCACATAGCGAATCGGTGAAATATTTGGGAGTTCACTTGGATCGACGACTTACTTGGAAGCAGCATATCAAGGCAAAGCAAAAACAGCTAAAAGAAAAGACCAGCAAAATGTACTGGTTACTAGGACCTCGATCTCAGTTAAGCCTTGAAAATAAAATACGGCTATACAAGGCTGTTCTTAAGCCAGTATGGACTTACGCGCTACAGCTATGGGGTACAGCCAGCAAATCAAACATAGAAATACTGCAGAAATATCAGTCCAAGACTCTCAGATCAATAACAGGCGCTTGTCGATATATGACCAACGCAGATATCCATAAAGATCTCCAAATACCCACCGTCATAGACGAGATTAAATCTTATACAAGTAGATATATCAATAGGCTACATGACCATGAAAACGTTTTAGCATTAAGTCTATTAGATAACTCTACCACCACAAGACGTCTAAAAAGAACTCATGTCTTGGACCTGCCATATAGAGAAACAAATAGGTAGTTATTAATATGTAAATATATAGATATATGGATTGAGTTCACTGGAGCTTAAACCATCCGGCTATTATTACTCATATTTAGTCAATTTGTTTATTGCCTAGTCTAAGGCAGATTGCAAATAAAATATTAATTAATAAAAAAAAAAAAAAAAAAAAATTGTGGCAATTGTTGTGTGGCACACGCAGAATTCTTTTGCCAGAGTTATATTGCGCTCTCCGGCTCCCAAAAGCTGAATAATTTGCATTTTTTCTTCTACGGAGAAACACTTTCGTTTTAATGACATCTTGCTAGCGAACAAAACTGAATGAGCTGACTATTGCAGATTTCCGAATATGGAATAAGCTATGAGATCTGCTCTTTGCAAACATTTGTGCGTCGTCTGCTTTGCACTTCGGCTCTCTCTATCTCTCTCTCAGCAGCATTCCTAGAAATACTACATACAGTGGGCCCAAAAAGTATTGGCACACCGGAAACTTTGAAGTTCAAAGCGGTACATCTTTCCTTCCAAAAGGGTGGGAAAAGAAATGAAAATGCAAATTGGTACGTTAATCTTCTTAGATACTTATTTATAAAAAAAAAATTAACAAAATTATCTTTTTCCAATAGTAAGTGTTAAATAACTAAAAAAAGGCACAAATTCAAGCCAAAAAAGTTTTGTCACACTTTTTCATTATGTTGGATGCTTTTGCGGTAAAGTCCCGTTTTTTTTGTTCTGTTTTAACACAAGCTTCTTTGATACTTCGATCCAACACGTTTTTTGTCGTTTTTCGTTTTAATTTGGTCGCAAATATACCAAAATGGGCAAAGGAGCGGAAATTTCAGTAGAAGTTCGTAAATTGATTATAAATCTTTATTGTCAAAAAAAATCGTATCGAGAAATTGGAGCTTTGGTTGATAGATCATTCTCCAGTGTTCGTAATGTTATTAAACATTATGTGTCAAACGGAAAACTGGGACCAAAGACACGAAGTGGGCGACCAAAAAAATTTACCCCTCGCCAGAAAAGGCTTATTGTTGCTGCAGTGACCCAAAATCCGATGGAATCAGCTGTAAAGCTTTGTCAGAAGTTTCAGGAGTCCTTTAATGAAAATTTTTGCCCTCAAACTGTGCGAAATACGCTAAACAATGCTGGTTACCATGGTCGAGTGCCAAGGCGTAAACCATTTATTTCAAAGATAAATAGGAAGAAGAGGCTTGAATTTGCAAAAAAAATTCCTAAATGAGCCGGATTCCTTTTGGAATAGTGTAATCTTCAGTGATGAGTCCAAATTCAACCTTTTCGGATCTGATGGTAGCCAAAAAGTTTGGAGGAAGGCGAACAAAGAGCTTGAGGAAAGAAATGTTATAAAAACAGTAAAACACGGCGGCGGGCACGTAATGGTGTGGGGTTGTTGTGCAGCATCTGGAGTTGGACAGCTGGCCTTTATCGATGGCAATATGGACAAATTTGCCTTTTTAAATATTTTGAAATACAATTTGCTAGCTAGTGTTGATAAAATGGGTCTTAGTGGAACACAATGGCTGTTTCAACAAGATAATGGCTTATTTACCACTGCAAGCAACTAAAAACCCCTCCTCAATCACCGGATCTTAATTCAATTGAACACGTTTGGGCATTGTTTTATAAAAAAATAAGAATGCACCAAATTACATCAAAGGATACCTTAAGACAGGCGCTAAGTACCGAATGGGCAAAAATATCATGCCAGGAGACAGCCAGTCTAGTTGGCAGCATGAGGAGACGACTTCAAGCCGTTATAGATGCAAAAGGTGGCTCAACAAAGTATTAAAGTTACTCTTATTTGAATTAATTTCCTTTTTTTTATGATTTTTATAAAGTGTGCCAAAACTTTTTTGGCTTGAATTTGTGCCTTTTTTTTTAGTTATTTAACACTTACTATTGGAAAAAGATAATTTTGTTAATTTTTTTTTTATAAATAAGTATCTAAGAAGATTAACGTAACAATTTACATTTTCATTTCTTTTCCCACCCTTTTAGAAGGAAAGATGTACCGCTTTGAACTTCAAAGTTTCCGGTGTGCCAATACTTTTTGGGCCCACTGTAGTTACTCAGATGACTGCTAAAAATAAGAGTAGTGAGAGTGTAAAAACCTTCGTGAAGCTGCTAAACACACAAGCAAGGGTGCCTATCACCGACAAGAACATACATGCATTTGCAACAACGCCGTTTAATGCTTAAATTTTTTTTATTTTTTTATTATTACGATGTATTTTTTTTTGGATCGTCGTTATAACCGGTTGAAGTGTGAAAAATGTTTAAAAATATCGTCGCTATAAGCGGTTCGTTGTTATAGGCGCAGACGTACTTACCGGAAGCTCTTTAATATATGTAAGTTTGTATGGGGACCAACCAGGAAATCGAACTTTCGTCGCTTCAACCGGACGGACGCTATAAGCGGAGTCGTTATAACCGGATTCTTCTGTATTTAAATTGTTAAATAACAGTTTGCAAGGGTACACGAACTTCGGCACGGCCGAAGTTAGCCCATCCTTCTAGTTTTTTTTTATTACTAGTCATTGAAGACAAAATTTAATTACCATATTTTTAAGCACATTGCAAGACCTAGTCATTGAAGACGCATACATTTGTAATAATTATAAGCATTTGTTATTTTTATTTTTTTTTTGTTATTCACTGGAGACTTATAAAATATGTAATGTCCTTGTTCTATACATTAAAATTAAATACATACATAAGTATGTACATATGAGTATATACCACGGAATGAGACAGCAAAACACGGCTTTTTATTTTCATTTCACAATTTCAGAAACAAATATGTATGTATGCATTAGAGCTGGCAAAACATCGATGTTTGTCCACATCGATGTTTCGATGTTTTTTATTTGAAAACATCGATGTATCGATTAAACATCGAAGTTAGTAAGAGAATTTTTTATTTTTTCATCTATTTAATATTGACTTCATTATTCAATATATATATAAAAAAAAAAATAACAAAATAATGTTTTCCAAAAAAATAACGAAAATATAATGATAACTTAGTATAACAGTTTTGTGAGTTTTTCAAACAAATTAAATTATGAAAATATTATAATGACTCAACTTATCAGTTGTTTGAGATCCATTCATTTTTATTTAGGAAAACCAGCATATCCACATTTTTTGGCTTTAGTGAACTTCGTTTTTCACTCACTATTAAACCTGCTTTGCTAAACATACGCTCACTTTCAGTTGATGTAGCCGGTACGCAGAGATATTTTTTTGAGCTCATCTTCAATGGCTCATCAGTCGAGATCTGAAAAAAGTTTAGTATTAATTATAAAGATAGATTTTATATAGCATGAATTACCTTTCAGTAGTCTAAAGGGTTTAAACTAGTTTTAATTTTCCATGTTGAAGTATTGACGAAGGGTCAAAATCGAATCAACTGGGGAATTACGAATTCTTTGAGTTTTGTTTTTTTCCAAAAAATGAAGAAGTGGAGTTTTATCGCATAGTGGTGTTGGCAGGCTAGATATCTTTGGAGGGTGATTTTCTTTGTAAAGTTCCGAAAGTTCATTTTCTACAAATTTTTCGGCTTCTGTAGAGTTTGCATTTGAAAAAAAAACCTCCTTTTTAAAACGCGGATCCAGTATTGTCGACAATCGAGTCACATTTCTTTTTTCATATGGCAGTAGTCTTTGCCGTATGCCTTCCATTAGCAAGTTGCATTCGTTACGGCCATCATCAGTTTTTAGTCGATCTTTGATTTCACTCAAATTATGCAAAAGTCCGTTAACCAATGGTATAATTAGCGAAACTGTTACATTAGAGCTGGATGATGTTTGTACCGTCGCATCCTCGAATAGTGAAAGAACCTGCTTTAAATCTTCCAGAACAGATAGCTCATCCACTGATAGAGGTAGTATTGCTTTCGGAGTATCTAACAGGACTTTAGAAATAGCTGACTTTGTGGCCAAAATGCGTTCAATCATGTAGAAAGCACTATTCCACCTTGTAGGGCACTCCTGTTTTAGACTATATGGCTTCATTGGTTCCTGGACTTGCTTAAATTTTGCATACGCTATTGAGCTGCTCTTGAAAAACGAAACGATGCTTTTGCACTTTCCCATAATTGTCTTGATATTTTTAAGAGAAAAACAGCTTTGAACAATTAAATTAATGCAATGAGCAAAGCAAGGCACGTTTTGCTTTTGTAGAATCTCACATGCTTTTACAACGTTCCTCGCGTTGTCTGTAACAATTGCGCTGACTTTGTCAATAACTTGCCATTCCACAAGGACTTCGCGCAAAGAATTTGCAATATTTTGCGACGTGTGCTTGGTTTAGTCAATGAGATTTTTGGTTGACAAAACAGCTGCTTTTAGCTCAAAGTTGTCATTGATGAAATGGCAAGTGACTGTCATATAACTTTCGTTAGCCCGTGACGTCCAGCAATCTGTTGTTTTAGCGCAATAGTCCACTCGGTCCAGAATACATTTTAATTTGTGTTTCATATTTGTGTAAAAGTCTTGCATGCATGTGTTTCTCAATTTATTACGAGAAGGTAGCTCGTAGCGAGGATCCAATGTACTGACAAAATTACGAAATCCTTTGTTTTCAACAACTGAGAACGGTCGCATGTCGGAGCACATATAGTGCATTAGTGCGCTATCAAGACTCTTTTTCCTAGCGGAAGATGCTTCGTATTTTTTTCCAATGAAGGACAAAATAGACCCTGAAGATTTCGGAAGCTCGCTAATAGTTAATCCTGGATGCATCCGTTTCAGGTGTCCAGACAAATTAGTGGTATTGCCACATGTCATATATGTTTTTCCACACTGAATGCATTTAGCTGAACTGCCATCCTTTGATTTGTTAAAATATCAAAGAAGCTAACTTCGGCTCTGCCGAAGTTTGTATACCCTTGCAGCAAAATAATTGGTATAAATGTTTAACAAAATCAAAAAAAAACAAAAAGGAAAAAAAAAACACATCTTAAAATCTTCACTTCATCACCGAGCGAGCATTGAACCATCAAACACCGAGCCCATCGTGGCACCGATCTCTACATACTACGCCACCGTCCTTTCCCAGCTAACCTAAGCTAATTCGACATACATATATAGCAAACTTATTGCATCTCGCTCTTTCAATATCGTTCTGTGTAAGAACACAACTAAAATATTTCTGTCTCTCTCACACACCGCGTGGTGGTTGATTTTTTGCATATGTATGTGTGAGCGTGAGCATTGAAATACATTTAATTTCTATCACATATGATTATTGATTTGTAACCTTAATAATTATCCGATTTAGTTCAAACTTGGTGTATAGTGTATGGATACAAATTAAATTTAAATGCAACAACCAAAAAACAATATTTTTATATATTTTTTATTTGGTGCCGCGCGGATTCAATGCCAGGTCTCTTGTGTTGGCAGATTTCTTTGAAATTTTTTGTTGCTGGAGTAAATTGTTTATATTGATTTGTAGCCGTAATAATTATCCGATTTGAGTCAAACTTGGTGGGTAGTGTTTTGGTACAAATTAGATTTATATTCCAAAAGAAAAATAAAAAATTTTTAATTGGAACCCTATTATTCCGATATTGGATATATCATATAGTAATCCGATCCGACCGATTTTCATACTTTGTCTACCTACACCTTTAAGAAAGCTAACTACCAAGTTTCAACTTCGTAGCTTAAAATTTAAGTTCGAAAAGCGACGAACAAACAGACAGACTGACATGTCTCAATCGACTCGGCTGTTGATGCTGATCAAGAATATATATACTTTATGGGGTCACAAACGTATATTTCTATGCGTTACAAACATCTGACCAATTTTATAATACCCTCTGCAAGGGTATAAAAACTGCCATACAGCTGACTGGCCGTACCTTGTTCTTTTTCCTGGGGTTTATACTTCCACCTCCTTTGAGCTCGTCTTTGAAACTGAAAAAAAAAAAAACAAAAAATAATTTTTAGTATTATATACAGTGAAACCTCGATATAACGAATCTGAAGGGAACCAGAAAATTGTTCGTTATATCTATTGATTCGCTATATGTACCTACTTATTTGTAAAACCTTGGTAAAACGAAATTAAAAGAAATTTGAAAAAAAATTCCTTATAAATACTGTTTTTACCTGTTTACATTAAAATAATGATAGATCTGCACTGAAGTATGGTGGATAAAAAAAAAATAATTATAAATTTTTTCAATTTGCTTTTATTAAAATACTACAGCTTCCTGCGCCTCAAAAAAAATTTGGAGCTTTTCAACCATTTGTTGAGCTCCTTTGGCAGTGATAACGTTCTCTTTGTTTTGCTCCCACTTCGTTCTATAGAAACAATTAAAGTAAGACATTGTTATGCTGAAGTTTGGGATAACGGAACTGTAACGGCTTGCCACAAATTTGATTTTGCCTTATTTTGTGTTCGAAAAATTGCTTCGCTATATAGAGTCTTTCAGACTCAGAAATTCTTCGTTATAGCTATGGAGCATTTTTGTATGAAAAACTTCGTAAAAGCAAGGTTTTTTCAAGGGACTTAAATAAAAATTCGTTGTATTGAGTTTTTCGTTATAACGAAGTTCGTTATATCGAGGTTTCACTGTATATGCATGTATGTACAATTACTCTTATACACCTAGTCATCACTTTGCGTGGGGTATACGTTCCCAAAAAGTACGACGCAAAGCGACGTCTAGGTGTAGATATTTTGTATTAACAATACGCAGTCAGCTACATACATAAAAAGATAATCTTACCTTTGCCGCTAGAATTTTCTACAAACTGCTCCATTTCAATCACTGCCTGCCAACACCAAAAGCCTAAAATTTAATAATTTTCATATTAAAATGATTTTTATCGGTTTTTTTTCAATGTAGAAAAGTTTTTTAATGCATAAAAGTTTCTTACTTACCACTTTCGTTCCACGTGCAATTACTAAGTGATGGTACAAAATTTGCGAAAACATCGAACATCGGCTTACGAACATCGATGTTTCATTTTCAAATTGAAACATCGATACATCGATATAACATCGATGTTCCGCCCAGCTCTAGTATGCATGTATGAAGCCAATGCAAAAATAACAACAACACACATATCTCTCACATATTGTTTGTCTCAAGTGTTGTGCTCTCAATTTCGCTCATTACTTTTGCTTTAGCATTTTGCTCGGCCTCAACTCATGTATACATGCATAAAAAGAGCACGAAACCAATTTTCGATTGTGCGTATGTCCATGTTCGAAATTATCAGTACATGTCAACAGCCTTATTTTAGAGTGCCGATCACACTCTAAGTGTCGTTAACGCACAAATGATTCGGGTACATTTATTGTTAGGGTGTACCCTAACCGTTCTCTGATACGAATGTGCATTTTGAACTGAATGGCTAAGGCGACATTGGCTAGCGAGATAGCATGCTGTAGCTGTTGCTGCATGTTAAAAGAAATTTTGAATTAAGTTGATGCTGATCTTGATTTAATATAACTAGTTGGTACAGGGTATACTCAATGTCGGCAGGGACGACTTGCTTGCTTCATTTCTATGAAAAACGGGACATGGATTTTTGTCAAATTTTTTGGCGTCTCACGCTAACTTGCTTTTAACTCGAGTCATTTGCTAGTTGGTTTTTGAATGCATCGCAATGGCACCGCGAATATCATTATCATGCTAAGAAAAAATGGAAATTATTAACGCCAACGAAATTAAAAAATTTTCAGTACTTAAATTAGCAGAAAGGTAAATGAAAAAAATATATGTAGATTCATTTCATTAGTTAATCTGCATATTGTTATTGTAAAGGTTTAAGATTGGCAAAACACAAGCTGCAGAAATTTTGAAAAATAAAGATGCCATTAGAACGCAATGGCAATCTGGATGCAACATCAATGTGAAAAGGATTTCTCTTATTCTGCGAGGCTCCCAAGTAGAAAAGCTGTGTTACGAGTGGTTCGTAAAGGCCAGAGCCAAGAATATTCCCATTTCTGGTCCAATTGTCAAGGCCAAGGCAATGGAAATAGGACAACGAGTGGGATATTCTGATTTGCAGCTTCAGATGGATGGTTGCAAACGTGGCGCCCGCGACACAGCATTAGCTTCAAGTCAATATCTGGTGAAGCTTCCGATATTTGCCCAGCAGATGTAAGCCAGTTTAGACAAAAGTTACCATCTATTTTAAGTGGCTTTAAGCCGGAAGATATTTTCAATGCGGATGAAAGTGGGCTTTTTTTCGAGCCTTGCCTGGCAAGACTTTAGCATTGAAATCAAAAAGGTGCAGTGGCGGTAAAATGCCAAAGGAACGCCTTACAGTTTTATTTTGTGTTAACATGGCAGGGGGAAAAGAAATGCCTTTGGTCATTGGTAAGGCAGCTTGTCCCCGAGCTTTCAGAAATATTCAAATTAAGGAGCTTCCGGTTATCTGGAAAGCTAATAAAAAGGCGTGGATGACACGTGAGATAATGACGGATTGGTTACAGCAATTTAATAGAAAAATGAAAAGGCAAAGTAGAAAAGTTATTCTATTTTGAGACAATTCTGCATCTCACCCCAGAGAATTGAATTTAACCAACGCGTTTCACTACTTTAGAAGATAAGATTTTTGACAAGCGAAATAAGCGATGGCCCCACTGTGTAACGTTAAGATAATTTTTTTACCAGCAAACACAACTTCTGCCAAGCTTTAGACCAGGGCATAATACAAAATTTAAAGTTTAAGTACAGAAATTTAATATTAAAGCACATAATTTCTAAAATGGACTAGGAAATTTCAGCATCAGAGTTGTCAAAAACAGTCAACGTTCTTGACGCTTTATGCTTTATTTACAGGAGCGGATCTTGGGCTTGATTTTGGGGGGGGGGGGGGGGGGGGGAATCGACATAAAAATTTTTTTCTTAACAAATACGAAAATTGCATTTTATTACACTTATGTATACCAAAGGCACATTATAAAACCATTCGGTGATTTCCTAAATTTGCGAACCGTTCGATGATATCTTCTGGTTTTACTTCGATGTCATAATGGATATTTAAAAGTGCTAGTCCGACCAACCTTCTTTGGAGCATGCTCGTTCTGAGCCATGTTTTCAGACGACGTAGTGTAAAAAAAGACCGCTCAGCGCTGACATTTGTGACACACATTGTACATAAAATTCTGAGCAAATTGTGAATAGTTGGATAAACATCTTTATCGCAGAGTTCTAAAGTTTCCAATGCAGTAGCCGGTATTGTACAGTTTGTCTGTGAGATCTTGGTTGCCCTGTCTTTCCAATAATGTTGCCAGTGCGTAATTTCTCCTCTAAGTCTCAAGTATGAGAGTGTTTTGGATTTCTTCAAAAGATTGCTGAAACGTTGTGTCAAACATTTAGTAAGATCATCAATATCGTTCGATGTCATGTCCTTGATCTTTTTGGGAAGCAGTGAACATAATTGGAAGCCATCCAGAACTTCTCGAGAAAATCGATTTTTCAAATCCTCTATAACGTGGTCCATGGACACTCGATAGCAATCTTCACAATTAAATGTGTCGTGATTCTCACGTTTTGTTTGCTTACCACAAGTTCTTGGTTTTTTCACTTCTATATTTAATTCATCTGCTAATCCTTTTGCTGCTGTATAAATTCGATTGAAGTTTTCGTTGGCTTTTTGCCTTTGATCCTCCAAAACTGTAAATAAATCCTCTATTTTTTGAGAGGCGTTCGCCAAATCCATATCTTTTTTCTGAAGAGTTACACTGAGGGGGCGAGTCAAGGATAAGACTTCAGTTAAACAAAACAGCCCAATGATAACATCGAATGAGCTAAGAGCTGGAAGAAGCACTGTCGCTTTACTCGCTGTTTCTCTACTTCTCCATTTGCTCACTTTGGTCAACGCCTTCATAACCTTTGGTAAATCCACGACAAATTGAAGAACAGAATCATGTCGTTCGACCCATCTCGTATCGCATAAATTTTTGAGCTTGTGTCCGAGAAATTTTGATAATGCTATAGAACGTTTTGGATATGCATTTTGAAAAAATGTTGTAACCTCTCGTATGATGTCGCAAACTTTTTGAATTGACCGAACATTGGAAGATTTCATAAGACTGCTGTTGAACTTGTGAGAAAAGCACAGTGCCCGAGAAGCGTTCTTAGCTTCTTTTTAGATTTCATTAACTGCTCCGCATTTTTCCGAAGTGTTGACGGAACACGCATCAACCCCTATTGAAGTACAGTTATTCAAATCTAGATTCAGCCTTTTCATCGTCTTCAAAACTATGCCTCCAAGAGCTACTCCGGTCAGGGATAATTCTGCGTCGTCTTCCGTATCGTCACTCTCAGCATCACTTTCTTCATGAATATATTAACCCTCTTCATCAATATCTTCGTCCGTTCCATCGACATCTTGACTCTTTGCATGAACATCTTCGCCTTTTTTGTCAACTTCTTTAGAGAGTTCGCCGAAAGCGTCGATAAAATCTACAAAGTCTTCTCTCATGCAAGGTCTTCCAGAAGAAAAATCAATGTAACGGAGTACGAGAGTTATCTAGACAAAAATTAAAAGTGAGTTTTAGAATTACTTATATATTCATTGATGTTGCTATTCTTTATTCGTAATATGAAAATTTTTTTTCTACAAACTCTAGCATGGACTTCGAATTAAGTGATCAGCAATATCTAAAAAATCAGTCAGCTGTGATTTCCCTGATAAATCTGGAGTTTCATCGAATTCGATGGAGTAAAATTCGGCGTCAGTTACACGTTGCAGGATTTTCTGTTGTATTTCCACTCTGCAGCAATCTATTTCTATATTGTGGTTCTTAGCTTCTTTTTAGATTTCATTAACTGCTCCGCATTTTTCCGAAGTGTTGACGGAACACGCATCAACCCCTATTGAAGTACAGTTATTCAGATCTAGATTCAGCCTTTTCATCGTCTTCAAAACTATGCCTCCTAGAGCTACTCCGGTCAGGGATAATTCTACGTCGTCTTCCGTATCGTCACTCTCAGCATCACTTTCTTCATGAATATATTAACCCTCTTCATCAATATCTTCGTCCGTTCCATCGACATCTTGACTCTTTGCATGAACATCTTCGCCTTTTTTGTCAACTTCTTTAGAGAGTTCGCCGAAAGCGTCGATAAAATCTACAAAGTCTTCTCTCATGCAAGGTCTTCCAGAAGGAAAATCAATGTAACGGAGTACGAGAGTTATCTAGACAAAAATTAAAAGTGAGTTTTAGAATTACTTATACATATATTCATTGATGTTGCTATTCTTTATTCGTAATATGAAAATTTTTTTTCTACAAACTCTAGCATGGACTTCGAATTAAGTGATCAGCAATATCTAAAAAATCAGTCAGCTGTGATTTCCCTGATAAATCTGGAGTTTCATCGAATTCGATGGAGTAAAATTCGGCATCAGTTACACGTTGCAGGATTTTCTGTTGTATTTCCACTCTGCAGCAATCTATAAGCTTATTTTGAGATGTTTTACTGATATACTTTGCAGCTGACGGTGCAATTTTCATACGGTCTTCTAGAGTTGTGTCTCCGGACTCAATCTGATGTTTCAGCAGTGCCCGAAAGTTTCCTTCATTGTGTACACGAACTGATGGTTCCAAAAGTTGCCCATCATCCCTATGTCCACGAAATGACACGTTCTGCCTTCCAAGAAAAAGAACCGCTCTCACAATAGACTTTAGAAATTTTCTGTTCTCGTCACGTTGAGATAAATATTCATCATTCATTATGCTTTGAACGTTGAATTGGGGGTTGTGAAAATTGTTCAAAAAATCTTTTGCTGCAGCGGTTGCATTCTTGTGGTAAAGGCATTGAGAATGAACTTCCAGATCTCCAGACTTTCCGACTAGATCTTTGAAGTTGATCAAAGGCTGTGTGACGAGCATTCCAAGTGAAAAATTGTTTGGAGTAAACCATGGACAGTATTTGCAGTATAGTCCCTTTTTTACATCACACAAACCCAGCCACTCGCTGTAATCAGCTAAATGTTTCTGCGATGCATAATGCTTTACCTCCTTGCCGGAGACCGTTCGTGTGGAGAAAGGAAATATATAATTCTTTGACGGTCTCCAAGGGTTCTCCAGAAGTTCTTGTTTCACTCTATCGCTTATCTTGTGTCCGATAAAATTACTAACATCAGTTGAAAATTCTGGCATAGCTGCAGAAATTTGGTTATCATTTGCGTCTTTTGAAAACGATCGACCAGCGCAAATTAGGTCGATTTCATATGAACTCCGAGTCGTTTGACCTAATGTTATATTATTTTTGGGCGTTGTATCCGAAAATTGATTTTTTTCAGCATGATTCGTTTCATCTGAAGAATCTTCCTCTACTTTTCTTTTTTTAAGAGGTTGAAAGAAAGTTGAAATTGACTGCTGCCGGTGAGACTGCAAGAAGAAAAAGAAAATGGAATCTTGTCTGAAGCACATTTTGATTTTGTGTTGTTCTCGTGGCACTACTCAGAAGGAGCGCTAAAAAAAACACGGCCGACAAGAACGCGGGACTCACCATTTTCTAGATGTTTGCGACTGACGAGGACAAGATGTACATACATTTCAAGCTTTGAGCGCCTCAGCAACGATGGAATATCAATTATTTTGATGAAATCAATTGCACAGCATTTAATTTAAAAAGTAAAAGACGGAGAATGCAAACTTATGACTTTACCACTTTGATAAGCTTCAATTGCTCTAACGTTTGTAAAAACTTGACAAAACTCACAGCGCGATAATCGATTGATCGATACATATTTTTCTGGTGCACACCATTTCTGGCGCCAACTAAGTGATCGTGGCATTTGGTGGTGTGTTACTAGCGCGAAAGACTGTCGATGTTAACAATGTTTTTCATTAAGCATGTCCGTAAAGTTAGCGACGGTCTGTTAATGCCGAGTTAGCGACGGTCGCTGTTAACCCACTGTTAACTTTTTTTTAATTTTTAAAATTCAGTTATTTTGTTAATAACAAACTTATTTGAACCAAATAAAGATTAAATTCATTAATAATACCATTATCTATAAACATTATTAGCTTTTGGGCGGTTTTAAACATTGGAAGTATGAAAATTTGGACCATGAAAAAATGAGGTCCCCACATTTTGGAGCATAGCTCCACTCACAGCTCGTGGCTCGGGATGCACGGTAGTTCAGATTGTCCCTCAGATATTCATTAATATCTCCACAAAGTTTGATCACAATCGTCAGACCAGTTTTTGAGAAAATTCCATCCAAGTGGACCAACCTATGATTTTCTCCCATACAAAAAAGGCAAAATAAATCAAGTTCATGTTGCTGGCCAAATAACGAGACTCACAGCTCGTGGCTCGCAATGCACGGTAGTTCAGTTTATGCTCCATATATTTCTAAATATCTCCACAAAATTTGACCAAAATCGTTTGACCAGTTTTTGAGATATATCAAAAAATGTAAGGCTGTCTTGGGTATGAAAATAATGACATATATGTGAGGGTACAAATTGGCGCCCAAGCAGTGTTGAAAAGCAGTTATCAGGTGGAGTGACATTTATTGGTCACACTGCTTGCGAAATAAAAAATCGTCGTTATCTCTCACAGCTCGTGGCTCAACATGCACGGTATCCCAAATTTCTGAAAATTTCATGCAATTCGTTAGACCAGTTTTTGAGAAAATTGAATTTTTCATTTTTGGCGGAAAATTCATAATTGACAGAATTTTTTCAGCAAAAAAAAATGACATTTATTGGTCACACTTCTTGGGAAATAAAAAATCGTCGTTATCTCTCACAGCTCGTGGCTCAACATGCACGGTATCCCAAATTGTTGGAAATGACTCAATATATAATCCCTGAAAATTTCATGCAATTCGTTGGACCAGTTTTTGAGAAATTTAAATTTTTCTTTGTTTGAGCAAAATTCTTAAATGTTGGAATCCCACAAACAAATGTGTGACATTTTGCAAGTCACACTTTTTTTTAATGGAACTTTGTCTGTGGGGGTTAATGATGACCTACAAATAAAAATAGTTCCTTCTTATTTTCTTCGAATATTCCTCCCAAAGGTGTTGATAGAACTCCACTGAAATACATATTGGATCATATTTAATCATTTTGCGATTTTGATAAAACTCTATCAGAATTACATTTAAAAAGTTTGCAAAGAAAAAGTGTGACCTGCAAAATGTCACACATTTGTTTGTGGGATTCAAACATTTAAGAATTTTGCTCAAAAAAAGAAAAATTTAAATTTCTCAAAAACTGGTCTAACGAATTGCATGAAATTTTCAGAAATTTGGGATACCGTTCATGTTGAGCCACGAGCTGTGAGATATAACGACGATTTTTTCTTTCGCAAGCAGTGTGACCAATAAATGTCACTCCACCTGCCAACTGCTTTTCAACACTGCTTGGGCGCCAATTTGTACCCTCACATATATGTAATTATTTTCATACCCTAGACAGCCTTACATTTTTTGATATCTGAATTGTTGTTCAGCATAAACTAATAGTGAAATACATTTATTTGACGAATATTTTATTTAAGAGAATATGAATTTGACTACCCGAACTACATTGGAAAAAATTCACATAAATTTGGTACATACATTTACATTTGCCCTGTTTCCCCCCCTAAATCCGCCCATGTTTATTTAAGCCTCATGGAACAAAGTTGAAGCAAGCCTCATGGAACAAAGTTGAAGCAACAACAATTATAAACTATTTTCGCAAAGCAGGATTTTTAGAGTCTATAGCTGCTGAAGATTTTTCTGCTGAAGATGATCTTCCACTATCCACATTTTTGAACAAAACTTTTATTTCAAATTTTGGGAAAAACAATCTTGAATATTTTTTTAATGTAGACAGTTCCTTGACCACAGAAGACGACACAATTGAAATTAATAAAACTGATCAAAGTGAAGTCGATTTAAGCGATTCAGATGATGATATTATTGTACAGCCAATTGGTTCAATAAAATCGGACGGGTGGACATTGCAAGAAATGGAGAGGTTTAAGGATCGCTAATTCCTTAAACCTCTCCATTTGTTGCATTTGATTTTGTTTCTTATCAATCATTCAACATGTTTCAAAAGTCGCATTGAACACTAACATCGTAAGTATAAACAAGAAAACTCTAAGCAATCTACAATTGACCTATTTTTTAAAATACAAAAATGTTGGAAACAGCGTTACAAAAAAAAAAATGAAGCAAGCAAGTCGTCCCTGCCGACATTGAGTATACCCTGTACCAACTAGTTATATTAAATAAAGTCGAACACCCTCGAGATCTCCTTTGATTTAATTCAAAATTTTCATCGAATGCATGCTATCTCACACCTGGCACAGCTAATCTCGCACTTGTTGGTTCAGTACAAAACGCACATTCGTATATCTCCTATATTTATTGTCCGATTTTGACTAAATTTAGTCAGATGTTGCATTTTGGCCACATTATTAGATGTGCCAAGTAAGAATGTGATTTCTTTAAAACTTCTCTAGTAATTCATTTTTTCTAGATTACTGGGGCGGAAGTGGGCGTGGCAAAAATTTTAAACTATCTTAATTTGCGTAGGCACTAAACAAAAGTTCGAACACCCTTGAAATCGCAATTAATTCAAAACAAAATTTCCCTTTACATGCAGCAGCAGCGAACGCATGCTATCTCGCTCTTTCTTAATTGCCAATGCCGCCTTGGCAATTTAGTACAAAATTCAAATGGCTATATCTCCGATGTTTATTGCTCGATTTGAACGAAATTTGGTCAGTTTGTGCAGTTTGACTATATAATTATGTCTACCAAATAAGAATTCGTTATCTTTCATACAGCTCTAGTAAATTGATTTTAAAATTTTCTTTTTTCATTTGCGGGGGCGGAAGTGGGCGTGGCAAAAATTTGAAACAAACTTGACCTGCCTGGGCATAAGACGGATGTTCCCACCAAATTTGGTAGCTCTAGCTTTTATAGTCTCCGAGATCTAGGTGTTCATACGGACGGACGGACAGACGGACAGACGGACAGACGGACATGTCTCAATCGACTCGGCTGTTGATGCTGATCAAGAATATATATACTTTATAGGGTCGGAAACGCTTCCTTCTGCCTGTTACATACATTTTAGCGACTTTAATATACCCTTTACCCTATGGGTACAGGGTATAAAAAATAAAAATATGTATATTAATAATAAAAGAAAGAACCTAAAACGAATATTAATTTTGTCTACATATATACAAATTTTTTTAGGAAACATCAATAGCCAAAAAAAATTATTAATTTTTTTCACATCTCCCATACTGGTCCCGTCGCTGTCCGGCCAAGGGAGCTTTCACTGTATATATAATTACAGCCATATTGGGGTTAATTAATGTTAGTTTGGGGCATAATTATTTATTTATATATATTGTATATTTATATTTTCATAGCGATTCAATTTTATATATTTCATATTTATATTTTTATAGCGATATAATTTTATTTTTTTATATGTTCATATATTTAGTTAATATTGTAATATCCATTTATTTATATGCATTTAGTTGTGATTTTCTGATGTTATATTAGGAATTATATTATTATAGTAAATTACTCTTAATTGTAGAAAAGAGAGATGGATGGTGGGCAAAAGTGATGGCGGTGGCGGAAATCGCGGGGCCAGCACGAAACCAGAAGAGAGCAAAAAGGAGACGCCGTTGGCAACCGAATCTGGAAATTCAGCAGAATAAAAGGCGACGCAGATGAAGTGAAAGAATTTCACCATGCATAGCAACAAGCGAGCTATGCTGGATGAGCGGCAGAGAAAGCCGATCAAAAATAACAAGCGATGGAAAGTTTTCGAGACGAAACGAAAACGAATGGAAAAGTACCCGTAACGCGTCAGGAGTTCACCACGCGTCCTGATTGGGTCAAGATGCCTATAGATACGCACGGCTGACACCAGAAGGGCAATTAGTTCGTGAGTGAAAGTTCTGAAGGCGAAGTCAACAAGTGAAGATTCCGAAAGTGAAGTCAACAAGTGAAGCACCAAGTGAAGTGAAATCAACAAGTAAAACCAACGGCTGCAAGATTAGCGAAGTTAAGTCCTGACGGAAGTCTACGACCAAGAGAAGGGTAATTGCAAGCAGAAAATCAAAGATTAGGAGGTATTCTTAGCATATGTACGGGCTAGACATAAACTTGATACCCAGAGCCATGCCAGAATTGTTGAAAGACAAAGCCCTTAAATGGTACGTCACAAACAACAGGCATTGGTCTTCATGGGAGAAATTCACAATTGCATTTAAAAAGTACTTCCTTCCGAGGGGCTACTTTAATAAATTAGCGGACCGAGTAAAGGCCAGAAAACAAATGTGGAACGAATCATTCAAAGAATTAATGGTCGAAATGCAGACCATGATGCGACCACTGAAATGCGCGGAGAGCGAACAGTTCGACATAATTTTAGAAAACTGTACGCCGGACTTAAGAGTCTTCATAAGCCCACACCACATAAGAACGCTAGAAGACTTAATGCAGCTGGCTGATGAGTTTGAAATGCTGGAGCAAGAGAGACGTAAATTCCACCGAGAGGCACAAAAGAAACGATCCAGTTTACCGATGCACGTTACAAGACGGCCAATAGCACAGGACAGACGAGACAGAATGTGCAGGCAATGTCTAGACGAAGAACCACCGGTACCAGCACAAAAAAGAATTGCGAATAATGACGCCCAAGAATGGATCCAGAACCCATCGCAGGCGTGCAGGCTATGTGGCGGTTAGAGGTGGGAAACTATCGATAGTCGGCACCATCGATAGCGGCGATAGTTTTTTACCAAACCATCGATAGTGCCTCGATAGTGCCATCGATAGTGCCTCGATAGTGACCTACATAAAACAACTAAAATTAATTTTTCAAAAACATAGTTTAATGTTTTTAATTATTTATATGTACATATATATGTTTTACGTCGCTTATTCGGTGGTTTCCGAGGAAGTAAGCCAAAGATTTTGGTTTAAAAATAACAAAATGTTCACATTCTCCTCCTTTAGACGTGTTCTGCGGTCTGATACTATTTGCCCTGCCTTGCTGAATACCCGCTCTGACTGGACAGAAGTGGCCGGAATGCAAAAGTATTTTAACATCAACGTTTTTATTGCAGGAAAGTCCGTCTGGTTAACCTAAGAAAAATATTAATGAGAACAAATTAATTTTTGGATATTGATATTTAAAATTTTATAATTTACTTTCATCCATAATAAGGGATCAACATCTTGTTGGCTTAAGGGCCTTTCCAAATACTGCCTCTTCGCAATGATAGCATCCGATCGCGTGTTTCTAGCCATGGAACGGGCTTTGTTCCCAATGTAGTCGAAAAGCGGGTCCTTATTTGTTGAGATGGGTTCCACATTTGTGTCATTTGAACTATCTTTGTTCATTAAAGCCGTCAACTCGTTTTCGAAACAATGTGCAGCTTGTTCGGCATTTGACATATGTTGAAACCCAATCTTTTTAAATCGGGGATCTAAAATTGTCGCCATTCTCGTCGCAGTTTTTTTTTCATATGGCGATAAACGTTTTACGATTGAATCTAATAAAACAGTGACCATTTTTTGTCCAACTTCAGTGTGCACATCCGAAGAAATAGTATGCGTTTTACGAATAAGTACATCTGTCAAGGGAATTATAAGCGAAATCGTAGCATATTTCCCACCAGATATTCTTTTGCTAACTTCTTCAAATACTGTAAGAATTTTTTCCATGTCCTTCAAAACATCAATTTCCTCCGCTAGAAATGGGAGTGGTGCATTGGATGTAGACAATAGTACTACTGCAATTTCATCATGGGTCGCCAGTATTCGTTGAATCATATAAAAGAAACTATTCCATCTAGTTGGAGTTTCTTGTAAAAGTGAATACCCAAACTTTTCTTGCGCCATCTTAAACTTTTCATTAGCAATAGTGCTTTTTTTGAAAAATTTTACAATTGCTTTACATTTTGAAATTATTGCCATTGTTTTTTCGTCATCGTCGAAATTTAGACCGTCTTGAACAACCAAATTTAACGTGTGAGCAAAGCAGGGAATGTTACGAATCTTTAACAGCTCGCAAGCTTTGATCATGGAGCTGGCATTGTCCGTGACAATACACTCAGTTTTGTCAAACAAACCCCAAGAATTTAAAACTTCTTGCAAAGTATTCGCAATATTTTGAGCTGAATGGTTCGTGGCATCCAATAGCTTTCTTGTTGCCAATGAAGCTGTTTTAAGAGTGAACTCATGAATAAAGTGGCTAGTCACTGTTAAAAAACTTATGTTGGCACGTGACGACCATATGTCACACGTAACAGCAACACTAGAAACTTCTTCTAGAATGGTTGAAAGCTTTGCCGAAGTTTCTTTAAATAAATCCATCATCAGCACACTTTGTAAATGACGGCGACTTGGCAGCTTGTACCTGGCATCCATAATTTTGCTGTACTTGATGAATCCACGATCCTCTACTATGCTATACGGTTGTACGTCCAAGGCAACCATCTCCGCTAAAGTTTTATCAATAATTTTTTTTCGCGATGAGTTGGAATCGTACAGGACAGAGTTTTTAATGTATGAATCTAAAGATCTCATACTTGATCGGCAGCTGCTGCTGGTGGATAATATGCTGTCGCCCTGATCTCCATAATTAGCGGAGTTCCTTTCATCGTCCCTTAAACTAGGATGAAACCGTTTCAGGTGATCCCGCAAGTTGGACGTATTTCCGCTTGTCTTGTACTCCTTTTCACAATTTAAGCACTTCGCAAATTTTTTATCATCTGATCTTTTAAAGTAATTCCACACATCAGATATTTTTGTTTTCTTTTTCAATTTATGGCTAGATGTTGTAGCCGCAGAGCTCTTTTCCGATTCCGATGAGCTGCAATCGCATGTTTCTTTCGAATTGCGGCGTTTGCCTATTATAAAACACACATATTAATAGTTGCTTTGAAATTGCTTCAACTACTCTTATTTTTATTACCCATTTGGAGAAAGCGATCCATTTCTTTAAAATTATGTTTTTGTTTTGTAATTGAAAGCAAGAAAATTTTTCACCAGCCAAGCGACGCCACTTTTTGAAAACGCGGAATTTATTTCACAACTATTGGTGACACTATCGAGGCACTATCGATACACTATCGGTACTGCATGACCATCGATAGTGAGTCGACTCGATAGTGCTCAACCATCGATAGTGTCGATAGTGCCATCGATAGTTTCCCACCTCTAGTGGCGGTGCTGGACACTGGGTCAGAGAATACAACAACAGGAAGCTGCTATTCTGTTGGGTATGCGGAAGGATCGGAAAACGGTCAATGAACTGCTGTATGGCGGCGGGAAACGCGAACCGGTTCCAGCCTACAAGAGGCGAGCAGGGACCGGTGCCGGCAGCTCCCAGAAACTAATAGGCAAACTATTAGAAGAAGAGAGCCAACTATCAGTGGAGATTAACATCGAGGGAATGATAATGCAGGCAACGGTGGACTCAGGTGCCACGAGCAGCTTTGTCAGCCAAGGCCTAGTGGAGAAGTTAGGAAAACAAGCATATCTCACCCAAACGAGAAAGCAAGTACGGCTACCAGACGGCGCGACCAAAGAAATAACATCGCAATGGATCGCGAACGTACAGTTTGGAAACGAGAGAACTAAAATATCATTCCTAGTTCTCCCAGGTGGAATCGACGCTTTAGTGTTGGGCTGGAATTTTATAGAAGAGATGGAAGCCCCAATCAAGTGTGCAGGCCACGCAATAAAAATCCCTCCAAGGTGCAGATTGAACGGTAAGCTGACCCAACGAATATCAACAGCAATAGTAACAGATGCACCAGAAATGGAAGTTGGGGATTTCATGAAACAAGAACTGGCGGAATCGGCAAAAATATCAGGAACGTCAAACGTAGGCATGCACACGATCACCATGTGGGATGACAAACCAATAAGACAGAGATACTACTCAAAGAACCCGAAGATGCAAGGAATAATAAATGAAAAGTTCGACGAGTTGATGGCAATGGGATACATCGAGCGTTCAAACAGCCCGTACAGCTCACCAATAGTAATGGTAAAAAAGAAACAGACGGGGAAATGGAGGCTGTGCGTTGACTTTAGACAAATAAATGCGAAGTCAATCAAGGATGCATACCCAATGCCAAGAATATACTACACATTGGATCAATTGCGTGAGGCGAGGTACATCAGCAGTCTAGAACTAAAGGATGGCTACTGGCAAATCCCGTTGGAAGCGAACAGCAGGAAAATGACGGCGTTTACGGTACCCGGCAAAGGGCTGTACCAATGGAAGGTAATGCCGTTCGGATTACATTCAGCCTCAGCAACGTTTCAGAGGGCTTTGGATATGGTGATAGGGCCAGAAATGATGCCACATGCATTTGCTTATCAAGATGACATAATAATCGTGAGTCGAGCCGTGGAGGAACACAAGGCACATCTGCGAGAAGTGTTCAGGAGACTGAAAAAAGCAAACCTGCGGATAAACCCAGAGAAATGCCAATTCTTCCGAAAGGAGCTACGATTTCTAGGTCATCAAGTAACAGAGCTGGGAATTGGTACAGATCCGGATAAGGTAGCTGCTATAGCCGAATTAAAGCCTCCAAAGAACACAAAAGAGCTACGACAATACCTAGGCGTGGCATCATGGTACAGAAGATTCGTTCCAGGATTCGCAACACTGGTGCAACCATTGAACTCCTTGTTTAAGAAGAAAACAAAATGGATATGGGAAGAGAAACACCAGGAGGCATTCGATAGGGTGAAAGAAAGGCTAGTAGCCGACCCAGTTTTGACTTGCCCAGATTTCTCAAAGATGTTCATACTCCAAACTGATGCAAGCAACTTCTAACTCAGAACACGGAGGAAGGGGAACGAGTCATATCCTATGCCAGTAGGACTCTAAATCAGGCTGAGCAGAACTATTCAGCCACAGAAAAAGAATGCTTGGCAATAGTATGGGCAGTTAGAAAGTTAAAACCATACTTGGAGGGTTACCATTGTAACGATTCTTATTCGTCCTGATTTGCGGCAGAGCCGGATTTCAGGTGTCGAGGTTCGGCACAACAAATTTATATGTGCGCTGGTGAAATGATAAAATTTGTTGTTGAAATTTGAGGATGCAAATCGGTGGTTTTATTGATTTCTTTTTGGTGAATTTTAAATTATTTTTGCAGGTTGTAGTTGTTGATGTTGATGCTGAGCGTCCAATATTCAGAACATTCGATGACCAAGCGAGAACAACTTATGCAGATGATTTATTTATATTGCCAGGAATACTCCTGGTCTTGCCTTTCTACCCTGATCACTGCTACTCTTCTAAAAATTGTTAGGAATGTCTCCTAGTCTTCCCCCGCTATGCCAGGAATACTCCTGGTCTTGCCTACTCTGTGCTAGGAATACTCCTAGTCGATCCTGCCTGTGCCAGGACTACTCCTGGTCTTCCTAACTGTGCTAGGAGTACTCCTAGTCTTTCCTGTGGTGCTAGGAATAGCTCCTAGTCTTTAACTGAATGCTAGGAATAGCTCCTAGTCTTTAATTGATGCTAGGAATAACTCCTAGTCTTTATTTCAAGGCTAGGAATAACTCCTAGGCTTTGCCTTGATGCTAGAAATAACTCCTAGTCTTTACTTCAATGCTAGGAATAACTCTTAGTCTTCATTTCTGTGCAATAGGAATAACTCCTAGTCTTTATTTCTGCTTGCAATTACCCTTCGCTGGATCGTAGACTTCCGTCAGATCTCAACTTTGCTAATCTCGCAGAAGTTGGATTCCCTCGTTAATCTCACTAAACTTGGAACTTCACTTCTTGACTTCACTTTTGATTTGTTCACTTGTTACTTCGCCTTCAGAACTTTCACTCACGCACTAATTGTCCCTCTGGTCTCAGCCGTGCGTATTTATAGGCATCTTGACCCAATCAGGACGCGTGGTGAACTCCTGACCCGTTACGGGTACTTTTCCATTCGTTTTCTATTTGTCTCGAAAACTTTCCATCGCTTGTTTGCTTTCCATCGCCAGCATAGCTTGATTGCTGCTATACATAGTGAAATTCTTTCACTTTGTATGCGTCGCCTGTTGCTCTGCTGAACTTCCAGCCTTGGTTGCCAACGGCGTCTCCTTTTTGCTCTCTCCTGTTATCGTGCTGGCCCCGCGATTTCCGCCACCGCCATCACTTTTACCCACCATGCATCTCTCTTTCCTACAATTAAGAGTAATTAACAATAATAATATAATTTCTAATATAAATGAATGATTATGCCCATATAAACTAAATCTATGAACTTATAAATAAATAAAAATATACAATTGAATTGCTATGAAAATATAAATATACAATGTAACTGAATAAATTTTAATACCTCCAAACCAATGTCAATTAACCGCCTATGGCTGTTATTATATATATATTTAATTTGATTATATTCAAATTATACCACCTCCAAAATTTCTATTTGTTTTACTTATTTGCAGCCACTTTCCAGTGGCTGTCAAACTGCCACCGATGTAATTTCAGCTTTTCTCCAGCCAGATCTGGCTGTTTTGGAAATGCGATTGCGGGAAAAATTCGAAAACAGCGGGCGGCGGTAATTCTAGCTTTTTTAGCAAACTGAAAAATTTTTTATTTTTAATTTTACTTTTTCTCAGTTTGGTGAGTAGTTTCTATCGCATTTGACGATTGAAATATTAAAAATGTAAATCTATTAGTAAAATATCGATATTTACTTCTATCGAATAATTTCCCTCATAAATTCCCACCTATGAAAATTTGCGCGTCTTCCATCGCTACCATTGTGAAATTCGTTTGCCACACAACATAAAAGTTAGCGATGCCGAAAGAAGTTTATAAACAAAAAGTTCGAGTTGTGTGGCTGCAGAGCAAAGAGTTTAAGGAGTGGCTAAGGAAGGATCCCACAGACTTAACACGGGCGTATTGCAGCTACTGTAAGTGCAGCATAACTGCAAAATTATGTGACTTGTGTGCACACGGTGGAACAAAAACTTACAGAAACTTGTGAGGCATATAAATCAAAGTGCGTTGCGTCAAGCGGCACGATCTGCTCTGCTCTAAAGTGGGCAAACTTATGCTGCGGAAATCAACATGCAACCAAACCACGCAAACCGTCCAGGAGACATGCGCTCAGCGTAGGCTCAGAGCAAACTCTGGCTGCAGCGATTCGCCCAAACGTCAACGGGACGATACCTTGCCCCAGCGGAATACGCCACCAAAAAAACATCGCGGCGGCCCAAGTTCAAAAAAATCCTATGCGGACCAGCTGAGATCTGCGGCTGCCCAGCTCCCACAGCATCAACCAGCTGCAACAAAAACAACAGGAAATGGCATCGCCACAGACCATGAGGCTGCACCAAACTCCAAGAACCGAGCTGAAGAGTGGCAACAAGTGCCACGCAGACGCCAGCCGAAATCCAGGCCACCGGCAATAATCATTAAACCGGAGAACGGCATATCTTATGCCCAGTTACTCAGCAGGGTGACAAGAAGGAAAGATGGCCATCTAAACAGCGTCAGAGACAGCGTTAAACGGGCTAGAAAGACCGCAAATGACGAGCTTTTGCTGGAGCTAAATCGCACAAGTAATCCAAGCCATCTAAAGGAGGAGATACTGCAAGTATCGGGACCAATCACCTTGGTTCGTGCGGTGGGTGACGTAGCTCACGTTGAACTGCGACATCTCGATTGCCTGGCAACAGCGGCTGACGTCATCGCAGCAATTGAATCAAAAATTGGCGACGACGCCCATATTTCGGTAAAGTCTCTGAGACCAACTTTTGGAGACACACAGACGGCAATAGTTTGTCTGTCCCAGAATGGGGAGCTTCGCAAAGCAAAGGCAATACGCGTCGGCTGGTCAAGCTGCCGTATAAGAGCAAAAACGGTCTGCAGAGATGCTATCGCTGTCTAAATTTTGGACATTTGGCTGCCAAGTGCACCAGCAACATTGATCGCACAAATTGGTGCCTCAGATGTGGAAAGCCAAACCATAAAGCTTCATCATGCACTAACGAGCCAAAATGCTTCAATTGCGTAGCTCAAGGTCACACCCAAACAGACCACTATGCTTGCAGTAGGAGATGCCCCCTAGAAACTCAGGAGCCTCGCAAAAACTCACCCAAATGAGGATTTTGCAGCTAAATCTAAACCACTGCGCAGCGGCACACAGTTTGCTGGCTCAAACGGTGATCGAACTCGACATCAATATAGTGCTTATCAGCGAGCCGTATAAGACTGATACTGGAACCAGCTGGGCGGTGGACCGCCTTGGCAAGGCGGCAATCTAGGCGTGTGGTCGAAATGCACCAGCCATGGAGGCCATTTACTCAGCCTGTGGCTTTGTCAGAGCTAAATTTGGAGGCATATGGCTTTTCAGCTGCTATGCTGCTCCAAGTCTGCAGATAAGAGAGTTTGAAAACATCGTGGACGAAATAGCTACAGATGCCCAAGGGAAACAAAAAACTCTGATCGGAGGCGATTTTAACTCCTGGTCTGAAGAATGGGGAAGCAGTTCCTCAAATAAGAGGGGCAAGACGCTACTAGAGGCACTGGCGACGCTCGATATGGCGGTTCTCAATGAGGGAAACGAGTTCACATTTCAAAAAACTAGTTACGGGTCAGTTATTGACGTAACCTTTGCAACCGGCAAACTTTAGAACAGCGTCAGTTGGAAGCTCTGCCGTCACTATACGGGCAGCGACCACAACGCCATACTTTGTGTCATTGACAGCACGCATACCAGGCGCCGCAACGAGGCTCTTTCCCAGCCGTTTTTGCATCCACCCTGGATATTCCAACACTCTCCGGTAGCGCAACAGAATGCTCGAAGCAAGTCATGGAAGCTATTAAATCAGCCTGCGATGCCAGCAGGGAACTGCGCAGGGCACACAGCAAACATCGTTCAGCGGTGTAATGGTGGAACAAATCAATCGCAGAGGCCAGAAGAAAATGCCTGAAGGCCAGACGGTGTCACCAGCGGGCAAGAGGCCGGTCAAATTTTCTGGAGCTGCGACAAGAATACGCGGACAGGCGCAGAGAGCTCAAAAAGGCCATAAATCTGAGCAAAAGCAAATGGTTTTTGGATCTATGCGATGAGGCGGACAATGACATTTGGGGCATGGCCTATAAAATTGCGCTAAAAAGGTTAAAAGTGGTCAAGCCAGTTGCACCGGACGAATCAAAAATGAAATGCATCGTGGAAACGCTTTTCCCCAACACATCGACGATAGCGCCAAAAGCCACTCACTTGGCAAACATAACCCCTGTCGAGTATCCACTTGATGTAGAAGAAGTAGCTGAAGCGGCACTTACTCTCAAGGACAACAAGGCTCCTGGTCCAGACGCCATCCCAAATAAGGCTTTAAAGTTAGCAACCTGGCTACAGCCCGACAAATTTACGCAGCTATTCAACATTTGCTTCCAAGAAAGTACATTTCCGGACCAATGGAAAATACAAGACTTGGTACTGATACCAAAGCCAAATGGGGAAAATGTTGGAGAAAGTAATCAGCAGCAGAATAGAGGCAGTTTGGTTTCAGGAAGGCAAAATCGACCATCGATGCCCTCACATCAGTTGTCAACATTGCGGCCAAGGCTATCGAAGGCCAAAGGTGGAAAGGTGGCCAAAAGCAGTACTGCTTAGTGACCACACTCGACGTAAAAAACGCATTCATTATGGCTAACTGGGGGCGCATTCTACAAGCTCTGTCTTCAATGTTCCAGAGTACCTGATCGGTATTACCGAAGACTATTTTCGAAACCGGATCCTACGCTACACAGCAGGTCAGTCCTGGGGCCTTTATTATGGAATGTAATGTACGTTGGTATTTTACGCATGCAAATACCAAGTGGCGCACGCATGGTAGGATTTGCAAATGATGTTGCGATCGTGGTAGTAGCAAAACACCTTCGCGATACTGAAATTCTAACCGCCTCATCTATCGCCTTGGCAAAGCAATGGCTATCCAACGCTGGTCTCGTGTTGGCGGAGCACAAAACGGAAGCCGTATTGATTAGCAGCCGGAAGCTCGTGGAAGTAGCCAATATAAACATGGAGAATTGCACCATCCAATCATCGCTTGCGATTCAATATCTGGGCGTATGGATTGACACACGCCTAAGTTTTAAGGACCACCTAATTCAGGTCTGCGCGCGAGCAAGTGGACTATGCAGCTCGCTGAGTCACATAATGTTGAATTCACGTGGTCCAAAGCAGGGGCGACGCTTGTTGCTAATGAACGTCCTAAGGTCGACGATTCTATATGGTGCACCAGTCTGGGCCAAGGCCATGGAATGCAAATCGTATAGACGCGGTTTGGAGTCAACGTATAGACTTGGAGCCCTGAGAGTCTGCAGAGGTTTTCGCACCATCTCAGAGGACGCCTCACTCGTCATCTCCGGCATGACGCCATTGGACTTACTCGTACGAGAAGCGAAATGGCTACACGGAGCGCCTTGCCCTACAAGCGGCGTTCAAAGAACCAGTGACGGCATCCAACCTGGTGCCAAATAAGCTTTCAGGACAGTATCGGTGGTCCGCAGCATGCAAATTTGCGGCGAAAGTAGCGACCAAGCTGCGAGAGGTCGAAAGGTTGACCAATACAGGAGGGGCCTAGACTGCCCGCCAGAGTCCTGCGAAGCAATGCAGCCAAGCAGTCCCGCAGAATTCTATGGCAAACTACACTTCTATTCACCCATAATTACTTTCTCATCATTTTGGTTATCCCTTGTAACTTTTTTTTCAAATAAACGAATGAAAAAACAAAAACATATATTATATATAATTGTGTTTAATTGTTTTAAGTGTCATTCCACATAAAACTATAAACTTGTTTTTGTTTACGTAAATTAATGTCTAAACATGTGTAAATTATTCAAAATTAATGTTTAGGTGTGATCATTAACTACTTCTCTGTAGAACGTGGAGGAGTAGTTTCTACGTTTTTAAGTTTAGTCCAGTTAGAAGGTGGGGACGCATTGTCCATAGCAGACGGCCTGCGACATGAGCTAAAACGATTGAATCTCGACATTAAAAAATTAATCGACATTGGCACAGATAACGCAAGTGTCATGATTGGCAATAAGAATAGCACCATCTCTTGGCTGTCAACTACACTTGTAAGCACTTCTTTCCAGACTATTTGGAATTTTTAATTAATGAAACCTATAACTGGTTTTCCAAAAGCTAGATTCGGCAGTCCATATATAAAAAAAATGTATGAGCGTAATAATGACGAAAAGGTATATTTAGTACATATGAATATGTCTTTTATGTGTAGTAAATCGTTTTATGTACTAATATTTAAATCGTTCCAAAAATCTAGTTTCTGCTAATGCCAAGTGATTGTTTTCCCATAGCAAATGTGTAATGTACAAGTGATTGTCCCAAACATTGATAAATATTAAACAAAAGGGTTTGTGACACCCTTGGAATTTTCAGAGGAGCCTTTTGGTGAAAAATATACTAATTAATTTTGGAGATGGTTATCCATTGAAATGGCAGTTACAAGAATCTTGGATCAGTGGCATGATCTAAAAGCCCATTTTGGAATAGCTGCTCTGCAGGAAAAATGCAAAACTGCTAAAATTTTATATGAATCGTTTTGTGACAACAAAATCCATTTGTACTTGCTATTTTTAAAGCCAATATTGCAGGACATGCAAAAAATAAATAAATGCTTTCAAAGCAATTCAACTAATGCCACAAAGCTATTAAATGATCTCATATTAGCTATGAGCTCATTAAAACAAAAAATAATTCCTCCTGATAGTGAAATAGTCATTATTAATGACGATGATTTTGAGAAACACGTAAAAAGCGATTTATATCTCGGCTATGATTTTGAAAAAGAAATTAAAGCATTAAGCATAAAACCCTTAGAAGAAAAAAATCTAAGAGAATGCTGTACAGGTTTTGTAGTGGAGCTGGTCAAACAGTTGAAGCAAAGGTAAATATATCATTATTTTTATTTAATTGTTATAAATACAATATTTTTCAATTTCAGGTTGCCGGACAACTTTAATATGTATATCAAAAGTGATTGATGCTTTTTCTGTTGAAAACATTTTGAAAATTAAAAAAAAGCATCACTCCAATCCTGGAGTATTTTGATTCTCCCAATACTGATCAAATTGAGCGTCAGTACAATGAAATAAGTTTAATACAATGGGAAAATGTAGACAACACTATAAAGTTCTGGAACAAAGTATTAAAATACCGGGATTCAGGGGGAAACGATCGGTTTAATGAATTAGCTTCAGTTGCTCTGCAAATGCTGTCACTGCCATGGTCAAATGCCGAAGTTGAAAGGGGTTTTAGCCAAGTAAATTTGGTTAAATCGAAGACACGGAACAGGATGAACGTTGATACGTTAAACGCTATATTAAGCATAAGGTCGGTATTCTTATATATATATATTTAAATTAGAAGTTAATTTATCTAAAATTTTAGGTATGGGCTGCTACGATCTACCACCCAGCTGTTTAACTTCAATAGAACAGAAAGAATATTATCCGAGCGAAAAGGACGATATTGACAATATAGTTTTATTGGATAATACATTCATTCTTGAATAAAAAAAACAATATATAAAAATCAGCTTTTTTCCCCGGGCATTCAGCTTTTTTTAGCTGTTTTCTTAAGTCGATTTAGCTCTTTTGGCCTAACAAAAAATGACATCACTGCAAACTGCCCCCTGATTCGCTGCTGGTACACCCACACATGCTAAACGGCGCTCTCACGTTCATTAAAACGCACTCATATACACACACCAACGCTCTCTCGGCCCCTCACTCTATCACTATGGGCTGATCATACATTCTCGTCGCCTCCCATCCCCTCCCTCTCGGCTCTATACTCTGGCTCAGCGACGCGAGCCGACTCTCCGTTCCACTATGGGGAATTTTACCGCTTTTTGCGCACTTTATTCATTTTTTGAAAGTTTATGAATTCAAAAAATTTTGATGTCTAATGATAGATAAAAGATCAAAGGTCAATGTTACATACTTGTATTTTTGTCGTTGTTCAACACTGTTGAGAAAACAGCTGCTGAATACACGTGTTTTGCAGAAAACTGGTTTGCTTGATACAGTGAAAATTTTATGCTCAACTTTCAGGGTCGATATTAAAAAAATGGAAAATCTTGTTGGAAAAATTAATTATGGAAATTAATAAGTAGTCTTTCTACTATGTATAAGTGTGTGTTGAAATATTTGATAAAAATTGGGGGTCACTTTAAGAAAAATTTTGTCAGGGAATCTTAACTTTGAGGAGAGTTATAAAAAAATGTCCACCAGTGTCCAGTCTAAAACTTCCAGAATTTGGTTGTATGTGCAATTCTTGTTCAAGTAAAGTTAGTCACAATAGCCACAAACAGCCACAAATTGTGCAATTTCGTTTTTTAGTGCCTAACCTCACTTTCCCCCGAGGAAAAATTTTTCCATATGACACAAATAAATGAAAAAAACTAATACTATCGAAGTTATATTAAAATTGCTGCATGGGCAAGTGGATGATGGTGTTAAAAATATATGAAATAAGGAATTAAGGCAGTAATGTCGAAAGCCTTGCTGTAAATTGTGTCAGAAATGGCGAGAACATAGGTCCAATTTAAACATGCTCAAAAGATACTGAGGTGGTTAGTATGATGAAAAAATGTCTTGGACGATCAGAAAAAGCTTTAACAATTGTATTAGTCGGGTTAAAGGACCAACATTAACATTTTTGAACTCAGAAAAAGGGGGCCAGATGAAAAAAGTCAGGTCAAATAGCAAAAACTGTGTTAGCAGATTTGAAAATGGCATCTTGGCATAATGATAACTGATCCTGCAACAATTTGAAATACACATACTTGCAAGAAATCCTTAAAGGACTAAAATTTCCTGTAGTTTGCCTACTAGACCACTAATTATGAAATATTCAATATTGTGCTATAAAAAAACACACTCAAAATGAAAAACAATGTTTTTTTTTTCAAACTTTAAAGACGTAGTTGAAAAAAGATACAATGTAAGCCTCTGGGATCGAATTATCAGAAAAAGGAACATAGGTCGGACTCCAAAAACCTCTTCAATCATATGGCAAAACGATTTTATAGCATACTTTTTGGGGAAAAAACAGGTTTTATGGCCGGGGGCGGTTATTGCCACGCCCATTTTTTCAAAAAATTTAACCAAATTGTATTTATTACGTTAGTCAACAAATACATATTGAATGCGATGCATAGAAACCAACTTTTGAATAAAGTGCGCAAAAAACGGTCAAATTCCCCATAGTGCGTTCTCTGAGCGTAGCTTCGGTTATATTCGTGTGTGTGTGTGAATTTATTATTTCGGCAATGCTTATGCATTGCCGCCCTCCTCTTCAGCCAACAAGCTGTTCAGAATTCTCATGCGGATGTGTGCGTGAGAATTCTTTCGTCTTCCTTGTCATGATGTTGTCGGCAATGCTAATGCATTGCCGCCCGCCCGCGACGGCCAACAAGCCAATTGCTTGCATATTTCTCTGACGTCATCGCGATCAAAGTCCGATGATATTTCTGTACTGCCTTTGCAATATTTGTTTACGATCATATGTTCGATATTTGTTTACGAGGTTTTGTTTTCATGTTTTCTCAGCTCGCTCTTCTGTCTTGGCGTCGCACAGTGGGGCCATCGCTCATTTCGCTTATCAAATATCATATCGTCTAAAGTAGTGAAGCGATTTTCAAAATTTAAAATGCATTTGATAGCTAATTGTTAAAGTTTTAAATGGAGTTATTACCAAGGTGCCACGTGCTCGGGTTGCTTTGATATTCAAAGTCAAAGTTGAAAAATATTTATTGGCATATTGGACCCATAAAATTCACTTAAAAAACGCTTTCTTGATGACAAATGAACTTTATTATTCGAATTTGATAAGATAAATAAGATTTTTTAATGTTTTGTTTCAATTTTTTATTTAAATTGCAAAAAAAAATATACCATTGCAAGGGTACAATAATTTTGGTCTTCTCCAAAACCCTTTATGCTACAGAGCTGAAATTTTACACATAGACTTCTTTTTGCTGCAGGCATTGTATATCTCGAAATCATCCTAATCGGATAACTATATCATATAGCTCCCATAGGAACGATAGGTCGAGAATAAAATTAAGCTTTCATAACTTTGTTGTTTTTCAATCGAATATTACGAAATTTGTATTATATTACTCTAAGATACTTTTTAACATATTCACCAAGTTTTATCAGAATCGGTTGTCTATATCATATAGCTCCCATAGGAGTGATAGGTCGAGAATAAAGTTTAGCTTCCACAACTTTGTTGTTTTTCAATCGAATACTATGAAATTTGTATTCCATTAGTTTAATATACTTTCTAAAATATCTACCAAGTTTCAACAGAATCGGTTGACTATATCATATTGCTCCCATAGGAACGATCGGTCAGAAATATAGTTTTAGAGCAATAACTTGAGTGTTTATAAAGCGATTGTTCAGAAATTCTATTTGAAAGTTTAGTACATATGGAAATGTCTGTGCTAAGTTTCAGCCAAATCGATTGACTATGTATATGCTATAGCTCCCATCAGACCAAACATTTTTTTTTGTCAAATTACATTTTTTTCTCAAGCCATTAACATTTAATGTAGGTTTGACTCATTTTATATCCTTTCTAATGATTTTGTTACATTACAAATATGTAAATATCAAATAACAGTTTGCCAAATTTGCATGCGCTCTTCTTCTTCCGTGTACCTGGCTTTTTTGGCTTTTTGACAAATTTGCGCAAAAAAGCGCAAGACTACACTATATAAGTCTGATAGGTGAATATTCCCTCTATCACGTGTATATGATTATATCGTGAATCTCCGTGAATCTCTGTTGATTCTACTCCACCAAAGTTTAAAAAATGCGAAAATTTAGTGTGTTTTTGAAACGTCTTCAATTTGCTAAGTATTCCAAATTTTATTGTATTTTTTACAACAAATGACTAAAAATTGATCTACTTTTCGAATAAAGTAAAAATATTCAAGATCAATTGTTTAATTCGGCCAATATTCAGTTTCAAAGTTGCAAGTTTTTGTAAAAATTGTACATTTATTTCATACTTGAAAAATGTCTAAACTTTGAGATGATGTAGCACCCACAATTCTTATCGGATTTCAAAAACATTTTGTATCCATAAGTTCTGAAGTATTATCTGTCGATTTCACTTTTTACTTTTGCCCAACGTGATGGTGAAAAAAATTATTTTTGGTCAGCTATCCGGGCAGAGGCCCCACTGTGCGTCGTTCAGTCTTCTCTCTCGTTTTTGTGATCATGTTTTATACGTTCTGACTGTATGCATGCGTGTTTTGTATGTTTTGTTTGCATGCATGCGTGTATGTTTATCTGTGTAAATGTATATTTTATGTTTCGCCCTTGTGTTGCTAGCGCCTGTGATGTCGCTAGCTTTTGATGTTGCCAAACTCCCGCCATGTTGCTAACACACGATATGTTGCTATCTCATGTATGCATATATTGGCTGGAAGGGCAACATTGTGTATATCATGTACACATATATATGTTATATATTTCTATATCAGTGTGAGGGAGTGAGTATTATTGATAAATTATGTATTTGTGTGGTAAGATGTAGTATATCTTTCCTCACACCATTTCAGAGTGGTAACAGATCACATGGCATTAAAGTGGCTGAACAGCATTAAAAGTCCTACAGGGCGGATTGCAAGATGGGCATTGGAATTGCAGCAATACGACTTCGAAATAACGTATCGCAGAGGCAAACTAAACATTGTGGCATATGCACTGTCAATGTCAGTATACGAGTCAGGCAAGCGAACATTGGATGTGAATGGATAAGTGAAATGTATAAAAAAATCAAAAGCAATCCGCAAAAATTTACAGACTATTTATCCGAGAACGGGCAGTTGTATCGAAACATACCTCACAGAGCGGGCAACGAAGACGTAGTAGCGTGGAAACTATGCGTACCAAAAACGATAAGACCGCAGGTGATATATGAGAACCACAACACTCCGACGGCAGGACATCCAGGCTCAAGAAAAACAATTGCGCGAGTGGCGGCAAGGTACTCCTGAGGAACCATGGGCAACCGTTTGTGCAGATTTTGTCGGAACCAATACCAGGATCAAAACATGGCAATTCCGTCTTACTAGTAATCATAGACAAATTCTCAAAATGAGACAAGCAACAGCAGAAAACTTGGTCAAAGCATTTAGAGAACGAATCCTATGCAGATTTGGGGTTCCAAAGGTAGTGATAACGGATAACGGCGTACAATTTGTGAGCAAAATTTTTAAGAAAATGCTACAAGAATGGGGAAGCACTCATCAATTAACAGCATCCTATACGCCACAAGAGAATCCGACCGAAAGGGCTAACCGAACGGTCAAAACAATGATCGCACAATTTGCAGAAGGGAACTAGCGAAGGTGGGACGAATTGTGGCCAGAATTAATGTTGGCCGTGAACTCCAGCGTGTCAGACGCAACAGGATATACGGCAATGACCATAACACAGGGAAGAGAGCCGAGATTGCCAAGAGCTGTATATGATACGCTGACGACAGGAACAGGCAAGCCTGATCACAAACTCCAAGATATGGGAAAGCGCATGGAAGAGATTGGTACGCTAGTACGAAGAAACTTGGAAAAGGTGGCGCAAGATCAGGCAAGGCACTACAATTTGAGAAGAGGAGAATGGAGGCCACAAATTGGAGACGTTGTATGGGCAAAGGAACATTACCTGTCAAATGCAGCGGAAGGATTTACTGCAAAGTTCGCGACGCATTTTTCGACTAAGCCGAGACTGTCTAGTTGGACTGGCCGGACAACGGGAAAGTTAAGGCATGGCAGGAAATTGCTGGAAAAGGACAAGAGTAAGATTCCGCACAAGCTAAAGTAAATTTATATGTTTTTTTTGTTTAAATATATTTGTATGTATGGAGAATATCAGAATGGCAATAAATACCATATATATAATATATGTATATAGTTAACAATTTCCGTTAACAATTATGTATTAAATCATTTATAAATTTATTTGAGATATTTTATATAATTTTAGTTAAAGTAATTTACAATGTTCCATTAATTTATGTTGGTTTTTTGTTCTTTTTAATTAATATCTACTTCTTGAATCGTTAGAATAGAACTGAACTACACTTGTACCAGAATCAAGCCAGCAGCTTGCTCGGTAAGAAAAAGAAGCTTTCTCCGCCTTGCAAGGTGTTGTCAATAATGCCAATTCTTGACGATCAAGCTTTCGCTGCTCAAAAGCTTTAGTGAAATACCGGTTGTCCGGCGTACAGGAATATATGGGCGGGAGTTTGTCCAGTTGTATCATGTTTCGTTTTATGGTTGTATGTATAAAGTATGGTTTCAATTTTGCTGAGTTTTACCTCATTATCATCTGACGAGATTATTATCCGAATTTTTTCATATATTGTTTTATGTAAACGCTCTATGTCTGCTATATCTGTCTTTGTTGAATTGAGCTGAAGTTCTATTCCTTCGCCATCAAGCCAGCGTTTAAGTGCTAAGCTTGAGAATGCTCCATCTCTATCGGTTTTCAAAATTTTTGGTCTTCCTAACTGATTAAATACTCATAAACTCTGGTGCAAGACTATAGCCGCACCCTGTAATTTAGTGTAAGTCAAGAACGAATCATAAGTGCGGCTATAGTTATGCACTTCGAAGAAAACGAAATGTGAAAAATAACGGTACATTTTTTAAGAATTTTGTTGTTTCTTTTTATCAACTTCTAATTATTTTTGATGCTCTTTCCAACGGTGGTTTTGGCTTCTCTCTATGTCGATTCGTTCTTGACTTACACTAAATTACAGGGTGCGGCTATAGTCTTGCACCAGAGTTTATAAGTCCACTTTTGCATTCTATCCAATCTTTGGTCTTTATTTGTTCAAGTGTGGCAAATTTCGAATAAATGTCTATGCAACTAATATAATGCCTATTTTCTGCTGAGTAAATATCTGCTTCAAATTTTTCTCGGCAATGCTCTGGTTTTGGTGTAATTTTCATTGGCATATTTGTGTTTCGGTGTTCGTTTTTTGCAAGATTGCAGATATGACATTCATTTATTATATTTTGGATAAGCAATTGGATATTAGGAAAATAGTATGTTTCAGCAAAAAGTTTTGTTGTTTTTTGTATACCGGGATGAAGAAGCTTCTCATGTGTTTTTAATATTAATTCTTTGAATTCAGCATAGGTAGAAATGTTTTTTAATAGGATAAGGCTGCGAAAAATCTTTGTATGATTTGGGTTAATTATTTCCCTATGAACGCTTTGAATTATTTCAAAGTCGGCATCGCTGTCTATATATAGAACACTTTGCTTTTTACAAAAGAAATCGATTAAATATTTTTCAGCTTTTTCTCTTGTCATCATATCATATGATATGTGAACTATTTGTTTTTTGAAATACTTTTCATGTCTTATATTGGATGGACCTTTTGAAAATATAACTTGCCTTTTAAATGTATTAGTTGGCTTTTCAGTAACAAAAATTAGATCGCTATTGTCTTCATCTGAGCTATGTTGTGTTTCCTCATTGAAATATGCTTGCTCTAATTTTACTCGGGATAAGGCATCGGCTACGTAATTTTCTTTCCCTTTGATATATTTGATGTCAAAACCGTACTCCGACAATTTAACCCTCCATCTCGTAAGTTTCGAATTTGGTTATTTCATTTTGTACAACCAACAAAATGGTTGATGGTCACTAGCTATTTCAAAGTGTCGCCCTAAAAGATAATGGCGAAAGGTTTTGGTCGCCAAAACAATGGCTAAAAGTTCTTTTTCAATAGCACTATAGTTGTTTTCATGCTAATTTAAGGTTCTGCTGATATAGCTAATGGGATGCCCATTTTGAGAGAGAACAGCTCCAAGAGCTACATTACTAGCATCAGTAGTAAGAACGAAATTTTTGTTAAAGTCCGGCAACTTTAAAATGGGATCATTGCAAATCAGATGTTTTAGTTTTTCGAAAGCAGCAATGTATGTCAGCGTAGTTGGGTATGAATTTTCTGTCATATCCGGTTAAGCCTAAAAAAGCCCTTATTTCCTTGATCTTATTTGGAATGGGATATTTCTGGATAGCTTCTAGTTTTTCAGGGTTCGGTACCAACTTTTGTTATAACGTGCCCTAAGAAAGTAGTTTCTTGTTTTAATGAAGCAAGCAAGTCGTCCCTGCCGACGTTGAGTATACCCTGTACCAACTAGATATTTTAAAAAAAACCTCCGAAGCCATCAATTTCATACAAAATTTACTTTACATGCAGCAGCAGCGAACGCTTGCTATCTCGCTCACTCCTGTCTGCCAATATCGCCCTAAGCGTTACAGTACAAAAAGAATATGGGCATATCTCCGATGTTTATTGTCCGATTTGGACAAATTTTGGTTTTGCAGATCGGCTATATAGTTAGGTGTGCCAAATAGGAATATGATATCTTTCATACAGCTCTAGTATTCGTTTTTTCCAAATTTCGGGGGCGGAAGTGGGCGTGGCTAAAATTTGAAACAAACTTGACCTGTGTAGACACTAGACGGATATTCCCACCAAATTTGGTAACTCTAACTCTTATAGTCTCCGAGATCCAGGTGTTCATACGGACGGACGGACAGACGGACGGACAGACGGACTTGGCTCAATCGACTCGGCTAGTGATGCTGATCAAGAATATATATACTTTATGGGGTCAGAAATGTATATTTCTTCCTGTTACATACATTTTAGCGACTTTAATATACCCTTTTACCCTATGGATACAGGGTATAAAAATTCGCATTTGTCTAATTGCAACTTTAGGTTGGCTTCTGCCAATCTTGCAAAGATAAGTTAAAGCAAGTGAAGATATTCTTCCAGGGAGGTGGAGAATACTATTATATCGTCGAGATATACTAAGCAATGTTTATTTGGTAAAGGACGAAGAATGTTATTCATGCAACGTTGAAAGGTTGAAGGGGCGTTTTTAAGACCCTGTCTACGTCACAATGACGTAGAAAGCGAGAGAGCGAGACGGGAGTGGTGAACGGCGGAGCTTTCACCACGGCCTGTAATGCTAAGTAGTGTAATCTGTAATGTTAAGTTAAATTTAATCGGCTTTATAACGTGTAAATGAAAAGACGTGAATACATATCTGTGAAGTGAATTACTCTTGGAGGTTCTACACTTATTTCTGGGGAAAAAAGGAAGGAAGACATCCGCCCTCCTACAAACATTTTGGTCCTTCGAGCCGGATCCTCACCTAGAAGGAAGTTTTTTCTAAGATCAGGCCGATCTATTGACGCCGGCTCGCATCGGTGGATTTGTCTTCAACGCTGCAAAGAAAGTTAAGTAAAACTTTTATTTTCAAGTCCACATAAGGTGGCAGTGTAAATGTTGTCCGATTGCATGATTTATCACATAAGGTGTTAAATCAGGCAGCACTTCATTTACACTCGTTAAATGACATAAGGTCATTTTTTCATTCTCCTTCATTTCTTTTTCCTTTTGTACTTTGTACTGCTTTCCGACGCAGCCATCTTTTTTTTCCAATCCCAGTTATGTATGTACATATGTAAATGTACATATGAACAGTTTCATGATCATTTTTTTTTCTACATCAACTGTTCACACATTCCATTCCTTCCAAGAAACTTACATATGTATATGCATACATAACTAAGTACATAAGGTACTTCCATACATACATACATACATATCTCCACCAACAAGAAATATATGTGCGTTCAATATCAAACTTACCGTGTGTCGCCGTTTCCAATTTCCAACAAGTGAAGTGAACACTCCTCCGCGAGAAAAATTTGTGCTGTGACATCCTGAAATACCAACAAGAAAACATTTAAGTGGAAATTAATTAATTTCGCGAAAAATAATTTAAACTCACCATTGTTTACATTTGAGTCACACATATGTACGCACATACACGAATGTTCCGATTGTTCACCATTCCTACACTTGTTATCGGCTCCAGTTTCAAGGTTTACACGACGGCAATTTATTTTTTCGGTAATGCGAAACAAATGCGAAATTAACGCGAACGTCTAATAAAATAATTTCGCACTCGCATTGTTTTCGCAATCCGAATTTAATAAATCCGAGCTTGCGTGTAATATTTAATGCACATATTTTTCCCAATACACATATTTTTTCCAATACATATATTTTTTCCATAATTCATCTGAGCCCAGATTGTCGTCTCCGAAAACTTACCGAGCGTCAAGCCCATCTAAGTTAGAAACTGCGAAGCCAGCCCCGCACATCACCGTGTCCGCTCCTTCAGTCTCTACTCGTTCTGAAACGCAGAGACGTATTCGTGTCTCCAACATGGCTTTGGCTGATTTTATAGCTGCCAGTGATCGTATCAGCCGTTTCCAGGATATGATCACCACTCCGTCTGAGAATGCAGTCACAATCTCCACACTGAAGATCCGACAGGATCATATTCGCTCCTTATGGGCAACAGCCGAACAAGAGTATGTTCGGTGTTCCAAAAGTATTCGGCAAGATGGTGACGCTGCAGATATTACGACCCTAGAAGCAAAATATGCTTATTGTTATGATGTTTATGAACGTTGCGCGTCTCTACTTACAGAGTCCATTGACCAGGCATCCATGCCAGCGCAGTTGCCAGTTCCTAGCGTTGCTTCGAGAGGCTGTAATCTTCCGCCATGTGATACAGAAATCTTTAGCGGGGATTTTTTGCGTTGGCCTACATTTAGAGACCTTTTCACCGCTGTCTACATAGACAATCCGCGGTTAACACCTGTCGAAAAGTTATTCCATTTGAATTCTAAAACAAGAGGTGATGCCAAGGCTCTAGTGGCTAAGTCTCCACTTACGAATGATGGTTTTGAATCAGCTTGGGGAGCCCTCTGTGAGCGGTTTGAGAATCCCAGACTCCTTGTCAATAGTCAGCTCAAAGTCCTGTTCGGCTTACTGCCCATTCCTACCGAGTCCGTTACATCGCTGAGAACGATGCTGAACACTTTCCAAGGATGTTTGCTAGCATTAAATCTCCACGGCGTCGACACATCCACTTGGGACAGCATGCTCGTTTTTTGGGCTAGCTCCAAGCTGCCCAAGGTTACCCGAGCTATGTGGGAGCAGTCTCTCCAAAATAAACGAGATATCCCATGTTGGTCCGAATTAAATGCGTTTCTAGAAGATCGCGTCCTTACGTTGGAATCACTAAAAGATTCAATGACTGTGAGTGGTCAGCCATCGACAAGTCAATTCGTCCGAAAAGAGACCCAGAGGAATATTAAGACTTTTAAAACCAAGGTCTCGGTGGGCACGTCTGCATGCAAGGTGTGTGCTAAGGAGAATCATCCAATCCGTCTGTGTCCTCGTTTTCTCCAAATGCCCATCAATGATAGAGTCACCCAGATTAGGCAACTCAAATTATGCCTTAATTGTTTCGCACGTCAGCATCAACTGAAAGAATGTCCAAGTGCACATAATTGCTTCACGTGCAACGGTCGCCATAACACCCTACTTCATCGTGGTAACGGTGCGCCAGTGCCAGCGCTACCCAACTCAAACGCGAGGGGCAATCAAGCCAACGTTGTTTCAAACCTTCCGGCAGACCCACCTATTCGCACGCAAAGTTATTTTGCATCAAGTGCGAAGCGAGTCCTTTTGGGAACCGCCATGGTTACCGTGCGTCATCAGGGAATTCCCTATAGGGCTCGTGCTTTGATTGATCCAGGATCTGAAGGGAGTTTTATAACGGAGCGGCTTTTCAATCAAATAAAACTTCCATTCAGAACAGTGACTGCCCACATATCTGGTCTGACCATGTCGACTCCCGCTCAAGCGCATAAGCTTTCTCAGCTCGTCATAGGTTCTCCATTGATGCCAGAACGGCGAGTGCCCACGTCTGCCTATGTCTTACCGTATTTGGCAGGCAATCTTCCGACGCATAGCATTAGCGAGAGTGCCTTAGAGAACCTGCCCAACTTGCCTCTTGCCGATCCGAATTTCCGTCACAGTGCCCAAATAGATTTACTGCTCGGGTCTGACGTGCTTCCGGCAATTTCCTTGAAGGGCAAGGAAACCAACATTTGTGGCACCCTTCTTGGAGAAGAGACCATATTCGGGTGGGTACTTACAGGGCCAGTTGACGAGTCCCAAATCGACCATCGGGCAATCTCATCGTTTTCCACTCGAGTTATGCATCCCCCAGAGAGCCAATTAGATAAACTTCTCACAAAATTTTGGGAGGTGGAGGATCTCCCTGTGAGGAGAATGAAAGAGTCCGATTCCGATTGTGAGGAGAACTTCGTCCGAACCACCAAAAGAGACACCTCGGGACGATATATCGTCAGCCTTCCATTCCGAGAGCCTAGCAACATCCAGCTGGGTCATTCCAGGTCAGGTGCATTGGCCCAGTTCCTTCGGAACGAGAGCCGACTGAGCAAAAATCCAGAACTCAAAGCTCAGTATAACTCGGTGATCCAAGAGTACATAGACCTTGGTCATATGAGAAAGGTTAGTCCTGCAGACGGTAGCTCTGTATTTTACCTTCCACATCATGCGGTGTTTAAGCCAGAAAGCACCACTACTAAAGTTCGCGTAGTGTTCAACGCCTCCAGTTCCTCCACTAATGGGCAGAGTCTCAACGATGTCTTGTAAACAGGACCGGTCCTCCAATCCGACCTAACCATGCAACTACTTAAGTGCAGATATTTCCGATTCGTTTTCAACGCCGATATTACCAAGATGTATCGGCAAATCCTTGTTGACCATCGACATACTCCGTTTCAGCGAATCTTGTTCCGCACACCAAATGGCGAATTAAGCGATTTCGAGCTAAAAACCGTCACATTTGAAGTAAATTGTGACCCCTTCCTTGCGATTCGAGTCCTCCAACAACTAGCAAGTGATGTGGAATCACAATATCCTCGAGCTAGTGAAGTTATTCGCAGTTTCATGTACGTGGATGACGTACTAGCCGGTGCCCACACGCAACACGAGGCCTGTGAGGCTATTAAAGAGCTGTCATGTGCGATGGAGTCCGCTGGTTTCCCCCTACGAAAGTGGACGGCCAATCATCAGCCGCTTCTGCGTGATATTCCGTCAAGCCACCTGTTAAATTCCGAGTTTCTCGAAATCGATGACGCTAGTGTAACCAAGACGCTGGGGATTCGATGGAGAGCCACGACTGACGAGTTTTTCTTCGTTCCTTCTCCACTGGAGCAAAAATCCTCCTACTCGAAGCGCGAGGTTTTGTCCCAAATTTCTAAATTGTTCGATCCAGCAGGTTGGTTATCTCCTTTCATTGTGCGTGCCAAGATGTTTATGCAAACTTTGTGGCTACGTGAGCTCCGTTGGGATGATCCACTTCCGTCCGATCTTGACCAACAGTGGAGCCAGTTTGTGACCAATTACCAGTCACTCAACGAAATCCGTATTCCCAGATGGGTACACTCTCAACCAAAGGTCCACATTGAGCATCACGGGTTCTGTGATGCATCCGAGCGAGCATATGGTGCAGCGCTATACGTTCGAGCTGTGATAGGGAATCACAGCTTCACGAATCTCCTTACCTCCAAGACAAGAGTGGCCCCAGTGAAAACCGTTTCTCTCCCTCGATTAGAATTGTGCGGAGCAGTCCTCTTGGCTGAGATGACTGCTGCAATTCTCCCTTACATGCCGGTAGATAATACTGATCTACATCTGTGGACAGACTCCACCATTGTATTGTCCTGGCTTCAAAAACCTCCGTCCAGATGGACCACATTCGTGGCAAATCGAGTAGCGAAAATAACACAGATTTGCGACGCCCAACAATGGCATCATGTTCGTTCAGAACACAACCCCGCCGATTTGGCAAGTAGAGGTATTTCCTCCAGCGAGTTAGCGCAGTCAGACCTGTGGTGGCACGGCCCAGAGTGGTTAGCATTGCCTCGCCACCAATTGCCGCCGGCACTTGAGTCTATCCCAGAGACTGACGTCGAACAAAAGACCATTAAGGTGCATACCACTAAGATCGCGCCGACGGAAGAGTTCCTCGACCGTTTCTCCGACTTTAGCCGAGCATTGCGCGTTTCTGCATACATTCTGCGTTTCATCCGCCATTGTCGCAAAGGTCCCAGGGCGACCTCACTTCAACTTTCCCAAGGCGACCTGGCAGCAGCAGAGCAAGCGCTCACTATTTCGACTCAGCGTCGAGTATACGCTGAGGAATACCAAGGTCTAAGCAACAAGCAACAAATAGCCTCTCGTAGCTCCATACTTTCCTTAAATCCATTTCTTGACCACCATGGCATTATCCGAGCCAGCGGACGGGTTAAAAATTCCAGCTCTCTGCGGTATGGTGAACGTCATCCTGTTCTTCTGCCGCATGACAGCCGTTTTGCTCGACTCCTTACTGATTTCACCCATCGCATAACGTTGCATGGGGGGAATCAGCTCATGATCCGTATCATCCGCGCGAAATACTGGATTCCCAAGATTCGAAATTTGGTCAAACATGTGACTAAGTCCTGTAAGGTCTGTATCATATACAGAAAGCGTCTCCAAACGCAGCTAATGGGAGATCTGCCCAAGGAGCGGTCTTCCTTTTCCAGGCCATTCACCTACACGGGAGTGGATTTTGCCGGCCCGTTTGATATCAAAAATTACACAGGACGAGCCTGTCTCATCACTAAGGGGTATGTGTGTGTGTTTGTGTGTTTTAGCACCAAGGCTATCCACTTGGAATGCACATCCGATCTGACGACTGAGAAATTCCTGGCCGCGTTGGCGCGGTTTATAGGTCGCAGAGGATGTCCGCAAAGCATTTATTCTGATAACGGCAAGACCTTTGTTGGCGCCGAGAAACTTCTCTCCAAAGAGTTTCTGGAGTCAGTGGCATCGGCAGCCGCAAGTCGGTACAGCCACCATAAGCTAGACTGGCGTTTCATCCCGCCCGGAGCACCGCATATGGGTGGCTTATGGGAAGCTGGAGTCAAAAGTTTTAAGACTCTGCTCCGTAAATCCGCTTCCGGCACTCGATTCACCTTCGAGGAGCTGTCAACGCTGTTGACAAAAGTCGAGGCTTGCCTAAATTCTAGGCCACTGGCTCCTTTATCAGATGACCCTACAGAACTCCTCTCACTGACACCCGGTCATTTCCTGATCGGAGCGCCTCTCCTGTCAGCTCCTGAAGCTGAAATCCCTCAGCTCGCCGAGTCCATCCACAACCGATGGCGGCGCCTTAAGGCTCTGAACCAGCAACTTTGCCTGCGCTGGAAGGAGGAGTGTCTGAAGGAGATGCACAAGAGGCACAAATGGCAACGACCCATGAGAGATCTCCAGATCAACGACATGGTTGTCGTTAAAGAGGACAACTTGCCACCTAACGAGTGGCGACTCGGTCGAATCCAGGCAGTTCATCCTGGCGCCGACGAGCGAGTTCGCGTTGTCGACTTGCTGACCACGCGAGGCCCTATCCGAAGGCCCGTCACCAAACTATTGTTGCTACCCTCCTGTAGCGAATAATTTCCTCCTCCTATTTGAAGCTCTTTCCAATTATTGTCATTCCTTGGCTAATCCGAAACTTTTCATTTCTAGCCCTCTTTTTCCAGTTTTTTCTTCATTACAAGACCAGCAATGGCACCACGTCCACGCCAACGCCGCAAACCCTCCGAGGAGACACGCTCTCGGGAGTCTCACACCTTTCGGTGTCGGGTGTGTCGAGGAGTCCACCCCTTGAAAAGGTGCAAGCGTTTCCTCAAACTGGCTACGGAGAAGAGGCTCCGAGCCGTTTTGATCAACAAATACTGCTCGAATTGCTTGGCCCATGAGCATTCGGGCAAGTCCTGCCGCAGTGGAAAGCGATGCCAGAAATGCGACCAGCGGCACCATACACTGCTGCACGACGATGAGCGTCGTTCGACATCACGGGAGCCGCCAGCCGCCTCCTCCAGGAAAGCCTCCAAACCCTCCTCCCTCGCTCACAGGACTCCTAAACCTGTCATCCACGTTGGTGATGCCCACGGCGACCATAATTATTGTTGTTGGCGCGAAAACATTCCGCACGCGAGCGCTGCTCGACCCCTGCACGCCGGTCAGCCGTATCCGGGCATCCCTTGCCGCCAGTTTCGGTTTGCCGACGGTCCATCTGGGGGCCGATCGGATTTGCACGGCAGTTGTCAAGTCGGCAGTGGAGACTGACGTCGAGCTAAACGTCGCCTTCTAGGTGGATTCGGCCCTCCAGTTCCGGACTCCCGCTCGGCCCGTCCATGACAGTGTGTGCCAGCGGTTCGCGGACCTGAGGCTGGCGGATGAGCGCTTCCACGCTCCGGCCTCCATCTTCGTGGTGTTGGGCGGTGACGTATACCCCCGAGTCGTACGGTCAGATTGCCGCGCGAGTCGGGACGGATTCCCCGTGGCCCAGCGCACCATCTTCGGGTGGACACTGGCCGGTAGCTGCCCACACCCTTGAGGCATTCGCAATCAGGATATTGCAAGGGGGCCGGGATGTCTACGTCACAATGACGTAGAGAGCGAGAGAGCGAGACGGGAGTGGTGAACGGCGGAGCTTTCACCACGGCCTGTAATGCTAAGTAGTGTAATCTGTAATGTTAAGTTAAATTTAATCGGCTTTATAACGTGTAAATGAAAAGACGTGAATACATATCTGTGAAGTGAATTACTCTTGGAGGTTCTACACTTATTTCTGGGGAAAAAAGGAAGGAAGACATCCGCCCTCCTACAAACAGACCCATTGGCATACGAACATATTCATAGTGACCGTTTTTGGTGGAAAAAACAGTTTTTAAAATGAAGTTTGAATCCATTTCAATTTGGTAAAAACCCTTTGCAAGGTCAATTGTTGTGAAATAATTGCACCTGCCTAGTTTCCCTAGGATATCATCTATATTGGGAATTGGATGTCTATCGCTTATAGTGATTTCATTAAGTTTTCTATAATCTATCACTATTTTTTATACACTATATTTTTGTGTACCTGATGCATCCTTTTTCTTTGGAACTGTACAAAAGGGACTATTATGTGGTGAATTACTTTCGCGAATAATACCCTGCCTAAGCATATCCTTGATTTGGATTTCAACTTCTTTTTCATAAGCATATGGACAATTATATGATTTAGCATAAACAGGCGAATTGTGCGTTGTATTTATAAATGCTTTTCCTGATTGCTAAATGTTACCCGTTCGCCTTCTTGATATTGTATACATTTATATTCTTGAAGCAACATTTTTAATTTTCTCTTTTCTTCATTATTTAAATGTTCGAGTCTGTAAAGGTTTGGCTTTTGTGTATCGGATTCAGTTATATTGTGCAACTTCAGCATTTTTAATTCATCGAGTGGGTTTTCGAATTGTTGATAATCTGATTCTAACATTTTTACATCTTGAGCACCGGGCCAATTCAAATTTGAACTAGTTTGCGAAGAGGTCTTATGGAAGTGATTATAACTCAATGCACTATTTTTGTTGCTTATTAATTTGTATATATTATTATATAATGTCACTGAATGGTTCTTGTAGTCTATGACGGTTTGCGCTTTTTCTAACATTTTTCTGCTTATCAAAAGATCGTAGTCTGTTGAAAAATCATGTAAGAGAAATTCTTTTTGGTCCGAAAACAAATTATTAGGTGGTATTGTGATAGATTTATTGACGGCAAGGAGTCCATTGCTGGTGTATATTAGACAATTCACATCGACAACTGGTAAATTGCATATATTATGGGTCATCATGTTAACGGTTGACCCTGTGTCGATTAGGCATTTTATATGCTTTCCTTTATTTGATATTTTTATATACTGTTGGTTTCCGAGGCCAGAAGCCGAAAATTCCCATTTTGTCTAATTGATATCTCGTGTATCTGATCTTCATCTATCTCTACCTGTGGTTGTACTTAATAATCCTGATCTTGAGAACTAAGGTGTTGGTACCTATAAAAGTTTACATTTTGTTGATAGTAAGGATCTACGTTTTGTTGCCCATAAGGGTCCATATTTTCAAGATGATTATAATTTCCGATATGATTTTGAGCGTTTTCTTGATTTCTAGATTCTTCTATACTCATTCTATTCTGTCCACTGCCAGAGGGCCTAAATCGCTTCGTTGCTGCGTTTAATATCTCAGAGTTTGTCTGTTGAACAGGGTTAGTATTCATATTTTGAGTAGGTCGAAATCGATTAGCGTAAAAAATATTTTGTCTATGAAAGTTTGGTCGAGATGCATGATGCATATTTACAGGTCGTTGATGGTTAGTGTCAAATTGACTGGTTGAGGGTGTTGCGTTGGGTGTTAGATGGCGATTTACTGCTTGGTAAGGTAGTGGGTTGTAATTGGGTTGCATGGTTGCTTGGGGAATGAACGGGTCATACCGTGTTTGGAAAAAAGTAGGAAATCTTTGTGTGGTATTAGTAACTGGGGGGGAATTTTTAAACGATCTCTCAAATGTATGTTTATGGATTGGTTTTTGCATATCAACGATATCTTCAACCAAGCCTTTCTCTTGCAATAAATTTTTTAATGTTCGCAAATCTGGGATATTTGTATTTACGACTCGCAAATATATTTGAATAGGTAGTTTTTGGATTAGGGTTTCTATACTTGTTTTAATTAATCTGGTGTAAAGGGTTTTTTTTCAAATGTATCATTTTCTGACTCTAATTTACTTATCAATATCTGCCTCCGCCGATCCGCTTCATCCAGGAAGTTCCGAATATTACCCTTGTAGGGAGTGTTTCGAAAATTTTCCAGCAAGGTGTGGTTTGGTGTCTGGGGTTTATAGTTCAATATGAGCTGCTCCCGTAGTTCAGTCCAGGTCGTCAGATTTATCATCCTAAGGGTCCGCATGACCTCACCACTAATACTTCGCTCTATATATCCCAGCATTACATGCTGTTGACGTGTATCATCGGTGTTATATAAAGAAAGTATATAGTCAATTCGGCTGATGAAGGTATGCAAGGAGTTAGAGCTGCCATCAAATTTCTCCACATTCCCAATTTGGTGAACAGCTTGCGCTTGAGGTTTTGAATTTTAGTGACACCTTTGGCACTTTTTATACCCTGTACCCATAGGGTAAAAGGGTATATTAAAGTCGCTAAAATGTATGTAACAGGCAGAAATATACATTTCCGACCCCATAAAGTATATATATTCTTGATCAGCATCACTAGCATCACAAACTGGACCAGCTGATCAAATTTTGTTGAAATCGGACAATAAATATCGGATATATGCCTATATCCGTTTTGTACTGAAATGCCAAGGCGGCATTGGCAGATAAGAAAGAGCGAGATAGCATGCGTTCGCTGCTGCTGCATGTTAAAGGAAAGTTTTGTATGAAATGGATAGCTACTTCGAAGGTTTTATTTTTAATGTTGGTACAGGGTATACTCAACGTCGGCAGGGACGACTTGCTTGCTTCATTTTCGTATGGTGTTGTTTGATGTTTATTTTTTTTTATTTAATTTTATGTATAATATTTATTTTGATGTAATATTAGGTATGATATTTATTCATTTGGGGAGTTTTTTGTCTTCGTTATTTTACTTTTTTTCTTTGATTTAATTAAAGGTCTGATATTTATTTTTGATTTAATTGAGGGTATGACATTTATTATTTTTTATTTTATTTTTTCTTTGATTCAATGTAAGGTCTTATATTTATTTTTGATTTGATTCGAAGTTTTTTTTTTCTGTTGCACTGGTATTTATGTTTGTTTTAGGCTTTCGTTATGATTAAATTTGATCTTTTCCTTGTTGTTGCACTTATTTAATTTTTATACCCTTGCAGAAAGTATTATAAAATTGGTCAGATGTTTGTAACGCATAGAAATATATGTACGTTTCCGACCTCATAAAGTATGTATATTCTTGATCAGCATCAACAGCCGAGTCGAGACATGTCCGTCTGTCCGTCCGTCCGTCCGTCCGTCTGTCTGTTTAGCCATGCGTTTTCGAGCTTAAATTTTAAGCTACATGGTTGAAACATGAAAAGTTAAGTTCCTTAATCGATCATCCAGATCAAGTTTAAAAATTAGTCGGATCGGATAATTATCATCGGAGTTATTAACTAAAACGTGGAGGCACCTCGAGTAAAATAAGCAATTTTCTTTGGCAGCAAAGAAACAAAAACAAATTCCAAGCAATCACGCACACACACACATATACAAAATTCGTCACCACGCGGTGTGTGAGAGAGACAGAAACATTCGCGTTGTGTTGTTGCACAGAACAAAATTGACAGAGCGAGATGCAATGGGTTTGCATATATATCGAATTAGGACGGTGGCGTAGTATGTGGAGATCGTTGGAACGATGGGCTTCGATGTTTGATGGTTCAATGCTCGGTGAAGAAGTGAAAATTTTTATACAGTTGGACCTCGATTATCCGGGACGGTCGGGACCAGAGCCATCACGGAAAATCGAAAAACCCGGTGAATCGACAGCAAAATTACCACGTATTTCGTAGTTGAAATTTTATAAGTACTTACATACATATGTTTAAATCTGCTAGGTGATCAACCTTCAAACGCACACTGACCATCAAAATATGTAATATGGACATACAGTCGTGTTTCTCATTGATTACTAACTAAAACGGTGAAGCCCCGAACTCGTTTTATTATTTTAGAAAAAAAATTTCGTTTGAATTCACGGATAATAGGGGTAATCACGGTTAACAGGGGTAATGAAACCAATTCAAATTCATCCCGGATAATCGGGGTGCCCGGTTAATGGGGGGCCGGATAATCGAGGTCCAACTGTATGTGTTTTTTCTTTTTTGTTTTTTTTTTTTTTGATTTTGTTAAGCATTTATACCAATTATTTTGCTGCAAGGGTATACAAACTTCGGCAGAGCCGAAGTTAGCTTCTTTGATATTTTTTTATTAAATTTATAATTTTCGTTGTTGATTGCACTTGTAACACTTTCGTATTATATTGAGGTAACCGCGTTGGATTTATTGCCTCTACGAATTCTACAGCGTTTTCCCGATCAATAGTCAGGTTTTTTTTTGTTTGGCTGGTAAATTTGTGTTTTCGGTATGCACGTCACTGTCGAGGTTTAAGAAATAAACTTGACGCGATATTGACCGACACTTGGGTTGCCCAGCGAGGTTGTTTAGCGGATACCGAAAAAGATATAAGAATTAATAAGCATATTATTGCATCAAAAAAATCTTTTCGTTATCCTACCGACTGCGTCAGTTAACAATTTCCGTGAACAATTAGGTATTAAATCATTTATAAATTTATTTGAGATATTTTTATAATTTTAGTTAAAGTAATTTACAATGTTCCATTAATTTATGTTGGTTTTATTGTTCGTTTTAATTAATATCTACTTCTTGAGTCGTTAGAATAGAACTGAACTACACTTGTACCAGAATCAAGCCAGCAGCTTGCTCGCTAAGAAAAAGAAGCTTTCGCCGCCTCGCAAGGTGTTGTCAATAATGCCAATTCTTGACGATCAAGCTTTCGCTGTTCACATTATATGTTAACATTATATGTTACTGTATATATACATATATACAAATATAAAACTTGTGAGGAAAGATATAATACATCTTACCACACAAATACATGAAACACATAATATATGTTTAATAATACATCTTACCACACAAATTAGCTGTGTTATTTATAAAATCACTCCCTCACATTTTATCGAAATATATGATATACACAATGTTGCTCGCCCAGCTAATATGTGCAAACGTGCGTTAGCAACATATTGTGTGTTAGCAACATGGCGAGAGTTTAGCAACATCAAAAGCTAAGCAATATCGCAAGCATTGGCAACATAAGCGTAGCGCTAGCAACACAAGTGAGAAACATAAAATGTTCATTTACACAAATATACATATACGCAGGGCTACAAAGACCGAACAAAACGAGAGAGAGCGAGCTGAGAATGCATGAGAGCCAAGCCAAACGATCATATGCTCGTAAACAAACATCGAACATATGATCGTAAACAAATAATGCAACGACGGAATAGAAATGTCATCGGACTTTGTCGCGATGACGTCAGAGGAATACACCAGCAGTTAGGTTGTAGGCTGATGCGGGAGGGCGGAATGCATAAGCATTACAAAAAAACAAAAGAAACGAAAGAAACGAAAAATTCTCACGCATGAGAATTATGAACAGCTTGTGGGCTAAAGCGGGAGGGCGGCAATGCATAAGCACTGAAGCTACGCTCAGAGAGCAGTAGTCGGTACAGCTTGTGGGCTGAAGCGGGAGGGCGGCAATGCATAAGCATTGCCGAAATAATAAATGCACACACACACATACGCAATCAACCGAAAGCCACGCTCAGAGAACAGCTTTCGGAATAGCTTGTAGGCGAAAGCGGGAGGGCGGCAATGTATGAGCATTGCCGAAATAATTATTATCTACCCCTACACACAAGCAAAGCAAAAGCTACGCACAGTGAGCGGAGAGTCGGCTCAAGTCAGAGTGTACGATCGGCTCGTGAGCGGGAGCGTAACGGCCGAAAGAGCGTTGCTGTGCGTATATGGGTGAGCGTTGATGGATGTGAGAGCGCCGCTTAGCATGTGTGGGTGTACCAGTGGCGAATCAGCATGCAGTTTGACAGCCACTGGAAATTGGCGAAATAAATAAAACAGAGAGAAATTGTTAAGGGCGGTATAATTTGAATAAAATCAAATTAAATCTATATGTTTACAACAAAAAGGGGTGAATTATTGTTAATTTGAGGACATTTTCGTTTATTTATATATATTTTACACTTATATTTTCACTATGAATTATTATTTTATATTTGTTATAGCCATGTATCTGATTTAATTACTCATTTATATTTAGGTTGTAAGTTTGTTATATTGTATTAGGAAAAGTGTTATCTACTCATAATTGTAGCAAAGAGAGATGCATGGTGGATAAAAGTGGTGGCGGTGGCGGAAATCACGGGGCCAGCGCGAGACCGGGAGAGAGCCGAAAAGGAGACGCCGTTGGCAACCAAGGCTGGGAGTTCAGCAGACCAACAGGCGACGCATGCAAGGTGAAAGAATTTCACCATGCATAGCAACAAGAAAGCTATGCTGGATGAGCGGCAGAGAAAGCCGATCAAAAGGAAACGAACGATGGAAAGTTTTCAAGATAAAGCGAAAACTGATGGAAAAGTACCCGTAACGGGTCAGAAGTTCACCACGCGTCCTGATTGGGTCAAGATGCCTATAAATACGCACGGCTGAGACCAGAGGGATAACTAGTGCGTGAGTGAAAGTTATAAAAAGCGAAGTACCAAGTGAAGAATCAAAAAGTGAAGTCTATAAGTAAAGTTGAACATCAAGTAAAGTCGGCAGAGAAGAACAATATTTTGCGAAATTAGTGGAATTGAGTCCTTGCGGAGATCGACGGTCAAGCGAAGGGTAATTACAAGCAGAATTACAGACTAGGAGATATTCCTAGCAGCAAATCAAAGACTAGGAGATATTCCTAGCAGCAAATAAAAGACTAGGAGTTATTCCTAGCACAGAAGCAAAGACTAGGAGTTATTCCTAGCACTATATATAAGACTAGGAGCTATTCCTAGCAATATAGGAAAGACTAGGAGTACTCCTAGCACAGTTAGGAAGACCAGGAGTAGTCCTGGCACAGGCAGGATCGACTAGGAGTATTCCTAGCACAGCATAGGCAAGACCAGGAGTATTCCTGGCATAGTGGGGGAAGACTTGGAGTTATTCCTAGCAAGTTTTAGGAGAGTAGCAGTTCTTAGGATAGAAAGGCAAGACCAGGAGTATTCCTGGCAACATAACCAAATTAGCTGCCAAAGTTATTCTCGCTTGATCATCCAAATTTCCAAATATTGGACGCGCATCATCAGCAGTAACCACTGACAGCAATCTTTGCCACCGCCATCCAAAAAGCCACACGATAATATTTATAAATAATTATTCAGCATAATCCAAATTATGAATAAAACCACCAATTTGCATACTCAAAATTTCAACAACAAAATCTTATTATTTCACCAGCGCACATATAAATTTGTTGTGCTGAACCTCGACACCTGAAATCCGGCTCTGCCGAACAACAGGACGAAAAAGGATCGTTACAACTGGCGCCCAACGTGCTTAACTGGTGAAAAGGATAAGAAATTCAAAGTTGAAAAAAATATAAATAACAAATCAAAAGAATATTTACAAAGTTTAATATACATCGTGATATGCAAAACAGCTTGTTTGTAGCGGGGCGAAGCTTCTGATCTGAGAGCCCAGACTTATTACCCAAGTGGAAGGAAATTAAAACGCGCGTTAAACTCGTTTGAACACAGGCCAGATTTATTGTAAATAAGTACCGGACCGATTCACAGTGTTAAGGCGTTTACGAATAAAGGTGTTTTTGTAGAACTAAGTGACCGAGAATAATATCGGGAGACGTTTATAGTTGCCGGGGATGGAAAAATCAACTTGCCAAGATGGAGTTTTCCATGGAACTTGCCTAGTAATTATACTAGTGTGCCCGTTCGAGGATAATGGCAAAAGCCCTCTTCATTCCCCGCTGGTCACCCTTTCTGGCGTGAACATACCGCCCCCATTGCAACAAGTTGCAATAGCCCGGGTGGACTGGTAAGGATGGGGAGGAGCAACGTTCTGGAGCGCCGAACTAAAGGAGTTCCGCCCGAACTGGACACATAATTGGATTGGATGACCTCAGGATAGGGGTATGCCTCGTGGGTGCTCGGGGTAAGCATTTGGAGCTGGACGAGCCTCGTTGCGGTAGATTCCTCGGTGAAGCACATCGTCGTGCTACGGAAGCCGTGGGATGGAGGAGGGTATGGTGTTTCTCACCACACCGGTGACAGCCCGGCTTACTTCTACATAATCCAGTGGAGTGCTCGTGGGCGAGGCAGTTAGGACAGTATTTGTGCTCTAATACTGCCTGTAGTCGCCTTGTCGCGCAGAGATTGAGGAACTGCCGACATTTCCGGAGCGCATGATGTCCTCCGCAGACCTTGCACTGGTAGGAGTTCTCTCGATGAAGTCCATCGCTTCCTTCGAGGCTGGGACGACGGCTTGGAGACGCGGAAATTTGAGCTGCAGACGTGGACCCAGTGGTCGGCTCAACTGTGGGACCGCACAGAATCCACCCGAATATCGTCTCTAGAGCCAGGAGGGACCCGCAAATGCCCTTTTCGATGCGCTTTCCTAAAACGCGGGGGGAAGATCCACACCGTTGATTAAGTCTACTGGAGAACTTTCGTGGAAATGTGGATCTGCCAAAGGAAGACGCGGAATGCTCTCCTTAAACTTTGTGGGAACCGGGCAGGATGGAATCGCGCTAGGAAGGTTGGGCAAGACGAATGCGTGCGCTTCCACGTGTTCGGAAGGCTCTCTAGGAGAAGAGATTTTTAATTCGCATACTTTGAGAGAGTTGGTGGCCACACAATTGGAGATGCCACTGATTTCAGCGTCAGTGACACGGAACCGGGGTCTCACCAGATCGAACATCCTCTTGGATAGGAATGTTCCCTCAGATCCGGTGTCTATCAAGGCGCGTGCATGGAATTCGGAACCTTGATGCCGTATAATTACCATGGCCGTACCCAGCAAACCTTTACGAGGCGTGGATATTCGGAACTTCTGGAGGCCATGGCTTGGATTTGAGCGCTTAACTGACTCTGCAGGGAGAGAATTTGTTAGTTGTCGCCGAGGATTTGTTTTTGGTGGCTGCACACTGGAAGTCGTCACTGTGGAACTATTAAGGCGATGCAAGAGTGTGTGGTGCCGCTCCTGGCATATGCGGCAAGAATGAAGACTGGGACACTCTCGCAATTGATGGCCACGTGCAAAGCAATTAAGACATAAATTCAAATGTTTAATTGCCGCCACTCGTTCTTGCACGGGCATATCTGCGAATTTTGGACAGACGCGGACCGGATGGTTCTCTCTGCCACACAATTGACAGGAGACCTTATTGACAATGACGGTAGTGGTCAAAGATTGGAATCTAGTCGGAGGCCCGGATTTGCGGACGGCTGCTGGGATTACTTGTAGCGCAGGCGTGGCCTTTCGACCTTCCAATATTTCTAGAACGCGATACCGATCTATTAGAAAGTTGTTCAGGTCGGACCAGGATGAGAGGTCAGTCTTCTTTGGGATGGATTGTTCCCATAATGCGATGGTGGCGTTGGGCAGTTTGGATGTACACAGCGCGACCAACAAGACGTCCCAGTTCTCCGTGCTAACACCGGATCGCGTGAGCGTGGTTAAGCACCCTTGGATGGTAATCTGAATATCTTTCAGGGCGGCGCAAGTCTCGTGAACGACTGCTGGAAGGTTAAAGAGAATTTTCATCTGGCTGGCAACAAGCTGACTCTTGTTTTCAAACCGAGCTTGAAGATTCTCCCAAGCCGCATGAAAACCGTCGTTGGTCAATGGGGAGCTGGAAACGATAGCCTTTGCCTCGCCGCGCGTTTTGGACACCAGATGATACAGCTTCTCAACTGGTGCCAATCGTGGATTGTTCACGTACATGGCAGTGAACAGGTCGCGGAAAGTGGGCCACTGATTATAGTCGCCCGTGAAAACGTCCACCTCACACGGAGGTAGCCGATAGCCAGCATGGACGTGCTGTTCTCGGATTTCGGGGGCGTTCTGGGACGCAGGAGTTGTAGTGGATGACTGGAGTCGCTCTATGCGTTCTCCTAAGGTGCTTCCGCACCGTACGTACACCATATATACGTATGCATATTTGGATTGCACCGTCACCAAATTGGACTTGCTTTCTTCGCTCGCGTCAGCCGTAAGGGCTCTGGTACATGATAAGTACTCGGATTCGACTCTGCTCCATAGGACCTTTGTCTGCTCCAAGTGCATTTTCATTGAAAACAATGGCACATCACCCTCGAGGGTGCCCATTAAGTTGACCTCGAAATCGGTCAGACCGTCACAAGCGGCGATAAAGTGGTTTACGGACATGTCAGCTGCTTCGGACAGTCGCTGGGACTCGGATCGGGTTGTTGCTTTTGAGGTGGGAGCGGAAACCGTGACGCGTGGAATCGATTGGGAGCTAGAGTCGGAGTGCGCGGACGAGGGAATGCGACTGCAGACGGATGCTCTTTTGGGCGTAGTGCCGGAAAGGCCTGGTGCTGATTGAGCGTTGGAGGAACGCTTGACGGTGTCGGTATTGCGGGATACCTTGGAATTGGATAGCGGAGTGGATGGCGACGTGGATCTACGAGGCACTGCTAGACGATCGGTTTTGTGGCTGCTTTTAGCAGGATCTGTGGGCATAGCTAGATTGAGCTAAAACGAGTCACGAAGGATATCGTGTTGGTCAACGAATTTGACCGTAGTGGACTGTAATATATATCGAATTTGGAAACCGAAAGGATGCGTCGGCAAATCGATGAGTAGAATAACAATGAATAAAAATATATCTTTATGTAGATGAAATACCAGCAAAAATAAAAATAAATAATTTTATAAAATTTAAAATAATTTTTCAAAATGTGATTTGTGTGGTGACTGTAGTTTATGTGGTCCAGTGGAAACGGTCCAAAACCATTAAGCGCTATTTCGATTGTAGCTTTTCGGATTTATTCGTTCAGATGATTTTATTTGCTGCAAGCGGATCGAAAAGCCGCTAAGATTTGTCCGTGGCTGGAATGCCCTGTGCTTTATATTGCACGGTATTTTATTAAATTTAAAATTTAGGAAAATTAATTTCAAAAATAAAAAACCGGAATATTTGGAATCGATTTCGCTGGAAATACGGAAAGGGCGCAAACTTTTTGTGGAAATTTGTCAACAAAATTAAATTTTATTGACGGAAATTATTAGTCACACGCACACGAAAATGCCGAAATTATTAATTCGGAATTGGAATAATTTTTTTTTTTTTTTAATATTTGTTCTGAATTTTATTTATTTTTACTTGAGAAAGTTAATTTTTATTTTATTAATTGCTGGAGAAACAACTATCGTGACAGTGATCGAAGTCGTGATTTGTGATCGTCACGGGCCACCACTAATGGACATCAGCTGTGCTGCCAATTGGTGGTTTGTTTACTTTTGGGATTACGCAAATTTTTATTAGTTTAATGTGTTGAATTAAAATGCAAGTGAAATGCAAGTCAGAAATTTGTGAAGTTAGTGCGGAAAACCAAAGAAAAAGAACAAATGTCGATGCCGAAAGGCATATGTATGCATATACACAGATGTATTCAAATGCCGGTGCACGTATGGCTATACATACATACGTACATATGCATGTGTGGGCGCATATGCATATACAAATGTGTGTTGTAAATAAAACTTTCGATTGGATTCTTTTTTTGAGTTTTGGAACGACGGAGCACTGGTCGGAATTATGGCCAAGTCAATTAGAGGTGAGTTTGTTGGTGATCTTGGGCCAAACACGAAAACTAAAGCACTTTTTAATTTCAGCTTGCACTCACGTATGCATGGATATGTATGTATATGTGTAGATGATTTTTTTGTCGGACTTGGAAACAATAAAAAATCGAAAGGAATGGATTGGAATTGCTAAGATAAGCTACTAAATCAGGATAGAAGAATTAAAGACAATGGAATGTCCACATAAATTAGAGTGAAAAGTCGCTATGGAGAAGAGTGGAAAACTTTTCACTACAGGTATGTATGTACATATGTATGTGTATGTAAGTAAACGGAATTGCAATAAGAATGGTTCTACTTATCAGATTCTCCACCGATGCGAAGCTGGGGCGTGGAAGGATATCCGGCTCGAAGGACCAATGTTTGTAGCGGGGCGAAGCTTCTGATCTGAGAGCCCAGACTTATTACCCAAGTGGAAGGAAATTAAAACGCGCGTTAAACTCGTTTGAACACAGGCCAGATTTATTGTAAATAAGTACCGGACCGATTCACAGTGTTAAGGCGTTTACGAATAAAGGTGTTTTTGTAGAACTAAGTGACCGAGAATAATATCGGGAGACGTTTATAGTTGCCGGGGATGGAAAAATCAACTTGCCAAGATGGAGTTTTCCATGGAACTTGCCTAGTAATTATACTAGTGTGCCCGTTCGAGGATAATGGCAAAAGCCCTCTTCATTCCCCGCTGGTCACCCTTTCTGGCGTGAACACAGCTCGAATAATCATCATTTATTTCTGCGAAACTGAAACAGTGCAAAATATAATTTGGCTACGAAATATCCTTTTGTTCCAAAGAAAACAATACAAAATATATATATTTTTTTTCTGTTGCGGCAAAAGTGCGAACTGAGAGTAGTACAAAATGACAAAATCATGGATATACTACATGAAGAAGGAGGATTTGGTAAAAGCAGGCGGCACGTGTGGAATTTCGATAACCGGAACCGTCGAGAAAATGCGGAAACAATTCGGAGACTGGGTCGAAGCACACGAGGAAGACTTAATATGGCAAGAATGGATTGCTATAATGGCAGGAAAGTTTGCAAAAGCAGCAAAAGCTACACAGGCGGTGGACTTAGCGAAATTGGCAGTTCCAACACTAACACCGCCCAGATGGGGAAGTGTTGGTGCATTAGAGGGTCCACAAAAACAGCAACAAACATTATATGAAGACCCAAAAATGCACAAAAGGGACGCAGAAGACCATAAAGGCAAAACATCCGTCTCGACAAGTGAGTACCCGAGGGTAGCCAAGCAAGTAAGAGAGTGGACATTCAGGTTCGACGGTGGTTCAAAACCATTAGAATTCCTTGAGCAAGTCGAATGGTCAGCCGACATGTATGGGCTAGACATAAATTTGATACCGAGAGCCATGCCAGAACTTTTGAAAGACAAAGCTCTTAAGTGGTACGTCGCGAACAATAGGCATTGGTCATCATGGGAGGAGTTCACATGGCATTTGAAAAGTATTTCCTACCGAGGGGTTACGTTAATAAACTAGCGGACCAAGTAAAGGCTAGAAAACAAATGTGGAACGAAGCATTTAAGGATTTCATGGTCGAAATGCAAACAATGATGCGACCATTGAAATGCCCGGAAAATGAGCAGCTAGAAATAGTTTTAGAGAACTGCACTCCGGACCTTAGAGTTTTCATAAGCCCACACCACATACGAACACTGGATGATTTAATGCAGCTGGCTGATGAGTTCGAAATGTTGGAACAGGAAAGGCGTAAATTCCACCGAGAGGCGCAAAAAGAGCGGTCCAATTTTCCGATGCACAGCCCAAGACGACCAATAGCACAGGACAGACGAGACACAATGTGCAGGCGATGTCTGGATGATGAACCACCGGTGCCAGCACAGAGAAGGGTTGCAAACAATGACACCCAAGGATGGATTCAAAACCCATCACAGGCGTGCAGGCGATGTGGCGGCGCGGGACACTGGGCCAGAGAATGCAACAACAGAAAACTACTATTCTGTTGGGTGTGTGGAAGGATCGGGAAACGATCAATGAACTGCTGTATGGCGGCGGGAAACGCGAACCGGTTCCAGCCTACAAGGGGCGAGCAGGGACCGGTGCCGGCAGCTCCCAGAAACTAATAGGAAAGCTATTAGAAGAAGAGAGCCAACTATCAGCGGAGATTAGCACCGAGGGAATGACAATGCAGGCAACGGTGGACTTAGGTGCCACCAGCAGCTTTGTCAGCCAAGGCCTAGTGGAGAAGTTAGGAAAACAGGCATATCTCACCCAAACGAGAAAGCAAGTACAATCAAGTGTGCTGGCCACGCAATAAATATCCCTCCAAGGTGCAGATTGGACGGTAAGCTGACCGAAAGAATATCAACTGCAATAGTAACAGATGCACCAGAAACAGAAGTGGGGGATTTTATGAAACAAGAACTGGCAGAATTGGCGAAAATATCAGGAACGTCAAACGTAGACATGCACACCCAAAGAACCCGAAGATGCAAGGAATCATAAATGAAAAGGTCGATGAGTTAATGGCAATGGGATACATCGAGCGGTCAAACAGCCCGTACAGCTCACCAATAGTAATGGTGAAGAAAAAGCAGACGGGGAAATGGAGACTGTGCGTTGACTTCAGACAAATTAATGCAAAGTCAATAAAGGACGCGTACCCAATGCCAAGAATAGACTACATATTGGATCAGTTGCGAGAGGCGAGGTATATCAGCAGTCTAGAACTAAAGGATGGCTACTGGCAAATCCCGTTGGAAGCGAACAGCAGGAAAATTACGGCGTTTACGGTACCCGACAAAGGCAATACCTAGGCGTGGCATCATGGTACAGAAGATTCGTTCCAGGATTCGCAACACTGGTGCAACCGTTGAACTCCCTGTTAAAGAAGAAAACGAAATGGATATGGGAAGAGAAACACCAGGAGGCATTCAATATGGTGAAAGAAAAACTAGTAGCCGATCCAGTATTGACTTGCCCAGACTTCTCAAAGATGTTCGTACTCCAAACTGATGCAAGCAATTTCGGAGTAGGGGCAATTCTGACACAGAACACGGCGGAAGGGGAACGAGTCATATCCTATGCCAGTAGGACTCTAAATCAGGCAGAACAAAACTATTCAGCCACAGAAAAAGAATGCTTGGCAATAGTATGGGCAGTCAGAAAACTAAAACCATACTTGGAAGGTTACCATTTCAAAGTGGTAACAGATCACATGGCATTAAAGTGGCTGAATAGTATTGAAAGTCCTACAGGGCGAATCGCAAGGTGGGCATTGGAATTCAAGCAATACGACTTCGAAATATCGTACCGCAGAGGCAAATTAAACATTGTGGCAGATGCACTGTCAAGGCAGCCATTGGAGACGTGTGGACGAATGGAAGACAACAGCATAAGAGTCAGGCAAGCGAACAATGGATGTGAATGGATAAGTGAAATGTATAAAAAGATTAAAAGCAATCCGCAAAAGTATACAGATTACTTATCCGAGAACGGGCAATTGTATCGCAACATACCTCACAGAGCGGGCAACGAACACGTAGTAGCGTGGAAACTGTGCGTTCCAAAAATACTGAGACAGCAGGTAATAAATGAAAACCACAACACTCCGACGGCAGGACATACAGGCTCAAGGAAAACAAATGCGCGAGTGGCGGCAAGATACTACTGGCCGGGAATGCAAAGAGACATTCGATCATACGTGAATAAATGCGAAAGTTGCCAAAAGTATAAATCAAGTCAACAACAGGCAGCTGGACGTATGTTGACCCAAATTCCCGAAGAACCATGGACAACCATTTGCGCAGATTTTGTCGGCCCACTACCAAGATCAAAACATGGCAATTCTGTTTTACTTGTAATCATAGACAGATTCTCAAAATGGACTGAATTAATACCAATGAGGAAAGCGTCAGCAGAAAACTTGGTCAAGGCGTTCAGAGAACGAATACTATGCAGATTCGGGGTACCGAAGGTAGTAATAACGGATAACGGCGTACAATTTGTAAGCAAAATTTTTAAAAATATGCTACAGGAATGGGGATGCACCCATCAGTTAACATCACCATATACGCCGCAAGAAAATCCAACCGAAAGGGTAAACAGAACGGTCAAAACAATGATCGCCCAATTTGCAGAAGGGAACCAGCGGAGATGGGACGAATTGTGGCCTGAACTAATGTTGGCCGTGAACTCCAGCGTGTCAGATGCAACTGGATATACGGCAATGACCATAACTCAGGGAAGAGAGCCGAGATTGCCTGGAGCAGTATATGATACACTAACGACAGGAACAGGCAAGCCGGACCACAAACTTCAAGATATGGAAAAGCGTATGAAAGAGATAGGTACGCTAGTACGAAGAAATCTGGAGAAGGCGGCACAAGACCAGGCAAGGCACTACAACCTGAGAAGACGTGAATGGAGGCCACGAATCGGAGACGTTGTATGGGCAAAGGAACATTACCTATCAAATGCAGGCATTTGCGGCAAAATTAGCGCCGCGATATGGAGGGCCATACAGGATAAAAGGATTTACATCACCTGTAATATGCAAATTGGTACATATATCGAGCGGAAAGACAAGAACGGCCCACATAAGCGAATTAAAAGCGCAGGCAACGTCAGAGGAAAACACAGACGACCAACAAGAAGTATAATTGTCAAAATCCGATTTCAGTATTTTTCAGCTAAGCCAAGACGGACAAGTTGGACCGGCCAGACAACGAGGAAGTTAAGGCGTGGCAGATTTTTACTGGAAAAGGACAAGGAGAAAGTGCCACGCAAGGAATTTTTATACATATGTATTCTTCGTTCGTTTAAATATATTGGTAGGTATAAAATAAGAGGAGAATATCAAAATAGCAAAGTATGCTATACATATATATACATATGCAAATATGAAATTAAAAAAAAAAGAGAAACAAAGAAATATATGTATGTACATGAATAAAAATACAATAGTATCAGAATTGAACAGCAATATCATCATACACAGAACGTACGCGAGGACAATGGCTCTAAAACTGTATGAATCGCACACAATCAGTTGATCAATTGATATAAAAAAAAAAAGAAAAGAATAATAAATTCAAGATCAGCGATTGGTCAATCTATAGGAATACACATAAAGAAAAGAGAAATTGCATCCGCAATATCAAAAGCATATATAAATTGAGAAAGTGCAATCACAACAGGTGCGGCGAATGCACGAGAGAGCACTCACACGCATAGTGTAGGTGTGAAATGAACTCATTTGGTTAATGTATGCGAATACGCATAAAGAAGAGAGAAATTGCATTCGCAATATCAAAAGCATACATAAATTAAGAAAATGCAATTGCAACATCACACGTACAGGCGAATTTACGAGAGAGCACTCACACGCACAGTGTAGGTGTAAGAGCAAGCGAAATGCACGCAATGCGTGGGTGTTAACGCACACGAAAGTGCAACGAAAGCCGAAGATGCGTAAGCAGCGGTCAAGCTGAGGCAATGCGAGGTTTCGTGGTCAACGCTGCCCAAAACGAAAATCACTTTTAAAAATCAACCATCATGAGCGCATCGCCGTATGTGTCGGAGGAGGAGTCCGATGGCGAGGACCCGGTCCAATTGGGGCCGGTAATCGTCATCTCCTCCGACGAGGGAGAGGAAGAGGACGAGAGGAGTGAGGAAGAAGAGGAGGAGGAAGAAAAAGAAGAATTCGAGGAAGAAATGGAGGTGGTAGAGGAAGTAATAGAAAGAGGAGAAGAAATATCGGAGGATGAGGGGATTGTGGCCGAAAGTTTGGCGGGCCTGTTCGCGGAGGTGGAGGAGGAATTACGACGCATAGGAGCGGATATAAATGCCCCGGGGGAAGAACCGGGCGCAGTCGTCGATTTAATATCAGACAGCGAGGAGGAGGTGGAGCAGTGGGAGCCGGCGAGGCCACCGACACCCCATGTTCGTGTAAATCCGGCATTTTTTGCAGAGTTTTGCAGGCCGGAGGGCACACCCTCGCCAGAACCAGCAGTAAGCCCCGCATTCTGGCAGGAATATTGCGAGCCACACGAGAGTGACGAGGAGCCGGCGGAGCCGGAATACTGGCAGGAGAAGCCAATGGAGGAGGGAGCGGCCACAGACGAAGCACCTGGACCAACAAGGCGGGATCAGTGGGTGGAGTCAGTGCTGCACGGAGACGTATGGGTGCACCGGGCCACCACGGTGTGCCAATGGACGGACCCAATACACACACCGCAGCATCCGCAACAACAGCCTGACGCCTGCCAGGGCCAAAAAGGGCTCCAAGAGCAGCAACAGCAAGAACAACACCAACAACAACAACAGCAACAACAACAGCACGGAGCCTGCCAGGGCCAAAAAGGGTATCCGACTCACCTCAAAGACCCGCGACGCCTGAAAAGGCAGACATCAGCGCCAGCGGAACGTCAGGCGCCACCAAGGCCCACGTTGGAGCGGCAAAGATCGGTGCCAGTGCCCGCAAGGCATCAGCGATGGCGCGAAATCGAGGAAGTGAGGTGGCCACTCGCTGTTGTAATGGCCGTGCGAGCGATGGGCGGCGAGGCTCGCCAGGCCCAAGTAATATGGGTCGGCCAGATACGATATCGCTTTAGGATGGCGAGGGAGCGAACACGGGTGTTGGAGGAGGTGCTGTAGGTTTAAGGATAGGGTAATAAATTAAATAAGCTAGTTGTAGGAGAAAAATATTGGAATATAGGGAAATAAGTTAGTTGTAGGAGAAGATATTGGAATATAGGGAAATAAGTTAGTTAGTAGGTGATAAGTATGAAGTACAGCGTAGGATGTAAATATAAGGTATAGATTAGGAGAATAAAGCAAGCAAGTCGTCCCTGCCGACGTTGAGAATACCCTGTACGATTTCGACTAAATTTGGTCAGATGGTGCATTTTGTTGGGTGTGCCAAATAAGAATGTGATTCCCCAAAAACTGCTCTAGTAATTCGTTTTTTCTAAATTGCGGGGGCGGAGTGGGCGTGGCAAAAAGTTTAAACTTTCTTAATTTGCGTAGGCACTAAACAAAAGTTCGAACACCCTCGAAATCGCAATCAATTCGAAACGAAATTTCCTTTAACATGCAGCAGCAGCGAACGCATGCTATCTCGCTCTTCCTTATCTGCCAATGTCGCCTTGGCAATTCAGTACAAAATGCAAATGGCTATATCTCCGATGTTTATTGTTCGATTTGAACGTAACTTGGCCAGTTTGACTATATATTCATGTCTACCAAATAAGGTATTCGGTATCTTTAATACAGCTGTAGCAAATTTATTTTAAAATTTTCTTTTTTCATTTGCGGGGGCGGAAGTGGGCGTGGCTAAAATTTGAAACAAACTTGATCTGCCTAGGCATAAGACGGATGTTCACACCGAATTTGGTAGCTCTAGCTTTTATAGTCTCAGTGATCTAGGTGTTCATACGGACGGACGGACGGACAGACGGACATGTCTCAATCGACTCGGCTGTTGATGCTGATTAAGAATATATATACTTTATGGGGTCGGAAACGCTTCCTTCTGCCTGTTACATACATTTTAGCGACTTTAATATCCCCTTTTACCCTATGGGTACAGGGTATAAAAATAACTAAGCGCAAGATGTTGAGGGAGGGGTGGTATTTGTCTCCCGAATAAAGGGGGGAATGTAAGGAAAGATATATAGTATATCTTACCACACAAATATATAAAACACATAATTTCTCAATAATACTCATTTCCTCTCATTTATATAGAAATATATGCATACATGCGATAGCAACATATCGTGTGTTAGCAACATGGCGGGAGTTGGCAACATCAAGCGCAAGCAACACAAGTGACGTCAGCAACATATAAAGCCAGCAACATCGCATGTGTTGTCAACATAAGCTAAGCACTAGCAGCACAAGGGCGAAATATAAAATATACATTTACACAGATAAAACGTACACGCATGCATACAAACGAAATATATGAAACACGCATGCATACAATCAAAACATATAAAAAACGCATGCATAACGCTCACAAAAACGAGAGAGAGGGCCAAACGTCGCCAAAGCCGAATAGCGAGCAGGAAAAAAAACATAAAAACAAAACCAAACGATCATATGCTCGTAAACAAATGTCGAACATATGATCGTAAACAAATAATGCAACGACGGAATAGAAATGTCATCGGACTTTGTTGCGATGACGTCAGTGGAATACACCAGAAGTTAGGTTGTTGACTGATGCGGGCGGGCGGGATGCATAAGCATTACCGAAAACAAGAAAACAAAAGAAACGAAAATTCTCACGCATGAGAATTATGAACAGCTCGTGTGCTAAAGCGGGAGGGCGGCAATGCATAAGCATTGCCGAAATGTTAGACTTACACAAACACACGAACACAACCGAAGCTACGCTCAGAGAGCAGTAGTCGGAACAGCTTGTAGGCTGAAACGGGAGGGCGGCAATGCATAAGCATTGCCGAAATATTAAATGCACGCACACACATACGCAACCAACCGAAAGCCACGCTCAGAGAGCAGCTTGTGAGGAAAGATATAATACATCTTACCACACAAATACATGAAATACATAATATATGCTTAATAATACATATTCCCACACAAATACATGAAACACATAAGCTATATTATTTATAAATCACTCCCTCACATTTTAGCGAAATATGAGTGTACATGATGTACATAATGTGGCACGCCCAGCCAATATGTGCAAACGTATGTTAGCAACATGGCGAGAGCTTAGCAACATTAAAAGCTAAGCAACATCGCAAGCATTGGCAACATAAGCTGAGCGCTAGCAACATACGTGGGAAATTTAAAATATTCATGTACACAAATATATGTACATATACGCATGCATACAACTAAAACATATAAAACACGCATGCATACAACTAAAACATATAAAACACGCATGCATACAACTAAAACATATAAAACACGCATGCATACAACTAAAACATATAAAACACGCATGTCTACAACGACACAAATAAAACGAGAGAGAGCGAGCTGAGAATGCGTGAGAGTCAAAGTAAACGATCATATGCTCGTAAATAAACATCGAACATATGATCGTAAACAAATAATGCAACGGCGGAATAGAAATGTCATCGGACTTTGTTGCGATGACGTCAGAGGAATGCACCAGCAGTTAAGTTGTTGGCTGATGCGGGCGGGCGGAATGCATAAAGCATTACCGAAAATAAGAAGAACGAAAAATTCTCACGCATGAGAACTATGAACAGCTCGTGGGCTAAAGCGGGAGGACGGCAATGCATAAGCATTGCCGAAATAATAAATACACACACACACATACGCAACCAATCGAAAGCCACGCTCAGAGAGCAGCTTTCGGAATAGCTTGTAGGCTAACCAAGAATTGCGCTCAGAGTATACGATCGGCTCGTGAGCGGGAGAGTAACGGCCGAGAGAGCGTTGCTACGCGTGTATGGGTGAGCAGTGATGGATGTGAGAGCGCCGCTTAACATGTGTGGGTGTATCAGCGGCAAATTGATGGATAGTTTGACAGCCACTGGAAAGTGGCTGCAACAACTAAAACGAATTCTCAATAACTAAAACGAAGAAAGATTTATGAAGGCGGTTAATTTGAATAAAATCAAATTAAATTACAACAAAAAGGGGTGAATTAATGTTAATTGGAAAACATTATCGTTTATTTATATATAATTTACATTTATATTTTCAGTATGTATTGTTTTATAGTTCTTTATGTTTTCTTATATTTATTCAATTTAGCCATGTATCTCATTTAGTTACTCATTTATATTTAGGTTGTAAATTCATTATATTGTATTAGGAAAAATTGTTATTTACTCTTAAATACAAAAAGAGAGATGCATGTTGGGTAAAAGTGGTGGCAGTGGCGAAAATCACGGGGCCAGCGCGAGACCAGGAGAGAGCCAAAAAGGAGACGCCGTTGGCAACCGAGGCTGGGAATGCAGCTAATTAGGAGGTGGCGCATACGAAGTGAAAGAATTTCACCATATATAGCAACAAGAGAGCTATGCTGGATGAGCGGCAGAGAAAGCCGATCAAAGGAATCGAGCGATGGAAAGTTTTCAAGATAAAGCGAAAACTGATGGAAAAGTACCCGTAACGGGTCAGAAGTTCACCACGCGTCCTGATTGGGTCAAGATGCCTATAAATACGCACGGCTGAGACCAGAGGGATAACTAGTGCGTGAGTGAAAGTTATGAAAAGCGAAGTACCAAGTGAAGAAACAAAAAGTGAAGTCTAAAAGCGAAGTTAAAAATCAAGTAAAATCGGCAGAAAAGAACGACATCCTGAGAGATCAATAGAAGTGAGTCCTTGGGGGAATCGGCGGTCAAGCAAAGGGTAACTACAAGCAGTGAATTAAAGACTAGGAGTTATTCCTAGCATCAAAGAGAAGACTAGGAGTTATTCCTAGCAATTAGTCAAAGACTAGGAGTTATTCCTAGCACCAATAAAAAGACTAGGAGTATTCCTAGCATCAGCAGAAAAGACTAGGAGTTATTCCTAGCAGCCAGGCAAAGACTAGGAGCCATTCCTAGCACTATAGGAAAGACTAGGAGTATTCCTAGCACAGATAGGAAGACCAGGAGTATTCCTGGCACAGGCAGGATCGACTAGGAGTATTCCTAGCACAGAGTAGGCAAGACCAGGAGTATTCCTGGCATAGTGGGGAAGATTAGGAGATATTCCTAGCAAATTATAGGAGAATAGCAGTCGATAGGATAGAAAGGCAAGACCTGGAGTATTCCTGGCAACATAACCAAAATACCTGCTAAAGTCATTCTCGCTTGATCATCAAAATTTCCCAAATCTCGGACGTGCATCATCAGCAGTAACCACTGACAGCAATCTTTGCCACCGCCATCCAAAAAGCCACACGATAATATTTATAAATAATTATTCAGCATAATCCAAATCATGAATAAAACCACCAATTTGCATACTCAAAATTTCAACAACAAAATCTTATTATTTCACCAGCGCACATATAAATTTGTTGTGCTGAACCTCGACACCTGAAATCCGGCTCTGCCAAATAACAGGACGAAAAAGGATCGTTACAACTGGCGCCCAACGTGCTTAACTGGTGAAAAGGATAAGAAATTCAAAGTTGAAAAAAATATAAATAACAAATCAAAAGAATATTTACAAAGTTTAATATACATCGTGATATGCAAAACAGCTTGTTTGTAGCGGGGCGAAGCTTCTGATCTGAGAGCCCAGACTTATTACCCAAGTGGAAGGAAATTAAAACGCGCGTTAAACTCGTTTGAACACAGGCCAGATTTATTGTAAATAAGTACCGGACCGATTCACAGTGTTAAGGAGTTTACGAATAAAGGTGTTTTTGTAGAACTAAGTGACCGAGAATAATATCGGGAGACGTTTATAGTTGCCGGGGATGGAAAAATCAACTTGCCAAGATGGAGTTTTCCATGGAACTTGCCTAGTAATTATACTAGTGTGCCCGTTCGAGGATAATGGCAAAAGCCCTCTTCATTCCCCGCTGGTCACCCTTTCTGGCGTGAACATACCGCCCCCATTGCAACAAGTTGCAATAGCCCGGGTGGACTGGTAAGGATGGGGAGGAGCAACGTTCTGGAGCGCCGAACTAAAGGAGTTCTGCCCGAACTGGACACATAATTGGATTGGATGACCTCAGGATAGGGGTATGCCTCGTGGGTGCTCGGGGTAAGCATTTGGAGCTGGACGAGCCTCGTTGCGGTAGATTCCTCGGTGAAGCACATCGTCGTGCTACGGAAGCCGTGGGATGGAGGAGGGTATGGTGTTTCTCACCACACCGGTGACAGCCCGGCTTACTTCTACATAATCCAGTGGAGTGCTCGTGGGCGAGGCAGTTAGGACAGTATTTGTGCTCTAATACTGCCTGTAGTCGCCTTGTCGCGCAGAGATTGAGGAACTGCCGACATTTCCGGAGCGCATGATGTCCTCCGCAGACCTTGCACAGGTAGGAGTTCTCTCGATGAAGTCCATAGCTTCCTTCGAGGCTGGGACGACGGCTTGGAGACGCGGAAATTTGAGCTGCAGACGTGGACCCAGTGGTCGGCTCAACTGTGGGACCGCACAGAATCCACCCGAATATCGTCTCTAGAGCCAGGAGGGACCCGCAAATGCCCTTTTCGATGCGCTTTCCTAAAACGCGGGGGGAAGATCCACACCGTTGATTAAGTCTACTGGAGAACTTTCGTGGAAATGTGGATCTGCCAAAGGAAGACGCGGAATGCTCTCCTTAAACTTTGTGGGAACCGGGCAGGATGGAATCGCGCTAGGAAGGTTGGGCAAGACGAATGCGTGCGCTTCCACGTGTTCGGAAGGCTCTCTAGGAGAAGAGATTTTTAATTCGCATACTTTGTGAGAGTTGGTGGCCACACAATTGGAGATGCCACTGATTTCAGCGTCAGTGACACGGAACCGGGGTCTCACCAGATCGAACATCCTCTTGGATAGGAATGTTCCCTCAGATCCGGTGTCTATCAAGGCGCGTGCATGGAATTCGGAACCTTGATGCCGTATAATTACCATGGCCGTACCCAGCAAACCTTTACGAGGCGTGGATATTCGGAACTTCTGGAGGCCATGGCTTGGATTTGAGCGCTTAACTGACTCTGCAGGGAGAGAATTTGTTAGTTGTCGCCGAGGATTTGTTTTTGGTGGCTGCACACTGGAAGTCGTCACTGTGGAACTATTAAGGCGATGCAAGAGTGTGTGGTGCCGCTCCTGGCATATGCGGCAAGAATGAAGACTGGGACACTCTCGCAATTGATGGCCACGTGCAAAGCAATTAAGACATAAATTCAAATGTTTAATTGCCGCCACTCGTTCTTGCACGGGCATATCTGCGAATTTTGGACAGACGCGGACCGGATGGTTCTCTCTGCCACACAATTGACAGGAGACCTTATTGACAATGACGGTAGTGGTCAAAGATTGGAATCTAGTCGGAGGCCCGGATTTGCGGACGGCTGCTGGGATTACTTGTAGCGCAGGCGTGGCCTTTCGACCTTCCAATATTTCTAGAACGCGATACCGATCTATTAGAAAGTTGTTCAGGTCGGACCAGGATGAGAGGTCAGTCTTCTTTGGGATGGATTGTTCCCATAATGCGATGGTGGCGTTGGGCAGTTTGGATGTACACAGCGCGACCAACAAGACGTCCCAGTTCTCCGTGCTAACACCGGATCGCGTGAGCGTGGTTAAGCACCCTTGGATGGTAATCTGAATATCTTTCAGGGCGGCGCAAGTCTCGTGAACGACTGCTGGAAGGTTAAAGAGAATTTTCATCTGGCTGGCAACAAGCTGTCTCTTGTTTTCAAACCGAGCTTGAAGATTCTCCCAAGCCGCATGAAAACCGTCGTTGGTCAATGGGGAGCTGGAAACGATAGCCTTTGCCTCGCCGCGCGTTTTGGACACCAGATGATACAGCTTCTCAACTGGTGCCAATCGTGGATTGTTCACGTACATGGCAGTGAACAGGTCGCGGAAAGTGGGCCACTGATTATAGTCGCCCGTGAAAACGTCCACCTCACACGGAGGTAGCCGATAGCCAGCATGGACGTGCTGTTCTCGGATTTCGGGGGCGTTCTGGGACGCAGGAGTTGTAGTGGATGACTGGAGTCGCTCTATGCGTTCTCCTAAGGTGCTTCCGCACCGTACGTACACCATATATACGTATGCATATTTGGATTGCACCGTCACCAAATTGGACTTGCTTTCTTCGCTCGCGTCAGCCGTAAGGGCTCTGGTACATGATAAGTACTCGGATTCGACTCTGCTCCATAGGACCTTTGTCTGCTCCAAGTGCATTTTCATTGAAAACAATGGCACATCACCCTCGAGGGTGCCCATTAAGTTGACCTCGAAATCGGTCAGACCGTCACAAGCGGCGATAAAGTGGTTTACGGACATGTCAGCTGCTTCGGACAGTCGCTGGGACTCGGATCGGGTTGTTGCTTTTGAGGTGGGAGCGGAAACCGTGACGCGTGGAATCGATTGGGAGCTAGAGTCGGAGTGCGCGGACGAGGGAATGCGACTGCAGACGGATGCTCTTTTGGGCGTAGTGCCGGAAAGGCCTGGTGCTGATTGAGCGTTGGAGGAACGCTTGACGGTGTCGGTATTGCGGGATACCTTGGAATTGGATAGCGGAGTGGATGGCGACGTGGATCGACGAGGCACTGCTAGACGATCGGTTTTGTGGCTGCTTTTAGCAGGATCTGTGGGCATAGCTAGATTGAGCTAAAACGAGTCACGAAGGATATCGTGTTGGTCAACGAATTTGACCGTAGTGGACTGTAATATATATCGAATTTGGAAACCGAACGGATGCGTCGGCAAATCGATGAGTAGAATAACAATGAATAAAAATATATCTTTATGTAGATGAAATACCAGCAAAAATAAAAATAAATAATTTTATAAAATTTAAAATAATTTTTTAAAATGTGATTTGTGTGGTGACTGTAGTTTATGTGGTCCAGTGGAAACGGTCCAAAACCATTAAGCGCTATTTCGATTGTAGCTTTTCGGATTTATTCGTTCAGATGATTTTATTTGCTGCAAGCGGATCGAAAAGCCGCTAAGATTTGTCCGTGGCTGGAATGCCCTGTGCTTTATATTGCACGGTATTTTATTAAATTTAAAATTTAGGAAAATTAATTTCAAAAATAAAAAACCGGAATATTTGGAATCGATTTCGCTGGAAATACGGAAAGGGCGCAAACTTTTTGTGGAAATTTGTCAACAAAATTAAATTTTATTGACGGAAATTATTAGTCACACGCACACGAAAATGCCGAAATTATTAATTCGGAATTGGAATAATTTTTTTTTTTTTTAATATTTGTTCTGAATTTTATTTATTTTTACTTGAGAAAGTTAATTTTTATTTTATTAATTGCTGGAGAAACAACTATCGTGACAGTGATCGAAGTCGTGATTTGTGATCGTCACGGGCCACCACTAATGGACATCAGCTGTGCTGCCAATTGTTTACTTTTGGGATTACGCAAATTTTTATTAGTTTAATGTGTTGAATTAAAATGCAAGTGAAATGCAAGTCAGAAATTTGTGAAGTTAGTGCGGAAAACCAAAGAAAAAGAACAAATGTCGATGCCGAAAGGCATATGTATGCATATACACAGATGTATTCAAATGCCGGTGCACGTATGGCTATACATACATACGTACATATGCATGTGTGGGCGCATATGCATATACAAATGTGTGTTGTAAATAAAACTTTCGATTGGATTCTTTTTTTGAGTTTTGGAACGACGGAGCACTGGTCGGAATTATGGCCAAGTCAATTAGAGGTGAGTTTGTTGGTGATCTTGGGCCAAACACGAAAACTAAAGCACTTTTTAATTTCAGCTTGCACTCACGTATGCATGGATATGTATGTATATGTGTAGATGATTTTTTTGTCGGACTTGGAAACAATAAAAAATCGAAAGGAATGGATTGGAATTGCTAAGATAAGCTACTAAATCAGGATAGAAGAATTAAAGACAATGGAATGTCCACACAAATTAGAGTGAAAAGTCGCTATGGAGAAGAGTGGAAAACTTTTCACTACAGGTATGTATGTACATATGTATGTGTATGTAAGTAAACGGAATTGCAATAAGAATGGTTCTACTTATCAGATTCTCCACCGATGCGAAGCTGGGGCGTGGAAGGATATCCGGCTCGAAGGACCAATGTTTGTAGCGGGGCGAAGCTTCTGATCTGAGAGCCCAGACTTATTACCCAAGTGGAAGGAAATTAAAACGCGCGTTAAACTCGTTTGAACACAGGCCAGATTTATTGTAAATAAGTACCGGACCGATTCACAGTGTTAAGGCGTTTACGAATAAAGGTGTTTTTGTAGAACTAAGTGACCGAGAATAATATCGGGAGACGTTTATAGTTGCCGGGGATGGAAAAATCAACTTGCCAAGATGGAGTTTTCCATGGAACTTGCCTAGTAATTATACTAGTGTGCCCGTTCGAGGATAATGGCAAAAGCCCTCTTCATTCCCCGCTGGTCACCCTTTCTGGCGTGAACACAGCTCGAATAATCATCATTTATTTCTGCGAAACTGAAACAGTGCAAAATATAATTTGGCTACGAAATATCCTTTTGTTCCAAAGAAAACAATACAAAATATATATATTTTTTTTCTGTTGCGGCAAAAGTGCGAACTGAGAGTAGTACAAAATGACAAAATCATGGATATACTACATGAAGAAGGAGGATTTGGTAAAAGCAGGCGGCACGTGTGGAATTTCGATAACCGGAACCGTCGAGAAAATGCGGAAACAATTCGGAGACTGGGTCGAAGCACACGAGGAAGACTTAATATGGCAAGAATGGATTGCTATAATGGCAGGAAAGTTTGCAAAAGCAGCAAAAGCTACACAGGCGGTGGACTTAGCGAAATTGGCAGTTCCAACACTAACACCGCCCAGATGGGGAAGTGTTGGTGCATTAGAGGGTCCACAAAAACAGCAACAAACATTATATGAAGACCCAAAAATGCACAAAAGGGACGCAGAAGACCATAAAGGCAAAACATCCGTCTCGACAAGTGAGTACCCGAGGGTAGCCAAGCAAGTAAGAGAGTGGACATTCAGGTTCGACGGTGGTTCAAAACCATTAGAATTCCTTGAGCAAGTCGAATGGTCAGCCGACATGTATGGGCTAGACATAAATTTGATACCGAGAGCCATGCCAGAACTTTTGAAAGACAAAGCTCTTAAGTGGTACGTCGCGAACAATAGGCATTGGTCATCATGGGAGGAGTTCACATGGCATTTGAAAAGTATTTCCAACCGAGGGGTTACGTTAATAAACTAGCGGACCAAGTAAAGGCTAGAAAACAAATGTGGAACGAAGCATTTAAGGATTTCATGGTCGAAATGCAAACAATGATGCGACCATTGAAATGCCCGGAAAATGAGCAGCTAGAAATAGTTTTAGAGAACTGCACTCCGGACCTTAGAGTTTTCATAAGCCCACACCACATACGAACACTGGATGATTTAATGCAGCTGGCTGATGAGTTCGAAATGTTGGAACAGGAAAGGCGTAAATTCCACCGAGAGGCGCAAAAAGAGCGGTCCAATTTTCCGATGCACAGCCCAAGACGACCAATAGCACAGGACAGACGAGACACAATGTGCAGGCGATGTCTGGATGATGAACCACCGGTGCCAGCACAGAGAAGGGTTGCAAACAATGACACCCAAGGATGGATTCAAAACCCATCACAGGCGTGCAGGCGATGTGGCGGCGCGGGACACTGGGCCAGAGAATGCAACAACAGAAAACTACTATTCTGTTGGGTGTGTGGAAGGATCGGGAAACGATCAATGAACTGCTGTATGGCGGCGGGAAACGCGAACCGGTTCCAGCCTACAAGGGGCGAGCAGGGACCGGTGCCGGCAGCTCCCAGAAACTAATAGGAAAGCTATTAGAAGAAGAGAGCCAACTATCAGCGGAGATTAGCACCGAGGGAATGACAATGCAGGCAACGGTGGACTTAGGTGCCACCAGCAGCTTTGTCAGCCAAGGCCTAGTGGAGAAGATAGGAAAACAGGCATATCTCACCCAAACGAGAAAGCAGGTACGACTAGCAGACGGCGCGACCAATGAAATGACATGGCAATGGATCGCGAATGTGCAGTTTGGGAACGAGAGAATTGATATGTCATTCCTAGTTCTCCCAGGTGGAATCGACGCTATAGTGTTGGGCTGGAATTTCATAAAAGAGATGGGAGCTACGATCAAGTGTGCAGGCCATGCAATAAATATCCCTCCAAGGTGTAGATTGAACGGTAAGCTGACCGAAAGAATATCAACTGCAATAGTAACAGATGCACCAGAAACGGAAGTGGGGGATTTTATGAAACAAGAACTGGCAGAATTGGCGAAAATAACAGGAACGTCAAATGTAGGCATGCACACAATCACAATGTGCGATGATAAGCCAATAAAGCAAAGATATTACCCAAAGAACCCGAAGATGCAAGGCATCATAAATGAAAAGGTCGATGAGTTAATGGCAATGGGATACATCGAGCGGTCAAACAGCCCGTACAGCTCACCAGTAGTAATGGTGAAGAAGAAGGAGACGGGGAAGTGGAGGCTGTGTGTTGACTTCAGACAAATAAATGCAAAGTCAATAAAGGACGCGTACCTAATGCCAAGAATAGACTACGTATTGGATCAGTTGCGAGAGGCGAGGTATATCAGCATTCTAGATTTGAAGGATGGATACTGGCAAATCCCGTTGGAAGTAAACAGCAGGAAAATGACGGCGTTTACAGTACCCGGCAAAGGACTATACCAATAGAAAGTAATGCCATTTGGGTTACACTTGGCCTCAGCAACATTTCAGAGGGCTTTGGATATGGTGATAGGACCAGAAATGATGCCGCATGCATTTGCCTACCAAGACGATATAATAATCGTGAGTCGAACCGTAGAGGAACACAAGGCACACCTACGAGAAGTGTTCAGGAGGCTGAAAGAAGCAAACCTGCGGATAAATCCAGAGAAATGCCAATTCTTTCGAAAAGAACTACGATTCCTAGGTCATCTAGTAACAGAGCTGGGAATTGGTACAGATCCGGATAAGGTAGCTGCTATAGCCGAATTAAAGCCTCCGAAGAACACGAAAGAGCTTCGGCAATACCTAGGCGTGGCATCATGGTACAGAAGATTCGTTCCAGGATTCGCAACACTGGTGCAACCGTTGAACTCCCTGTTAAAGAAGAAAACGAAATGGATATGGGAAGAGAAACACCAGGAGGCATTCAATATGGTGAAAGAAAAACTAGTAGCCGATCCAGTATTGACTTGCCCAGACTTCTCAAAGATGTTCGTACTCCAAACTGATGCAAGCAATTTCGGAGTAGGGGCAATTCTGACACAGAACACGGCGGAAGGGGAACGAGTCATATCCTATGCCAGTAGGACTCTAAATCAGGCAGAACAAAACTATTCAGCCACAGAAAAAGAATGCTTGGCAAATAGTATGGGCAGTCAGAAAACTAAAACCATACTTGGAAGGTTACCATTTCAAAGTGGTAACAGATCACATGGCATTAAAGTGGCTGAATAGTATTGAAAGTCCTACAGGGCGAATCGCAAGGTGGGCATTGGAATTCAAGCAATATGACTTCGAAATAACGTACCGCAGAGGCAAATTAAACATTGTGGCAGATGCACTGTCAAGGCAGCCATTGGAGACGTGTGGACGAATGGAAGACAACAGCATAAGAGTCAGGCAAGCGAACAATGGATGTGAATGGATAAGTGAAATGTATAAAAAGATTAAAAGCAATCCGCAAAAGTATACAGATTACTTATCCGAGAACGGGCAATTGTATCGCAACATACCTCACAGAGCGGGCAACGAACACGTAGTAGCGTGGAAACTGTGCGTTCCAAAAATACTGAGACTGCAGGTAATAAATGAAAACCACAACACTCCGACGGCAGGACATACAGGCTCAAGGAAAACAATTGCGCGAGTGGCGGCAAGATACTACTGGCCGGGAATGCAAAGAGACATTCGATCATACGTGAATAAATGCGAAAGTTGCCAAAAGTATAAATCAAGTCAACAACAGGCAGCTGGACGTATGTTGACCCAAATTCCCGAAGAACCATGGGCAACCGTTTGCGCAGATTTTGTCGGCCCACTACCAAGATCAAAACATGGCAATTCCGTTTTACTTGTAATCATAGACAGATTCTCAAAATGGACGGAAATAATACCAATGAGGAAAGCGTCAGCAGAAAACTTGGTCAAAACATTTAGAGAACGAGTTTTATGCAGATTCGGGGTACCAAAGGTAGTGATAACGGATAACGGCGTACAGTTTGTTAGCAAAATTTTTAAAAAAATGCTACAGGAATGGGGATGCACCCACCAATTAACAGCACCCTATACGCCACAAGAAAATCCAACTGAAAGGGCAAACAGAACGGTCAAAACAATGATCGCCCAATTTGCAGAAGGGAACCAGCGGAGATGGGACGAATTGTGGCCTGAACTAATGTTGGCCGTAAACTCCAGCGTATCAGATGCAACTGGATATACGGCAATGACAATAACTCAGGGAAGAGAGCCGAGATTGCCTGGAGCAATATATGATACGCTAACGACAGGAACAGGCAAGCCAGACCACAAACTTCAAGATATGGAAAAGCGTATAAAAGAAATAGGTACGCTAGTACGAAGAAATCTGGAGAAGGCAAGGCACTACAACCTGAGAAGACGTGAATGGAAACCACGAATTGGGGAAGTTGTATGGGCAAAGGAGCATTACCAGTCAAATGCCGAGGGCCATACAGGATAAAAGGATTTACATCACCTGTAATATGTAAATTGATACATATAGTGAGCGGAAAATCAAAAACGGCCCACATAAGCGAATTAAAAGCGCAGGCAATGCCAGAGGCAAACACAGATGACCAACAAGAAATATAATTCTCCAAATCCGATTTCAGCATTTTTCAGCTAAGCCGAGACGGACAAGTTGGACCGGCCGGACAACGAGGAAGTTAAGGCGCGGCAGACTTTTGCTGGAAAAGGACAAGGAGAAAATGCCACGAAAATAATTTTTATACATGTATATTTTTTTTTTTGTAAACATATTGGTATGTATAAAATAAGAGATATACAGAAGAATATCAAAATATCAAATTATACTATACATACAATACATATATATACAGTTGTTTGAGCATATCATGCTATATATACAATACAATATATATATATATATGCAAATATAAAACTCAAAAAAAAAAAAAAGGAAAAAAAAAAAAATTGCATCCGCAATACCAAAATCGTATATAAATTGAGAAAGTATAACCACAACAGGTGCGGCGAATTCGCGAGAGAGCGCTCACACGCATAGTGCATGTGTGAAATGCACGCACGTAGTCAATACGCATAAAAGAGAAATGGCATTCAAAAGGCGTATACAAATTGAGAAAGCGGAGAATCTACGAGAGAGCACTCACACGCACCGTTGTGAGTACATACGAAATGCACTCGTGGATGCGTGGGCGATAATGCACACGAATTACAACAAGAGCCGAAAATGCGTAAGTAGCGTTTGAGCAGAGGCAATGCGAGGTTTCGCGGTCAACGCTGCTGGAAACTAAAATCACTTTAGAAAAATCAAGCACCATGAGTGGACGTAAGATGCAAAAGAAAATTGATGAAGAGGCTTTGTAATTAATGGCATCGCCATATGTCTCGGAAGAAGACATGTCGGAAGAGGAGTTCGATGGCGATGAGCCGGTACCTGATGGGCCGGTCATCGTCATCTTTTCCGACGAGGGAGAGGAAGAGGACGTGGGGAGTGAGGATGAAGAGGAAGAGGATGAAATGGTGGTGGAGGAAGAGATAGAGGAGGATGAGGGCATAGTCGCCGACAGCCTGGCGGGGCTATTTGCCGAAGTGGAGGAAGAATTGGAGAGGATGGAAATGCGTGTAGGGAGACAGGCGGAGGAGGAAGTGGTACAGGAGGTGCCGGAAGTCATTGATGTGTCATCTGAGAGCGAGGAGGAGGCGGAGCAGTGGCAACCAGCAAGGCCACCTCACATAAGCGTAAATCCGGCATTTTATGCCGAATATTGTATGCCGGAGGGCACTACACCACCGGAGCCGGATGTAAATCCAGAATTCTGGCACGAATATTGCGAGCCGCACAGCAGCGACGAGGAGCCTCCGGAGACAGAATACTGGCAGGAGGAGCCCACGATGAATGAAGCGGCCGCCGACGACATCCCTGGGCCACCACGGCGTGACCAGTGGATGGAGTCGGTGCGCCAGGGCGACGTGTGGGTACACCGGGCCACCACCGTTTACGAATGGGCGGAACCGGCGTAACACCACCAACAGACTGATGCCTGCCAGGGCCAAAAAGGGCCTCAGCCACAACAACAACAACAGCAACAGCCGATAGCCTCCCAGGGCCAAAAAGGGCACACGGAACAACCCACACGGGACCCGCGGCGACTGGCGCGACAAATGTCGGCGCCCGAGGAGCGGCAAGCACCAAAGAGGCCGGTGTTAAATAGGCAGCGGTCGGTGCCATTGCCTACGAGGCAGCAACGGTGGCGCGAGATCGAGGAGGTAGAGTGGCCACTCGCCATCGTAGTTGCGGTACAGGCGATGGGCGGGGGATCCCGTCAGTCGCAAGTAATGTGGGTCGGCCGAATGCGATACCGCATTCGGATGGCGAGGGGAAGAGCACGGGTGTTGGAGGAGGTGCTGTAGGATTAAGGTTAGTCAATTAAATACGGTAGGTTAGGAGAAAATATTGAAGTGTAGGGAATAAGTTAGGCTTAGGAGAAAAACATGGAATTTAGGGAATAAACTAGTTATAGGAGAAAATAATGAAATGTAGTATAGGAAATAGTTATAAGGCATAAAAAAAAAAAGAAAAAAAAATCAAGAAAATATGCAGAATGAGCCAAACATGTTTATAAATAATACATGTTTTAAGTGAAAAGATACTCAGTAACTGCCAAAAAGATCCGAAAAGAAGCTAAGATGTATCGCCAATTTGAAAAGATGCCTACAATGGCCAACAAAAAAAAAAAAAGATGCGAGCTGAGCCAAACAAAAATTTTTAAGCAAACTAAAAACAAAAATTAATGAATAATACATATAAATGAAAAAAACGGAATAATTAAGCGACATAAACATAAATGTGGAGGGAGGGGAAGCATTGGTCTCCCGAAGAAAGGGGGGAATGTGAGGAAAGATATAATACATCTTACCACACAAATACATGAAATACATAATATATGCTTAATAATACATATTCCCACACAAATACATGAAACACATAAGCTATATTATTTATAAATCACTCCCTCACATTTTAGCGAAATATGAGTGTACATGATGTACATAATGTGGCACGCCCAGCCAATATGTGCAAACGTATGTTAACAACATGGCGAGAGCTTAGCAACATTAAAAGCTAAGCAACATCGCAAGCATTGGCAACATAAGCTGAGCGCTAGCAACATACGTGGGAAATTTAAAATATTCATGTACACAAATATATGTACATATACGCATGCATACAACTAAAACATATAAAACACGCATGCATACAACTAAAACATATAAAACACGCATGTCTACAACGACACAAATAAAACGAGAGAGAGCGAGCTGAGAATGCGTGAGAGTCAAAGTAAACGATCATATGCTCGTAAATAAACATCGAACATATGATCGTAAACAAATAATGCAACGGCGGAATAGAAATGTCATCGGACTTTGTTGCGATGACGTCAGAGGAATGCACCAGCAGTTAAGTTGTTGGCTGATGCGGGCGGGCGGAATGCATAAAGCATTACCGAAAATAAGAAGAACAAAAAGAAACGAAAAATTCTCACGCATGAGAACTATGAACAGCTCGTGGGCTAAAGCGGGAGGACGGCAATGCATAAGCATTGCCGAAATAATAAATACACACACACACATACGCAACCAATCGAAAGCCACGCTCAGAGAGCAGCTTTCGGAATAGCTTGTAGGCTAACCAAGAATTGCGCTCAGAGTATACGATCGGCTCGTGAGCGGGAGAGTAACGGCCGAGAGAGCGTTGCTACGCGTGTATGGGTGAGCAGTGATGGATGTGAGAGCGCCGCTTAACATGTGTGGGTGTATCAGCGGCAAATTGATGGATAGTTTGACAGCCACTGGAAAGTGGCTGCAACAACTAAAACGAATTCTCAATAACTAAAACGAAGAGAGATTTATGAAGGCGGTTAATTTGAATAAAATCAAATTAAATTACAACAAAAAGGGGTGAATTAATGTTAATTGGAAAACATTATCGTTTATTTATATATAATTTACATTTATATTTTCAGTATGTATTGTTTTATAGTTCTTTATGTTTTCTTATATTTATTCAATTTAGCCATGTATCTCATTTAGTTACTCATTTATATTTAGGTTGTAAATTCATTATATTGTATTAGGAAAAATTGTTATTTACTCTTAAATACAAAAAGAGAGATGCATGTTGGGTAAAAGTGGTGGCAGTGGCGAAAATCACGGGGCCAGCGCGAGACCAGGAGAGAGCCAAAAAGGAGACGCCGTTGGCAACCGAGGCTGGGAATGCAGCTAATTAGGAAGTGGCGCATACGAAGTGAAAGAATTTCACCATGCATAGCAACAAGAAAGCTATGCTGGATGAGCGGCAGAGAAAGCCGATCAAAGGAAACGAGCGATGGAAAGTTTTCAAGATAAAGCGAAAACTGATGGAAAAGTACCCGTAACGGGTCAGAAGTTCACCACGCGTCCTGATTGGGTCAAGATGCCTATAAATACGCACGGCTGAGACCAGAGGGATAACTAGTGCGTGAGTGAAAGTTATGAAAAGCGAAGTACCAAGTGAAGAAACAAAAAGTGAAGTCTAAAAGCGAAGTTAAAAATCAAGTAAAATCGGCAGAAAAGAACGACATCCTGAGAGATCAATAGAAGTGAGTCCTTGGGGGAATCGGCGGTCAAGCAAAGGGTAACTACAAGCAGTGAATTAAAGACTAGGAGTTATTCCTAGCATCAAAGAGAAGACTAGGAGTTATTCCTAGCAATTAGTCAAAGACTAGGAGTTATTCCTAGCACCAATAAAAAGACTAGGAGTATTCCTAGCATCAGCAGAAAAGACTAGGAGTTATTCCTAGCAGCCAGGCAAAGACTAGGAGCTATTCCTAGCACTATAGGAAAGACTAGGAGTATTCCTAGCACAGATAGGAAGACCAGGAGTATTCCTGGCACAGGCAGGATCGACTAGGAGTATTCCTAGCACAGAGTAGGCAAGACCAGGAGTATTCCTGGCACAGTGGGGGAAGACTAGGAGTTATTCCTAGCAAATTTTAGGAGATTAGCAGTGATAAGGATAGAAAGGCAAGACCAGGAGTATTCCTGGCAACATAACCAAATTAGCTGCCAAAGTTATTCTCGCTTGATCATCCAAATTTCCAAATATTGGACGCGCATCATCAGCAGTAACCACTGACAGCAATCTTTGCCACCGCCATCCAAAAAGCCACACGATAATATTTATAAAAATCCAAATTATTAATAAAACCACCAATTTGCATACTCAAAATTTCAACAACAAAATCTTATTATTTCACCAGCGCACATATAAATTTGTTGTGCCGATCCTCGACACCTGAAATCCGGCTCTGCGAACAACAGGACGAAAAAGGATCGTTACAAACTATCAAAAAAAAAAAAAAAGCAAAGAAATATATATATATATATATATATATATATATATATATATATATATATATATATATATATATATATATATATATATATAAAATACAAAAATTGGAAAATACAACTTAATCAAAGTTAAACAGCAACATCATCGTTCGCACGAAATTCGTGGTGACAATGGCTCTAAAACTGTAAGAATCGTACGCACTCAGCGTGATAAAAAAAAGAATAATGAATTTAAGATCAGCTATTGGTCAATTTATGCGTATACGCATAAAGAAAAGAGAAATTGCATTTGCAATATCATACGCATACATAAATTGAGAAAGTGCACTCGCAACATCACATGCGCAGGTGCGGCGAATTCGCTAGAGAGCACTCACACGCACAGTGTAGGTGTGAGTGCATACGAAATGCACGCACTACGTGGGTGATAATGCACACGAAATTGCAACGAAAGCCGAAGATGCGTAAGCAGCGTTTGAGCCGAGGCGATGCGAGGTTTCGCGGTCAACGCTGCCAGAAACGAAAATCACTTTAAGTCATCTTTCAACATGAGCGCACGCAGGAATTATGCAAAGGAGGAGGCTTTGCAGTTGTTGGCATCGCCATACGTGTCGCAGGAGGAGGTCGATGGCGATGATCCGGTCCCAGAGGTGCCGAAAGGCCACCCACACCCCATATCAACGTAAATCCGGCGTTTTACGCACAATTTTGTAGGTCGGAAGACGATGCGTCGCCAGAACCAACGGTGAATCCGGCGTTCTGGGACGAGTTCTGTGAACCCCACTCGAGCGACGAAGAACCAGAAGGGTTCGACTACTGGCAGGAGGCCGCCGCGGATGTGCCAATAGAGGAGAAACGGCCACCGACGACATCCCTGGGCCACCAAGACGTGACCAGTGAATGGAGTCGGTGCGCCATGGAGACGTCTGGGTGCACCGGGCCACCACAGTATTTCAGTGGACGGATCCGGCACAAGCGCCACAAAAACAGCCACAACAGCAGCCTGAGGCCTTCCAGGGCCAAAAAGGGCAACCAACGCAGCAGCCACACCCGCGAGATTCGCGATGGCTAAAACGCCAACTGTCGGCACCGGCCGAAAGCAAAAGACCACAAAGACCTGCTTTCGTCAGGCAGAGGTCTGTGCCAGTGCTCAGGGCACCAAAGGTGGCGCGAGATCGAAGAAATCGGGTGGCCACTGGCAGTGGTAATAGCCGTACAAGCAATGGGTGGTGTGGGTCGGCCGAGTGCGATATCGCATTAGGATGGCGAGGGAGCGAACACGGGTGTTGGAGGAGGTGCTGTAGGTTTAAGGATAGGGTAATAAATTAAATAAGTTAGTTGTAGGAGAAAAATATTGGAATATAGGGAAATAAGTTAGTTGTAGGAGAAGACATTGGAATATAGGGAAATAAGTTAGTTAGTAGGTGATAAGTATGAAGTATAGCGTAGGATGTAAATATAAGGTATAGATTAGGAGAATAAAGCAAGCAAGTCGTCCCTGCCGACGTTGAGAATACCCTGAACCAACTGATTCCCCAAAAACTGCTCTAGTAATTCGTTTTTTCTAAATTGCGGGGGCGGAGTGGGCGTGGCAAAAAGTTTAAACTTTCTTAATTTGCGTAGGCACTAAACAAAAGTTCGAACACCCTCGAAATCGCAATCAATTCGAAACGAAATTTCCTTTAACATGCAGCAGCAGCGAACGCATGCTATCTCGCTCTTCCTTATCTGCCAATGTCGCCTTGGCAATTCAGTACAAAATGCAAATGGCTATATCTCCGATGTTTATCGTCCGATTTGAACGAAACTTGGCCAGTTTGACTATATATTCATGTCTACCAAATAAGGTATTCGGTATCTTTAATACAGCTGTAGTAAATTTATTTTAAAATTTTCTTTTTTCATTTGCGGGGGCGGAAGTGGGCGTGGCTAAAATTTGAAACAAACTTGATCTGCCTAGGCATAAGACGGATGTTCACACCGAATTTGGTAGCTCTAGCTTTTCTAGTCTCCGTGATCTAGGTGTTCATACGGACGGACGGACGGACAGACGGACAGACGGACAGACGGACAGACGGACGGACAGACGGACATGTCTCAATCGACTCGGCTGTTGATGCTGATTAAGAATATATATACTTTATGGGGTCGGAAACGTAAACAAATGCTCGTAAACAAATGTCGAACATATGATCGTAAACAAATAATGCAACGGTAGTACAATGACGTCAGGGGAATGTACAAGCAATTGGCTTGTTGGCTGAAGCGGGCGGAACAACAAGGAAAACGAAAGAATTCTCACGCACACATACGCGTGAGAATTCGGAACAGCTTGTGGGCTGACGCGGGCGGGCGGCAATGCATAAGCATTGCCGAAATAATAATTATTCACACCCACACACGAACATAACCGAAAGCTACGCTCAGAGAGCAGTGTTCGGAGCAGCTTGTTGGCTGAAGCGGGCGGGCGGCAATGCATAAGTATTGCCGAAATAATAATCACTCATTCAGCCGAAAGTCCTAGTAGCTATGGCAGTCTCCCCTTGTTGCTTAAGATTTATCTTTAAGCTCACAGTGTAAATAATAATAATAAATAATAATAATAAATCGCGGGGCCAGCACGAAACAAAGAGAAAGCAAAAGGAGACGCCGTTGGCAACCGAGGCTGGGAATTCAGCAGAATATAAGGCGACGCAGATGAAGTGAAAGAATTTCACCATGCATAGCAACGAGAGAGCAACATTGCGAGCTATGCTGGACGAGCAGCAGAGAAAGCCGATCGAAAGTAACAAGCGATGGAAAGTTTTCGACACAAAACGAAAACGAATGGAAAAGTACCCGTAACGGGTCAGGAGTTCACCACGCGTCCTGATTGGGTCAAGATGCCTATAAATACGCACGGCTGCGACCAGAAGGACAATTAGTGCGTGAGTGAAAGTTCTCAAGGCGAAGTAACAAGTGAACAAATCAAAAGTGAAGTCAAGAAGTGAAGTTCCAAGTTTAGTGAGATTAACGAGGGAATCCAACTTCTGCGAGATTAGCAAAGTTGAGACCTGACGGAAGTCTACGACCAAGCGAAGGGTAATTGCAAGCAGAAATAAAGACTAGGAGTTATTCCTATTGCACAGAAATAAAGACTAAGAGTTATTCCTAGCATTGAAGTAAAGACTAGGAGTTATTTCTAGCATTAAGGCAAAGCCTAGGAGTTATTCCTAGCCTTGAAATAAAGACTAGGAGTTATTCCTAGCATCAATTAAAGACTAGGAGCTATTCCTAGCATTCAGTTAAAGACTAGGAGCTATTCCTAGCACCACAGGAAAGACTAGGAGTACTCCTAGCACAGTTAGGAAGACCAGGAGTAGTCCTGGCACAGGCAGGATCGACTAGGAGTATTCCTAGCACAGATTAGGGAAGTCCAGGAGTATTTCTGGCATAGTGGGGGAAGACTAGGAGACATTCCTAGCACCTTTTAGGAGAATAGCAGTGATTAGGGTAGAAAGGCAAGACCAGGAGTATTCCTGGCAATACAAAAAAAAACATCTGCAAAAATTATTCTCTCTTGGTCACCGAATGTTCTGAACATTGGACTCGCAACATCAATACTAACGACTGATGCCAATCTCTGCCATCGCTATCCAAAAACCACGCCATAATAACTGCAAACATCATTAAAGAAAAACAATCAAGAGAAATCAATAAAACACCGACTTGCATCCTCAAATTTAACCTCAAAGTCTTATCATTTCACCAGCGCACATATAAATTTGTTGTGCCAAACTTCGACACTTGAATAAGGATCGTTACAAAATATAAAATTATCGCGAATCAGAAAAAAAACAAAACAGAAATATATATACATAAATATAAACGTAAATACGAAATTGAATCGAAATCAAAGTTAAAGCAATCGGCAACATCATCATACACACAAAATACGTGTTGACAATGGCTCTAAAACTGTGGGATTCGCACGCACTCATCGTGATATTAAAACAAAAAATATATATATATATTGTAAGGAATTTTTCCGGCTGGGGTACAACTCTCAGTCTCCCCAGGGTCTTCCATTATAGATTATTTATAATAGAATGCCGAGACCGGAGATCTGATCGAGCTACAGTGAGTGTTAATACTGCATATCTATGCTATCGCTAGGAATGCACTACAGGAAGAATAAGAGATAGAAAGAGACAGAAACTTGAAACAAATGCATGCGGACATACAGTTCGGTTAGGGTACAACCCGGACACCGAACTACAATTAAGCTACTAAAATACAAGGTCACGATAGGGAAACATAAAGCTAAGTCGGTTAAGGTATAACCTGGACACCGACTTAACCCAACATAACATATGGATGTCCCAGGACTTAAGTTGAGGTCGATTAGGGTACAACCCGGACATCGATCACAACATAAATCCTGGTCACATGCCAATGGATATCAGTCGCCATCACAGTCAACAAGGGTACAACCCGGACGTTGGCTGTGTGGCGACCCAATACCCCGGCACACTACAAATAAACACTACACTCTCCTCGGCATTGGATAGGGTACAACCCGGATGCCAATGCCAGAGGAGAAACACATACTATAGTGACACACACACACACCAAGGAATGGGATCAGGGAAAGGATAGGAGATGATGTTAGTCCCAGTCTAGTTTCACCCCAATAATTGTGACATCTTTGCTTTAACACTTTACAAACTTTATTGTAGATTTATTCATTATAATTCTTTGGCTAAATGCCACCTAACCACACTCTAAATAGGTATCTATAGGTATGGGATCAAAGGGGAGGGCAGCTATGGGACCACATGGCCGACTCACCCGCTATCCTGTTCCACATACACTTAACACGTATCTCCTGGTATGATCGGCAGCGTCGCTCTTTCCTTGCGGATTTTCTTTGCACTAAATTTGTTTGTGACTTGTCCTTAATTATCCTTTTCTGATAAGGGCCGGCTGTGGGTCCTTGCACTTTATTAATTACACTTTGACACTTCTTTGCACTTTTATTCTCCCGACTGTCTCCTTTAAGGGTGGTTCGCGTAATGATTTTTTTGCTCAACCATTACGCAGTCGCTGACCGCTCTTTTTCGGGCTTTCGACTTTTCCTCTGCCCAGGCTCTGCTTCTGCCGACTGCGACACGCGCTCTTTCAATCGTTGTTACCATGACAACCGATTCTGTCGCGACATGCGTCGGCGTCAGAATCGTCACGTACGCATTTTTCGGTCCCGTTGCAACCAAAATAATAGAAACTGCGCAAAAGCAACGTCGACAAATTCGTGCAAGTCCCGTTGGGCTTGCATGTGTGTGTGTGTGTGTGTGTATATATGCGGCCGGCTAAATGCCACTGCGCAATTAATTTTGTATATAAGCGGGCATACCTAAAGAGAAACTTATGTACCTATGTATATATATACGCATGTGTACATGGCAATGAGCGTATACATAAATAGTAATGTACCTAGAGATGAGACGATTAATTAAGACACAAGTCAGAGTATTTAGGGTTGAGCTTAATGACTTATTATTATCTATTGGTTTGAAATAACAATATGAGATTTTCTGAGCCTCGTAATTGTGGCGTGGTGCCAAATTGGCACTTCGTCACACCTCCCCCTTACCTAGGGTAAGCAGGGCCGATGTAGTTGATGGTGACCTGCTGGGTCTTGGTCACCCGTACCCCGTACACGCTGCCGGCTGCTTCACACTTAAACTTTCGTTCTCGTTGTCGTTTTTGGCACTCCTCCACTTGCTGAACGAGTTGGCGTGGTAGTAGCTCCTGCACGCCCCTAGTTCGCCATCCCAGTGGGATAGCCTGCCAGGCGTGGATACGGCTAACACTCGGAACGTTATCGGCATCCGTCGGTTGTTTTGAGCTTGAGTCACCCTGCAGGCTCATCGGCTGAGGTGACGGTGACTGAGGTGGCGATATATCCTCAAAGTGGGGATAGGTTGATGGCTGGGCGCCCCCTCCCTCTGACGGGCCGTCTGAGTCGTAGCTGACGGGGTTGTATGGCCGTGACATGTTCCCGAAGTCGGGTTCGATGTTGGGCGGTGGCAGCTGTACCGTTTCGCCGGTCTCTGGGTCCGTATAGTCCAGGTGCGATGGGCTACGGTTATTCCTCCATGGCTCGGAGATAGATGTGGTGTCGTCTTCTGCTTCCTGGGGGTCGGCTGCTTCGTTTGGCGATACGAGACGCCGGGGAGAGTTGACCCTCTGGGGATCAGGAGGCGCGGCGCTCTCTTCATCCTTGGTGGCCGGTGGCGACGGGACCCAGCCCCTATAGCCGGGGAAATGCCCCGGGTCGAAGCACGCTATATCGGATAGCTCCATGGCTCGACTCAACACGTCCACCCTAGTGACCACGGCTCTTTCGGGTGCATCCACTATCCGCCAGCAATGGATAGGCTCCTGTGGAGGTAAATTGCTGGACGAAAATGCTGAGGGGTCCTTGTTGCTCGCTACCTCGGTTGCCGCTGAGAGGATGTGCGGTATTGGAGGATCGTGTTCCCTTGCCAGTTCAATGGTGGCTGACGTCTTGGCGACTTCAGCTTCCCAAGCTGCTACCACGTCTTCGATGACACCCACTATTTCATTGACGCTGAATTGGCGTGCCATCGTACGACTGGGGAAAAGAAAGGTGTTAGATACTCTGACTGGAGACGGTGCCCTATATTGGATTGGTGGGGGGCCTAACAGACTAACGTGTGTGGTTTACATGAATGAGATGCTTATGACTATGATACAATGTGAGCTTAAATGTAATAATATGAATGAGTATTTTGCGTGTGTATGCATGGTCAGACTTGCCGTGACTTTGAGACCCCCCAACGGGGGACAGGGACGTTGGGAAGGCGCACCTTCCATCAAGTGGCCCCTGCGAATTGATTCGTCTCTGTTAGGATGACTCCGGCGGTCTTCTGTGTTTAGTTGCTGACGCCCATGGGCTGGCTCAACGCGATCGTAGATTTAATTTGCTCTTCCTCTTGGCTGCTGGGTTCGTCTGGTTGTATAGACTTCAGGTCGTCTATGTTCGCCGTGCGTCTGCGTCTGCTGTTGATTTCTTGTAACCGGACGATGTTTCTGGAAATAAACTTGATTATTTTGTAAGGACCGTCGAACTTTGGGGCCAATTTAGCTGCGAAGCCCTCGGAGGCTTTGGACAGGTGGTGTTGCTTCAGGAGGACCAGATCTCCAACCGCTGGTCGCCAGTTTCTACGTCGCAAATTGTAGTGACGTCATTGCTCCATTGCAGCTCGTTGTATGTTCTCTTGGGCCATGGTAAAAACGTCTGCCATGCGTCGTGTTCGTACTTCCGGGGACCAGGGTGTGGTGCCAAATCCTGGTGTAACCTCGTCGTACAGTGCTCCAGGGATGCGGGGTTCCTTGCCCAGCACGAGGAACGCTGGTGTAAATGCTGTCGAATCGCATACCCTTGAATTTATTGCCAATGTAAATGCGGGTAGAAAGTGATCCCAGTTACTCTGCTTTTCGCCCAGGTATTGAGCTATCATGGTCTTCACGGTGCGATTGGCTCTCTCGGTAGGATTTTGACGTGGTGTGTACGGTGCGGTGTACTGGATTTCTACTCCAGCTCGTTGACAAAGTTCTTTGAAGGTGCGACTGGTGAACTGTGTTCCATTGTCGCAGACCAAAGTGCGTGGGGCTCCAAAGTGTCCGATAATTCGCTCCCGAAATGCGTGTTCTAATGAAGCGGCGGTGGCTTTACGCAGAGGTACCAGCTCCACCCATCTGCTGTATGCATCTAAGAAAACCAATAGAACAGTGTTACCTTGCTTTGATCTGGGGAGAGGTCCAACAAAATCTGCACACACTGTGTTGAATGGCTCTGACACTTGACGAGTGAACATTTTCCCAGCTGGCTTCATTTGGTTCACTTTATATTTTTGGCATTGAAGACAGTTGCGCACGTGTCGCTTTACATCGCGGAAAAACCCAGGCCAGTAGTATTTCTGGGAAACTCTGAGTACTGTCTTGCGGATTCCCAGATGGCCTGCGGTGGGCTTGTCGTGACACTCGCATAATACTCGCTGACGAGCTTCCTTCGGCACGCATAGCTTTCATGGTATGGATTCATCTTCGTCGGGGTGATGAATTCTCCTTCGGTATAGTTGCCCACCTTCGTAGTGAAAATCAGGGAACTGCTCTGGTTGTGCTTCTACTTGTAGCTTTATTTTATTCCACCATGGACACTCCGGCAGAGTATCCTGAATTGAATTTAGTACTTCCAATGGTTGTCGAGACAGGGCGTCGGCTACGACGTTTAACTTTTCTCGGCGGTATTGTATGTCGAATTCATACTGTTGTAGTTCGAGTGCCCATCTCGCTATACGACCTGTGGGATTATCTATTGAGTTGAGCCACTTCAAGGCCTGATGACCCGTGATGACTTCGAATTTATATCCTTCCAGATAACAGCGTAGTTTGCGAATTGCCCAGACTATAGCGAGACACTCCTTCTCGGTGGCTGAGTAATTCTCTTCAGGAGCAAGGAGGCGTCTGCTGGCGTAGGCGATGACCCGTTCTGTTCCTTCTTGATACTGGGTTAATACTGCGCCCAAACCATAGTCGCTGGCATCTGTCTGCAAGTAGAATTTAGAGTTAAAATCGGGGCAGGCCAAGATCGGGGCTGTTGTCAATCGTAATTTCAATTCGTCGAAGGCTTGTTGTCGCTCTGCATCCCATTTCCATTTAATGTTTTTCTTCAGCAATACGGTGATAGGCTGTATTATGCTAGAAAACTCTGGAACAAATCTGCGATACCAAGACGCGATGCCCAAACATCGTCAAAGTTGGCGTACATTGGTCGGCGGAGCCAATTCCCGGACAGCTGCTATTTTCTCGGGGTCAGTATGGATGCCGTGCTCACTGACCACATGTGCTAAGAATTGTATTTTGCGTCTAAAGAATCTACACTTGGCTTTGTTGATCCGTAACTTGGCTTCTCTGAGGCGTCGAAAAACTTCTTGCAGGTGAGTTGTATGTTCTTCCAATGTCCTTCCGATGACGATGATGTCGTCTAGATACGCGAAGGCAAATGGATCCATCTCGGGTCCAATCACGCTATCTAAGGCGCGTTGGAATGTTGCTGCCGCGGAATGTAACCCGAAAGGCATAACTTTCCATTGAAACAGGCCACGACCTGGGACTGTGAACGCTGTGCATTCCCGACTTGCTTTGGCCAGTGGTATTTGCCAATAACCACTTTTGAGGTCCAGTGTAGAGATAAACTGAGCGTTGCGAAGTTTTTCCAGAATATGATTGATCCTGGGCAGAGGGTATGCATCTCGTATAGACTGCGCGTTGAGCTGCCTGAAATCGATACACATACGCGTCTCTCCGGTTTTCTTGCCAACTAGCACTATGGGTGCGCTATGGGGGCTCTTTGATGGTTCGATGCGGTCTTCGGCTAGTAACTGGTCCACGGTGTCATTGATGATCTTCTGCTGTGCCGGATTGCGAGGGTAATAACGTTGCTTGATTGGTTTGTCATCCTTCATAGTGATGACGTGCTCCGCGATGTGGGTGACACCTTGTAATGTGTCGAACTTTGGTAATTCCTGTGATAGAAACTCGTTGATGATTTTATTTACTCTCGCGTCTTCGGAGTATTCTGGCTCTGGAGATATCATGGTGCTTTCCATTCTTGTCATGGGCTTGGATGCTATTAAGTTGAGTTTGTCTATTCTGACTGGTGATTTCTCGATGACTGGTTGACGAAATGGGTTATTAATGACGGCTTTATCTGAAACAGGAGGTAGGGCCGTGTTTTGGATCCGTTTTTCCTCCGGTAACACTTCCATTGGAGAGCTTGGGGATTCATTGATGATTGACTGAGTCTGGTTGTTGCTGGTTAAGGTACTCGATGGTTGTGAGGTAGCGCTGCCACTGGCGAATGATCCAAGCAGGGCGTTTTGCATAGGTTCTAACTGTAGATAGCTTTCCCCGCACTGGATTATGGTCCGAGTGCCGCGCAGGAAATCAGTGCCCAGGATCAATTGGTCCATAATACCTGGTAATACCAGCAATGGTATTTTTACTTGTGTCGTCCCCAGGCATATCTCAGCTTCGATAGCCTGGGTGATTTCCTTTCTTGATCCATCGGCTAAGTTGATAGGGGTGTGTATTTGTTTCCAGTTCCCATTGGTACCGATCTGCTGAGCCAGTGAACTGTGTATGAAGCTCCTAGTGGCTCCAGTGTCGAGGGTGGCGCTCACTTCCAATCCGTTGACCTGGACTAAGGCGATGAGGTGACCCTTGTCGAATTGAAGTCTACTTACATTTGGGGCTGGCTCGGCGCTTTCTTCGTTCGATCCCCTGTCGAACGTAGGCGCCCGGCGTTTCCCGACCGGCGACAGCAGTCGATGGTTCGTATATCGCGTTTTCCGCATTCCCAACAGAACAGTATCCTTGGATTGTTGCATTGCTTTGCGAAGTGGTCTGGTTTGCCGCAGTTACGGCAAGCACGGTAAGTATCTACTGGTGCCTCCAATACTTGGTAGAAGTGTGAATAACTGGTTGATTTTTCAGTAGAGGGCAAAGCTGGCTTATGGGTGCTTCTGTTATTAACGGGGTTAACTTTACGTCCACTGGTAAATTGTTGCCCATGGTTGCTTGATGTGTACGAAGTGTTTGCCTGGCCGGAAAAAGATGAGTCGAATCTCTTAGAACTTTGACCACGCAGGGTCTCGAAATTCACTATTAACTGGGTTAACTTCTGCAGGTTATGAAAATCCATACGGCGGGTGTGCAATTGGTAGTCCGGCAATAAATTGTCATACATACGCTGTAACTCCTGTTCTTCTGTATAATGAGCTCTCCTCATCCTTAAACGTAGTTCTATCAAGTATGCCTTGAATGGTTCGCCAGGGCGCTGTCTCCGCGTACGGATGGCATCTTCCAGTTGTTCAAAGTATCTGGGCGGCAGAAAGAAATCTAAAAATTCTCTTCTAAAATTAGCCCATGAGGCGTCTAGCCGACCGCTAGTTTGCCACCATCCTTCGGCTCGTCCCGAAAATAAGATGGGCATCATATTAGGGAGCCATTCGGTGCTGATGCGATATGTACTAGCCCTTGCTTCAAGTGTTTCCAAGAAATATAATGGATCTGCGGTCCCATCAAAATGAAGACCCCATTTGGACACTTTCTCTATGAGATTAGTGTAACTGGTATTCTGAGCCTGTGGGTGTAGATCTGTTGTAGCCATGCTGCTAGTGAACGCTGGTATCTGTAATAATTTTCCATCGGTATCTTGGTTAAGAGATGCGTGTCTCTCCGTTGAGTACTCCTTGTCAGTATGTCGGGCGGGTGACACAGGACGTGAACGTGGTTTAACTTCTAGACCTTTATCGAGGCTGGCTGCTTGTCCGTATTGTGATTCTAGTTCTGCTAGCCGGGAGAGTACCTCTGGTTTATGGTCTTCTCTGGATGCAAAGCTAGAGAACCGGCTTCTCATTTCCTCAACTGAACCGCCAGGGGTCAGTCCGAACTCGACGAAGAAGCTTTCAAGCTCGGCTTTACGACGATATGTTATCCATTTGACTCCCATGTTACTAATGTTTTTTTTTTTTTTTTGTAGAAAAGCGTTGCAAATAAACACTAGCTGAAAGTGAAGGATTAATTCAAAGGGCAATAAATCAAATTCGGGACAACAAAAATAATTGTATTATCACTGAACGAGGTATTATTGCATGCTGCTGCACCGTAGTCGATATACTTTTTAATTGTTAGTTGGAAGATTGCAGATGAGTTATTATTATGTGCTGAATATCCTTGTATTATCCTGGTTGGCCGAGTAGGCTGTGAGATGGTCAACACTTCTAGTATTTGAACATTGCTTAGTTCGATCCTTGCTATGCTCAATCGTCGTTGGTTATCCTTACTGGTGAACGTCGGGTTAGTTATGCTTGGGTATAGTTGAATATCCTTGCCAGTGAACGTTGGTTGTAATTATCCTTGCTGTATATCCTCGGTGAACGTTGGTTTTTAATTATCCTTGCTGTATATCCTTGCTGTATATCCTCGGTGAACGTTGGTTTTTAATTATCCTTGCTGTATATCCTTGCTGATGTTTTGATAATTATACTTGGTTATCGTTGAATATCCTTGCTGATGAACGTTGGTTTAATTATTCTTACTGTAGATCCTTGCTGGTGAACGTTGGTTTAATTATCCTTGGTTATATCTTTGCTGGTAAACGTTGGTTTGATTATCCTTGCTGGTAAATATTGGTTTGATTATCCTTGCTGGTATCCTTGAATATCCTTTGTAAAGGATCGCGGTTGACTGTCGGTGTTCATTCGTTGAAGGCTCGCGGCTGACTTTTGTTGTTGACTCGTTAAAAGCTCGAGGCTGACTGTTGTTGTTGACTCGTTAAAAGCTCGAGGCTGACTGTCCTCTCTGATACTATGGCTCGCCTTTTATCCGCTTCAAAATCAGATTGAAGAAACTTGTGCCGTTATTAAACGTTCGTATTCCTTCATTCTTCGTCTCATTCGGTGCATTCTGGTCTTGACGCCAAGCTCGTCGACCAATGAGAACCCAAAAGCAAACCTCTCCCTTTCTCTCCCAGGCGAATAGAACTACCGTTGCAGTTGCTACTGTTGCTTTGTCTAACTTCTTTGTAAAAAATTTTTTCTCTGTGCCTGCGTTGTTTTGCTGTGGCTGTACCTGAACGGCGTCATGGAAAATTTCCATCGTTGTTTCTCTTTCTGCTTGTTTCTTAACGGTGCTTTCTGTCGCTGATTCTACTGCTTCGGCTGCCGTAACTCTGCCGGGTCCATAGGCTATGTCATTGGCTATGCGAATGGTTCTATCGCTGACTAACTAGTTATAATTTTCTGTCGCTGATTCTACGTGTACTCTACCGTAACTCTGCTGCGTTAATTAGCTTTGTTGATGGTTATGTACGTCGTTCTATCGCTGACTCTAGAAATATAATTTTCTGTCGCTGATTACACTGTCTACTCTATCGTGATTCTGCCGGACATATTAGCTCTATCGGTGATTATGTCGACGGTCCTATCGCTGACTAACAAACTGCTGCGTTGCTTTGCTGGATTTCGTTTGGGATAAAGGAAACAAATGGGGATATGTGCAAATATGGGAACACAGGGATACATGTATGTGGGCCAACATATACGGTGAACACAAAATGATAGATATACACATATATATAAAAAAAAAATTCTTTTTATATAAATAAAATTTTACACTTTCCAATGCGGGTATACAAGCATTCCTGTGGCATATGAAACTCCCGCGATATGGGTTATGGTGGTTCTTTACGCCACGCAGATGACAGGCTCGTGAAACAATTACATATGCATGCATATATACATATATATGCATAAATAAAAATTTAAATTTCACCTTGTTACATTACAAAAAAAATATTTGGTGTATTAAATGATTTTTTTCTTACATTTTCTCTCTCTTGTAATGCAACAAAATTAGGCAAAATTTTCCCAAAATATATATACGATGTTCTCTTCAAATCTCGGGTCCCTGCTCGGGCGCCATCTGTAAGGAAGTTTTCCGGCTGGGGTACAACTCTCAGTCTCCCCAGGGTCTTCCATTATAGATTATTTATAATAGAATGCCGAGACCGGAGATCTGATCGAGCTACAGTGAGTGTTAATACTGCATATCTATGCTATCGCTAGGAATGCACTACAGGAAGAATAAGAGATAGAAAGAGACAGAAACTTGAAACAAATACATGCGGACATACAGTTCGGTTAGGGTACAACCCGGACACCGAACTACAATTAAGCTACTAAAATACAAGGTCACGATAGGGAAACATAAAGCTAAGTCGGTTAAGGTATAACCTGGACACCGACTTAACCCAACATAACATATGGATGTCCCAGGACTTAAGTTGAGGTCGATTAGGGTACAACCCGGACATCGATCACAACATAAATCCTGGTCACATGCCAATGGATATCAGTCGCCATCACAGTCAACAAGGGTACAACCCGGACGTTGGCTGTGTGGCGACCCAATACCCCGGCACACTACAAATAAACACTACACTCTCCTCGGCATTGGATAGGGTACAACCCGGATGCCAATGCCAGAGGAGAAACACATACTATAGTGACACACACACACACCAAGGAATGGGATCAGGGAAAGGATAGGAGATGATGTTAGTCCCAGTCTAGTTTCACCCCAATAATTGTGACATCTTTGCTTTAACACTTTACAAACTTTATTGTAGATTTATTCATTATAATTCTTTGGCTAAATGCCACCTAACCACACTCTAAATAGGTATCTATAGGTATGGGATCAAAGGGGAGGGCAGCTATGGGACCACATGGCCGACTCACCCGCTATCCTGTTCCACACACACTTAACACGTATCTCCTGGTATGATCGGCAGCGTCGCTCTTTCCTTGCGGATTTTCTGTGCACTAAATTTGTTTGTGACTTGTCCTAAATTATCCTTTTCTGATAAGGGCCGGCTGTGGGTCCTTGCACTTTATTAATTACACTTTGACACTTCTTTGCACTTTTATTCTCCCGACTGTCTCCTTTAAGGGTGGTTCGCGTAATGATTTTTTTGCTCTCCCATTACGCAGTCGCTGACCGCTCTTTTTCGGGCTTTCGACTTTTCCTCTGCCCAGGCTCTGCTTCTGCCGACTGCGACACGCGTGCAAGTCCCGTTGGGCTTGCATGTGTGTGTGTGTATGTGTATATATGCGGCCGGCTAAATGCCACTGCGCAATTAATTTTGTATATAAGCGGGCATACCTAAAGAGAAACTTATGTACCTATGTATATATATACGCATGTGTACATGGCAATGAGCGTATACATAAATAGTAATGTACCTAGAGATGAGACGATTAATTAAGACACAAGTCAGAGTATTTAGGGTTGAGCTTAATGACTTATTATTATCTATTGGTTTGAAATAACAATATGAGATTTTCTGAGCCTCGTAATTGTGGTGCCAAATTGGCACTTCGTCACAATATAAAATCATACAGGATCAGCGATTAGTCAATTTATGCGTTACGCATAAAGTAAAGCGAAATTGCATTCTCAATATCACACGCACGCATCAAATGAGAAAGTGCACTCTCAATATCACATGCACAGGTGCGGCGAATTCGCGAGAGAGCACTCACACGCACAGTGTAGGTGTTAGAGCGTACGAAATGCACGCACTACGTGGGTGAGAATGCACACGAAATTGCAATAAAAGCCTAAGAGGCGTAAGCAGCGTTTGAACAGAGACAATGCGAGGTTTCGCGGTCAACGCTGATAGAAACATGACTCACTATTTAAAAGTCAATCATTATGAGTGGACGCAACCAAAACGAAAATGAGGAGGCTTTGCAGTTACTGGCATCGCCGTATGTGCCGGAGGAGGAGTCCGATGGCGAGGACCCTGTCCAATTAGGGCCGGTAATCGTCAACTCCTCCGACGAGGAAGAGGACGTGAGGAGTGAAGCAGAGGAGGAAGAAGAGGGGGAGGAATTTGAAGATGGGGGCATTGTGGCCGACAGCTTGGCAAGGCTGTTCGCTTAAGTGGAGGAGGAACTGCGAAGAATGGGGGCTCAAATTGAGGATGAGCCAGTAAATGCACTCCAGATGGAGGTGGATGATGTGGTCGACTTGGTGTCGAAAGAGACTGGGCAATGGCAACCAGCAAGGCCACCTACACCCCATGTAAACGTTAACGCGGCATTCTATGCCGAATACTGTAGACCAGAAGGAGCACCGTCGCCAGTGCCGTCAATAAATCCGGCGTTTTGGAGCGAATAGCTTGAATGATGAGGAGCCGGATGAATTCAACTACTGGCAGGAGGCAACGGAGGAGCCAATGGAGGAAGAGGCTCACACGGGCACCGACAACGCCCCTGAACCTCTGCGGCGGGACCAGTGGGTGGAGTCGGAGCGCCAAGCAGAGGTTTGGGTGCACCGGACAACCACGGTATTTCAGTGGGCGGAGCCGGCACAACCGCCACAGCAACAGCAACAACAGCCTCAAGCCTGCCAGGGCCAAAAAGGGCTTCAGCAGCAACTACAACAGCAGCCTCAAGCCTGCCAGGGCAAAAAAGGGCTTCAGCAGATTCAACAACAACCACAGCAAACGCAACAACATCTGCCACACCATCCGCGGGATCCGCGGCGTCTGGCACATCAAGTATCAGCACCGGCGGAACGGCAGGCGCCACCTAGGCCTGCGCTTAACAGGCAGAGGTCAGTGCCAGTGCCCTCAGGGCACCAGAGGTGGAAGAGATTGGGTGGCCACTGGCAGTGGTGATCGCGGTCCAAGCGATGGGCGGTGGGGCTCGCCAGGCCCGTGTGGTTTGGGTCGGGCAGGTGCGTTACCGCATAAGAATGGCGAGCACGAGTGCTAGAGGAGGTGCTATAGGAGAAAAAATTGAAGTATAGGGTAATAAAAAAATATATGTAAGTTAGTTAGTAGGAGAAAATATTGAAGTATAGGGTAATAAATAAATATAAGTTAGTTAGTAAGAAGAAAATAGTGAAGTATAGGTTTAAGGTAAATTATCAAGAAAAGATGCAGAATGAGCCAAGCATGTTAATAAAATAAAACAAGTTTTATGGAAGAAAACATGCTCAACACCTGCCAAAATATCAGAAAAGAAGCTTCGATGAATCGTCAAGTTGGAAAAGATGCCTACAGTGACCGAAAAAAAAGGGAAAGTAATGATGCGAGCCGAGCCGACAAAAAAAAAAAAAAGAAAAAAACACAAAAACACGAAGTATGAACAAGAAACTAAACGCGAGATGTTAAGGAAGAGGAGGTATTTGTCTCCCACAGAAAGGGGGGAATGTGAGGAAAGATATACAGAATATATCTTACCACACATATATATAAAAATACATATTATTTATTTCCTTACAAATACATAATATTTATTCCCACACATCTATATACAAATACATAATATTTATTTCCCCACATTTGTATACAAATACATAATATTGACCACCCCACAAATATATGCATACACGCGTTAGCAACATATCATGTGTTAGCAACATGGCGGGAGTAAGCAACATCAAGCGCAAGCAACACAAGTGGCGTCAGCAACATATAAAGCTAGCAACATTGCATGTGTAGTCAACATGAGCCAAGCGCTAACAACACAAAGCAAAATATAAAACACACAGATAAAACGTACACGCATGCTGTATACGTCACAAATGACGTAGAGAGCGAGAGAGTGAGACGGGAGTGGTGAACTGGGGAGCTTTCACCTCGGCTTGTAATGTTAAGCTCCATTGAAGTCTGTAATGTTAAGTTATATTGATTCTGTGTAACACTTGTATGAATATACACGCACTTACGGTGCTAATTTGAAGTGAAAGTTCTGGAGTTTTTTCTGCCTTCGTTTTATTCTGTGGATTCAACCAAAGTCAAGGAGAAAGACGCCACCCCCCAATAAATATTGGTCCTTCGAGCCGGATTTATTCAATCCTAATCCTAAGATCAGGCCGATCTACTGACGCCCAGCTCGCATCGGTGGATTTTTTCCTTGGCGCTGCAAAGAAGAAAGTTAAGTGAAAAATTAAAATTAAATAAATTGTCCGTCTGGATGATTTATCACATAAGGTGTTAAATCAAGCAGCACTTCATTTACGCTCATTAAATGGCATAAGGTCATTTTTCCTTTTTTTCTACACTTTTTCTTCAATTTTGGCACTGCTTTCCAACGCAGCCATCTTTTTTCCCAATCCTAGTTGTGTATGTACATATGCAAGTGTATTTATGAACAGTTTCATGATTTTTCTACAACTGTTCATACATCTATTCTTTCCAATCCAGCGTATGTGCATACATAACTTAGTACATAAGGTACTTCCATACATATCTCCATACAAAAAAACATACATACATACATGTATGTGCATTAATATAATACTTACCGTGCGTCGCCGTTTCCAATTTATAGCAAGTGAAGTGAACCATCCTCCGCGAGAAAAAATTATGCTGTGTGACGCCTTAACGAACAAAAAAGAATTATTAAAGTGAAAATGAAAAAATATTATTATTAGTCAAACTTACCATTGTTTGTATTTTTGAGTCACACACATACACAAATGTTCCGATTGTTCACTATTCCTACACTTGTAATCGGCTCCGTTTTCGAAAGCAACGCGAACTTCCAATAAAATAATTTCGCACTCGTATTATTTCCGTGGTCCGAATTTAATAAATTCAAGCTTAAGTGTTATATTTAATGCACATATTTTCCGACGCACATTCCATCCATAATAAATATATTTTACACACATAATATATTATACACATACACACACATATTTTCCGACACACATTCCATCCATAATTAATATATTTTACACATATAATATATAATACACATTCCTCACACCCTTTAACAACGTTGGTTTGGTGAAGTTTTGTATTTGAAACCGCTCCAATATTTTTGCCACAAGTTGGTGGCACGCGTACCTAAAAATACAAAGCAATGCTTAGAAAGACCCTTTGGAAACAACACAACATACCCCTGTACTGTTTAGACTTCTGATCGGTCCTGAGGCAGCCAGGAACCTTGCTTCTTGCCGGAGTGATCCGCCTAGGTTCCTTGAGAAGGGGGTGGGGGTGAAGAGTTGAGTATCCAATTTTTTCGCACCTCTCTCGGATTCCTGCCTGTGTGGGTGCGTAAAAATATAAATTTCTCCAATCCACTCCACACTTTGTTGTTGCAAGAAAAGTTCTTCCTCTTATTATTGTCACTAAACAGCTGGCTTACGTCAGTGTTGATCACTGGAGAAAATCATAAGGGGAAAACTGCCCAAATCCGGTAGGTGGCGCCGCTGGACTTTTAACTTCCAATTCAAATTTAAATAATTCTAACCGCCATAACCCTATAGGCAGTTACTTCTAAGTCTATATTTGAATAAAGGTACCGACAACAGCCGAAAATGAAAAATTCCTAGCGTCCATGGATCAGCTTCATCGTTTGGATGGCGCGGATGCAGATAAAGCAGCAGAAGAGGCGATTTTTGGTAGGCGCTCTCGGCTCAGAGAGTCTCCAATGGCGCTCACTGCTCCTATAAGCGGAGATCAAACAACGTCAAATAATAACCCAGAGGAGGCACCAGGAAATGATGAAAGCCTCTTGACGACGGAAATTGTCGAATTAGATGAATTAGGCAGACTAATTCACGAAATGGCAAACACGTTCAACAGGAAAGAAGATGGAAAACCATCGGTGCGTCATACTAATATGAACAGCAAACAGGCAATTGCCCGCATGAAAGAGCTTCATGAATTGCTCTGTCTAAAGCTGCTAGCTGGAGATTCCTCAAAAAACGAGAAGAAAATAAATTCAGCAACCCAGACCACGTCAAGAACTCAGGCAACAAACATGGAAAGAACATCTCTTCCATAATAAACTCTGTGGATACTCCAAAACGGCACAGAGAAGAGGCGGAGGCACAGCGGAAAACTCCACCAAAACGGCAATGTAATGGGGAGAAAACAAGTCAGTCATACGCAACAAAACTGGTTCAACAGACTTCACTCTCCCAGAATAGCTCTGAAACAAGGAAAAATACAAGCGAGGATGCATCTAAGTGGCAACAGGTACTAAAAAAGCGCGGAAAGAAGCCGAGAGAACGAAACGAAAGACCAGAGGCCAGGAAGGCTATTCATACGTCCAGATCCTTGGCATGGTCACAAGAAGAGTGGACGGCAAATTGAACGGGGTGAAGGATAAGATCAAGCGTGCTAGGAAAACAGCCAGAGGCGAGCTACTTCTTGAATTGAGCGACAACAGCGGAGCTAGCAGCCAAAAGCTCAAGGATGAGATAAGCCATGTTCTAGGCCAAGTAGCTAACGTTAGAGCCGTTGAAGACGAAACCTGACTCGAGGTGCGAGACCTAGACTGTCTGGTCACCGCATCAGATGTAAGTGCTGCAATTGAGACAGAGCTGGGCAGCAAGTCCACCCTGGTTACAATTAAGAATCTATGGCGATACACAAATGGCCATTTTGAGTATGATACTGCTGGCAAAGAAAAACCTAAGAGTCGGCTGGTCTAGCTGTCGAATAAGAGAAAGGCAAGGGCAGCAGAGATGCTACAAATGCCTAAACTTTGGCCATAAAGTAGCAGAATGCACTAGCAAAATAGACCGTACCAACTGGTGTTTAAAATGTGGGCAAACGTCTCACAAAGCGGCAGAATGCAATAATGAATTAAAATTTTTATACCCTGTACCCATAGGGTAAAAGGGTATATTAAAGTCGCCAAAATGTATGTAACAGGCAGAAGGAAGCGTTTCCGACCCCATAAAGTATATATATTCTTGATCAGCATCACTAGCCGAGTCGATTGAGACATGTCCGTCTGTCCGTCCGTCCGTCCGTCCGTCCGTCCGTCCGTCTGTCCGTCTGTCCGTCCGTATGAACACCTAGATCTCGGAGACTATAAGAGCTAGAGCTACCAAACTTGGTGTGAACATCCGTCTATTGCATAGACAGATCAAGTTTGTTTCAAATTTTTGCCACGCCCACTTACGCCCCCGGAATTTGGAAAAAACTATAACTAGAGCTGTATGAAAGATATCGTATTTTTATTTGGCACACCTGATTATAGAGCCAAACTGCTTCAGCTGCCCAAATTTAGTCAAAATCGGACAACAAATGTCGGAGATATTCGCATATAAGTTTTGTACTGAAACACTAAGGGCGGCATTAGCTGACAAGAGTGAGCGAGATAGCATGCGTGCTCTGTTGCGGCATGTTAAACTGAATTTTCTTTGAAATTGATGGCGATTTCGATGGTGTTCGACTTTGTTTAATATAACTAGTTGGTACAGGGTATACTCAATGTCGGCAGGGACGACTTGCTTGCTTCATTTAATTGTTCAGCCGCAAATCGTGAGGAAACATTAACCTGGTAGCAGATTCTGCCTGCTGGCGAGCAGAGGCTCTGATCGGAGATTTAACCAAAAAGCAATATGAAGATTCTCCAACTTAATCTTAACCATTGTGCAATGGCACAAGACTTAATGGAGCAAATGGTGCGAGAGCTTAATATCGACATTGCAATCCTGAGCGAGCCTTACAGAAGTCGCGCGGGAATTCATAAGCAGAGACTTATTTCATTCTGCCAGATGGGAGCTTAGCAAACGCTATACAGCGAGCGACCACAAAGCTATTATTTGCACAATAGGCAATGTATCAACACGAAGACTAGCTCCGCCGCAAAGATGCAAACAATATAAAATAGACACTCTCGATCCTGTAATTTTTAGGTCGGCCTTAACTACTCCCAAACTAGTAGGGGATGCCAACAATTATGACAGACACATAAACGAAGCAGTGTCAGCAGCTTGTGACGCCAGTATGCAGACCCGTAGGAGTCATAGTCGGCAGCACTACAGATGCAGTATGCGCGCAAACGAAAAGTTTTAAAAAATGCAATAAAGGAAAGTAAACGAAAATCCTTCCTAGAACTCTGTGATGCAGCAGAAAATGACATTTGGGGGAAAGCTTTTCAATTGGTGACCAAAAAATTCAGAGCCAACAAACCGGCTGTCCCAAAAGAAGCCGAACTTAAACATATCGTGGAAACTTTGTTCCCTAAAACCTCATCAGTAGGCCCAAGGAGACCAACACATTACAACACAAGTATTATCCACCGCAGCAAACCTGCACGACCACAAAGCGCCTGGCCTAGACGGGGTAACAAATAAAGCTTTAAAACTCGCTGTTTCTATCTGTCCAGATAAATTTGCAGAAGTTTTCAACCAATGCATAGCCGAATGTTCCTTTCCCAATTGCTGGAAAGTACTTATCCCTAAACCAAACAAACCAGCAGAAGACCCTTCAGCCTACAGACCGATCTGTCTTTTAAACTCAACGGCAAAAGTTTTCGAAAAGATAATAGCTGCACGATTAGAATGGGCAATCAAGCAGGCAGGCACCTAGCTCCCCTACAATTTGGATTCCGCAAAAACAAATCAACTGTTGACGCGTTACAAATGGTAGTAGAAATCGCAACCAAAGCCATAGAGGAACAACGTTTGAAAGGGTGAAACAAACAATATTATCTAATCACCACACTAGACATTAAAAATGCCTTTAACACGGCCAACTGGAATCGGATACTCCAGGCACTCAAATGGTTTAAAGTTCCCGAAAATCTCATTTCTATGATAGAGGACTATTTTCGAAATCGCGTCTTGCGCTACAACACCAAGAATGGTAACCGAATACATAGATTACAAGGAGGTGTTCCACAGGGCTCAGTACTGGGCCCTCTCCTGTGGAACGCAATGTATGACGGCATCTTACGGCTGCAGCTACCACCTGAGACAAGCATAATTGACTTCGCTGACGACGTAGCGCTGGTGGCCGTTGCGAAACATCTTCACGATGCAGAGGCCAAAACGGTTGCAGCGGCGGGCACAATTAAGCAGTGGCTAATCAGTGCAGGTCTGGAGCTAGCAGATCAAAAAACAGAGACGGTACTAATTAGCAGCCGGAAAGCTGCTAGCGCTAGACACATGTACAATCAAATCAAGATGCATTAAATACCTGAGAGTTCTGTTAGATACTCCCCTCTGTTTTAAACAGCACTTGGCAATGATCAGCAGTAAAGCGGCTGAATTGGGAAGAAGTCTAAATCGAATCCTGCTAAACTCAAGAGGACCCAGGCAAGGCCAAAGGTTGCTTCTGATGAATATCCTAAAGTCCAAAATGCTCTATGATGCACCGGTGTGGGTAAAAGCGATGGATTACCAAACATACAGGCGAGGCATAGAAACAAATTATTGGCTCGGCGACTTGCGAGTGTGCCGCGTATTTAGAACCATATCCGACGACGCCGCATTGGTGCCTTCGGGTATGACACCCATCGACCTAATAGCTCGAGAGGCAGCTTACATTTTTGCTAGGGGGCAGAATAACGCTTGGACACCACTGGCAAAGAAAATAGCGAAAGAAGAAGCCAAAAGAAATAGTCTAGAGGAATGGCGAACGCGCTGAGCCACTTCTCAAAAGGGCAGATGGACTTACCGACTAATTCCTGGCGTAGGGGATTGGCTAAACAGGCGACACGGCAAAGTCACCTTCGAACTGATGCAAGTATTGAGCGGTCATGGATGCTTTAGAGCATACCTGCATCGCTTTGGGCATGAAACCACTTCCGAGTCCACATTGTGCTTAAACAGAGTGATTGAGGATGCTGAGCACATACTCTTTAAATGCCCTAAGTTTATCATTGAACGTCAGAGTCTGGAAACAAAACTGGGCGAGAAAATAACAGTCGGCAATCTGACGAAGATAATGACGAATAAAAAGGAGAAATCGAAAAAACACGAAAAACAGGAGGGGCGTAAACAGCCCGCCATAGTCCTGCGATGCAATAACCCCCGTTAGTCCCGCAGTTCCCCTATGGCACAAACTCTCTCTTCATTGCCTTTCTATACTCTTCTCCCCTAGTTGAAGCCTGTACTTTTCCAAGCATTATCTTTTTCTCTTAAACATTGTATATATTATCTATTAATAAAAATTTAATAAACGAATTCAAAAAAAAAAAAAAAACACATTCCATACACACATAACATTTATGCACACATATAAATCCCAACACATACATATTATTTCTCCTACCCCCCCCAAATATGTCCGTAAAATTAGCGACGGTCAGTTAGCGACGATAGGATCGGTGGAATTTTGGAACATTTTTTATATTTTTATTTTTCAGTTATCTGGACAATTAGGCACTTTTTTAAATAAAATAAACTGCAGAATTGTTAAGAGATGCATAATCTAATGTCTTAATTTGTGTGCAGGCGATTTAGGTCATTGCAGGTATTAATAATTTGCATATGAAAAATTGACTCTTTACATTTTGGAGCATATCTCTCTTCACAGAGTTTGTCGGCATAAATGGAGTATGCCAGCTTATGCTCCACATATTCAGTTATATCCCCACCAAATTTGATCTACCGCAGCTTTTTTGAGAAAATTGCTTATCAGTGACCCAACCTCTGGTTTTCCTCCATACAAAATGGTCAAAAAAAATCATGATGTGATTGCTGGCGACATTTTGAGTCTCACAGAGTTTGTCGGCCAATGCACGCTATACCATATTAATTGGTCAACTTTCATGATGGATTTCATAAAGTTTTATCAAAATCTACCGCAGATATTTTGAGAAAAATACCCAAATGTGGGGGTGCCTCAGGTGGCTAAAAATCTTTGATAAGAGTGCCGCCAACTCCGGAGCCAGCACCAACCCAAAGATCCAGTGTTAGACAGTATATGCAATGTTGGCCAACACCGATCGTCGCTGGCTTTTTCTAAATTTCTATATATTCTGTTAAGTTTTCATCAAAATCTACCGCAGAAATTATGAGAAAACCTAAATTGAAAAATGTTGCCGCCATCGTTCAAAACTGCCTGCATCGAGTATAGGGGGCAAATATTTAATGTTGGCCAACACCGATCGTCGCTAGCTTTTTCAGACTTTGTCGGCATACGCACGGTAGTGCATTAGATTAAGCATCATTTTTTATATATTGTCCTGTATTTTTATCAAAATGTACCGCAGAAATTTGGAGAAAACCTAAATTGAAAAATGTTGCCGCCATCGTTTAAAAATGCCATCATCGAGTATAGGGGGCAATGATTTAATGTGGCAAGAGAACGTTCGTAGCTAACCTTATTCATCCATAACTTTTTCAAATATTTTTTAAGCATAAAGCTGTCTACTCTGATAGAGTTTTAATCAAATCTTATATGCGAATGATAAAACAAGAATTTATATGCATTTTTTATTTATACTATATTTTTGCCTTTAAATTATCGTTAGCCCGCCAAAACAAATGTCGATATAAATGAAAACGCTCGTAGACCTGGAAGAGAAATTGTTCGCTGAGGGCGAAGCCATTAATACTCTACCCATGTGCGTTTCTTTAGTTATTCTTATAGCTAATATGCTTTGTCGCTGTACGGCACCGCACAGTGTACATATGACATCAGAAAATAAAAAGTTTTATATACATATATGAAAATTTTCTCAATATATTAAAATTTATAATTCGAAATACTAATTATTAAAATTTACTCAAAATACAATATTGTACGCTTAGTTAGCTGCTAGTTATAGCATTTTTGCAGCATTAAATAATAAACATTATTTAATAGCATGCACATATGGATTTACTAATTTATTATATTTACACATATGTATGTATGTACAATTGGTATAATCAAAATCTTACTTATACTCTGTTTACCATGATTCATACATACACACATACATATATACAAAACCCACGTATAACTTTTCTGTACACTAGAAAAGAAACACTGCAAACATTTAGTACGCTAGTAAGTCTAGTAAGAATTTATTGATAATTCTTTATAACAGCACCCTGGTTATATTATTGTAGCCAATTATGCAAAATAAAGAATTAAGGTTTTTCTCGGTGAAACTAATTTTTTGTTCAGTGTACAGTCATTTTATGCCTCCCGCCAAAAATCAATTCAGCATTCAGGGGCATAGATATGTTTTCATAATGGTCAAAGTTGAAAAATATTCCTAGGCATATTTTACCCTTAAAATTAACTTAAAAAATGCAAAAAAATATACCGTTGCAAGGGTACATTAATTTTGGTCTTCTCCAAAACCCTTAATGCTACAGAGCTGAAATTTTACAAATAGACTTCTTTTTGCTGCAGGCATTGTCCATCTCGAAATCATTCTAATCGGATAACTATATCATAGAGCTCCCATAGGAACGATAGGTCGAGAATAAAGTAAAGCTTCCACAACTTTGTTGTTTTTCAATCGAATACTACGAAATTTGTACTCTATAAGTTTAATATACTTTCTAAAATATCTACCAAGTTTCATCAGAATCGGTTGACTATATCGTATAGCTCCCATAGGAACGATCGGTCAGAAATATAGTTTTAGAGCAATAACTCGAGTGTTTAAAAAGCGATTATCACAAAATTTTCTATTTTGAAGTTTAGTACATATAGAAATGTCTGTGCTAAGTTTCAGCCAAATCGGTTGACTATATGTTATAGCTCCCATAGGAACAATCGGATCAAACATTTTTTTTTGTCAAATTACATTTTTTTTCTTAAGCCATTAACATCTAATGTAGGTTTGACTTATTTTATATGCTCTCCAATGATCTTGATTCATTATAAATATGTAAATATCAAATAATACTTTGCCAAATTTGCATGCGCTCTTCTTTTTCCTTGTGCCTGGAACGCGTTTTTAACGCGAGGTTGCATTAGTTTTTTTAATTTTTGACAAATTTGCGCAAAAAAGCGCAAGACTACACTATATAGGTCTGATAAGTGAATATTCCTTCTATCACGTGTATATGATTATATCGTGAATCCCCGTGAATCTCTGTTTGATTTTACTCCACCAAAGTTGAAAAAATTCGAAAATTTAGTGTATTTTTGTTCCAATTCTCCAATTCACTGAGTATTTTAAATTTCATTAAATTTTTTACAAAAAATAACTTAAAATTTATCTATTTTTCGAATAAAGTAAAAATATTTAAGATCGGTTGTTTAATTCGGCCAATATTCAGTTTCAAAGTTGCAAGTTTTTTTAAAAATTATACATTTTTTTCATACATGAAAAATGTCTCCACTTTGAGATGATGTAGCACCCACAATTCTTATCCGATTTCAATAATATTTTGGATTCATAACTTCTGAAGTATTATCTGTCGATTTCACTTTTCGTTTTTGCCCAACGCGATGGTGAAAAAAATGATTTTCGGTCAGCTATCCGGGCAGAGGCCCCACTATGCGACGGAAACAAGGACCAGTTCCAATACTTTTTATTTACAACTTATTTACAACATCATTCCAACATTTACGAACTGTTGATGATGATTTGTGTGGATCATACAGAGAAGCTTGTTAACATTTGCAATTGCTAAAAAATTACGCTCATTTTGATCAAACTCTTAAAATACGAACATTGTTTTCGATTATCATATCTGCATGCTTTCCATCAAACTCAAATGATTTATATCAAGTACATAGATAATATATGTGATCATACTTTGTATCAAATACGGATTAGAAGAGGAAATCCAATTATACAAATTAGCGAAAAAATTTACAATGAAGCATTCATTTCAGTTGAGGACATGTACTTGATTATGTCAAACAAACTATTATTTCAATTAGGCCTGACTGCGCCCAATCGTTCAATGCAAGAGTTGCACCGAGACAAACTGTATGATCTCAACACTTTGAAAGAATTAATTCAAATAAATTCACTATTGATTAAAAAACAGAAGTATGTATTTGATACATCTATTAAAGGAAAAAAAGATGATAAAACAGGAGGGATTTACTTCTTAGATGCACCTGGCGGTACAGGAAAAACTTTTTTGAGTTCATTGTCATTAGCAACTGTTGAAATATATGAATAATGGCAACGCGCACAATTGACAACTAACATAGCATTTGAATAAGTTACCTGCGAGTAACCGTTTATGTTAACTCCTAAGCATAATTCTATAAACAATATGTTATGTTAAGAATTCACAACGAAGGGATCAAACGCGAAATAAACTTTCATATTAATCAGCAACAATTCGTTCACAAAATAAAATTGCACTTTACGTGCGAATCCCAACGGGAGCACTAATTGCCCACACCTCCCGCCCAACCGACCGAGGGGCGCAAGCCGCATAACGCACGGCTCGAGTCGCGAGGACAATCCACAAAATACAGACAAAAAGCGATAGCTACTATAGCTAATTACGTGCTTAATGGGAAAGGGTAGAAGTTTTTAGTAAAGGAATAGGGAGCTCTGATATAATCAGAACACAGAACTCGAAAAGGTTCATGCATTAGGTAGCTAGTAGTACATCGTGGAAGTGATAGAGGAATATAGTTTCTAGTAGGTCTACAAGGAACTGTTAAATTTACTTGGTTCAACAGCTCAGGTGAGTCTATATCCCCATTAAGAAGCTTGTGCACGAATATGACGCCAAGCATTAATCTACGATTAGTAAGAAAAGGAAGGCCAAGTAAAAGGAGTCTACTAGAGTACGAAGGCAAGTTGATATTACGATCCCAGTTCAGACTACGAAGAGCAAAGAGAAGAAACTGTTTTTGAACTGATTCTATTCTTGCTTTATGTGGATCGTATTGGGGTGATCATATACAGGATGCATATTCTAAAATAATATATAATTAGACACGTCTGGACTTTTTACCATTTTTATGAAGAGGAATTATATAAGATTCCTTCCATATAGACGGGAAATGACAAGATTTAACGGACAACAAAAAAAGTTTTTGAAGTGGCTAAATCTGAGTACAGAACCAGGTATTCCATCAGGACCAGGTGTGTACACAGTTTTTACTAAATTAAGCACGCTAAGAAGCGAACTTTCATCGATCGAAGGACTACAAATACAAATTGACCTTTTTATCTGATAAGGATAAGAAAGATACGCTCGGTATTCCGTTGAGGAATATGTTGTTGTGAAGAAATCAGCGAACAAATCAGCAATCGCTCGATCAGAGTCCGCTAGATTATTTTCAAACGATAACATTGATGGGTGGACAACCATCTTACGTTTATAATTCACAAAGCTATGAAACTGTTTAGGATCACGGGAAAACTCATGCTTACAACGATTGAGGTAATTATTATAGCAGTGCTTGTTAAGCAACATAAAATTGGAGCGAGCAACTGCGTAGAGAGCAAAGTCTGAAGAACGTCCCGATTTCTTGTATTTTTTATAATATCTGGATTTGACATTTTTTAAGTTGGATAGCTCACGAGAAAACCAGGGAGGTCGGTGAGATGACACTGGAGTTCTCAGTGGAACACAAACCTTAAAAGCGAACCAAGAGTATCATAAAACAACGAGAGGGTCGGTTCTAGTAACTGCACAGTTGGTGGAATCCAACACAAATATCAGATCTAAGGATCTGTCTATGTTATTTCGCCCAGGGTTTTTTTGATCTAATGATAACTCAAAAAGGCCATTAACAAAAGCAGTGAGATATAGAAGGGAGCAACAAAGCAGATTCATCAGATTGAGACCATGCTATTTCTGGTATGTTAAAGTCACCAAAGACGATTAAGATATCTCTATCAGAAAGCAATGAAGAAATATATCGAATAGAATCTAAATGTTTTGCGTACACCGCCATGTCGGATTGTGGCGGGATGTAAGAACAAGTAATGTAGACAGAGAAAGACTTGAATCTGACCTTAACACTAACAAACTCAATCTCCAGAATGTCCGGTGAATGAATTTGGTCAGAAGTTAAGGCCGAGTCAACTGCAATCAGAACTCCTCCGCCTACACGAGAAGTCCGATCACATCTTAAAAATTTTGCGGAAAGAACAGATGCATCGTTAATATCTTAAATTCAAATGCTAGACTATCTAGATAGAGTCTAACAAGCTAAGATTTAAGTCCTCTCACATTCTGATAGGGCAGATGAAGGGACGAGATTAGTTTTTTGGAACACCAGCAGATGCTGACGTTCCGGAGGAGGAAATATTACGGCGGATAGTAAGCCTAACTGGACCTCGAGATTTCTTTTCGGCCGTATATTCTTTTACTAAAATGTGATCCGACCAAAAACTGTTACTACAAATGCAGTCAAACAGTTCAACGGGGGCACTGATTTTAAAGGAAGATATAAATAATTAAATAATTAAATTTAAATTTCTCCACCGCTATTTTGGAGACTTGAACTTTTGTCTTAATGTAACTTAAGACGTCATCTGAAGAATGTTCGGGATCAAGCCTTGAAATAAATATGTGTTTCTTTGGTGGTACGTCAGTTAGAGGCCTAAGTACTTGTGTACCTCTAACTGGACAACTATTGGCAATATCAATATTATTTGGTATTTCTGTTTCTGTACAACAGAAATAAAGTGCCGCAACCTCTATTCAAAGTGGAGTTACAGCCCACATGTGATAAAAAACTTAAACCCAACACAGTGCACCCTATTTACAATCTTCAACTTCTGCTACATCGCAGAATTACTGTCGAAGAGCCGCATAAGAGGACACACCCGGTACAATGCACTAATTGCCAGGAGTTTGGGCACACAAAGTCCTTCTGCAGCCTTCGCCCAGTTTGCGTTGGCTGTGGACAAACTCAAAAAGATTGTGTCTGCACCGATGACAAATCAAATACAAATACAAGGAAGTGCGGCAATTGTGGTGGTAATCACACAGCGAACTACAGAGGATGCCCCGTTTATAAGGAACTCAAGGCCCGCCTCAACGCAAAGAAATCAACGGCTCGTATCCAGGGCTCGACACTAATTCCCTCTCAAACAACACCGGGAATATTCTTCTCAAGAGCTGTAAGGTCATCAGCGACCCCAATATCAACTACTCCTGGAGTAACTTTTGCAAGCGTGCTACGCAACGGAAATGCACAGCGCACTCAAACAATAGATCCCGCTACCATTCAATCTAACGCGGCCCCAAGTCCATCCGTACTTGGCCAGAACCCCAACGGGATCGAAACATTGTTAATCTCGCTCAACCAAAACATGACAAATTTCATGACGTTCATGCAAAATTGCATGCAGGAACTGATGCGGAATCAGAACTTGCTTATTCAAAAGCTTATGGACAATAACAAATAATGTCAGCACTACATATAGGCCTCTGGAATGCAAACGGCATTTCCAAGCACAAACAAGAATTGTCACTGTTTCTGAACTCAAATGATATTGATATTATGCTGCTATCAGAAACACACCTCACAAACAAAAATAACTTTCAAATACCCAAATATGTATTCTACGCAACAAATCACCCAGACGGCAAGGCTCACGGAGGAACTGGTATCCTAATCAAAAACCGGATTAAACACTGTCTGCACAATGGATTTGCCAAACAACACCTACAAGCAACTTCAATAAGTGTCCAAACCACTTTCGGCAGTACAACCGTGGCTGCACTTTACTGCCCACCACGATTCTCAATCTCTGAAATAGAGTTTACTGATTTCTTCAATACACTCGGAGTACGATTTATTGCTGCAGGAGACTACAACGCCAAGCACCCTCATTGGGGATCCCGCCTGGTAAATCCAAAAGGCAAACAGCTGTATAACACAATCATCAACCCAGCAAACAAAATGGGCTATGCCTCACCGAATAAGCCCACGTACTGGCCAGCAGATCCACGCAAGCTCCCAGATCGAATAGACTTTGCAATCACCAGGGGAATTGCTCACAATTTGATAACGGCAGAGTCACTAGCAGAATTGTCATCGGATCACTCGCCAGTAGTTTTCACTATATTAACACAACCACAAATAATAAAGCAACCACTCGGGCTAACAAATTGCAAAACAAACTGGCTCAGATTTAAAAAATACATAAGCACCCATATCGAGCTGAATCCCAAACTGGACGACGAAGAAGACATCGAGCTTTGCACCTCTGCACTAGAGTCGACGCTTATTGAAGCAGCAGATATCTCTACCCCGATTATCAGCCACACGCAGGAAAAACACAAGTCCAACAACCGACTAATTGAACTACTTCTAGCAGACAAAAGACGGCTCAGGCGAGAATGGCAAATGTCTCGATCTCCGGCAGCAAAACAACGCCTAAAGGCAGCTTCGCGAACTCTAGCAAAGGCGCTTAGGCAGGAAGAAGCAAGGACACAGCGGCTGTACATCGAGAAGCTCACCCCTACCAGCACCAAATATCCGCTGTGGAAAGCACATCCAACCATAGCAGCTCCAGCCGAGATAATTTCACCTATACGATGCCCAACTGGCAAATGGGCCCGTTCAGACGAAGAAAGAGCACTCATCTTTGCAGCTCATCTAAAAACGGTCTTTCTGCCAAATCCGTCAACAAACTCTTTTCAGCTCCTCACCTTGCGCACCCCAATGGAAAGTGAGCAACCGAAATTCCAAGCGGAGGAAATTTCTGCAATTATTAAAAACTATCTAAACCCAAGAAAGTCGCCCGGCCATGACAAAATAACCCCGAAAATGATCCGAGAACTCCCGATCTGTGCCGTGCGTTACATCTGCAAACTTTTCAACGCGATAGTAAAAAGTGGTCATTTTCCCATAAGTTGGAAAAAATCAGTAATAATTATGATCCCAAAACCCGGAAAGGACAAAACACAGCCATCATCATACAGACCCATTAGTTTATTGCCAAGTCTTTCAAAACTATTTGAAAAAGTCCTACAACTCCGTATAAATACAATCTTGGTTAACCAAAATATAATCCCTCATCATCAGTTTGGCTTCCGTGAAAAGCATGGCACAATTGAACAAGTCAACCGTATCACCTCAGAGATCCGCACAGCATTCGAGCAAAAAGAATATTGCACAGCAATTTTTCTCGATGTCGCCCAAGTCTTTGACCGAGTCTGGATTGACGGCCTAATATATAAAATAAAAGCGACGCTCCCACAATATACACACAGGCTAATGGAATCTTATCTGTCCAACAGAAAATTCGCTGTACGTTGTAATAGCTTCACCTCTGATGACTTCGAATTAAAAGCAGGTGTACCTCAAGGCAGCGTGCTGGGCCCAACTCTGTATCTTTTGTACACAGCGGACATACCAACAAGCCCTACACTCATCGCATCTACTTTCGCCGATGACACGGCTATCCTCAGCCGCTCCAAATGTCCGATCAAAGCTGCTGAGCAACTGGCAACCCACCTAAAGGAGGTACAAAAGTGGCTAGCAGATTGGCTCATCCGTGTAAATGAACAGAAATGCAAACACGTTACGTTTACCCTCAACAGGGGAAACTACATTGGCTTATCAACGCCCAACACCGCTAAACTGCAGGCACACCCGAATACCCTGGCCAAATCATTAACCCGAGTACGTGAAAGTACTCGTCTTCAACGAAACGACCTCCCAACCCTCTAGTAATTAATCAGGTCCATAGATCAATGTAGCATCTTTCAGATGTTAGGTTATGTGTTAGATTAAGATAAACCTAGAAAATTGTTGTTAGTCTTATAAGCCTATATAAGAGATCCAACAAACAAATAAAACGTTAAAAAAAAAAAAAAAATTTGGTATTTGCCCGAACTGATCGGAAACTACGGCTTGATTCGTCTGCAATGAGAGACCATTTCCTGGAGAAACGGAAATAGCCTCATCTTTACGCCCACCCTGGGGAACGGGGGTATTAAACGAAATGAGCTGCGGCGGATTGGTTGTGGGCAGCGACGGGGATTGTAGTATCGCGGCCGAGACAGGATTAGGCACCGGCAGATGCAAGGAAAGATTCCGCATACTGGTTTTCTTACGCTTAGGGGACTCATTCAACAGTTTGTAGCTGTTGAATTACATCTCCAAAGCGTTAAACTCATCATAAAGTTTACGAAAACCAGATGACAGTTTCTTAAACTTGTCCCTGGTCTGCCTCATAAATACCCTCATTTCAATTTCCACTTCTCGGCATGCGTCACATCCCCATTTGAGGCCACCTCTTTGCTCCAAACTATCTCTCACTTTGGCCGTGTAGCCAGCACATTTAACGTGCATGACATTGTCACACAGCCAGCAAGTGAGAAACACATTATGGGGCGCAGTGGGGTTCAAACACTTCTTGCTAGAACAGACGGACATAATCAATTAAATTTTTCTTTAAAAGAGAATATAAATCTTTAAAGATTAAATTCCAACGAAAAAACTCACTCAGTTTTATTAAGCAAATTCGACACTGGGGTCGAACTTGCAGAGATAATTAGTGCAGATTCTAAGAGAATTAAGCACTACACAAATACACGAATCACTTGTACGCGAGACAGAGATAGATGCGAGCGCAAATAATAGAAGTCAGAAAAAAAGAAAAGAGGAGAGCGGGAGAGCCAACAGCACTGCACATGCAACAACAATGCGTTGGCGAGAGCATGAGAGCGGTTTTAAAAACAGTAAAAAGTACAAACGCAAGAGCAAAAATTAACAAAAACAACAACACTGCTGTAAAAAGTTTTGTTGTTACAAAGAATAAGTTCAATGCTTTGGTTTTGCGCAAAGTTAACAATTCAAATAACAAAATGTTAAGAATATTTTTGCTAAGTAATTAGTTGATTTTTTAGGCAGGCGCGATGAGTAAAAAACCGAAAATAAAAGAAAGTATGCAAGAGCACAGAAAAGCACGTCAATCCACGATGAAAGTGAATTCAAGCTCATTCATTCCAACCTGCAACATTTCGAAGAACTCTGCGATGACAAAGGTTTCGCAGCAATGTGAGTTGATTGTTTGCAGGATGCACGATGGCACAAAAAAAATCTTCGGAGGATTTGGAAAGAACCTTACAAGATCCACGGACCTATTTGGTGGTGCCAATGATTTCATTAGCAAGAGATTTTCGTTAAACATTGCCAGAGATTCCACGGTAAACGCCAGCTGATGAACTCAATGCATGTTTAAAGTCCTTTTAAAGAAACATGTCAAGGTTTTACACTAAAGTCAGAGTGGCCGCGATAAGCGATGCGATGCTATTGAACGACAATAAGCAAGAAAACTCTGCAAACAAATTTACATGTAATCACTAAATACATATCAGAGTGCAAGCGAAGAGGGAAGAGAGCCAAAGCGACAAGTTGATGCGAGTTGCGAGAAACGATTCAGAATCGCATCATATATGTATGTAGCTTTGGTGATACGTTGGAAATATGCTTTTTCGCAATTCAAGCTTAAATTACTGTTTGTTTAAAAACGATTCATATTTTTATGTATTTGCTCTCATTTTTACTTGAATTGTCACACCGATCAAATGTAAAAATGAGCTCAAATCTCAACATAAACGTTGAGGGTTTAATAAGTGAAATTTTTTCGTGTTCGGTTTTGTGGGACCAAAAATCGAAAAATTACCACAACCGGCTGGTTGTAGAAAAAAATTGGAAGGCAATTGAAGAAACTTTGCAAGTACCAAGTAAGTTAGTTTATATTGATACATATTTGGGGATATATAATAATAAAGTACACATAAAACTTGTAGTGCGCTTGTCGTTTAAAGAAATAAATCTAAGTTAAGCAAGCAGTGCACAAATATTTTTTTTAAAGCAGTTGCTTACACCCTAGAAGTGGGCAATAGTTAATTCATTAGGCGTTAGGTTTGCCTCAATATATGTCGCTGAGTCGATATGTTCAATCCTCCTTTTTGGTGACATTCCTTTTCTCTTCCTTTTTTATGCCTGTCAGACTCAATTCCAAACCAAGAACGGCCAACATCCTCTTCCGATTTGGAATACACGTTCTTTCTCTTCTCAGAGTCAAATCAGAGCAGACGTGTCTGATCCGTTCCAAGTGAACGCAAGTGAAAATAAAGTCAACTTCCCAAGTCCAAATAATTTTTTTTGTGGAAAGTTAATCGAATATTATATCATCTAATCAACTTTTAATTACCAAGTGTATCCTTGATTCTCGCAATAGAGACTTCTGTAAAAAAAAAAAGAAACAACAAAAATTATTGCCAAGAGCACACATGTAAGTGTTAACAAAACAATTTTTTTACTTTCCCAAAAGCATATTTTTCGTTGGCTGAAATACCCAACCTTTTGCCTTTATTCTCTTTAAAGCATACCCAATTTCTTTCACATCTTGACGTCACTATTGCACACGCAAGTAAAAGAAAATAACGAAAAAGTTCTTTTACTTGTGTGGGCCCATTGGGCCCCATTAAATTTACAAGCTGCGATTGCATTAAGCTAAGCTTCGCCCACGCACTTTGAAGAGCTTTCGTCAGTAGTATCATTACCCAGCGGCGGAGACGGTAAAGAGAATTGGTCTGACAATCGAGACCATTTAATTCGTTGAAGAAAATGGGAATTTAAGATTGGAAAAACACCGGAAAAGTGAGCTCAACAGGCTTCATACTCCATAAATAATCTCTTCCGTGGGTTCTCAGAAGTTTTTTTATCTATGCCTCAGTGAAAAAAAAAAAGAAAATTTTCGTGCCATGTGGTCTAACCTCTAAAATTTTTTTTTGCTGGTCTTGCCTTAATTAAATTAAATTATCTTAGTTTATCTTAATAAGATTAGTATGCCATAAAATTATTGATGTGTGCCGTTGCAGTAAAATCGCGTTAAATTCGATTTTTTTTTTCTTGATAAAATTTTCCTTCCAAGCGTGATCGAAAAATATTTTTTTGCTATGTGAGTGCATAAACTATTATGACCCAATGTTTTAATTCCGCAAAAGAAAACTTAAATCGCATGAAAAAAGAAAAAAAATGAAGTAAGCAAGTCGTCCCTGCCGGCATTGAGTATACCCTGTACCAACTAGTTATATTAAATCAAGATCGGCATTAACTTAATTCAAAATTCCTTTTAACATGCATCAACAGCTACCGCATGCTATCTCGCTCACTCTTGCCAGCCAATGTCGCCTTGACAATTCAGTTAAAAATGCACATTCATTCATTGATATTCATTGTACGATTTCGACCAAATTTGGTCAGATGATGCATTTTGGCCATATCGTTGGGTGTGCCAAATAAGAATACGATTCGCTAAAAACTGCTCGAGTAATTAGTTTTTAATAAATTGCGAGGGCGGAAGTGGGCGTGGCAAAAATTTTCAACTTTCTTGATCTACGTAGTCACAAGACAAATGTTTGAACACCTTTCAAGTTGCCATCAATTCAAAACGAAATTCCCTTTAACATGCAGCAGCAGCGCCAGCATGCTATCTCGCTCTTTCTTATCTGCCATGTCGCCTCGGCAATTCAGTACAAAATGCAAATGGCTATATCTCCGATGTTTATTAACCGATTTGATTGAAATTTGGTCAGTTAGTGCAGTTTGGCTATATAATTAGGTCTGCCTAATTATAGGATATAAGAATACGATATCTTAAATACAGCTCGAGTAAATTCGTTTTAAAAATTGTTTTTTTCATTTGCGGGGGCGGAAGTGGGCGTGGCAAAAATTTGAAACAAACTTGATCTGCCTGGGCATAAGACGGATGTTCACACCAAATTTGGTAGCTCTATGGGTATGTATGGGTAAGTGAACAACTTTTTTAAATTTTGTGGTATTTGGTGAAAATTTTTTTTGTTCTGAAAATTTCGTAACTCATTATATAACCCAGTCATGCATGTATACAGAAAATCTCAACATTACTAACTTTTTGCATTAAATTCACTTCATAAATTTTTGATTTTGTTTTGTCACAAAATTTTTTTTTCAAATCGCTGCAATTAATAAAATTTTTTTTGTCATGATCAGTGCCTATCTCTCATGCGCTTGACCATGATGAATAAAAGCTTTTTAAATCAAAAAAGCTCTGTCTGAATATTCAAGCGTAATGAAAGCTCGATCTGCATAACAGCTGGCATTGTTATACCGTCATGTAAATAACTTTTCATACCCTTCATAATTAAATTATAACAATGTCATACCTTCATGCAAATAACTTTTCATACACTTCATAATTAAATTAAAACAATGTCATGCATAAAAGTTTTCGCACATTTGGCAATTAATTAAATGTAATCGAGGAATAAATTATCTTAAATCATGCATATAAATAATTTATAATTATAAATAATTTCTTTATATTAATACTCTATATTATATTTCTACACATACATAATTATAACCACGTTCTTTCCACAGCAACGCGCACACACTCTTTTAGATTTTTTTTTTGTTTTAAATTTACTAGCCGTTAATTATAGTTCATCGCCCTCAGCGATATGTTTAATAATTGGAATAATGTTTAGTTTAATAAAATTGAAGTCAATGAAGAAGTTTTAAAGTTTTCTTAATGAGGAGCCTAGTAACCAACATGAAAATTAAATTAAATTAAACCCGAGGTTGCACAAGGGATCATCAGTCATACTTGACTTGAGGACCGATGATCATGGTAGGGTGGGCATTATCGGTTGCGAACACCATCTAGCACCGACCAACCTTTGTCAATTGCTCTTGAGTCCCAATAATAACTTTTTCTCCTATCACTTACCAAACTTCCTTGCACGCGAAATTATTTAATTATCTGTAGATAACCACATAAGCAAGTGGCACAAAGCTATCAAAGAATCCCACCCCAATACTGCCCAGCGAGCCAGTAGCCGGAACCACCGCGTGCACCCCGCTTTTGTATGCTACAATATCCATCAGCTTATATCCCTAGCAAGCAGTCCATAACCATTTGTGGGTTACATGCTACAGTTATTATTTTTATTTATTCAGATAATTTTGGCGCCCAACGTGACTCATAAAAAAAAAAAAAAAAAAATCACGTATACCAACAGAGTGATTAAGTTTGGTTTGATAGTCTCTTTTCTATCTTCCTTTTCCCCTTGTCCTAGCTAGCGTAGTAGTTCTTTGGAGTCAGAGTAAGCTATCGATGGCATCTCTGCCAAGACTTAACTGCGATAGTCAGTGAGTTTAGGTTTTGATTTACTGGATGCGTTTCAACTTTAATTGGTTTTAACTCCAAATACAACCCAAGCCAGATCCCTTGATTAATTAGGATTGGGTAATAATTAGTGTCGTTTATTGGTTATGTGGAGTTTCGAGCTACGGCCATCCCATTAATTTATTGTCCAAGCTTAATTAATTCCCTTCAGTTCTACTAGGAAACAGAAATATAAATTCTTAAATTCTAGTAGATATTAAAATTCCCCACCCATCTATCTTTTTCATCTATACCAATTCTTGTTGTCTGCGTTCTCTACATTTCATTAGGATTGAGTTTTACTGTTGTCTTTTGCCTTAGGATTTATATACTTGGTGAAATGGTAAAGTAGAGACACATACATTGGAATCGATAACAAGCTCTTTCTCATTGCAATGGTGTTGATGTGAGTAGGGCTGATGTTGTCTTTTGCCTTCAGTTTTTACTAATTTTAATGTCGTTGGAAAATTCTGCTGGACATGGTAATCGGTAAATTTTTTTTTCTTCTTTGTTTAGAATAGAAACGTACTGTTGCCTTTTGCCTTATGGTTCTGAGTTCTATTGCCGTACCAAGGAAAGTGGATACGAGATTTTCTTCAGTTCTTCGGTAGGATTGACTGTGTGAGGTCTGATGTTGTCTTTTGCCTTCAGCTCTTACATTAGCGGTTATATCTAAGATCTGCCTTTAGTGAATTTAGTGATGGCTATAGTTGTTACTGGAAGAGGGTTGTACAAGTTTTTTTAAGCTAATATCCGCCGTTCAACTGTATCAACACTAAAAACACCCTAATTTTCTAACTTAAGGATTTAACATCATTAAATTCCTGTATTTATTTTCAATTATTGTACTCTTAACAATCGCGTCGAGTTTATTTTTAACGGACATGTGATTGCATGGCTCCTAAAAATATTTATATTCCTTTTATTTACCTTTTTTTTATTAGTTTTGTTTTTTTTTGTTGTTAATAACTTAGTATTAGTTATAATTAAACATTGAATTGCCTAACAAAATGGTGTTGTCACACAGCACTGAAGATTTAACTGCCTCGACAGACCCTGGTCAAAATTGTTTTATATGTAGCGAGTTAATATCAATTCCAGCTCAGCTGTTAAATACCAGTTGCGGTCATCAGTTTCATAGAACTTGTTTTAATACCAAGATTGGAAATAAGAAATTTTGCCCAGTCTGTAAAAGTCCACTGTCAACTTTCGTCTCTACAGAAAATATACTGGATAACTTACCTTCGGGGTCGGGAACTCAAACTCTACCTCGCGGCACCCCAGTAGTGACAAGATCCAAAGCTAAGCAAAGTACCACGTCTGGATTGCCCAAAGGGATTAGTATGGCTGATATAAATCAGGCCGAAGGTGCGACTGTTTCGCAGCCGGAACAAACCGCGATGGCAGATATATTACGTAATGCAATAGCGGAAGCAATGTCTACTGCTTTAGCTGAACAAGCCCAAATTCTGGCTACTTCGATGGCTAACCAAACCGAGCGGTTAACGCAAGCCATAACAGTAGGATTACAAAATATTCCCGTCGCGTCAGAACACAATTGTTCGCCTGACCCTAGACCAATAGTGGATCGTCAAGAAGTTGACCCAAACATATCTTTACTTACATCAAATATTCAATTACAGTCCTCAGGACAAGGTCCTAATCCCACTGACCCTACTTCTGGATTCGCGTCTCAGTCGAGTCGTATACCTTTTCCTCCCTCAATAAGACTTAGTTCTACAAATGTTGACCTTAGGCCTTTTTTTTTTTTTTTTTTACGCTCGAATCCCAACGGGAGCACTAATTGCCCACACCTCCCGCCCAACCGACCGAGGGGCGCAAGCCGCATAACGCACGGCTCGAGTCGCGGGGACAATTCACAAAACACAGACAAAAAGCGAAACTATAGCTAATTACGTGCTAGATAGGAAAGGATAGAAGTTTTTAGTGAAGGAATAGAGAGCTCTGAACTGATTACATGATAAAGACGATTATAATCAGAACAAAGAACTCGAAAAGGTTCATACATTAGGTAGTTAGTAGTACATCGTGGAAGTGTTAGAGGAATATAGTTTCTAGTAGGTCTACAAGGAACTGTTAGTTTTACTCGGTTCATTAGCTCGGGAGAGTCTATATCCCCATTAAGGAGCTTGTGCATAAATATGACGCCAAGCATTAATCTACGATTAGTAAGGGAAGGAAGGTCAAGTAAAAGAAGTCTACTAGAGTACGAAGGTAAGTTGATATTACGATCCCAGTTCAGACCACGAAGAGCAAAAAGAAGAAACTGTTTTTGAACTGATTCTATTCTGGCTTTATGTGAATCGTATTGGGGTGACCATATGCAGCATGCATATTCCAGAATTGGACGAACCAATGAGGTGTAAAGAACTTTGGTAGTATATGGATCGTCAAATTCCTTTGACCATCTTTTAACAAACCCAAGAACACCCATGGCTTTTCCGACAGTAGTGCTTATATGGGACTTAAAAGTCAATTTATGGTCCATAAGTACTCCCAAGTCAATCATCTCATTAAGTCTGGTTAATGGAACGTTATTAAGAAAGTAGGTAATCAACTGAGGAGTATTTCTGAAAAAAGTCATGACCTTGCATTTAGATGTGTTTAGGTTTAATAAGTTGTGTTGACACCAAAACTGAAAGTTTTGGAGGTCAGACTGCAACCGTGAGGGAGATATAATGTCTCTGTAGCTGAGACAAAGCTTAACATCATCTGCGTACATGAGGACACGAGAATGAATTATAACGGATGGAAGATCGTTAATAAAAAGGGTAAATAGCAAAGGTCCCAGATGACTACCCTGAGGCACCCCCGAAGTGACTTGGATAGACCTAGAACTTGAAGACTTGAAAAGAACTTTCTGTGTTCTGTCTGTCAGGTATTCACGAATCCATTTAATTAAACTGCATGGGAAACCAATTTTGTTCAATTTTAAAAGAAGAAGTGTATGATTAACATAATCAAAAGCCTTACTGAAATCAGTATAAACGACATCAGTTTGCCTTGCATCCCTAAATCCTTCAATCGTTAATGATGTAAATTCTAAGAGTTTAGTGGTAGTAGATCTACGTTGCACAAAACCATGTTGAGATGGTGAAATAATAGATCTACAAAAATGTTGCAATTGAGAAGTGATTAACTTTTCAAATGCTTTAGGAATAGCGGACAATTTAGAAATACCCCTATAATTGGATGCTTCGGACTTTTTACCATTTTTATGAAGAGGAATTATATAAGATTCCTTCCATATAGACGGGAAATGACAAGATTTAACGGACAACAAAAAAAGTTTTTGAAGTGGCTTACATAGAGCCTCAGCACAAAATCTGAGTACACAACCAGGTATTCCATCAGGACCAGGTGTGTACACAGGTTTTACTAAATTAAGCACGCTAAGAAGCGAACTTTCATCGATCGAAGGACTACAAATACAATTAGACCTTTTTATCTGATAAGGATACGATAGATTCGCTCGGTATTCCGTTGAGGAATATGTTGTTGCGAAGAAATCTGCGAACAAATCAGCAATCGCTTGATCAGAGTCCGCTAGATTATTTTCAAACGATAACATTGATGGGTGGACAACCATCTTACGTTTAGAATTCACAAAGCTATAAAACTGTTTAGGATCACGGGAAAACTCAAGCTTACAACGATTGAGGTAACTATTATAGCAGTGCTTGTTAAGCAACATAAAATTGGAGCGAGCAACTGCGTAGAGAGCAAAGTCTGAAGAACGTCCCGATTTCTTGTATTTTTTATAATATCTGGATTTGACATTTTTTAAGTTGGATAGCTCACGAGAAAACCAGGGAGGTCGGTGAGACGACACTGGAGTCCTCAGTGGGACACAAACCTTAAAAAGCGAACCAAGAGTATCATAAAACAACGAGATAGCAAGATCCATGTCTGAGCAACTGTATAAGGATGACCAGTCAGTTCTCAGAATGAGCTCATTCAGTTTAACAAAGTTAGTCTTGCGAAAATTACGAGATTTAATCACAGGACTGACACCAACAATCGGTGCACGAAACGACAGATCAACAGATCCAACAACAGAACAACAAATCCAAAGTAGGATGAAATTTGTCTTCAGGCAAGACTAGAGGGTCGGTTCTAGTAACTGCACAGTTGGTGGAATCCAACACAAATATCAGATCTAAGGATCTGTCTATGTTATTTCGCCCAGGGTTTTTTTGATCTAATGATAACTCAAAAAGGCCATTAACAAAAGCAGTGAGATATAGAAGGGAGCAACAAAGCAGATTCATCAGATTGAGACCATGCTATTTCTGGTATATTAAAGTCACCAAAGACGATTAAGATATCTCTATCAGAAAGCAATGAAGAAATATATCGAATAGAATCTAAATGTTTTGCGTACACCGCCATGTCGGATTGTGGCGGGATGTAAGAACAAGTAATGTAGACAGAGAAAGACTTGAATCTGACCTTAACACTAACAAACTCAATCTCCAGAATGTCCGGTGAATGAATTTGGTCAGAAGTTAAGGCCGAGTCAACTGCAATCAGAACTCATCCGCCTACACGAGAAGTCCGATCACATCTAAAAATTGAAAATTTTGCGGAAAGAACAGATGCATCGTTAATATCGGGCTTTAACCATGTCTCAGTAAACACTAAAATTTTAAATTCAAATGCAAAACTATCTAAATAGAGTCTAGGAAGCTTAGATTTAAGTCCTCTCACGTTCTGATAGGCCAGATGAAGGGACGAGATTAGTTTTTTGGAACGCCAGCCGATGCTGATATTCCGGAAGATGAGGAGTTAGATGGGATAGAAAGCCTAACCGGATCCCGAGCTTTCTTTTTGGCCTTGTATTCTTTTACTAAAATGTGATCCGGCCAAAAACTGCTATGACATATACAGTCAAACAGTTCAACTGGGACACTTATTTTAAAGGAGGATATCTCCCTCGAATATTTAAATTTAAATTTTTCCACCGCTATTTTAGCTTTATAGTGATGAGCTTGAATTTTTGTCTTAATAAAAGCTAAGACATCATCCGACGAATGTTCGGGATCAAGCCTTGAAACAAATATATGTTTCTTAGGTGGAACTCCAGTTAAAGGCTTATAGGAACCAGGCCGCAAATCAACCGCAGCGTCAGCGACCGCGATGGAATCCGCCTGCGTGTCCGGTATTGCACCTCCAACTGGACTACTATCAGCAATATCTATTATTATTGATAATTGCCCGGACTTTTCGGAAAATACAGCTTTATTCGTCTGCAAAGAGAGACCATTTCCTGGAGAAACGGAGATAGCCTCGTCCTTGCGACCACCTTGAGAAATGGGGGTGGTAAACGAAATAAGCTGCGGAGGATTTGTCAAAGTGAGCAGTGAAGGATATTGTGGAACTACGGCCGAGACGGGATTGGGCACAGGCAAATGCAAGGACAGATTGCGCATACTAGTTTTCTTACGCTTTGGAGACTCATTGAACAGCTTATAGCTGCTAAATTCGCTCTCCACAGCATTGAACTCATCGCAGAGTTTACGAAAACCAGATGACAATTTCTTCAATCTATCCCTGGTTTGCCTCATAAACACCCTCATTTCGATCTCAACCTCTCGGCATGAGTCACAACCCCATTTGAGCCCCCCTTTTTGCTCCAAACAATCCCTTACTCTGGCCGTGTAGCCAGCACATTTAACGTGCATGACATTGTCACACAGCCAACAGGAAAGAAACGCGTTATGGGGTGAAGGAGGGTTCAAACACTTTTTGCTTGAGCAGACAGACATTTTTTAAATTTAATTACAACTCAAAAATTTATAAAAAAATTAAATATCGAAAAGGCCAAAGAAAAAACTCACTCAGATTTATTAAGCAAATTCGACACTGGGGTCAAACTCGCAGAGAAAATTAGTGCAAGAACTAAGAGAACTAAGCACTACACAAATACACGTAGCACTTATACGCGAGACAGATAGATGCGAGCGCGAATAAAAGAAATTAGAAAAAAGAGAGCGGGAGAGCCAACAGCACTGCACATGCAACAACAATGCGTTGGCGATAGCGCGAGAGCGGTATTAAAGCGGTAAAAGGTACAAACGCAAGAGCAAAGAATAACAAAAACAACAACACTGCTGTAAAAAGTTTTATTGTTTTTTCAAATATTAAGTTCAATGCTTTGATTTTGCTTTTGTATAGTTAATATAAACAAAAAGCGCAATGACAAAAATTTAAATGACAGAATAATGTCAATATTTATTGCTAAATTATTAGCTGAATTTTTAGGCAGGCGCGGTGAGTTTAAAACCGAAATAAAAGAAATTATCATTATGATCGCATTAGTCAGATAATGACTAACTGGCATCTTCGCTTTTCAGGAAAATCAGCAATCACAGTTGATGATTTTATTTATCGAATAGAGGCTCTTACTAAACAGACCTTAGACGGAAACTTCGAGTTAACTGCCAGATATGCAAGCAATTTATTTGAAGGTGAAGCGAGTAACTGGTATTGGAGATATCATAAAAGTGTTCCGATGGTTCGTTGGCACGACCTATGCCATGCCTTAAGAGGTCAGTTTAAAGATGATAGAACTGATAGAAATATTCGATCAGAGATTGAAAATCGCAAGCAACGAGCAAATGAGTCGTTTGACGATTTTTATAACGTCATTGCATCGCTAGTGGATAAACTTTCAGAACCTATGTCAGAATTGTCTTTAGTTGAGATAATTAGAGGCAATCTTTTACCTGATATTCATAGAGATATGTTATATGAATCGGCAACATCAATCAAGTCATTGCGTTATTTAGTTCGAACTAGAGAATTATTCTTGCGAAACCTTAACCAAAATAGGACCCAAACTGTTACTTCCCGTCCAACGATTCGACGTCAATTAAATGCAGTAATAGCAGGTGATTTTGAAGAAGAGGAAGAAGATTTAATAGACAATGAATCTCTTGATTTATCCGCCATGGACCTGATTTGTTGGAATTGTAGAAAAAAGGGCCATGCTTATCAAGAATGCACTGCCGATCCCCGTATTTTTTGCTACGGATGCGGAAAACCAGATACGTATAAACCAAGTTGTCGAACTTGCAAGCAGAATATGTCAAAAAACCAATTAAGGCGTGCACCACAGACCAGTGCACGCAAACAGTTAGTACATCAGTCGACCAACACCGATTAATGGAGTCGACAATATCTTTGCATCAATTTGATGTTATTAAACCGGACTTACAACCATGCAAATTACCTTTATTCTCAAAAGGATTTAAAAACCGTTCACAAAACCGCAGAAAAGCCTTCAATCGTTTCTGTAAAGCTGAACATAAATTATTGTTATCCTAAATTGTAGGTAAACCTCAAGATTTACATCCCTATGCTCAAGTTCAGTTATTGGATAGGAAAGTAGTTGGATTAATAGATACAGGGGCGTCAATTAGTTGTATAGGAGGAGAACTCGTTGAAGAATTATGTCGCAACGGATTAAAATATAAACCTCTGTTTGCGTCAGTAAAAACTGCCGATGGTAAGAAACAAAGTATTATCGGTCGTGTATCTACCAAAGTTACTTATAGAGGTAGTATAAATGAAATTTGTTTTTATTTGGTACCATCTTTGAAGGAGAATTTATACTTAGGTATTGATTTTTGGAAATCATTTGATTTGCTGCCCATGCATCTTTTGACGGAACATAGAGTCAATAGAAGATCCATCACTGAGACCCTTGTCGCCTTCACAGCAGCAATTACTTGAAAAAACTATAAGGTTGTTCCCTTCATTTGCGAAACATGGATTAGGTAAAACTACTCTTATTTCGCACACAATCGATGTTGCCGATGCAAAGCCGATTAAGCAACGATTCTATGCGGTATCCCCAGCCAAAGAGAAACTTATGTATGAGGAAATTGATAGAATGTTAAAGTTAGGTGTCATCCAAGAATCGAATGGCTCGTGGTCGTCGCCAGTAGTATTAGTCACAAAACCTGGCAAGGTTCGCTTATGTATTGATAGTAGGAAAGTTAACGACGTAACTGTAAAAGATGCTTATCCTATGCCGCTAATTGATGGAATCTTAAGTCGACTACCAAAAGCGGAATTCATAACTAGCCTGGATTTAAAGGATGCTTTTTGGGAAATCCCACTTGATCCCAAGTCACAAGACAAAACAGCTTTTACTGTCCCTGGAAGACCTCTTTATGAATTCGTTGTCATGCCGTTCGGCCTAACAAATTCACCACATATCATGTCTCGTCTGATGGACAAGATTATTCCTCCACAATTGCGTAGAGAAGTATTTATCTATCTAGATGATTAGCTAATTGTATCAGATTCATTTGAGCGACATTTGGAAGTATTAGCAATAGTAGCAAGCCAATTGCAACTCGCCAATCTTACTATAAACATTGAGAAAAGCAAGTTTTGTCGGAAAGAAGTTAATTATCTAGGTCATGTGATTGGCAATGGTACCATAAGTACTGATCCTGAAAAAATAACCGCCGTTAAAGACTTACCAGTTCCACGATCTTTAAGACAAGTTCGTCGATTTCTAGGTATGACAGGCTGGTATCATAAGTTTATTCGTAATTATGCCGCCGTACCTTCACCGTTGACTGATACGCTTAAGCAAAAACGCTCCTTTGTGTGGACCCAAGAAGAACAAGACTCGTTTGATACATTGAAATCTCAGATGTGCTCTGCTCCCTTGTTGCATAGTCCAAATTTTTCACGGCCTTTTCAACTTTATTATGACGCTAGTCATACAGGAGTAGGCACTGTCCTTTTGCAAACTAATGAAGAAGGTGATGAAGTTCCCATTGCATTTATGTCCAAGAAATTAAACAAGTGCCAGAGGAACTATACAGTTACCGAAAAAGAATGTTATGCTGCAGTTCTCGCAGTCAAAAAATTTCGAGCCTACATCGAAGGCCAAGAATTCACCATTATTACCGATCATGCATCGTTAAAATGGCTGATGACGCAAGCTGACCTTAGTTCTCGCTTAGCTCGTTTTCTCCCTCAATAAGACTTAGTTCTACAAATGTTGACCTTAGGCCTTTTTTTTTTTTTTTTTACGCTCGAATCCCAACGGGAGCATTAATTGCCCACACCTCCCGCCCAACCGACCGAGGGGCGCAAGCCGCATAACGCACGGCTCGAGTCGCGGGGACAATTCACAAAACACAGACAAAAAGCGAAACTATAGCTACGTGCTAGATAGGAAAGGATAGAAGTTTTTAGTGAAGGAATAGAGAGCTCTGAACTGATTACATGATAAAGACGATTATAATCAGAACAAAGAACTCGAAAAGGTTCATACATTAGGTAGTTAGTAGTACATCGTGGAAGTGTTAGAGGAATATAGTTTCTAGTAGGTCTACAAGGAACTGTTAGTTTTACTCGGTTCATTAGCTCGGGAGAGTCTATATCCCCATTAAGGAGCTTGTGCATAAATATGACGCCAAGCATTAATCTACGATTAGTAAGGGAAGGAAGGTCAAGTAAAAGAAGTCTACTAGAGTACGAAGGTAAGTTGATATTACGATCCCAGTTCAGACCACGAAGAGCAAAAAGAAGAAACTGTTTTTGAACTGATTCTATTCTGGCTTTATGTGAATCGTATTGGGGTGACCATATGCAGCATGCATATTCCAGAATTGGACGAACCAATGAGGTGTAAAGAACTTTGGTAGTATATGGATCGTCAAATTCCTTTGACCATCTTTTAACAAACCCAAGAACACCCATGGCTTTTCCGACAGTAGTGCTTATATGGGACTTAAAAGTCAATTTATGGTCCATAAGTACTCCCAAGTCAATCATCTCATTAAGTCTGGTTAATGGAACGTTATTAAGAAAGTAGGTAATCAACTGAGGAGTATTTCTGAAAAAAGTCATGACCTTGCATTTAGATGTGTTTAGGTTTAATAAGTTGTGTTGACACCAAAACTGAAAGTTTTGGAGGTCAGACTGCAACCGTGAGGGAGATATAATGTCTCTGTAGCTGAGACAAAGCTTAACATCATCAGCGTGCATAAGGACACGAGAATGAATTATAACGGATGGAAGATCGTTAATAAAAAGGGTAAATAGCAAAGGTCTCAGATGACTACCCTGAGGCACCCCCGAAGTGACTTGGATAGACCTAGAACTTGAAGACTTGAAAAGAACTTTCTGTGTTCTGTCTGTCAGGTATTCACGAATCCATTTAATTAAACTGCATGGGAAACCAATTTTGTTTAATTTTAAAAGAAGAAGTGTATGATTAACATAATCAAAAGCCTTACTGAAATCAGTATAAACGACATCAGTTTGCCTTGCATTCCTAAATCCTTCAATCGTTAATGATGTAAATTCTAAGAGTTTAGTGGTAGTAGATCTACGTTGCACAAAACCATGTTGAGATGGTGAAATAATAGATCTACAAAAATGTTGCAATTGAGAAGTGATTAACTTTTCAAATGCTTTAGGAATAGCGGACAATTTAGAAATACCCCTATAATTGGATGCTTCGGACTTTTTACCATTTTTATGAAGAGGAATTATATAAGATTCCTTCCATATAGACGGGAAATGACAAGATTTAACGGACAACAAAAAAAGTTTTTGAAGTGGCTTACATAGAGCCTCAGCACAAAATCTGAGTACACAACCAGGTATTCCATCAGGACCAGGTGTGTACACAGGTTTTACTAAATTAAGCACGCTAAGAAGCGAACTTTCATCGATCGAAGGACTATAAATACAATTAGACCTTTTTATCTGATAAGGATACGATAGATTCGCTCGGTATTCCGTTGAGGAATATGTTGTTGCGAAGAAATCTGCGAACAAATCAGCAATCGCTTGATCAGAGTCCGCTAGATTATTTTCAAACGATAACATTGATGGGTGGACAACCATCTTACGTTTAGAATTCACAAAGCTATAAAACTGTTTAGGATCACGGGAAAACTCAAGCTTACAACGATTGAGGTAATTATTATAGCAGTGCTTGTTAAGCAACATAAAATTGGAGCGAGCAACTGCGTAGAGAGCAAAGTCTGAAGAACGTCCCGATTTCTTGTATTTTTTATAATATCTGGATTTGACATTTTTTAAGTTGGATAGCTCACGAGAAAACCAGGGAGGTCGGTGAGACGACACTGGAGTCCTCAGTGGGACACAAACCTTAAAAAGCGAACCAAGAGTATCATAAAACAACGAGATAGCAAGATCCATGTCTGAGCAACTGTATAAGGATGACCAGTCAGTTCTCAGAATGAGCTCATTCAGTTTAACAAAGTTAGTCTTGCGAAAATTACGAGATTTAATCACAGGACTGACACCAACAATCGGTGCACGAAACGACAGATCAACAGATCCAACAACAGAACAACAAATCCAAAGTAGGATGAAATTTGTCTTCAGGCAAGACTAGAGGGTCGGTTCTAGTAACTGCACAGTTGGTGGAATCCAACACAAATATCAGATCTAAGGATCTGTCTATGTTATTTCGCCCAGGGTTTTTTTGATCTAATGATAACTCAAAAAGGCCATTAACAAAAGCAGTGAGATATAGAAGGGAGCAACAAAGCAGATTCATCAGATTGAGACCATGCTATTTCTGGTATATTAAAGTCACCAAAGACGATTAAGATATCTCTATCAGAAAGCAATGAAGAAATATATCGAATAGAATCTAAATGTTTTGCGTACACCGCCATGTCGGATTGTGGCGGGATGTAAGAACAAGTAATGTAGACAGAGAAAGACTTGAATCTGACCTTAACACTAACAAACTCAATCTCCAGAATGTCCGGTGAATGAATTTGGTCAGAAGTTAAGGCCGAGTCAACTGCAATCAGAACTCATCCGCCTACACGAGAAGTCCGATCACATCTAAAAATTGAAAATTTTGCGGAAAGAACAGATGCATCGTTAATATCGGGCTTTAACCATGTCTCAGTAAACACTAAAATTTTAAATTCAAATGCAAAACTATCTAAATAGAGTCTAGGAAGCTTAGATTTAAGTCCTCTCACGTTCTGATAGGCCAGATGAAGGGACGAGATTAGTTTTTTGGAACGCCAGCCGATGCTGATATTCCGGAAGATGAGGAGTTAGATGGGATAGAAAGCCTAACCGGATCCCGAGCTTTCTTTTTGGCCTTGTATTCTTTTACTAAAATGTGATCCGGCCAAAAACTGCTATGACATATACAGTCAAACAGTTCAACTGGGACACTTATTTTAAAGGAGGATATCTCCCTCGAATATTTAAATTTAAATTTTTCCACCGCTATTTTAGCTTTATAGTGATGAGCTTGAATTTTTGTTTTAATAAAAGCTAAGACATCATCCGACGATTGTTCGGGATCAAGCCTTGAAACAAATATATGTTTCTTAGGTGGAACTCCAGTTAAAGGCTTATAGGAACCAGGCCGCAAATCAACCGCAGCGTCAGCGACCGCGATTGAATCCGCCTGCGTGTCCGGTATTGCACCTCCAACTGGACTACTATCAGCAATATCTATTATTATTGATAATTGCCCGGACTTTTCGGAAAATACAGCTTTATTCGTCTGCAAAGAGAGACCATTTCCTGGAGAAACGGAGATAGCCTCGTCCTTGCGACCACCTTGAGAAATGGGGGTGGTAAACGAAATAAGCTGCGGAGGATTTGTCAAAGTGAGCAGTGAAGGATATTGTGGAACTACGGCCGAGACGGGATTGGGCACAGGCAAATGCAAGGACAGATTGCGCATACTAGTTTTCTTACGCTTTGGAGACTCATTGAACAGCTTATAGCTGCTAAATTCGCTCTCCACAGCATTGAACTCATCGCAGAGTTTACGAAAACCAGATGACAATTTCTTCAATCTATCCCTGGTTTGCCTCATAAACACCCTCATTTCGATCTCAACCTCTCGGCATGAGTCACAACCCCATTTGAGCCCCCCTTTTTGCTCCAAACAATCCCTTACTCTGGCCGTGTAGCCAGCACATTTAACGTGCATGACATTGTCACACAGCCAACAGGAAAGAAACGCGTTATGGGGTGAAGGAGGGTTCAAACACTTTTTGCTTGAGCAGACAGACATTTTTTAAATTTAATTACAACTCAAAAATTTATAAAAAAATTAAATATCGAAAAGGCCAAAGAAAAAACTCACTCAGATTTATTAGGCAAATTCGACACTGGGGTCAAACTCGCAGAGAAAATTAGTGCAAGAACTAAGAGAACTAAGCACTACACAAATACACGTAGCACTTATACGCGAGACAGATAGATGCGAGCGCGAATAAAAGAAATTAGAAAAAAGAGAGCGGGAGAGCCAACAGCACTGCACATGCAACAACAATGCGTTGGCGATAGCGCGAGAGCGGTATTAAAGCGGTAAAAGGTACAAACGCAAGAGCAAAGAATAACAAAAACAACAACACTGCTGTAAAAAGTTTTATTGTTTTTTCAAATATTAAGTTCAATGCTTTGATTTTGCTTTTGTATAGTTAATATAAACAAAAAGCGCAATGACAAAAATTTAAATGACAGAATAATGTCAATATTTATTGCTAAATTATTAGCTGAATTTTTAGGCAGGCGCGGTGAATTTAAAACCGAAATAAAAGAAATTATCATTATGATCGCATTAGTCAGATAATGACTAACTGGCATCTTCGCTTTTCAGGAAAATCAGCAATCACAGTTGATGATTTTATTTATCGAATAGAGGCTCTTACTAAACAGACCTTAGACGGAAACTTCGAGTTAACTGCCAGATATGCAAGCAATTTATTTGAAGGTGAAGCGAGTAACTGGTATTGGAGATATCATAAAAGTGTTCCGATGGTTCGTTGGCACGACCTATGCCATGCCTTAAGAGGTCAGTTTAAAGATGATAGAACTGATAGAAATATTCGATCAGAGATTGAAAATCGCAAGCAACGAGCAAATGAGTCGTTTGACGATTTTTATAACGTCATTGCATCGCTAGTGGATAAACTTTCAGAACCTATGTCAGAATTGTCTTTAGTTGAGATAATTAGAGGCAATCTTTTACCTGATATTCATAGAGATATGTTATATGAATCGGCAACATCAATCAAGTCATTGCGTTATTTAGTTCGAACTAGAGAATTATTCTTGCGAAACCTTAACCAAAATAGGACCCAAACTGTTACTTCCCGTCCAACGATTTTTTTTTTTTTTTTTTGCGTTTATTTATTTGTTGGATCTCTTATATAGTGTATAAGACTAACAACAATTTTCTAGTTGTATCTTAATCTAATACGTAACCTAGCATCAGAAGGATGCTTCATTAATCTATGGCCCTGATTATTTGCTAGAGGGTTGGAAGGTCGTTTCGTTGGAGACGAGTTCTATCGCATACTCGGGTTAATGATTTGGCGAGAGTATTCGGATGGGCCTGCAGCTTAGCGGTGTACTTTAGCTGTTGTACCTTTATTTCGGTTAGTACACTAGGAATATGTAGGTCTTTCTGTAAGTTTTCGTTTCTGATATACCACGGTGCTCCCGTGATAGTTCTGAGAATCTTGGATTGAGCCCTTTGTATGGTTTCGATGTTGCTCTTGCTTGCGTTTCCCCACAGTGCAGAGCCGTACGTCCAGATGGGTTTTAACACAGAGTTGTAGAGGAGAACTTTGAATTCCAGACAAAGGGGAGATCGAGCGTTGATAAGCCAATGTAGTCCGATTGCTTTAAGCTTTAGTTGCTTTTTCTTGGCTTCGATATGCTTACGCCAAGTTAATCTTCTGTCGAGGTGAACTCCAAGATATACAACATCGTCGGATTGAGGCACTGGCACGTTGTTGAGAGTCAATGATGGGCAGTTTCTTCTATTGAGGGTAAACGTAACGTGCTTACATTTCTGTTCATTTACACGGATGCGCCAATCTGCTAGCCAATTTTCAATTTCCTTTAAGTGGGTTGCCAGTTGCTCTGCAGCTTTGATCGGACATTTGGAGCGGCTAAGGATAGCCGTGTCATCGGCGAAAGTAGATGTGGTGAGTGTACGATTTGTTGGTATATCCGCTGTGTATAAAATATATAGTGTTGGACCCAACACGCTGCCTTGAGGTACACCTGCTTTTGATTCGAAGTCATCAGAGGTGAAGCTATTACATCGTACAGCGAATTTTCTGTTGGATAGATAAGATTCCATTAGCCTGTGTGTATATTGTGGAAGCGACGCTTTTATTTTGTATATTAGGCCGTCAAGCCAAACTCGGTCAAAGGCTTGGGCGACGTCGAGAAAAATTGCTGTACAATATTCTTTTTGCTCGAATGCTGTACGGATCTCTGAGGTGATACGGTTGACTTGCTCAATTGTGCCATGCTTTTCACGAAAGCCAAACTGATGATGTGGGATTATATTTTGGTTTACCAGGATTGTATTTATACGGAGTTGTAGGACCTTTTCAAATAGTTTTGAAAGACTTGGCAATAAACTGATGGGTCTGTACGATGATGGCTGTGTTTTGTCTTTTCCGGGTTTTGGGATCATTATGATTACTGATTTTTTCCAACTTATTGGAAAGTGACCAGTTTTTACTATCGCGTTGAAAAGTTTGCAGATGTATCGCACGGCACAGATCGGGAGTTCTCGGATCATTTTCGGGGTTATTTTATCATGGCCGGGCGACTTTCTTGGGTTAAGATAGTTTTTAATAATTGCAGAAATTTCCTCCGCTTGGAATTTCGGTGGCTCGGTTTCCACTGGGGTGCTTAGAGGGGGAAGCTGGAATGAGTTTGTTGACGGGTTTGGCAGAAAAACCGTTTTTAGATGAGCTGCAAAGGTGAGTGCTCTTTCTTCGTCTGAACGGGCCCACTTGCCAGTTGGGCATCGTATAGGTGAAATTATCTCGGCTGGGGCAGTTATGGTTGGGAGAGCTTTCCACAGCGGATATTTGGTGCTGGTGGGGGAAAGCTTCTCGATGTATTGCCGCTGTGCTATTGCTTCTTCTTGTCTAAGCGCTTTTGCTAAGGTTCGGGAAGCTGCCTTTAGGCGATATTTTGCTGCCGGTGATCGGGACATTTGCCATTCTCGCCTGAGTCGTCTTTTCTCTGTTACAAGAAGTTCAATTAGTCGGTTGTTAGACTTGTGTTTTTCCTGGGTGTGGCCAATGTTTGGGGTGGAGATATCAGCTGCTTCAATGAGCATCGACTCTAATGCAGAGGTGCAAAACTCGATGTCTTCTTCGTCGTCCAGTTTGGGATTTAGTTCGATATGGGTGCTTATATATTTCTTAAATCTGAGCCAGTTTGTTTTATAATTTGTTAGTCCGAGTGGGTGCTCTGTTACTTGAGGATATGTTAATACAGTGAAAATTACTGGCGAGTGGTCTGATGACAATTCTGCTAGTGACTCTGCCCTTATTAAGTTATGCGTAATTCCTCTGGTGACTGCGAAGTCTATTAGATCTGGGAGCTTACGTGGATCTGTTGGCCAGTACGTGGGTTTTTTCGGTGAGGCGTAGCCCAATTTGTTTGCTGGGTTGATGATTGTGTTATACAGCTGTTTGCCTTTTGGATTTACCAGGCGGGATCCCCAATGAGGGTGCTTGGCGTTGTAGTCTCCTGCAGCAATAAATCGTACTCCGAGTGTGTTGAAAAAGTCAGTAAATTCTTTTTCAGAGATTGAGAATCGTGGTGGACAGTACAGTGCAGCCACGGTTGTACTGCCGAAAGTGGTTTGGACACTTATTGAAGTTGCTTGTAGGTATTGTTTGGCAAATCCATTGTGGAGACAGTGTTTAATTCGGTTTTTGATTAGGATGCCAGTTCCTCCGTGAGCCTTGCCATCTGGGTGATTTGTTGCGTAGAATGCATATTTAGGTATTTGGAAGTTGTTTTTGTTGGTAAGGTGAGTTTCCGATAACAGCATGATATCAATATCATTTGAGTCCAGAAACAGTGACAGTTCTTGTTTGTGCTTGGAGATGCCGTTTGCATTCCATAGTCCTATATGTAGTGCTGACATTATTTATTGTTGTCCAAAAGCTTTTGAATGAGCAAGTTTTGGTTCCGCATAAGTTCCTGCATGCAATTTTGCATGAACGTCATGAAGTTTGTCATGTTTTGATTTAGCGAGATCAACAACGTTTCGATCCCGTTGGGTTGCTGGCCGAGTACGGGTGGACTTGGGGCCGCATTGTTTGAGATTGTAGCGGGATTTACAGATGCAGAGGGCTGTGAACTTCCGTTGCGCAGCACGCTTGCAAAAGTTACTCCAGGAGTAGTTGTCGTTGGAGCAGCTGATGACCTTACAGCTCTTGAGAAGAATATTCCCGGTGTGGTTTGCGAGGGAATAAGTGTGGAGCCCTGGATACGAGCCGTAGATTTCTTTGCATTAAGACGGGCCTTCAGTTCCTTATAGACAGGACATCCTCTGTAATTTGCGGTGTGATTTCCACCGCAGTTGCTGCACTTCCTTGTATTGTCGTTTGTTTTATTGTCGGAACAGACACAATCTTTTTGAATTTGTCCACAGCCAACGCAAAGTGGGCGAAGACTGCAGAACGACTTTGTATGGCCAAACTCCTGGCACTTAGTACATTGTAGAGGATGATTCCTCTTGTGAGGCTCCTCGACAGTGATTCTGCGATGTAGCAGTAGTTGCAGGTTGTAGATAGGATGTACTGCATTGGATTTTAATGCTCGTGCATCAGGCTGTAGCTCCACTTTAAACAGAGGTTGTGGGATTTTGTTTCTGTTTAATATATTTGAGACGGACTTCACCTCAAAGCCCTTCTCTTCCAATGCCTCGGCAATTTCCTGAGGCGGAACCGAGGGTTCAATGCCTTTAATCACGGCTTGAAGACCTTTGGCGCTCTTTAATTGGAATGTGTAGAAGTTTACATTCTCCGTTCTAAAGTACTTTTCTAAAGTACGATATAACTGTTCGTTGTTTGTTTGGACTTTAGTTTCTCTTATGTTCCCCCTGTTAAGTGGGGTCACATAAAAGTTATCCTTACTTACTAGGGCCACCAACTTAAGCACCAATGAAGTGCAGTTTGCACCACGGATGTAAAATGGTGGTGGCTTGGCTACTGAGGGTTTTGTTTGGGAAACTCCTTCTTGAGATTCCGGCTGATTTGCCAGAATTTGGAATCTGTTGCCCTCCAGAGCTTTACGTTCAGCAATGTTGCTTTTGGACATTTTAGGAGTGTTGCCTCTTTTAGTATGAGGGCTAAGCTTTCGCTTGTTTATATTAATATATCTGTCCATGCCAGTCTGAACAGGTGACTTTGGATTCACCGTCACTGGATGGGTAGACTTTGTTGAGGTAGTCTGCTGGACGGTGATCGAAGGTATTGCAGACGTTGCTGCTGTTACAGTTGTTGTTGGAGCAGTAGCTGCAATTGTTGTTGTTGTGAGCGCGCTGACGGCGGTCGGCGAACCCAATGACCCAATTAACACTTGATGTGTAAGCGAATTTGAGGGTGAAGCGCATTGGGCGCTCCAAGACAAATTGTTGCTGGTTGGTGTAAGCAATTTGCTCGTACTTGCACTTTTGGATTCAGCGCTTATTGTTGTTGTGGTTGTTGGAGACACTACTGAGAAGTATGCATTGGTACGTTGAATAGATAGGCGACGCTCGTTTTGTTGCTGGAGAAGTTGTTATTGTAGCTGTTGCTGGCGAGATTCTAGTGAAGATGGGCCCAAGTTGGTCTCTTTACACGTTGGCATTGCTAGTAAATTTAGATATTTACTAAGTATTATTATTTGTAGTTACAAATAACAATATAAAATTGTGATTGGGCGTCTCTGTGGCGACTGAGACCCCTGTCACTTTAGTTTAACACTGATTTAAATGCTGACACCGATCAACTTGCGGAGCGCGATAAAAAATACGTCCGAACGCGGTGACGGCCAAATGTGGTGTTCAACGATTCGACGTCAATTAAATGCAGTAATAGCAGGTGATTTTGAAGAAGAGGAAGAAGATTTAATAGACAATGAATCTCTTGATTTATCCGCCATGGACCTGATTTGTTGGAATTGTAGAAAAAAGGGCCATGCTTATCAAGAATGCACTGCCGATCCCCGTATTTTTTGCTACGGATGCGGAAAACCAGATACGTATAAACCAAGTTGTCGAACTTGCAAGCAGAATATGTCAAAAAACCAATTAAGGCGTGCACCACAGACCAGTGCACGCAAACAGTTAGTACATCAGTCGACCAACACCGATTAATGGAGTCGACAATATCTTTGCATCAATTTGATGTTATTAAACCGGACTTACAACCATGCAAATTACCTTTATTCTCAAAAGGATTTAAAAACCGTTCACAAAACCGCAGAAAAGCCTTCAATCGTTTCTGTAAAGCTGAACATAAATTATTGTTATCCTAAATTGTAGGTAAACCTCAAGATTTACATCCCTATGCTCAAGTTCAGTTATTGGATAGGAAAGTAGTTGGATTAATAGATACAGGGGCGTCAATTAGTTGTATAGGAGGAGAACTCGTTGAAGAATTATGTCGCAACGGATTAAAATATAAACCTCTGTTTGCGTCAGTAAAAACTGCCGATGGTAAGAAACAAAGTATTATCGGTCGTGTATCTACCAAAGTTACTTATAGAGGTAGTATAAATGAAATTTGTTTTTATTTGGTACCATCTTTGAAGGAGAATTTATACTTAGGTATTGATTTTTGGAAATCATTTGATTTGCTGCCCATGCATCTTTTGACGGAACATAGAGTCAATAGAAGATCCATCACTGAGACCCTTGTCGCCTTCACAGCAGCAATTACTTGAAAAAACTATAAGGTTGTTCCCTTCATTTGCGAAACATGGATTAGGTAAAACTACTCTTATTTCGCACACAATCGATGTTGCCGATGCAAAGCCGATTAAGCAACGATTCTATGCGGTATCCCCAGCCAAAGAGAAACTTATGTATGAGGAAATTGATAGAATGTTAAAGTTAGGTGTCATCCAAGAATCGAATGGCTCGTGGTCGTCGCCAGTAGTATTAGTCACAAAACCTGGCAAGGTTCGCTTATGTATTGATAGTAGGAAAGTTAACGACGTAACTGTAAAAGATGCTTATCCTATGCCGCTAATTGATGGAATCTTAAGTCGACTACCAAAAGCGGAATTCATAACTAGCCTGGATTTATTTATTTATTTAACGTCAACTAAACAAGTGCAATTGACTTAAACTAATTAAACTAATATAATTAAAAAGAAAGGAATAAACTAAAACATAAAGAAGCAGAAGGCGAAAAAAAGGTAGAAATAAGGAAAGTTAGGAGGCAGGAACAGTTCGAAGGAAGGCAAGGATTGATAAACGTAAAGAAGAAGGAGATATGTGAGGAGAAATAAAAAGGGAAAACTCATTGTAGTCACTACACACCACTCGAAGAGGGTCATGTAGGCTATAATTAGAGACGCATGTTCTTAAATTTAAAGGAACAAAATTGCGTGTTGGACGACACGGAACGGCAAAGTCTAATTTCCCCAATAAAAAGGGAGAGTCTATTTCCCCAGTTAGCAATTTATGAAGAAATACAATTCCGCTGACGAGTCTTCGATTTGATAAAGAGGGCAGATTCAGGAGAAGAAGTCTACTCTGGTAACGAGGGAGGGGCCTAGTTGGCTCCCAGTTCAGACCCCGTAGGGCGAACAATAAAAATTGTTTTTGGACTGATTCAATTCGTTGTTGGTGAATAGAATATTGAGGACTCCAAACTGGTGAGCAATATTCAAGCACTGGACGTTCCAGGGATGTATATAAGATCTTAGTAATATAAGGATCACTGAACTCCTTGGACCAACGCTTTATAAAGCCTAGCAAAGATGTTGCTTTGTTAGCCACAGATGAAATGTGAAGCAGGAAGTTTAGTTTGGGATCAAAAATAATACCCAAATCTTCAACAGAAAAAACTCTATTTAGGATAGCGCCATTCATTGAGTAATTGGCAAGAAACGGCGAACGACGACAAAATGTCATAGATGAGCATTTCAGTGTGTTGAGATGGAGGTGATTAATCATGCACCACTCACTAAGCTTATTAATTTCAGCTTGTAAAATGGAATGAAGAGCTGGATCTTTAAATGATACGCAAAGCTTAACATCATCTGCAAACATAAATACATGGGAGTTATTTAAAACGTTAGGTAAATCATTAATAAACAGAGTAAATAGTAGTGGGCCCAGATGACTTCCTTGGGGAACACCAGATATTAACATTTAGACATTAACATTTTTGGAAAGCGCAGATCTAAACAAAACTCTTTGAGTTCTATTGGTGAGGTACGACTTTAACCAGGATAAAAGATTAGGAGAAAATCCTAGCAAATCAAAAATCATTAACATTTTTGGAAAGCGCAGATCTAAACAAAACTCTTTGAGTTCTATTGGTGAGGTACGACTTTAACCAGGATAAAAGATTAGGAGAAAATCCTAGCAAATCAAGTTTCTTTAACAGAAGTTTGTGATCGACACTATCAAAGGCTTTGCTAAAATCAGTATAGATGACATCCGTTTGTGATTTATTACGAAAGCCATCATGAACCAATGTACTGAATTCTAGAAGATTTGTAAGTGATGAACGTCCCTTCATAAATCCATGCTGATGGGGAGAAATTATAGATTTGCATTGGTGTTTAAGATTAATCGAAATCAACTCTTCAAAAAGTTTAGGAATAACCGAGAGTTTGGCTATACCTCTATAGTTTGTTACGTCAGATTTGTTCCCCTTTTTAAATAGGGGGATTATAAATGAATTACTCCAAAAAGAGGGAAAGTGTCCAGTTTCTATGGAGAGGGTAAAAAGCCTTAACAGAGGTTCACTTAACGAAAGGGAGCATGTCTTTAAAATACAACTGGGGACGTTGTCTGGACCAGGCAAAAATGACGACTTCAAAGAGGCTAAACAGATTACGAGAGATTCTTCAGAAATATTAGGCATATAAATAAGGTTGGGTTGGTGCATATAGTACGGGTAAGATCCGGTGGAAGGTAGCGAATTAGAGTAAGTCGTTTGAAAGAAGTTGGCAAAAAGGTCGGCTATACTAGAGTCAATATCAGCTGTTTCTGCATTGAAAAAGTATGACGAAGTAGTTGCATTTGAACGCCGTTTAGAATTTACAAATTTATAAAATTGCTTCGGATTATGGAAAAAATCGGCTTTACAACGCGATAAGTAAACATTGTAGCATTGTTTGTTCAATAAAAGAAACTTAGATTTTGCTGAGTTGTATCTAATATAATCGATATGTGATTGGGTTTTTTTGAAGCGCTTAAAGTACATTGATTTAACATTTTTTAAATTTGAGAGGGTACGTGTGAACCAAGGAGGCTTTGTTGAATTGTATTCACATACAGTGTTTGGCACACAAACATCAAAAGCAGCATAAAGAGTTGAATAAAAACGTTCAACAGCAGTATATAAATCGACACCATTTAATATATTATACCAGTCTGTCCTACTCAGAATAGAGTCAAGGCGGGCAAAGTCAGTTTTGCGAAAACTCCGCCAACGAGGTTGAGAAGAGGGGATAATATTAGATGAAGAATTAAGAGCAAGATTAATTTCCAGTGTAGGGTGATATGCATCTTCGGGAAGCGATAAAGGAGGACTCGTTCAATATTAATTGATGAAGAGTCACTGACGAATACCAAGTCAAGAAGTCTGCTAGATGAGTTGGTTATCGAGTTTATTTGAAACAAGGGAAGGTCAAACAGCTCACCTAAAAAATCGTTATGTGCTGAAGGGATAAGATATGGAACCTCCAATTGGTTTTGCCACATCACATGAGGTAAATTAAAGTCACCTAAGATGATTAAATGATCACGATTACGGAGAAAGGAGAATAAATTTTTGAAGGTAACTGCATAGTGATTATAAATAGAAATCTCAGACGTTGGAGGAATATAGCAGCAAATGATAAAGATATTAGTGTTTGGGCAAGTAATTTTAATACAAATTGTTTCGATATTGTATGGGACGTCGATGCTCACCATCTCACTGGAAAGGTTAGATTTGATGGCAACCAGAACGCCTCCACCTCGACGCGCAGGTCTATCATTTCTATAAACCACATATTCACTTGAAAAAAACTCAGAGCTTAAGACATTTGGCTTGAGCCAAGTCTCAGAAAACGCAATGACATGGGAGGTAAAAGATATACTGTTTAGATAAAGAGATGTTAGTTTGCTAAGCAGTCCTCTCACATTTTGATAAGATATATTGATTTCAGGAGTTAGGAAATTTAGTTTTTTGATGGTTTTGATGTAGGTAGAGAGGCAACAGATCTAGTAGGCCGATTGTTAGATACTGTGAACTCATGAACAACAGTATGCTCAGGCCAAAACGATGAGGCTACAATAGAATTGAATAGAGAGTTAGGTACGGAAATCTTAAAAGAAGAAATATCTCTAGCTTTACTAAACTTAAATTTTCTAACTAAAATATCCGAGGCAGGAAAAGCTTTATGGATGAAAGCAATAAGATCATTTTCAGCAGTGTTGGCATGCAGGCGGGACACAAAAATATGCTTCTTCGGCGCAATTGCTGTAATAAAGGATTTAAAGGATGCTTTTTGGGAAATCCCACTTGATCCCAAGTCACAAGACAAAACAGCTTTTACTGTCCCTGGAAGACCTCTTTATGAATTCGTTGTCATGCCGTTCGGCCTAACAAATTCACCACATATCATGTCTCGTCTGATGGACAAGATTATTCCTCCACAATTGCGTAGAGAAGTATTTATCTATCTAGATGATTAGCTAATTGTATCAGATTCATTTGAGCGACATTTGGAAGTATTAGCAATAGTAGCAAGCCAATTGCAACTCGCCAATCTTACTATAAACATTGAGAAAAGCAAGTTTTGTCGGAAAGAAGTTAATTATCTAGGTCATGTGATTGGCAATGGTACCATAAGTACTGATCCTGAAAAAATAACCGCCGTTAAAGACTTACCAGTTCCACGATCTTTAAGACAAGTTCGTCGATTTCTAGGTATGACAGGCTGGTATCATAAGTTTATTCGTAATTATGCCGCCGTACCTTCACCGTTGACTGATACGCTTAAGCAAAAACGCTCCTTTGTGTGGACCCAAGAAGAACAAGACTCGTTTGATACATTGAAATCTCAGATATGCTCTGCTCCCTTGTTGCATGGTCCAAATTTTTCACGGCCTTTTCAACTTCATTATGACGCTAGTCATACAGAAGTAGGCGCTGTCCTTTTGCAAACTAATGAAGAAGGTGATGAAGTTCCCATTGCATTTATGTCCAAGAAATTAAACAAGTGCCAGAGGAACTATACAGTTACCGAAAAAGAATGTTATGCTGCAGTCGAGAACTGTCAAAAAATTTCGAGCCTACATCGAAGGCCAAGAATTCACCATTATTACCGATCATGCATCGTTAAAATGGCTGATGACGCAAGCTGACCTTAGTTCTCGCTTAGCTCGTTGGTCTTTAAAGCTCCAAGGATTTACCTTCAAAATTCTACATCGCAAAGGTACTCAAAATGTCGTACCGGATGCCCTTTCGAGAATTTATACCGAAGACTTGTCTTCCCTTTCTATAAATAGCTTGATATTAGACTTAAATTCCCCCGAATTTCGGTCTGAGGAATATGTGGAGTTGAAAAATAAAATTCTGTCCGACCCAACTCATTTACCTGACTTTAAAGTAGTGGATGACCACATTTATCGCCGTTCCGAACACTTCGGTGAAAATAAAATTGCCGATGATTTACGTTGGAAACTTTGGATACCCCATAAATTAATCGCAGTAGCGCTAAAAGTTGCACATGAGGATCCATTGCATACGCACACGGTGGAATAAACAAAACCCTAGAAAGACTTCGTCGTTTTTATTTTTGGCCCAATATGGTTACTGATGTCAAGAATTTTGTCAACAAGCGTGACATCTATAAATCTACTAAACATCCTAATGTTACCTTACGACCGCCAATGGGAGTTCCTAGTCCATCCAGTCGGTTCTTTCAAAAACTCTATGTCGACTTTTTAGGGCCATATCCCCGCAGCCGATCCGGTAATATTGGTATTTTTGTGGTATTAGACCACTTATCAAAATTTCCTTTTCTAAAGCCTGTAAAAAAATTTACAGCGGATGCCATTAAACCATTCCTAGAAGAAGAATTATTCCATTGTTTCGGAGTCCCTGAAACTATCGTATCTGATAATGGTGTACAGTTTAGATCACAGTCGTTTAATGCTCTTTTAAGCAAATACTCGATTACGCATATTTACACAGCTTATTATGCTCCACAAGCTAATGCTTCTGAGAGAGTCAATCGATCTGTATTGGCAGCTATAAAAGCTTACATTCACCCGGACCAAAGAAACTGGGATGAAATATTAAGTAGCATATGTTGCGCGTTACGATCTAGCCAACATGCGGCTATCAATAGTACTCCTTATAGGGTAGCGTTTGGTTAACATATGATAACGAATGCTAGTAATTATAAATTGATGCGGAAATTAGGATTGTTGGACGATCGTTCTATACAGTTTAGTCGTGATGATAGTTTTGAATTAATTCGAAATAAGGCTCAAGAAGCGATGCAAATTCAACAACACCGCAACCAGAAGGCCTATAATCTCCGTCGTCACTGCGATTGCATTAAGCTAAGCTTCGCCCACGCACTTTGAAGAGCTTTCGTCAGTAGTATCATTACCCAGCGACGGAGACGGTAAAGAGAATTGGTCTGACGATCGAGACCATTTAATTCGTTGAAGAAAATGAGAATTTAAGATTGGAAAAACACCGGAAAAGTGAGCTCAACAGGCTTCATACTCCATAAATAATCTCTTCCGTGGGTTCTCAGAAGTTTTTTTATCTATGCCTCAGTGAAAAAAAAAAAAAAGAAAATTTTCGTGCCATGTGGTCTAACCTCTAAAATTTTTTTTTGCTGGTCTTGCCTTAATTAAATTAAATTATCTTAGTTTATCTTAATAAGATTAGAATGCCATAAAATTATTGGTGTGTGCCGTTGCAGTAAAATCGCGTTAAATTCGATTTTTTTTTCTTGATAAAATTTTCCTTCCAAGCGTGATCGAAAAATATTTTTTTGCTATGTGAGTGCATACACTATTATGACCCAATGTTTTAATTCCGCAAAAGAAAACTTAAATCGCATGAAAAAGAAAAAAAATTAACGTAATTAATTAAGTAATTCCTTTACTTCCGCGAGATTTTTTTTATTTCATCCAACTATATATAATGTGATTCGACCCAGTGTAAAGAAAATTATAGCCTCTCTTAATGATACCCTGTTTGCTCTCTTAATATAAATGAAATTATTTCAAGCCATAACCTAGCTCAACATTACGAAAGATCTTTCGCCGTGGAAGAGTATGGGTAAGTGAAAAACTTTTTTAAATTTTGTGGTATTTGGTGAAAATTTTTTTTGTTCTGAAAATTTCGTAACTCATTATATAACCCAGTCATGCATGTATACAGAAAATCACAACATTACTAACTTTTTGCATTAAATTCACTTCATAAATTTTTGATTTTGTTTTGTCACAAAATTTCATCATAAAATTTTTTTTGTCATGATCAGTGTCTATCTCTCATGCGCTTGACCATGATGAATAAAAGCTTTTTAAATCAAAAAAGCTCTGTCTGAATATTCAAGCGTAATGAAAGCTCGATCTGCATAACAGCTGGCATTGTCATACCGTCATGTAAATAACTTTTCATACCCTTCATAATTAAATTATAACAATGTCATACCTTCATGCAAATAACTTTTCATACACTTCATAATTAAATTAAAACAATGTCATGCATAAAAGTTTTCGCACATTTGGCAATTAATTAAATGTAATCGAGGAATAAATTATCTTAAATCATGCATATAAATAATTTATAATTATAAATAATTTCTTTATATTAATACTCTATATTATATTTCTACACATACATAATTATAACTACGTTCTTTCCACAGCAACGCGCACACACTCTTTTAGATTTTTTTTGTTTTAAATTTACTAGCCGTTAAATTTAGTTCATCGCCCTCAGCGATATGTTTAATAATTGGAATAATGTTTAGTTTAATAAAATTGAAGTCAATGAAGAAGTTTTAAAGTTTTCTTAATGAGGAGCCTAGTAACCAACATGAAAATTAAATTAAATTAAACCCGAGGTTGCACAAGGGATCATCAGTCATACTTGACTTGAGGACCGATGATCATGGTAGGGTGGGCATTATCGGTTGCGAACACCATCTAGCACCGACCAACCTTCGTCAATTGCTCTTGAGTCCCAATAATAACTTTTTCTCCTATCACTCACCAAACTTCCTTGCACGCGAAATTATTTAATTATCTGTAGATAACCACATAAGCAAGTGGCACAAAGCTATCAAAGAATCCCACCCCAATACTGCCTAGCGAGCCAGTAGCCGGAACCACCGCGTGCACCCCGCTTTTGTATGCTACAATCTCCATCAGCTTATATCCCTAGCAAGCAGTCCATAACCATTTGTGGGTTACATGCTACAAACTACAAAAAGCATTACGAACAAGTTGTCCAGTTCTTAAACTTGTAGGATGAAATAATTCTTCACTTCCATTATTTTCATTGCTTGTGTGTGTTTCAAATTCACTAGCTGTTGAAATTCAAATGCCCGTTACATTTATTTCTTTTTTTAAAGCAGTGCAAGCAAGCAGTTCACTTAATTCAAGCTACCATTCGTGTGAGAGAGAAAGCTTATGCTTTAATAGGTCGGCTGCGCAAGTGCAAGTGCAATTGCAATTCCCCCCTTTTTCCCCCTTCACTATCCTATAAACTCCTATGAAGACGGATAATATAAATCATGATATATTACTGTTAGAAATAGTGAAAAAAACCAGCTTTCAAGTTTAAAAGGGCTATAAATAGGGCAAATATGTATGTCGGAGATAGAATAGGGTATTGCGTGTCTCATAGACCCATATGTTCCTATCTTTTTGTGTCTCTGTCTAGTTGAGTGATGTTTGGTGACTGTGTGGCAGTCAAAGACTAACCAGCGTAGAAGAAACACAGGAGCTCGCTACCCAAAAATACACTATGTCGCGTGAACAAGAAGTAATGCCCGAAGAGAATTCGACATACATATACATATATATTTTCCTCATAAGCGAGTGCGACAGCTAGCTAAGGCAGACGTAGAGTCGAGCAAAGGGGAAATTTACTTTAAGACAGATATATCTGCATAACTGTACCAAATTGTGCGCGACGGAAAACTCATACAAATTTTCGATTCGGTATAAATAAATATTATTACCAAAGTTAAAACATATTTGAGTGGATTTATTTGAAAATTCAGGTGATATTAAGTTATAATCATAAAAGTGCAAGTGACCTAATAATTTTTCGTTAACACAGCCCCCAAAAGCTTAGTGCTCTGGGAGCCTAAGGCAAAGGACAGAATTTGCATTTGCTGGAGACGTTCTTCCAATATAATTTGGCACCCAGGGTCTGAGAGAGAATATACATTTATATCAGACGTTTGAAACAGTCAGTACAAGAAATCCGGCCAGACGCCAGTATAAAATAGAAGTAACTGTCGAGCAACTGTCACTGACTTCCTTATTCATTTTGGTGACATCCAAATTACCCCGCCTCGAAATCGAATCTGCGGTCCACGACTTGCCTTGGGACTTAGTTTGCCATATCCTCCAACTTTAATTGCAATAAATTTACAGTTCGAATCAGCCACTCATTGAAGAACCACAGAAAAAATTTTTTTTATTTGTAGAACATACATAGATCCAGAATGAGGTGGACACTGAATACGAATGTCTTTTCCATCAATAGCCCCAGCACAATATGGAAAAATCCACAATTTCCAAAACTTGTTAGCTATCTGAATAATCGATTCTTTTGAAAGCTGAGGCATATGCTTTGGCTGCAGCTCCTCCCAAAGTGCTTTGATCGTTTCCTTTACAATAACGGAGTATGTTGTCCTTCCAATTCTAAATGCAAAAGGAAGCAAATGTTGCTAAATATCTGCAACTGGTTAATTTTTATACCCTGTACTCATAGGGTAAAAGGGTATATTAAAGTCGGCAGAAGGAAGCGTTTCCGACCCCATAAAGTATCCATATACAGTGAAACCTCGACATAACGAACTTCGTTATAACGAAAAACTCAACATAACGAATTTTTCTCCAGGTCCCTTGAAAAAACCTCGCTTTTACGAAGTTTTTCATAGAAAAATGCTATATAGCTATAACGAATAATTCCTGAGTCTGAAAGCCTCTATAAAGCGAAACAATATTTCAAACACCTCTATACAACGAAAATAAAATAAGGCAAAACTTAATTTGTGGCAAGCCGTTAAAAAGCTAAACAAAGTCTTCCTTTAATTGATTCCATTCATTACTCATAACTGATGATGACATTGTTAAAGTGTTTTGAACAGAAATACATCGACATAATTGAGGAGGAGGAAGTGGTCGAGAACGTTACTACTGCCAAAGAAGCTAAACATCTGGTTGAAATGATCCAAACTTTTCCTGAGGCACAGGAAGCTATACCAAAAAGTTTTTTTTAGCATCTGTTGAACGAAGTATTGACGGCTGCATTCGAAACTTGCGCAAACAAACAAGAACTACCAATTATTTTAATAAATGTTAATTGAAAAAATGTATAACTTTGTATTGTCTATATAGACCCCTCTTCAATGCGGTTTTTTAGTATTTTGATGTGAGCAGGTAAAAACAGTATTCTTTCAAATTTCTTTAAATTTCGTTTCACCAAGGTTTAACAAATAGGTACCTATAACAAATCGGTACCTATAACGAATCAATAGATATAAAGAAAAATTTTCTGGTTCCCTTCAGATTCGATATATCGAGGCTTCACTCTACATATATTCTTGATTAGCATGAACAGTCGAGTCGATTGAGATATGTCCGTCTGTACGTCGTGGAAAAAACCCAGCGCTGTAACGGTAACGTGTTCACCAGTTTGTGCACAAACAAGTGGATTAGCCGTCGGTATAACGGTTCCTTGCTTACTAGTTTCACGTGCGTGTGAAATTTTTTTTTTTTTTTTTTTAATTCATATATATTTAATCCATACTAATATTCTTTTACAAATAATGAATGGTACATCTTTACAAAAATGGTACAATACGGGAATCAAAAACAAAGAACAAATACCCCTGCGGGACTGCCTGGAATTACTGCTTCGCAGGGACGTCTGCTGTTTATTGCCCGTTCCTCAGTCTTTCGAGCCGGCGCTGTTCCGTCATCACCACCGCCGCGAACTCACTAATCGCTTCCCAAGCGCTTGTATTTGCTATCATCAGGTGTATCAGGTTGTTAAACGTGATTTTTGTGCCCAGGTGAAGCTCTAGTGTGCCTCTCTCCTTGTCGTATCGCGGGCAGAAGAAAACGATGTGCCTGGCATCTTCGGGTATTCCGGCACCACACCAACTGCACGCGTCATTTGTTTCGTGACCAAAACGCTTGAGGTAGCTCTTAAAGCATCCATGGCCGCTGAGTATTTGAGTTAAATAGAACGTCACTTCTCCATGGCGCCTATCGACCCACTCTCCGATGTTCGGAATGAGATTGTGAGTCCATCGTCCCTTATCTGTCTCATCCCATCTCGCCTGCCATCTGACTATAGACTCCCGACGGGCTGCTTGCCTGATTGATGCCTTCGAATTATGGGTATCCTAGGTCGTAGGGTTCCTATACGCCGCATATGTCACCTTCGACTCTTTAACCAATTCAGCAAAGGGAAATAGGCCTGCAATAACAAACGCTGCCTCGTCTGAGATTGTCCGAAATGCACTGCATATTTTAATGGCACTTAGCCTGAGTGTTGCTTCGACTCCTCGTCTGTAGGATTTAACCTGCACTGCATTGTGCCACACTGGCGCACCATATAGGACGATGGATTTGACAACGCTCGTAAGTAGCAGCCTACATTGTTGTCTGGGTCCACGTGTGTTGAGCATGATTCGCCACAATGCCCGCGCTGCACCTAGAGCCTTTTGGTTGATGTAGTCCAGGTGCTCTTTATAACAGAGCCTGGTGTCCAGCATGATCCCAAGATATTTAATTGCCCTCTTGGAAGCTACACTAGTAGACCCGACGAGAATCCTCGCTGTTTCCACCTTCTTGCGGCTACTTATAAGCACGGCCTCCGTTTTCTGCGCTGCCAGTTCTAACCCGGCGACTGCAAGCCATTGACTGATGGCCGCGATGGTAGCGTTGGTTTTGTACTCTAGCTAAGCCAGCTCTTTCGCGACTACTACTAGTGCCACATCATCGGCGAATCCTACAGAATTTGCCCCGTCAGGAAGGTTAACCCGGAGGACGCCATCATACATGGCATTCCACAATAGTGGCCCCAAAACTGAGCCTTGGGGGACCCCCTCGGTCATGTTGTGTGACGCCAAACCATCCGTGGTTGCATAATGCAGTTTCCTCAGATCTAGATAGCTTGCTACCAACTGTAACAGTTTACCACTGACACCAAACTGTCCCATTTTGCAGTATTGAACGCATTTCGGATGTCAAGAGTCACCACTAGGCAGTACTTCTTTGAGCCTCCTCTCCAACGGCTACCAGTTATTGCCTCCCTTGCCGTATCTGTGACCCAACAGATGGCGTCCACGGTTGACCTTGCCTTCCTAAATCCATACTGGTTTGTTGATAGTCCACCACCACTTTCTATCGCACAATTTAGCCTGGTGGCTATAAGCTTCTCCAAAATTTTGCCAGTAGTGTCTAACAGACATAATGGTCTGTACGAAGAGGCTTCGCTTTGAGGTTTGCCTGGCTTTGGCAGAAGTACAAGCATTTGCAGTTTCCATCTGTTAGGGAAAGTCGCTTCGTTAAAACATTTGTTAAAAAGTGAGACAAAAACTTCCGGGTGGAGATTTATCGCCAACTTTATTGCTCGGTTAGGGATACCGTCCAATCCAGGAGCTTTTCCCATCTTCAAGCTATTCGCGACTGCTAAGAGCTCATCCACTGTGCACTCCTCAATGTCGCTGTAGTTGTCGCAGCTTCTATTCATCTGAATGTTTGTTTGTATTGCAGCCGAGTCAGTCGGGAACAGTGTCTCAACAATGTGACGCAGGATGACATTATCGGTTGGTGTTGTCTGTCTCTCTGCTCCGACACGTTTGACAACGGTCTGGTATGCCTTTCCCCACGGGTCCTTATCAGCTGAGTCACAGAGCTTTAAAAAACACTCGCGTTTGCTCTGTTTGATTATATGCTTCAGCTTCTTGCGCCTTCGCCGGTACTCTAGCTGCAGTTCCGGAAACCTAGTTGTTCCTCTTGAGCGTTGGTATATCCTTCGTGAGTGGTTACAGGCATGTCGAGCATCAGCGATGGACTCGTTCCACCGGCAAAGAGGGGCATGATGTCGCTTATACTGCTTGCGACGCGTCATACTAGCATCGCACGCATTTACTAGGGATTCCATAATCTGATCCGCCGACTCTTCAGCACTCAAGGTTGCATCAATGTTTCCAATATTGGACAAGCTGCTGGCAAACATTGGTACGTTTAATGTCTCTGGCTTGTATACTACTCTGCTGTTAACTGACTCAGTTGTGGTACGCTGATGGTGCCCAAGCGTACAGAGAATATCTTCGTGGTCGCTTGCCGTGTAGCTGTCACTAATTCGCCATTTTGCTGAGCGCGCCATCGGATCGCTAACAAAAGTTAGGTCAATAATGGACCCATAACCGGCCCTAACAAAGGTATATCGGGTGCCTGTGTTCAGTAGAGATATACTAAGGCTTCCGAAGGCCTCCAACAGTAGCCGTCCTCTAGCGTCGGTGTGGTCACTGCCCCATTCTGTGGCCCAAGCATTGAAATCTCCTGCAATAATTAAATTTTGTCGTCCCCTAGCATCATCCACCAGCAGATCTATTATTTTCCCGAACATTGAGATACTCAGACTGGGAGCGAGGTAAGAGCTGTAGATTTAGTATTTGCTGCCGACTAAGGCTCTAACAAAGACCTCTTCTGATCGGACAGTATCCAGCGGCAATGGGGAAGCGCTGCAGGACCAGATTGACGCTTTTTTCCCTCGGTCAGATGCCCACATACCAGCAGTATTTACATTATATGGTTCGCTGAGTACCGCTACGTCGATCGCTTCTTCACGGACTGTCTGTTGTAGTAAGTCCTGCGCTGCTACACAGTGGTTTAGATTCAGCTGTATGAGATTAATAGTTTTTGGTCTCATAGTTGCTTTTTAGTATACCTCCTTATACTATTTAGAGGACATCTTTGGCTGCCCGCCCAATGGTTAGCATCCCCCCCGTCCTTATGGCTGGTGCACATAAAGCATTTTGGTGGCTCTCTGCAGGAAGCAGCTTTATGTCCAGCCACTCCACACCTGAAGCAGTTATTTGACCTGTCCACTGCGCTACTACACTTGGCAGATATATGCCCAATCTCCAGACAGCGATAGCAACGAGTAGGTCTGTCCTCCAATGCTGTTATCCGGCAATTGCTCCAGCCGACCTTAACTTTGCCTAATTTTATAAGCTTATCCACCACCTGTTCAGACGCTGTCACTATGGCTGAACGCGTACCCATGTATCCTGGGCGGAGGCTCTTAACAGAGCAGGAATCCTCCTGAATTCCAGCTTGGTTTGCTAGAGCACACACGATGTGATTAGCTTCAGTCAGCTCATCCAGGTCGCGTATGATGACTGCTTTAGTCTGAGTAAGGACTCGCACTGCCACAGTATTTCCAAGCACCTGTGAAATTTCATCTTTAAGGGCCTGGGCATCATTATCCGCTCCACCCAACTCCAAGAGGAGACCATCCTTTGCCGTGCGTCGCACCCTGCTGACTTGTTCGCCAACATTCTGCAGTTTGGCATTACTTCGCCTCGTCACTAGGGCCAGAACTTCGCTGTATTTGAGCTCACTGCTTGGCTCAATCAAAAGGGCATCTGGTCGTGGCCGCCTTTGCTGCTTCTGTTGTGACCTTTTGGATGGCCCAATCACCTTAGTCCAGACATCGCTTTTGGCCATGTTGCTATTCGTGGTCTCATGCTGCGGTTTTTGCATCAGGTGATGATGCTTCTTCGTCTGTGCCGACGTTTCTCCAGAAGTGTTGACACCATGTGTCGTCTGCCTCTCATTACTTCGCGCCTCAGGAGTTGTCTGTTGATGCCGACTTACTCGGTGTGGCGCTTCGATTGCCTTATTTGAGCAGTTTACACAATTCTTGATCGTTTCCATTGCAACTGGTTTAGCTTCCTTGTGGCTATTGATAATTGCATCAATTGCGTCACATAATAATCTCAACCTAGCGAATTTCTCTCTCATATCATTGTTGATGTGGCGCGTGCCAGTCTTCGCCTGTGTGTCAACAATAAGTGTATCCACTATTTTGCTCATCTCTTGCAACTCATCGCAATTTTTGCTGTTGCTGGTTGATCCTCCTCTCACTTTCTTTGGTTTTACGGGGCTAGGACTAGGCGTAGCATCGTCGTCTCTACTTCTTTTGGGCATTTCTGTCGCTACCGCCTCGTTTAGCGTGCCTGCAGCAACCATCGCGGCGCTACGCCCCATAGATGGTGGTGTGCGTTGCAACGTCGCGTGGCGCCCAAACACCGACAGCTGATCGGTTTCCAGATTGTAGCACTATAGTTGTATCGCTTTGTGGCAAAGACTCCTCAGAAAGATAGATTAAAATAAAAAATAAAAAACGTTCTCTAGAACAAAAATCTCTTTTATAGATAGAGATATAAAACCACAAATATAAATTTTAAATTTAATTGTAATTGTACCAGTGGGGGATTTGAACCTAGTACAGGCGGCCACCCGTCCCGTCACAGGCTGGGCACCTAGCCCACACCGCCAACTACTAGTTTTGGCTCTGTAAGTTATATGTATGATATGTGCTGTGGTCTTGGGCAAGCAGGCGAGAAATTAGGTGGACTCCCTACAAGTATGCAATGGTTCCGAAGCGCTATAGTAAGCTTTAAAAGCTCAGCTTAGTTGTTTTACTTTATTTTTCTATAGCCGGTCCGGCAAGCATGCAAATCAGCTGGCAGCAACAGTAGAAGCAGGCAGGTCAAAGGCAAAAGAAAGGAAAGGAAAAACGTTGCCCAAAAAGGAAGCAGTTCAAGCTATCCGACCAACAGAGCTCGCTGTCTCACCCACACCAGCAAGGGCAAAACACGCGGGAAGCAAAATGCAGACCCCGCACCCCTTGCCGACGCAGCAGTCCAGCGGAGCGCCAGTCCTCGACTGACAACAGCCTCCCTTAACCAGGCCGTCCAGCAGCAAAACGTGAGTAGGCCTTGCACGCTGGGCTATCTCACCACCGTTTTCTTCAACCGCCAACAGGTATTATGTTGCAGATGCACCAATATTAGCACTTGAACGGAGCGAATTTCAGAGCGCGTCCGGTCGCGGTAAACAATTTTTGTATATCCCCTGCGTGTGAAATTGTGCTTGCGTGTGTGTGAGTGCACAGTACCTTTTTTTTTTTTTTTCTTTTTTTTTTAATGCATTTATTGCTCTATTTTTTACATTATATATATAAATAACAGCAGAGATTATAACAAGAGGACAGGGGTGAAAGAGGTAACTACGAGTCCTTGTGGAACTCCCTGGGGGAATTGCGTCACAAGGGTGATTTGCTGCTTTGCTCTACCCTGATGTGCTCCTATGCACGCTGCGTAGCTCGACTGCTACGAAGTGCGTCAACCTGCTGACGGAGTCCCACGTCGCTAGGTCTCCAACCATCGATACCACCAGGTTTACCTTAGATATGGTGAAGCCGATCCTTTCTTGTAGTCGGTTCCTCTTGGCACTGAACCGGCCGCAAATAAAGAGAGCGTGGTGCGCATCCTCCACTAGGTCACCTACGCAGTAAGTGCATAGCTGGTCATTATTGTGACCAAACCTAGCTAGGTAGTGTTTGAAGCATCCGTGGCCGCTGAGAAATTGGGTCAGGTGGAAGTTGGCCTGCCCGTGAGTACGGAGAACCCATCTCCTGATGTCGGGGATTATCTTGTGCGTCCACCTGCCTTTGAGTGAGCCATCCCATCTGGCTTGCCATGTATTTAGGCTGCGCTCCCTCGCGGTCTTCTTTGCCTGGGATTTCGGTGTACCGTTGCTTGTCGCCTCTGCAATGGACTTAGCCTCCTCCACCAGTAGGTCGATTGGGACAGTGCCGGCGATGACCGGAGCAGCTTCATCAGACACAGTTCTAAAGGTGCAGCAAACTCTGAGAGCGCCAAGCCTATATGTGGCTTTGATGCCTCTGGCATAGCTTGGGATCAGGATGGCTGGTGCCCAAATTTTCGCTGCATACATTATTGTGGACTTTACAACGCCGTAGAGCAGTAGCCTCCTCTCCTTTTTTGGACCCCGCGTGTTGAGCATGATCCTCGACAGCGCTCTGCTTGCCTCCGCTGCCCTCGCCTGAGTGTGTGCCAGGTGCTCCCTGAAGCAGAGTCAGGTGTCCAACTATACTCCAAGATAGCGGATGGCTCTCTTTGAGGCGATGCTGGTTCCTGCCACGAGAACATGCGCCAGCTCGACGACTTTCCTGCTGCTAATTAAGACCGCCTCCGTCTTGTGCGACGCCAGGGTCAGACCGACTGAGCTTAGCCAGATTTCTATTGCTGCTATGGAGGCATCAGCAGTTTCCTCGACGGTGCGCAGATCCTTGGCTACCGCGACGACAGCGACGTCATCAGCGTAACCAATGAGCTCCCGTCAAAGAAGCTCCAGACGGCTGCGTTAAGATATTGTGGGACTCCGTGCCCCAGAACAGCGTCGAGTATGCGTCCCCAGTCTGCCGTGTTAAAGGCGTTTTTGATGTCTAGGGTCACTACCAGGCAATATCGTTTGGATCCGCCTTGCCATCTCGTTCCCTTTATCGCGTTGGAGGCGATGTCCACCACCTTGCTAATTGCGTCCAGGGTTGATTTGGCTTTTCGAAATCCAAACTGGTTGTTGTTGAGGCCGCCGTTTTCGCTAATCGCTGCATCGAGTCTGTTGTAGATGAGTTTTTCGAGCACCTTTCCTAATGAGTCAATTAGGCATATGGGTCTGTATGACGTTGCCACATCAGTCGGCTTGCCAGGTTTCGGGATTAGCACCAACCTTTGCTCCTTCCATTGGGACGGAAAGATACCCTCTTTGAGGCACTGGTTAAAGGTGTCAACAAACGCCTCGGTTCGGAGCGCAATTGCCAATTTTAATGCCCGATTTGGCACTCCGACTGGACCTGGGGCTTTGCTGGATTTTAGCGTGCGACCGCCTGGCTGACAAGGAGTCCTCTCGGTGTGGGAAGAGGTCGTCCACAATTCGCGCAAGCTCTTGCTCATCGTTTGGAGGAGTGTTTCCTCAGGGCGGATATGTTCTCGTTCCACCAGAATGCGGGTTTATGATGCCCTTTTTACCGGTTACTTTGCGCCATGCTTGCATCACAAGCTATTGTAACCATGCGTGTTAGGTTGTTGGCCATCCTTGGAGCGTTACAGACACAGCTCCACCGATTCAGCAAACGTGGAAACACTCACCATGCTGGCGGTGCTGGCTCTCCATGCCGTTCATTTGCCCTTGGCAAATAAAAGTTTTTAAAGTACTGTGCACACGCTATTGTAACCATGCGTGTTAGGTTGTTGGCCATCCTTGGAGCTGTGTCTGTATCGCTCCAAGGATGGTGGAGGATTCAGTGGCGGAGTCGGGCGCAAAATTGTCGGTGAGCCTTGCTGGCTCGGTAGCCGTCAGTAGCCGCAAGAAAGGGCGGAGGGCCAAGGCCCGCACAGCGTCTGTGCCGGACCTGATGGTTGGAGAGCCGACGGTCGCTAAGAGGGTAGCGTTGGACAGCGTGTCCATGCCCTCAGTCGCCCCCAAAGATTTCGTTAAGCCGGCCAAGCCGGTCAAGCGAAATGCATCCTATGCTGCTGCTGCTGCCGCTGCTGACGTCTCTGCTGGCGTTGCAGCTGTTGGAGTCGGCGCTGCTGCTGTCCTGCAGTGCCCAGCTTGGCGCATTGTGGCCGGTGGTTTGTCGGCAATTCTGGCAGAGACTTCTTCTGCTGGAGAGGGCACCCGCAATGCCATTGTGGGTGTAGAATCGAAGGCTGCAAGGGAAATCTCGGCGTCCGTTAAGCGATTGGAGGAGCTAACAATGTCCCTGGCTGTGAGGAACGCTCACATTGGATCGCCCGCACGACAGCTGTCTCACACCTAGCAGCATACCATGTTGCTTTCCCCGCTGTCACCAGCACTGCTGTCCCCGTCCCCGGAGTGCCGATCCCCACTCCACGGTTCAACAAGCCAGTTGAGACGTGGTCCGCGTTGGTCACGAGTCGGGTAAGCAGGTGGCCGAGCGGGTGATGAAGGAGGTCGCACCATCGCACTGGGCGTGCGAGTCCATGAGGTGCGGGAGTTGAAGCGCGGCGGCGCTGTCATCCGTACGGCATCGGTGAACGAGATGAAACGCGTGGTGGAAACAAGAAGTTCGCAGTGGTTGGACTGAATGTCCAACAAAGCAAGAGCGTGAGGCCGAAGGTGAATGTAAAAGATGTCGTCAAGATAATCGCCCCGGAGACATTTATGAAGGAGCTTTATGAGATTCACTTCATGAAATCGATGACGGTAGCGGAATTTCTGAAGGCTGTGCGCTTGAAGACGAAGCCTTGGGTAGTCGTCGATGAAGGCACACTGAATGTGACGCTGGATGTGTCCGAAAAGGCGCTGGCCATACTGGAGGAATCCGATCGGATTTACATCCAGTGGTTTTCTTTCCTTTGGCTGCCGGTCGTGCATACCTATGCTTCCCATAGGTGTGTTGGATTTGACCATAAGATGGCCCAGTGTCGCTACAAGGAGTATGTGTGTCACCAGTGCGGACATACTGGCCACATTGCAGCGAAGTGTGTATATCCGGTGGACTGCCGGAATTGCCGCTTCAGAGGGCTACCCTCGGGGCATCTAATGCTCTCGAGATCGTGCCCGGTTTACGGTACGGTGTTGGCTAGGGTGCAGGCCAGACATTAATATGTTTGATCTCATCCAAGCCAACTGTGGTCGCGGTCGCCTTGCGTCCATCGATATCGGTGTACGTATGTGTGGTTCTGGCCACCCCTTTGTGCTGCTGCAGGAGCCCTACACAGACAAGGAAGGCCGGCTGACTGGATTCTCATCTGGGATGAGAGTGCTCGGTAGTCGAGTCTATGAGAAATGTAGAAGAAGCACTGCTGTCATCGTCAATGGTCCAGATGGTTGGGTCACTAACCACCGAGATTGGAGTATGTGTGAGGATCTCTGGAAAATTTGATTCATTTTTCCTAGCCTCACTGTACTGCCTTGCGCAAGATGATTTGACAACGACGGGTCTATTGTACATGGATGCCGTACTGCTACTGGCGAGCAGTTTTTCCTCTTCCTTGATGCGAATGCTGTATCTCCTATGTGGTTCAGTAAGCGTCACGATAGTTATCGCGGCCATCTGAACTTCAGACGGGGTGAGCTGCTGGAGGATGGATTCTCGGGAGCCGAGCCGGAGTGTTGAATCAATTCAGCGAGGTGTACCCAAGCCAAATAACCCCGACGAATCGTCCGAGCACCTAATTGACGTGCCTCCGAACTGGGTAGTCCCCCCCGAGCTACAATAGATGCCTGCCTCTGACGTGGCTTCGATGCAACGGCGACTTACAGGACGAGGAGAGAGGTACCAACGCGTAGACGGCAAACTACTGAGTCACAATAAGCGGTGATTATGCGATGCCTGGGAAGCAGCCACGTATAAACTCGTCTGGAGAAAGGAGGGAGTGTGAACTAGCAATCTACATATCGTTAGCGGGCTGACCCAATTTTGAGTAGTAATTAGGTTACTTTAGGATAAATGATATCGATAAAACCGATAATGAGCCGATAGAAAAGCTGAAATAATAGATAGTGACAGAGACATAAGATAGTGCGAAATTTAATAAACAGATTGATAAAAGAAAAGAAACATTGTGTTTGTAGTAGGGCGGATCTTCCTTCTTTTTTCCACAAATGAAACCAGGAACTCCAAAAGATTCACTTCACAGGTTTTTATATTCACGTCTTTTCGATCTCACGTTATAAAGGCAATTAATCTAACTTAACATTACATATTACAGACTACTTAGCATTACAGGCCGTGGTGAAAGCTCCCCTGTTCACCACTCCCGTCTCGCTCTCTCGCTCTCTCGCTCTCTACGTCATTGGTGACGTAGACATCCCGGCCCCCTTGCAATATCCTGATTGCGAATGCTTCAAGGGTGTGGGCAGCTACCGGCCAGTGTCCACCCGAAGATGGTGCGCTGGGCCACGGGGAATCCGTCCCGACTCGTGCGGCAATCTGCCCGTACGACTCGGGGAGGAGGCGGCTGGCGGCTCCCGCGATGTCGAACGACGCTCATCGTCGTGCAGCAACGTATGGTGCCGCTGGTCGCATTTCTGGCATCGCTTTCCACTGCGGCAGGACTTGCCCGAATGCTCATGGGCCAAGCAATTCGAGCAGTATTTGTTGATCAAAACGGCTCGGAGCCTCTTCTCCGTAGCCAGTTTGAGGAAACGCTTGCACCTTTTCAAGGGGTGGACTCCTCGACACACCCGACACCGAAAGGTGTGAGACTCCCGAGAGCGTGTCTCCTCGGAGGGTTTGCGGCGTTGGCGTGAACGTGGTGCCATTGCTGGTCTTGTGATGAAGAACAAAAAACTGGAAAAAGAGGGCTAGAAATAAAAAGTTTCGGATTAGCCAAGGAATGACAATAATTGGAAAGAGCTGCAAGTAGGAGGAGGAAATTATTCGCTACAGGAGGGTAGCAACAATAGTTTGGTGACGGGCCTTCGGATAGGGCCTCGCGTGGTCAGCAAGTCGACAACGCGAACTCGCTCGTCGGCGCGATCTAAGTGGTATGCACCTTAATGGTCTTTTGTTCGACGTCAGTCTCTGGGATAGACTCAAGTGCTGGTGGCCATTGGCTGCGAGGCAATGTTAACCACTCTGGGCCGTGCCACCACAGGTCTGACTGCGCTAACTCGCTGGAGGAAATACCTCTACTTGCCAAATCGGCGGGGTTGTGTTCTGACCGAACATGATGCCATTGTTGGGCGTCGCAGATCTGTGTTATTTTCGCTACTCGATTTGCCACGAATGTGGTCCATCTGCGCGGAGGTTTCTGAAGCCAGGACAACACAATGGTGGAGTCTGTCCACAGATGCAGATCAGGATTATCTACCGGCATGTAAGGGAGAATTGCAGTAGTCATCTCAGCCAAGAGGACTGCTCCGCACAATTCTAATCGAGGGAGAGAAACGGTTTTCACTGGAGCCACTCTTGTCTTGGAGGTAAGGAGATTCGTGAAGCTGTGATTCCCTATCACAGCTCGAACATACAGCGCTGCACCATACGCTCGCTCGGATGCATCACAGAACCCGTGATGCTCAATGTGGACCTTTGGTTGACAGTGTACCCATCTGGGAATACGGATTTCGTTGAGTGGCTGGTAATTGGTCACAAACTGGCTCCACTGTTGGTCAAGATCGGACGGAAGTGGATCATCCCAACGGAGCTCACGTAGCCACAAAGTTTGCATAAACATCTTGGCACGCACAATGAAAGGAGATAACCAGCCTGCTGGATCGAACAATTTGGAAATTTGGGACAAAACCTCGCGCTTCGAGTAGGATTTTTGCTCCAGTGGAGAAGGAACGAAGAAAAACTCGTCAGTAGTGGCTCTCCATCGAATCCCCAGCGTCTTGGTTACGCTAGCGTCATCGATTTCGAGAAACTCGGAATTTAACAGGTGGCCTGACGGAATGTCACGCAGAAGCGGCTTATGATTGGCCGTCCACTTTCGTAGGGGGAAACCAGCGGACTCCATCGCACATGACAGCTCTTTAATAGCCGCACAGGCCTCGTGTTGCGTGTGGGCACCGGCTAGTACGTCATCCACGTACATGAAACTGCGAATAACTTCACTAGCTCGAGGATATTGTGATTCCACATCACTTGCTAGTTGTTGGAGGACTCGAATCGCAAGGAAGGGGGCACAATTTACTCCAAATGTGACGGTTTTTAGCTCGAAATCGCTTAATTCGCCATTTGGTGTGCGGAACAAGATTCGCTGAAACGGAGTGTGTCGATGGTCAACAAGGATTTGCCGATACATCTTGGTAATATCGGCGTTGAAAACGAATCGCAAATATCTCCACTTAAGTAGTTGCATGGTTAGGTCGGATTGGAGGACCGGTCCTGTATGCAAGACATCGTTGAGACTCTGCCCATTAGTGGAGGAACTGGAGGCGTTGAACACTACGCGAACTTTAGTAGTGGTGCTTTCTGGCTTAAACACCGCATGATGTGGAAGGTAAAATACAGAGCTACCGTCTGCAGGACTAACCTTTCTCATATGACCAAGGTCTATGTACTCTTGGATCACCGAGTTATACTGAGCTTTTGAGTTCTGGATTTTTGCTCAGTCGGCTCTCGTTCCGAAGGAACTGGGCCAATGCACCTGACCTGGAATGACCCAGCTGGATGTTGCTAGGCTCTCGGAATGGAAGGTTGACGATATATCGTCCCGAGGTGTCTCTTTTGGTGGTTCGGACGAAGTTCTCCTCACAATCGGAATCGGACTCTTTCATTCTCCTCACAGGGAGATCCTCCACCTCCCAAAATTTTGTGACAAGTTTATCTAATTGGCTCTCTGGGGGATGCATAACTCGAGTGGAAAACGAGGAGATTGCCCGATGGTCGATTTGGGACTCGTCAACTGGCCCTGTAAGTACCCACCCGAATATGGTCTCTTCTCCAAGAAGGGTGCCACAAATGTTGGTTTCCTTGCCCTTCAGGGAAATTGCCGGAAGCACGTCAGACCCGAGCAGTAAATCTATTTGGGCACTGTGACGGAAATTCGGATCGGCAAGAGGCAAGTTGGGCAGGTTCTCTAAGGCACTCTCGCTAATGCTATGCGTCGGAAGATTGCCTGCCAAATACGGTAAGACATAGGCAGACGTGGGCACTCGCCGTTCTGGCATCAATGGAGAACCTATGACGAGCTGAGAAAGCTTATGGGCTTGAGCGGGAGTCGACATGGTCAGACCAGATTTGTGGGCAGTCACTGTTTTGAATGGAAGTTTTATTTGATTGAAAAGCCGCTCCGTTATGAAACTCCCTTCAGATCCTGGATCAATCAAAGCACGAGCCCTATAGGATATTCCCTGATGACGCACGGTAACCATGGCGGTTCCCAAAAGGACTCGCTTCGCACTTGATGGAAAATAACTTTGCGTGCGAATAGGTGGGTCTGCCGGAAGGTTTGAAACAACGTTGGCTTGATTGCCCCTCGCGTTTGAGTTGGGTAGCGCTGGCACTGGCGCACCGTTACCACGATGAAGTAGGGTGTTATGGCGACCGTTGCACGTGAAGCAATTATGTGCACTTGGACATTCTTTTAGTTGATGCTGACGTGCGAAACAATTAAGGCATAATTTGAGTTGCCTAATCTGGGTGACTCTATCATTGATGGACATTTGGAGAAAACGAGGACACAGACGGATTGGATGATTCTCCTTAGCACACACCTTGCATGCAGACGTGCCCACCGAGACCTTGGTTTTAAAAGTCTTAATATTCCTCTGGGTCTCTTTTCGGACGAATTGACTTGTCGATGGCTGACCACTCACAGTCATTGAATCTCCTAGTGATTCCAACGTAAGGACGCGATCTTCTAGAAACGCATTTAATTCGGACCAACATGGGATATCTCGTTTATTTTGGAGAGACTGCTCCCACATAGCTCGGGTAACCTTGGGCAGCTTGGAGCTAGCCCAAAAAACGAGCATGCTGTCCCAAGTAGATGTGTCGACACCGTGGAGATTTAATGCTAGCAAGCATTCTTGGAAAGTGTTCAGCATCGTTCTCAGCGATGTAACGGACTCGGTAGGAATGGGCAGTAAGCCGAACAGGACTTTGAGCTGACTATTGACAAGGAGTCTGGGATTCTCAAACCGCTCACAGAGGGCTCCCCAAGCTGATTCAAAACCATCATTGGTAAGTGGAGACTTAGCCACTAGAGCCTTGGCATCACCTCTTGTTTTAGAATTCAAATGGAATAACTTTTCGACAGGTGTTAACCGCGGATTGTCTATGTAGACAGCGGTGAAAAGGTCTCTAAATGTAGGCCAACGCAAAAAATCCCCGCTAAAGATTTCTGTACCACATGGCGGAAGATTACAGCCTCTCGAAGCAACGCTAGGAACTGGCAACTGCGCTGGCATGGATGCCTGGTCAATGGACTCTGTAAGTAAAGACGCGCAACGTTCATAAACATCATAACAATAAGCATATTTTGCTTCTAGGGTCGTAATATCTGCAGCGTCACCATCTTGCCGAATACTTTTGGAACAACGAACATACTCTTGTTCGGCTGTTGCCCATAAGGAGCGAATGTGATCCTGTCGGATCTTCAGTGTGGAGATTGTGACTGTGTTCTCAGACGGAGTGGTGATCATATCCTGGAAACGGCTGATACGATCACTGGCAGCTATAAAGTCAGCCAAAGCCATGTTGGATACACGAATACGTCGTTGCGTTTCAGAACGAGTAGAGACTGAAGGAGCGGACACGGTGATGTGCGGGACTGGCTTCACAGTTTCTAAACTAGATGGGCTTGACGCTCGAGAAGTTTTCGGAGACGACAACCTGGGCTCAGATGAAGCTCGTTGAATGCCGTGGCTCTGACCCTTGAGTGCCGAAGACTCACTACTAGCAGAACTTGGATGACGTTTAATTGTCGCAGGCGAAGCGACACTTCTTGGTTTTGATGTCGGCGTCGCAGGCGATGCAGAACGTGGAGGAACAGTGAGCCGAGTTGACTTAGCGCTAGTCATGGGTTGCTCGATTGGCATAATCTAAATCGCGGTTTTTCTTGACCGTTGCTAGACGTAGCAGTGTCGCAACGACAACAGAAATTTGAGAATTGAAAATTAAAGATCGGAAAAATGTAAAAAGAATTGTAGAAAATGTCGAAGCCAATGGAACTTGAAACGAGTATAATAATCTTCGCAGTAATTGAAAAACTTGGATCTATAAACACTGTGGAACTTTCATCGATGTAAGAATTTTCGAAATGTTGAACTTTAGTGATGTAGGAATTTTCGAAATGTGGACTTTAGTGATGTAAGAATTTTCGAAATGTGGACTGTATATTTTAATTGACAAATTATAGTTGAATGTAAATCAATAAATCGGATTTACACAAATGCACATAATAATTTTACTGGTGGTGATATAATAAAATTTTCTTTTTTGTGAACTTGGGTCGCAAAAGGATAGACGGCTACGTGTTGTTGTTTGCGCAAAAAGGAAAAATTGCAAAAAAAATCTAGACTGTACGTTGTATTTCTTCCGATGTTAGCTTGGAATGGATTTTTGTTCGTTTTTTTTTTTTATGTTCTCGGTAGAAATACAAATACACCGTCAATAAACTTTAAAGTCGTTTATAAAAAGATTAGTCACAAAATTTTTTGGAAAAAAAATAGGCAAATCTCAGTGGAAAAAAAAAACGACTCGGCTGTAGCGTTGGAGACGGTTTCACAAATTTTCTTTATGCGCGAATTTCAAGTTTTAAGAAACAAACAACACAAAGGCAAAAAAAATCCGTAGTTAGTTCACTTAATTAGAAAATCTTTTTTTGATAAAATGTTTCGATGTTTTGTTTGTCTTTTTTTTTTTTTTTTTTTATTTTCGGAATCCTGCACCAAAAAATAATCATGAAAATGCGTTTGTGTAAATTCAATGTAGGACAAATTATATGTGTGTGTTAGGATTTATATGTGTGGGTATGTGATATGTGTGTAAATATATTATGTATATGGAATGTATAAAATATATTGTGTGTATATGGAATATTATGTGTGTACGGAATGTTATAAAATATATTATGGAATATGTAAAATATATTTATTATGGATGAAATGTGTATTGGAAAAAAAATATGTGCATTAAATATTACACGCAAGCTCGGATTTATTAAATTCGAGCCGCGAAAACAATGCGAGTGCGAAATTATTTTATTGGACGTTCGCGTTAATTTCGCATTTGTTTCGCGTTACCGAAAAAATAAATTGCCGTCGTGTAAACCTTAAACTGGAGCCGATAACAAGTGTAGGAATGGTGAACAATCGGAACATTCGTGTATGTGCGTACATATGTGTGACTCAAAATGTAAACAATGGTAAGTTTAAATTATTTTGTCGCGAAATTAATTTGTTTTCACTAAATGTTTTCTTGTTCGTATTTTAGGATGTCACAGCACAAATTTTTCTCGTGGAGGAGTGTTCACTTCACTTGCTGTAAATTGGAAACGGCGACACACGGTAAGTTTGATATTGAATGCACATATATTTCTTGTTGGGGGAGATATGTACATACATATGTGTATGTATGGAAGTACCTTATGTACTTAGTTATGTATGCACATATGTACGTTTCTTGGAAGGAATGGATGTGTGAACAGTTGATGTAGGAAAAAATGATCATGAACTGTTCATATGTACACTTACATATGTACATACTTAACTGGGATTGGAAAAAAGATGGCTGCGTTGGAAAGCAGTACAAAGTTGAAGGAAAAAGAAATGAAGGAGAATGAAGAATGACCTTATGTCATTTAATGAGTGTAAATGAAGTGCTGCCTGATTTAACACCTTATGTGATAAATCATGCAATCGGACAACATTTACACTGCCACCTTATGTGGACTTCAAATAAAAGTTTTCACTTAACTTTCTTTGCAGCGTTGAGGAAAAATCCACCGATGCGAGCTGGCGTCAGTAGATCGGCCTGATCTGAGAGAAAAAACTTCCTTCTGGATGAGGATCCGGCTCGAAGGACCAAAATGTTTGTAGTAGGGCGGATCTTCCTTCTTTTTTCCACAAATGAAGCCAGGAACTCCAAAAGATTCACTTCACAGGTTTTTATATTCACGTCTTTTCGATCTCACGTTATAAAGGCAATTAATCTAACTTAACATTACATATTACAGACTACTTAGCATTACAGGCCGTGGTGAAAGCTCCCCTGTTCACCACTCCCGTCTCGCTCTCTCGCTCTCTACGTCATTGGTGACGTAGACACATTGGAACGGCAAACACGTAACGGATCAAAGAAAAATTAATTAAAAAATAAAAATTGAATTAATTAAATTAAATTGAATAAATTAATTGGACAGGCGCCGAGGTCAGAGGTAAGCGTTGGGGAACAGGTAGACCCGGTGCAGTCCGGTCTTGATTACACGATCATTTATAAGTAACAATATAAAAGAAAAAATATACAAAAGAAACAAAAGAAAAGAATTAAAACCAATGAAAGTAAAAGGAAATACATACACACATACTGGATCATTGGCGTTTTATTTGCATGTGGTAGAATTAGGCGCAGTAATTAATAATAATTAACCTCCCTTTCCCTTTCCCATTAACCAATCGATTCGAGTAGAGGAGCTGCCCTGCTAGTCTCGAATAACACTCCGTAACACCAAGGATATTCTTGGAGAACTCTGAGTTGAAGCGAGGATTACTCTACCCGCCTAAACGAGGACCCTTTAGGAAACCTTGACCCCCCCCCCCCTTCTGTCCCACTAACCCACCGCACTATGTATGGAGTTGCCCACTGGTTGCGGTTAACCTCCGGTAACCCTTGGGATTGTTCTCCGAGTATTCCTAGCTAGGACGTGGATGACACTACCCTCCTGAGCAAGGATTCTCGAGGATACCCTGACCTATCCCAAACCCAGCGGAGCCCTGGCTTAGCACCGGCCTGTACCCGTACACCCCAATCTCAGCTACGGTTGTACACCAGAAACGCGTATGCGCGAATTATGGGTACCCCGTGACCCAACGTGGTCAAAATCTCTGTTAGAGGCTAGCCAGAATTAGCCCCGTCTATCGAAGGTCTCGGCAATTACAAATTTCTTGTTTTGTGGACCTATAAGACTGAGAGTTGTTCACCGGCCTTTGAAGGTTCCTTACAAAGCCTACAGTGTAAATAATAATAATAATAATAATGTTGTTTTATAAACTCGCAAGCGGTACACTTCGCCTACTTTTCATCTTTGGATTTTACGAAAAAAAGACCATACTTTTGATTTTTCAATCATGGGTCTTTTAATTGTTTTCTACAAATACATAAATTCGACTGAATATATGCAGGTATAATGTAAAATTTATAATTACTTTTTCTTTTGAGATTCACTAAGTATTTCTCCATGCTTAGAGCCACCAACTCACACCAAATTAACTTTATCTAGAATGGTAAGAATGTTAAATTATTGGAAAATTTAAATCAGTGATTGAAAATGCTATTTTTTTTTTTTTTTTTGCTCCAGCTATTGCTCTGATTTCGAAAGGCTACGTAGCATAGCAGAGAGCACAAAAACAAAACGATTGCTCTTAGCTAGAACATCGGAGCAATCCGTTATTTGTAGTTGTAGCAATAGCACAAGCATTGAAAGCGAGATGAGAGTAATGCACCTCTGTATTTTGTCGCGCGCCAAATTGAAATTTAATTTTTTTTTTATATGCTTTAATCGTATATATTTATGATTTGTATATATGTACCTATATATAATGTGAAAATAAATGAATTCTTATAATTTGAAATTAACATCTTCAACGGCAATATTTCGTACAGAGCTGATGGTATTTAGAAAACTGATGTTCTGTGTAAGCAGATATGTGTTTTCATGGTAAGGGGACTATATGACAATTGGAAGTTTGTTTTGAGCTATGTAGCAACTTCCACAGGATTGTCTGTCTAGATTTAGAAATAAACGAACCTGGTTAATGCAAATATTAGAGCAGCACGAAGCTTAGGCCTAATTATTAGAGCAGTCGTATGCGATCAAGGCCCAAACAACCGAGGAGCTTTCAACAAATTTGGAATACAAAATGAGGCACCGTATTTCACTCTGGATGATCAGAAAATATATGGCATATATGATGTCCCCCGCCTCACAAAATCGCTGAGAAACATATTAATGCGAAATTTTATTGAGTCTCATGATGGTAGAGTCTCTTGGGAAGTAGTTGTTAAATTGTTTGAAATTGACACAAACAACACTTCCGCAAGAATGTGCCCAAAATTATCCAGAAAACATATATACCCCAATTCATTTGAGAAAATGAAGGTTAAAAATGCTTCACAGGTTTTTAGCCAAACAGTTGCTTTTGCACTCAAATCGTTGATACAAAACGGGACTTTTAATGACTCCAAAGATATGGCAATTGCTACATGTAAATTTATTGAAAAAGTGATCAAATAGTTTGATTATTTAAATAGCAATAATTTATATGATAGAAATCCGTTTAAATCAGCTATTCAAAAAGAAAGTGACATAGAAAAATACATAGTTTAAATGAAAGACTATTTGAAGAAATGTCAATATCCCAAAAGAATTTTTTGTATGGATGGAATAATTCTTCCAATAAATTCAATTCTAATGTTATCGCAAGATATTTGGAGTGAAGGGACAGGTGCATATTTTCTTATATTGTCACGGCTGAATCAAGATGCCCTCGAACACCTATTTTACTTAACAAGAAGTAGAGGTGGCACAAACAACAATCCAATGCTATTTGAATTTACCGAATAATTTCCAAGATGTTGTCAATGAAAGTAATAACTTCGAAAACAACAACAGAAAATTGCATAACTCAGGCGAGTCAATATCACCAATTTGGAGCTTGTGCAAAAAGATTAGTAAGAGAAGAAAGATTAATTAAAAAAAGTCTACTAGAGTACGATGGATGGTTGACATCAGGATCCCAGTTTAGACCACGAAGAGCAAAAAGCAGAAATTGTTTCTGAACAGATTCAATTCTAACTTGGTGTGATTTATATTGATTTATATTACAAGATCCGTACTCCAAAATAGGACGGACCGAAGTAGTATAGAAAATTTTTGTACTGTGAGGATCACCGAATCCTTTCGACCACCTCTTAACAAAACCAAGAACGCCTGTGGATTTAACGATTATCGTGGAGATATGGGAGTTGAAGGTTCCCTGTAGTACTGGAGGTAGCGATTGACCATAGTTGAACTACCTTCCCCACTAGTTCTTACATGGGTACTCATTTGACTGACCCTATGGTAAACGAACGCCGAACCACCGAGCTAAAAAGTAAATGCACGAAAGCGGCAGAAAACATTTACAAAAAAAAAACGGTACTATCATCATACATATTTTTGGTACTTTGCGAATAGCGCATAGGTGAAGAAAAACAACAATCTTCTAATTTACAAAAACAATTGTTATGCAAGTATCGTTTCTTTTCGTTTATGCTTTTTGCTTTTCCTCGATGTTCGAAAGCTGCTGCGTTCGCCGGTTGACCAAATACCATCAAGCATTGCAAGTGAAGTTCTGAAGCAGTAACGTGCACGATAATCGTAAATATTGCAACAAAATTTAAATAAAGAAAATACAAGTGACAAAATGTACCACCAATAAAACAATATGTATAGTGAAAGGCTTTTAAGAAGGCTGAAGCAGGAGCAGAAAGCTAAATTTATAAACAAATTAAATTGTGTCGCGACAGTAGAAAACACGCCTGAAAATGGACGCATGTCTGTGGCTATGTATTTCATATCAACGTTATCAAGTTCAGCTTTCCGACTGCAATTCGAATAATAGCAAGTACTGACAAAAGCATCAATTTTTGATGAAGACATCGCTAAATCTGCAACGTTTAATGTTGGATGGCTGTCGCGATCTAACTATCAAACAGTAAAGACGTGTCTACGCATTAGTGCATCAGCAGTGCAAATTACAGAACAGCGAAAAAAAAAAACATAAAAGACAAGCCGACAACTGCCAATTGCACAAGTCAAAGTTCAATGCTCCCGCATTACTGCTAGCTACAAGCAGTTGCCTCCCACGCACTTTTTTCCTAAGCGCAAATTTAGTGTTAAACCAACGAACATATACAAACCTACATATACAAAACTACAGTAAAACCACCAGAATGATGGACCCTCCAGACATTTGGAGAAATATCCCGCCCAACATCGAAGGCAAATTCTTGATTATACCAAGAACTGATAACCTATCTATGGTTATGATCATCTCACCTATTGTAAATAAAAAAATGAAGTAAGCAAGTCGTCCCTGCCGACATTGAGTATACCCTGTACCAACTAGTTATATTAAATCAAGATCGGCAGCCAATGTCGCCTTGACAATTCAGTTAAAAATGCACATTCGTATATCTTCGATATTTATTGTACGATTTCGACTAAATTTGGTAAGATAGTGCATTTTGGCCACATTGTTGGGTGTGCCAAATAAGATGTGATTGCTTTAAAACTTCTTTAGTAAATCGTTTTTCTAAATTGCGGGGGCGGAAGTGGGCGTGGCAAAAATTTTCAACTTTCTTGATCTACGTAGTCACAAGACAAATGTTTGAACACCTTTCAAGTTGCCATCAATTCAAAACGAAATTCCCTTTAACATGCAGCAGCAGCGCCAGCATGCTATCTCGCTCTTCCTTATCTGCCATGTCGCCTCGGCAATTCAGTACAAAATGCAAATGGCTATATCTCCGATGTTTATTGTCCGATTTGATTGAAATTTGGTCAGTTAGTGCAGTTTGGCTATATAATTGGGTCTGCCAAATAAGAATACGATATCTTAAATACAGCTCGAGTAAAATCGTTTTAAAAATTGTTTTTTTTTTCATTTGCGGGGGCGGAAGTGGGCGTGGCAAAATTTGAAACAAACTTGATCAGCTTTGACATTAGACGGATGCTCACACCAAATTTGGTAGCTCTAGCTCTTATAGTCTCCGAGATCTAGGTGTTCATACGGACAGACGGACATGTCTCAATCGACTCGGCTGTTGATGCTGATCAAGAATATATATACTTTATGGGGTCGGAAACGCTTCCTTCTGCCTGTTACATACATTTTAGCGACTTTAATATACCCTTTTACCCTATGGGTACAGGGTATAATAACAGAAACACGGACCACTCTTGGAAACAGGTATTATCATCGTAACGTTTGCTCTACAGAATAACCCTGAACACCTCTACATTGGATATGAAAAAGTTAAAATTCGAAACTATATCCCGCTACCAATCAGATGCAACAAATGTCTACGCTTGGGCCATATCGCCATAAAATGCAAAAAAGTCACGGCTTACACCAATTGCAGTCAAGACGTACGTACAGATATGGAGACAGAAGAACCCTGCGAAAGACAGACCAGTTGCGTAAACTGTCGCGACAAGAACCTCGCTGATCACAACCACAACACTAGGGACAAAAAACGCCTAGTCCTCCGCACACACTATGAAGTACAAGCAATGTAAATCCAGGAGAAAGTAGACAGCAGAACAGCATGGTCAATCTACAATAGCAGACACCACCACGACGGATCTCTTTATGCATCTGTAGCGAACACCCAGAGGAAATCAAACCCAACACAACAACCAAACAATACCCAAAAATCGGTAAACAACACTCATCAACCAAACACAGCAGCCTCAACTACACCTACAACTAGCGAACACATAAGAAAATCAATACAATATGAATCAGAACCGGAAGGCATGTCAACGGACACTCTGGACGAATCACCTAGTACGAGCAATCAGAAGAGTAATGTAAAAATTTTCCCAAACGTCATTACAATTAAGGCTATCACAAAAACTAACCTAAATATCCATTAACCCTTTATATGGCCGTGTTGCTTATCTGCAACATACCGTTTGAAAGGTATTTTTTTCGCAATCCAAATCGAAATGAAGCAAGCAAGTCGTCCCTGCCGACGTTGAGTATACCCTGTACCAACTAGATACATTAAAAAAAAACCTTCGAAATAGCCATCAATTTCAAACAAAATTTCCTTTACATGCAGCAGCAGCGAACGCATGCTATCTCGCTCACTCCTGTCAGCCAATCTCGCCCTAAGCGTTTCAGTACAAAAAGAATATGGGCATATTTCCGATGTTTATTGTCCGATTTGGACAAATTTTGGTCAGCTGGTGCAGTTTGGCTATATAGTTAGGTGTGCCGAATAAGAATATGATATCTTTCATACAGCTCTAGTATTCGTTTTTTCCAAATTGCGGGGGCGAAAGTGGGCGTGGCTAAAATTTGAAACAAACTTGACCTGTGTAGACACTAGACGGATATTCCCACCAAATTTGGTAGCTCTACCTCATATAGTCTTCGAGATCTAGGTGTTCATACGGACGGACGGACATGGCTCAATCGACTCGGCTAGTGATGCTGATCAAGAATATATATATGGGGTCAGAAATGTATATTTCTGCCTGTTACATACATTTTAGCGACTTTAATATACCCTTTTACCCTATTGGTACAGGGTATAAATAGCGAATGTGGTTACTTTTTGTACATCTGAAATATACATATTTTATATATAACTTAGTTTTGGTACACTTCTATATGTTTTGGAAAACATATGTTCACATTTCCCGCCAATTTTGTGAGAAGCACAAGTTGTCTGCGCTGAAAATATTGTGTTCCAAAATTTTATTAAAAATATAGATATTTCTTTACGAAAAACTTTAAAAAACCAAAGGTAAATATGTTTTAAATGCATGTGCTAAAAAGTTTTCATGTTTCTTGTTGTGTATTGTGTGTAAATTAGAAAAATCGGTATGTTGCAGATATACAACAAACAACTATTCGAAGTTATATTGTGCAGAATTTATTTTGTTGTTTATATGCAACATAGAGTGTTTGTATTTATGTTATATGTATATGTTGTTATGTGTTTATACATGTGATTATATTCGGTGGAATATACGAGCAAGTTAGAAATACAGAATATGATTTCAAACAAATTTTGACACTAACAAATTCAATGTCAAGAACAGCAGATGACAGAACTATTTCTGAAGGAAGAGATGAATTTACGGCAATCAAAACTCCACCACCATTTTTGGAGATTCGATCGCATCTATAGGTTGAAAATATTGTGGGAAAAACAGAGGCATCAGAAATGTCTGGCTTTAACCACGTTTCTGTGAGAGATGTGAGAGTCAAAAGATTGACTATCTACAAAAAGCTTAGAAAGTTTAGATTTTAGTCCTCTAACATTCTGATAGGCCAGAATAAGGGACGAAATTAGTTTTTTGACCCGCCAGATACTGACGAGCCAGAGGGTAGGGAAGGATTAGTTGTGTTAGGCAGACGAATCGGAGGCCGATTTTTCTTTTTCTTAGCCGTATACTCCTTTATAACTAAATGTTCCAGCCAAAAATCTTTGTGACAAATTTGGTCAAAGACATTTGGTGGGACACTGATTTTAAATGACGAAATGTCACGGGTGTATGAAAACCTAAACTTTTCCACCACTATGTTTGGCGCAACGACTTTTGCCCGGATATGGGCTATGACATCATCTGATGTAGTATTGGGGTCGAGCCACGAAACAAAGATTTGCTTTTTCGGTGAAATGGCTACAAGAGATCTCAATGCGCCAGTCGCAACCGCAGCAACAGCATTTTGCACTGGAACTGCTGAGGCAGATGACGCTTTGAGGGCTCTTTTTGTTAAAATTTTATTTGGAATATCCCTGGGAGAGGATATTCTCCCGGACACATCGGAAACTACAACCGATATCGAGTCAGCTTGCGGGGCACTATTACCAGGGGAAATGTCAATCGTCCCCGCAACTGCAGCTACTGCTGGACTCCTAAATGATATCAGTTGCTGAGCATTTGGAGTTAATGGGTCAATCAACGAAGCCGGGGCCGGAGGAAGCAGAGATGCCGGTGGATCGGGAGAGGAATTCCGAGGGATAGTCTTCTTCCGCTTTGGTGATTCGTTTAATAGTTTATAACTATTAAACTAAGTTTCCAGAGACGAAAACTCATCGGGAAGTTTCAGAAAATTAGCCGACAGGGATTTAAATCCCTCTCTCGTCCGCCGCATAAATAGACGCATATCCATTTCTACGTCCCGGCACGCTTCACAACTCCATTTTAGGCCCCCACCGTTTCCAATACTATCCCTTATTCTGGCTGTGTAACCAGCGCATTTAACATGCATAATGTTATCGCACAGCCATCACAAAAGATAATCATCTTGCTTTTTTTGGGGATGGGGGCACTTTTTTGAAGAGCAGAAAACCATTGTAAGTTAAATTAATAAAAAAATTAAAGTAGCAACAAATAAATAAATAAATCAAAAAGTTTATAAGAGAGGCAATTTAAAATGAGTAATATAAAATATAAGGGCTATACGCACCAAGAAATAACACAAGTGTCAAAGTTTATTATGCACAAGAAAAAAAAACTGAAGAGAGAGAAGTTAAGAGAAGTTAGTAAACACACAACAACAAAGACGGGTACAATCGCGAGAGTAACGGTCGCGGGCAACGTAAAAACGCGAGAGCAAGCACCACACAAACAACAACACTAATGTGTCGCGAGAGCGCGAATGCAATTAAAAGGGATCAAAAACACAAAATCAAAGTCAATGTAGACAAAACAACAAAACTTTGAGTTTTGTTATTAAATAAAGCAATACGTAATAATAGCTTTGAGTGAGTGTTTAAGAACAAGTTACAATTTTTAAATCGCGTAATTTATTAATTCGGCACTAGATTCCACGAAATAGAATTTATTATATGCGGGATTAAATAAAAAATTTGATAAAAGCGAGAGAGCAAAAAAAACACCACCGACTTCGTTGAAGTGAAGATTTATGCCCATATACATATGTATGTATGTTGTTATGTGTCAGAGAAATTGTCTTGGGTTTGTTGTATGTGTTTTATGAGACTACAAACATATATACAAATATGTAGTACTTCTTAAGCAGGAAATATGTCAGGGAAAGGTTTAGCACCTTCACAGATTGAAAATTATTTTAACAGTTTAGATAGCGAGGACGAACTTGACTTTTCTGCTGATGAGGAAAGCGATTTTTATCCAGATGAGAAAGATGCAAATAGTACGGATGAAGATGAAATCGATGACCGAAATCCACCGAGTGTTACCTTAGACGTTTCAAACTCAAATTTCATGGTTGGTTTTGAGCCAAATGTTACCAGTAATAATCTTGATCTGAAAACAAACTTGCTATGGAGACAACGCAGTTTAATTTTGAACGAAAATCAACTGCATTTTCTCGGGAATACTATCTTGCCTCCGGAACAAATGGAACTATCAGAGCCAATTCAAGTTTTTTGGTATCTTTTTCCAAAAACCTGTTTGATGAAATAATAATCGAAACAAATCTTTATATTCGCCAAAAAGACCCTAACGCACATGTTAATTTTACGTCCTTAGATATTCGACAGTTTGTTGGAATAATACTATACATGTCAATTTCGCGTCTTTCAAGGGTTACTCAATATTGATCAACAATAATTGGAGTATCGGCGATACAGAATCTTATGTCACAAAAAACATTTGAGATGATTAGGCCTCATATTCACTTTAACAACAATGATAATGCCCTGCCTTTGTCACATTCCTCTCACGATCGGCTATTCAAAATTAGGCCAATAGTAGATGAACTAAACAAAAATTTTAAAAAATTTTTGTGTGTTGATGAACAGATATGTTCAACAAAGGCTAAGAACTACATGAAAAGGTACAATCCCAACAAGCCTCATAAATGGGGCTATAAGATTTTTGTACTTAGCGGTAATTTAGGCTTCTGCTAGAAATTCGAAATAGATAGTGGAAATGAAAATAATGTACGGCCTAACGAGCCAGATTTGGGTGCGGCATCAAACTGCGTCGTCAGATTGGCTAGAGATATGCCCAGGCATCAGAATTATCGATTATACTTTGATAATTATTTTAACTCCTTACCCCTTTTGAAGTACCTGGCTGAAGGAGGAATTCTAGCTTTAGGAACAATAAGAAAAAACCGAATTCCAAATCATAAATCCATTGACCAGATAAACAGAAAAAAAAATTCACGAGGTACATCAGTGGAATATGTTGCCGACTACGGTGGAGTGGACATTTCGCTAACTACATGGGTGGATAACAAAATTGTTACTTTGGCATCCAATTATGCTGAAATCAGTCCCAAAGACACAGCCCGACGTTACAATAAAGTCCAAAAGGATTATATTCATATTGACCGTCCATTTGCAATAGCACAATATAATAGCTATATGGGTGGCGTTGATCTCATAGGATAAGAAGCAGACGCTGGCAAGTTCGGGTTTTTTATCACCTGCTGGACTTGACAGTCAGCAACGCTTGGTTATTGTATAAACGAGTGCATAAAGAAAAAGAATCGACAAAAGCGAAGTTATTCCGTTGAAAATGAATTGCAGCAAAAAAAGCAGAGATGTCCAACTCAACATGTACCGAATCAGATGGTGCGTCAAGATCAGATTGGGCATTGGCCAACGTGGACTGATAACAGAACCAGATGCAAATATCCAAACTGCACAGGTTTTTCACAGACAATGTGCGAAAAATGTGGCGTAGAACTCGGCTTCAACAAAAGAAATAATTGTTTCAAAAATTTTCATTTTCATTAATATAACTAGTTAATAATATTATTAAATTAACTTTGAAAAAAAAAATTGGTTATACTTGTTACTATACACTATGAAATACATCAATTATTTTCACCACAAGCCTATATGTTTCATATATGCAACAATCCTTTTATCCTTTAATAAATATGTAAAAAAGTAACATTAAAAAAAACAAAAGAAGCTGAATTGTTTATTTTCATTTTTCTATCTAATGAAATAAACTACATCAAAATCCGGCCAGTTGCCATATGAAGGGTTAATATTTGATTCAAACAGTCAGCTCAAAGTAAAAAATAGTACATATAGTATAGTAGTTATCTCTGCATAATGGCTCTTACCATTTTGCAATGAAATATTAATGGATATACGAACAACTACAACGAGCTTCAAATATTAATTTAAACTTACAATCCTAAAATAAGTTCCCTACAAGAAACACACATAACAAAAAATTTCAAATTTCCCATTCCCGTTAACTTTTTCATGCACTTCACAACCTCGCCTTCGGCAAAGGGTGGAGAAGGATTATTAATCCATAACTCCATTCAATATAAAACAACTCCCATGGGGCGAGCCTTCGAAGCTGTTGGTATCGAAGTACATTCACATAAAAAATTCACAGTAGTAGCGGCTTATATTCCGCCCAATAAAACCTTAAAATAACATTTCAAAATATAAACACTCCTACTCTGTACACTTGTGACTTTAACGCTTGGAACGCCAGCTGGGGTTGTCCCTTCTAAAATCGTAGAGGTGACGCACTTCAAGGAAGCGCCCACTTTCCCATTAAGATCAATATTTTTTCGAACAAGTGTAAAAAAATAAGCTGTCAGTACACACAAAAATTCCAAACAAAACAAGCAGACTGGGACAAGTCTAAACAACTTACGGACAAACTAAACAATTTAATACCAATATCAGAAAACATCATTCAAGAAGCCAGTAATATAAATAATATTATCCTACATAGTGCATAGCATACCCCTATCCCAACAACCTAAGAAACACCATACCGTACCTCGGTGAAACAAGGAAATAGAAATTGCTAGAAATTTAAAAATAACTGCTTAAAGAGCATTGAGCAGCGACATAAACACAGAAAATATTATAAAATACAGAAAACTTAATGCCCGTTAACGAAAGTTTATTAAAGAAAGCAAATCAAAAAGCTTACATGTTATTACTTCCAGTATTTCCCCGGTCTCAAAAACAAACGAAATTTGGACTAATATAAAACGACTTTGCAGAATCCGCAAATCAACTCTCAAACATTGAGTTCAAAATACTAGTACAATGCAAACCGTCACAGACTCAGATAAAATAGCACAAACTTTCTCCAAACATTGGTTAAATTAAAAAAAAAACATGAAACAATCAGTAAACAAATTTACAATCCACCACACAGGAGGACAACATATCGTTCTTAGAGTTCACTTCGGCGTTAAACAGCCTTAAAGAACAGACTCCTGGTTTTGACAAGATCAACGCCAATTTGATCCAACACACTTCAAAAGTAGTAAAACTGAGAATTATTAAGCATTTTAACAACATCTTGAAATCGCATATTCCGCAGACATTCAAAATGAGCACGATAGTTCCTACCCTTAAACCTGGGCAAGACAAAACATTAGTAACTTCATTGTTTAAGATTAAACACCCTAATTGTTAAAACGACATAAAGTAGTACATTTCAATATGTACATTTAAAAGGAAAACAAATTAACATACAATTCGAATTTAGCCTTGCGCACGTGACGTAAATATAGTTATGTTTTAGCCGATGCATTCAGCTAAACATCAAGGGACTAACGCATCCGGGTTTCCTGGAACTCATACCTGCGCTTGGAATTGAAATTCCACCACCAAATATGTGACCCTTAAAAACTAAGTCCTTTCCTAACAGATATTGTAGAAAATAAAAGTCACTTCAGATTGTGAATACAACAAATGAAGATGGAGTTTATTTCTTGCTCCTTGGAAGCACTATTCAATCATACAGACCAATAATCCATGCATTGGCAAAGTCCCTGAATCCATGCATTGGCAAAGTCCTCGGCAAAGAAATATGCCAACGGCTATGGTGGTTTCTTGAAACAAACCAACTACTTAGTAACCACTAATTAGGTTTTCTGAAGATCAATAGTAGTCTATAGTACTATTTGTAGACGCTCTAATCAGCAGGTCTCTCTCACCTAACTGACACCTATCAATAATATCATTAGATTTTGCTAAAGCCTTCGAAAAAATTGGAGTTCACACAATCGTCGAACAGTTAGAGAAATGGGGTTTCGGTCCTAAAATCCGAAACTTCACAAAAAACTTATTGGAAAATATGTACGTGTCAAAGCAAACCAAAGATACTCAGACTGCAACCCCCTACACAACAGTATTCCACAAGGTTCGCCCCTTTCGGTCATACTGTTTCTAATAGCACACAATAGCCTCTCCGAAATCATAGTAAATAAAAAAGATGTAACCTTCCCAGCATATTTTCTCTTATTGAACTCTCAACCTTGCCGGTCGTGTTTTTCTGGGCGCTCTCACTATTAATTCTTTCCTGCTTATATCGCGAATTTTTATTTTGTCAAAATTGCTTAAAAGCTTTTTTAATTAAATATCTATCACAATTAATTGTTCTTTCGTTTCGATTTGTTGCTAAACATTAAATCAAAGCTATTGTTACTTTTTGCAGTAAACCAACAACAAAACTCTTTGCTTTGTTGTTGTGTCTCATAAACTTTGATTTTTTCGTTTATGCTTTACCTGCATGCACTCGCGATCTCTTTCGTACACAGTGTTGTTTGTGTGTTCTTGCTCTCTTTTCTATATTTGCTTGTGTTAGCGCCCGTTATTCTCGCGTTAGTTAATCTCGCGTTTGTGATCTGTTTTGTGTTGTGCGTTCACTGCTCTTAATTTTTTTTTCTCTTTCGTCTTGAAAGCAGCTGCTGCACCTTAACCCTTGTGTGGACTTTTGGTTCGTATACGCCCTATTTTTTTACATAAATCTTTTTATACCCTTGCAAAAAGGGTATATTAATTTTGGTCAGAAGTTTGCAACGCATAGAAGGAAGCATCTCCGACTATATAAAGTATATATATTATTGATCAGCACGACGAGCTGAGTTGATATAGCCATGTCCGTCTGTCCGTCTGTCTGTCCGTCTGTCTGTCCGTCTGTCTGTCCGTCTGTCTGTCCGTCTGTCTGTCCGTCTGTCTGTCTGTCTGGATCAACAGCTTCTCCTCCGAAACCCTTAAAGCTACAGAGCTGAAATTTTGCACCCAGTCTTCTTTTTGCTGCAGGCATTGTATATCTCAGAATCATCCCGATCGGATGACTATATCATATAGCTCCCATAGGAACGATCGGTCGAGAATAGAGTTAAGCCTTCATAACTCTGTTGGTTTTCAATCAAATATTACAAAATTTGTTGTTTAAGAGTTTGGTATACTTTCTAACATATCCACCAAGTTTAATTAGAATCGGTTGACTATATCATATAGCTCCCATAGGAACGATCGGTCGAGAATAGAGTTAAGCCTTCATAACTCTGTTGGTTTTCAATCAAATATTACAAAATTTGTTGTTTAAGAGTTTGGTATACTTTCTAACATATCCACCAAATGTTATCAGAATCGGTTGACTATATCATATAGCTCCCATAGGAACGATCGGTCGAGAATAGAATTAAACTTTCATAACTTTGTTGTTTTTCAATTGAATATCTCGAAATTTGTTGTAGTTGAGTTTTGTGCACTTCTTCACATATTCACTAAGTTTTATTAAAATCGGTTGATTATATCATATAGCTCCCATAGGAGAGATCGGTTAATAATACAGTCTTAGAGCAATAACTTGGTTATTTTAAAAGCGACCGTGACGAAACATGTTGTTTGTCAGATAGGCATATCTAAAATTAACTGTATTAAGTTTAAGCGGAATTGATGAACTATATAATATAAAATATCAATTTACATCAACAAAGTGGTTGTTTTCCAAGTAATTGTCACGGAATTCAGTTTCTAGAATTTTAATCGGTTGACTATTTGGTCGAAACTAGTGTTGACATTAATAACTTCGTTCTTTTAAGTGATTGTCTTCAAAAATTTTGGAACACATTTTAAAATCGAAGAACCATTCACATAACAATGATAATTATTAGTACAAACAAAAAATTTTACAATGCTTTTTATGATCATCAGTGATTCCTTGTATGTGTTTTTATTACCAGTTCAGTGTAACTAGGAATTTCCATAATAACAATGAAATCAATTTTAGCGTGCACCGGTGTTCAATCATAAGTTAAACAACATTCAGGTAAATTTTATACTTCCTTGGGATTTCACATTTTGCACAAATGAATCGTAAAGTGCAGGTGTTCTTTCGGTTTAGCACAAATGTGCAGGTATATGTAGATGAAGGGTTACGCATTGATTAAAATGTATTTCGCAATGTTCAGGTCATTTTTATTTTAGCCTTTTTAATTGTTGACCTTTTTAAAGGGTTATTTTTTTAAGAAGGGTACCTCCGCCCACCGCTTTGAGTACCTGTTGTCTGGATAATATATATTCAGTGCAGTTCTTATTTCGCGGTTTAGTCAATTTCAACAATTGAAGTGATAACATCGTTAATTCGAAACACCAACGAACACCCCCAAAACAAAAGCATACTGAGTAAAACAACAATAACAAAAGAGTAAACATAATATAAAGTGATCGTTACCTAAAGTGAAAAATCAAAAGTGAATACCAAAGTAATAATAATTTAAAGTGACAGTAATAATAATTTACAGTGAAACTAATAATAATTCAAAGTGAAAGTAATAATAATTTAAAGTGAATAAAATTGGGTTTTTAAAGTAAATAATATTGGTAATTTAAAGTGAATGTCAAAACTGAATTTAATATAAAGTGATAAAGTGAATATATCTTAAAAGTTTCTTTAAATCCAGAGATTACAAAAAGGTAAGCTGAATTCTGTTTACGAAAAGAAAATAATATAATTTTAAGTGCGATTTGTTTTCGGAATTTATAACTTAAAAAATTCAGAAACACCGGCATTTTGTGATTTTCTAAAAAGAAGTTAAAGTTTTAAATATTAGCGTCTTAATTTTGTGTTCCTTCTGCAATAATTTTTCGAACTATAGCTATTTAAAATGCCACGAGTATCTTCCTCGTCGCAAGAGACACGACGACGGGCCGCACGAGAACGCAGCCGAGCCCACTATCAACGAAATGTAGCTGAAATTAATACACGCCATGTTCATCATATTGCCGCTGTACGTGAAGCCAATGTTGAATTACGAGAAATGGAACGCGAACGGGACGCGTTGAATCATTCTCAAAGGCGTCGCAGTTTGCGTTATAGGACTGCAGAGCGCATTCAAGATGGAAACGCACATTCCCAGCGGAGGGAGGATCCGCTCTACCGAGAGCCTGAACAAATACGGGATGCGGTAGCCCGTTCGGAGCGCAGACAAGATTCGGATACTAGGCAACGAGAGCAGGAGCGGGATACTGCAGTTCGTTCAGAGCGCAGAGAAGATTCGGATACCAGGCAACGAGAGCAGGAGCGAAATACGGCAAGGCGAGCTCAACGTCGACAGAACCCCGTATATCGTTTACCTGAACAAATACGGGATGCGGCTGCCCGTTCGGAGCGCAGACAAGATTCGGATACTAGGCAACGAGAGCAGGAGCGGGATACTGCAGTTCGTTCAGAGCGCAGAGAAGATTCGGATACCAGGCAACGAGAGCAGGAGCGAAATACGGCAAGGCGAACTCAACGTCGACAGAACCCCGTATATCGTTTACCTGAACAAATACGGGATGCGGCTGCCCATTCAGAGCGCAGAGAAGACTCGGATGCCAGGCAACGAGAACAGGAGCGAAATACGACAATGCGAGCTCAACATCGACAGAACCCCGAATACCGTTTACCTGAACAAATACGGGATGCGGCTGCCCATTTAGAGCGAAGAAACGATCCTGTTGCAAGAATCCTGGAACACGACAGCAAAGACGGCAGAGGGAGCAGCAACTTCAGGAAATGGCAGAGGAACGACTTATTACATACAGAGGAAACCCGCAAAATCGTTTAGAGGAGTCCAGAAGGCAATCACAACGGAACATTATAGCCAGAGCAGCACTATTGCCAGAAGAGCGAGAAGAAGCCAGAGATACGGAACGTCGTCGAAGAAACGAAAGAGCAACTACACAATATGCACGAAAAATCAGGGAAGGACCAACGGAACGTTGCATATGCTGTGGAGGGACATGGTTCCCAGATAAGGTACGTGGTTTGCACAAATTATCTATTTCTTTAAAATTTCCAAATTTAAATGTGGGCAACGCATTTTACTTATCATCGAAGTTTCCGAGTCAGTCTGATAAATATCTATTTTGTTTGACCTGCCACAAAAGCATTTCGTTAGGTAAAATTCCTTCAATTTGTCTTGCCAATGGTTTTGATTTTCCCGAAGTCCCCGATTGTCTTAAAGGACTTACATGCCTTGAAGAACGTTTCATTTCGCCACGAATTCCATTTATGCGAGTTGTATCACTTGGATATGAACGGCAATGTGGCATAAGAGGTGCTGTTGTTAATATTCCCATATCTGTTTCCGACACCGTGACAGCGCTTCCGCGCACTTTTGATTATACCGTCCTGCTAAAATTTTTAATGCTGTCCAGTATATGGTAAACACCGAGCTTTGGCATTACCTTGTCCGATAACTGGCTTCCTCAAATTGGTAACGCCGAAGAAGTCCCCTTCATTGCTGATGAAGCCGATAGGTCAATTGTCGATCAACTTGTTGGTCAAATAAATTCCCCCAATGATAACCAAGATAGCGTAGAAGATAATGAAGCCATTAATCCTGGTGGCCATGAAACTTTACTCGATAACAATGTCATAGAACAAAATGCAATCGTTAGTCGTATTGCGTTAGCTCCCGGTGAAGGGCGACGCCCAGTAGATTTAACGTTAGATGTTGACGCAGAAGAACTCTCCTTTCCCACAATATCCTGCGGTCAGATTTTCAAAGCTAGCACAACTTATGTCCGCAAAGCCCGTTCTCAAATCCGTTTTTATGATCGCCGTTGCGCCGTAGTCCCCAAAGTCCTTTATATGTATAAGCGCTATGAGCTTGAGCGAATTAAGAATTCGATATCCATTTGTCTTAGAAAAAAATCTGGTCCAAGTGTCACAGCAGCCAATATGCGCGATGATTTATATGTAGACAATTTGGTTCAACATGACGATGGATATCAAATTCTTAAAGGCTTAAGATCCGCTCCAGCACATTGGGAAGCAGAGAAAAAGAAAGTCCTAGCTATGATAAGACAATTTGGGTTGCCCACATTTTTTATTACCTTATCCGCAGCTGAAACTAAAAGGAATGAGCTTTTGGTTATTCTTTCACAAGTTTTAGATAACAATATTATTAGTGAGGAGGAAGCTGCTAACCTCTCAAGTTCTGAAAAAGCTCGGTTAATCCGATCTGACCCAGTGACGTGCTCTCGGTACTTTGATAATAGATTGCGAGAATTGATGAAACTGTTCAAATCCGAAATTTTTGGGGAATTCGAACGTTCGCACTATTATTGGAGAATTGAGTTCCAGCACAGAGGGTCACCCCACTCCCATGGCATGTACTGGTTTACGGGTGCTCCAAAACTCGATAATGGGGACACCTCCAATGTTGAGCAGGTGGTTAATTTTATCGATAGATTTATTACCACCAACGGAGACGATAATGAGTTGCAGGATGTACTTCGTTACCAGCGCCATAGACATAGCGCATCATGCCTAAGGGAGCTTCGGGGTCAGGAAATTTGTCGGTTTAACATACCATATCCGCCTATGCCTCAAACTGAAATATTGTTTCCTTTAGAAGATGAAGAGGCTAATATTGAAGAACACAAAAACCTCTTCAAAAAATTGAAAGAATACCTTAAGGTCTGTTCTGAGGAAGAAACTGTTAGTTTTAATAATTTTGAATATTTTTTGTCCGTCCTTGGTACCACCTATGAGGGATATAAGCTTGCTCTAAGATCCAGTGTTTAAGATTAAACACCGTAATTGTTGAAACGGTATAAAATAATACATTTGAATATTCACATTTAAAAGAATAAATAAGTAACGTACAATTCAAATTCAGCCTAGCTCACATGCCGAGAATATGTGTATTTTTAGTCGAAGCATTCAGCTAGGCATCTAACGGCCAACGCAGGCTTAGATTAAAATAGATCTCACCCCAAACCATCCGTTTGGTGGAACTCATGCATGCGTTTTTTTAGAACTAAGATTCCACCACCAAATATGTGACCCCCTAGATTCTAAGACCTGTCCCTACAAATATTTTAGTAAATAAAATCAGTTCAGATTGTGAATTCAACAAATGAAGATCGGGTTAATTATTTCTTCTCCTCGGAAGCCCTATTCATTTTGGTCCTTCGAGCTCCTCGGAGACCCTATTCATTTTGGTCCTTCGAGTAAAGACTCTGTTGTTTTCCCCCACCAGTGGTAAGAGACAAAGAGGTTGACCAGCTCCTTAAAGTCTGCGATCTAGCTACGTTATATGCTAAGACCAGCTAAAGGTAGCAAAATAAAAAACTCCTGTTTTCCCCCACCAGTGGTAAGAAACGGAGTATAACTGAAAATATATAAAAAATATTTAATTCAAAAAAAAAAAGTGCGTCCGTGTTTAAAAGGCAGTTTGCTGTGGAGCAATTGCAGAAATTCGTGTCGGCAAAATTTGGTGTGGCGTGTTCGAAGCCAATATATCGAACTCGCGAAAAAAGGAAAGTCCGTAAAAAAATCGTAGCTCGCGACTCGGTTTAAAATTCCAGTGTGAGTGGCTACGAAAGTGAAAGTAGCAGAAAATAAAGAGACAGAAGAAGAAGAATATAATAGACAGTTCCAATCAATATTGCCAGTGGCAGGAACATTGTCAAAATACCCTGTGGAAGTACCCAGTGGAAGTACCCAGTGGAAGTGCCCAGTGGAAGAGCCCAGTGACCGTAATACGTATAGGCGTATACTCTTGGCAGTGGCAGTGAAAAGACCGAGAGACGTGGGCACAAAGACGAAGCCCCTTATCATCACCCATCAAGAAGGAAGGACGAAGGCAAGAGCAGCAGCAGCAACACCAGCAATAGAGGCATCTACAGCAACACCAGCAATAGAGCAGCAGTAGCAGCAGCAGCAACAGATAAGATAAAATAAGATTTATATTTGTTTCTATTTATATATATATATCAAATAAGAGCTAATTTGGTCATAATGATGTCAGAAAAAACAATTGCATTGCTTACGAAGCAGTCCAAATTGATGGAAAGATTGAGGTTTTTGGAAGGTTTAGATGCTAGCAAGATAAATAAGGAGATTTTGAAGGAGGTAGATGAAATCCAAACCCAGTGGTTAGGAAATCATAGCATTCTATTAAAGATTGGACTAGTCGATCACGATTACTTTAATAGTAGGAGAGTTGATGAAGGGCAAGGATTAATTAAAAGGATAAAAAATAAAGGCAATGTAGATGCTAGTATGTCAACTGTCGTTGCAGAAGACGTTAGACCTAGTACTAGTAAAGAAGCCACTGCTAGGGTGGATACGGTCAGAGATAAGGACAGTGTAGGTGAAGAAAATGAGTTTGAAGATAGAGTTCGCCAACTTCGGGAATACCTCGAGAGGGTGAACATTGACGTTGGTGACACTGACAAGAAGGTGGAAATATTTAAAATCCACAGAAATAAAATTAATTTTATGTGGCAGAAGGTAGAAGAAAAAGGTAGAAGATCTGTACGAAAAATTTGTAGCCAACAGTGAGTTCCAAGATGCAACAGAGGAGCTAGAGTTTGATGTACAGAATACTCTAGGAGCATTAGAAGAGCTTATAAGTAAACCGGTAGGAGTCAAAGTTGAGAATGTTTGCATGAGGGAGGAACTGCCGGTGTTACCGAAAATTCAGGTACCCACATTTTTCGGAGAACCAAAAGAGTGGGACCTGTTCGCGGAATTGTTTTTAGAACTAATTGATAAAAGAGAGGATCTTAGTCCTGCTCTTAAGTTTAATTATTTAAAATCCGCGTTACGGGGAGAAGCAAAGAGCATGGTAGCTCATTTATTGTCGGGTTCGGCCGACAACTATAATGCCGCTTGGGATTTATTGACCAAGCGGTATGAAAATCATCGGAGGATATTTTCCGAACAGTTAAACCGGATAGTTGACTTACCGGTAGTCAACAATGAGTCCGCGAAAAATATAAAAGGCGTGATTGACCTAATTAATGAGTCAACACACCTTATTAAAATAAAGGCCAATCTGTCCGATGAAGTTGACGTGATATTCGCTCAACTCATATTAAGGAAGTTGGACAAAGAGGCTCTTCAACTGTATGAGAGCCAAGTTAAAAAGACGAAGCAGATACAGGTGTTATCTGACGTTTTAGAATTTTTGGAGCAGAGATATTGTTCTCTAAGCTCCGTTAAAAAGGAAGAAAAACGACCGATGCAAAAAATGGCATTTACGGGTGTTAAAGAAAATTGTCCGATTTGTAAAGTTGCCGGACACAGCACATTACAGTGCTATAAATTCAAAGGCTTGACTCCAATAGAAAGGGTCGAACTAGCCAAGAAAGTGCAATTATGCACAAGATGCTTGAAACATTCAAGCAGTAAAAGATGCACAAATGAGGTTGTTTGCTCAGTGTGCAATAGGGGGCACCACACATTACTCCACCTTGGTGAACGAAGGGAAAAGATTAATACATGTGTGACGGCACAACCGGCGTTGTTGGCTACTGCCTTAATAAAAGTAAAAGCATTAAATGGAGGTTATGAGACTCTAAGAGCATTGATTGATAGTGGGGCACAGAGTACTATCGTGTCTGAGGAAGCAGCTCAGATTTTAAAATTGCCAAAAATAAAGGCACATACAGAAATAAGCGGTGTATCGTCAACAAGAACATGTACTTCAAAGCACAAAATTAAATTGTCAATAAAAATGCGTGAACCATGGAAAGAGCTTCTTAAGGTGGAAGCAATTGTGTTACCGAAATTAATGAAAGCTCTTCCAATAAAGGCGGCAAATGTAGACATGTCTAAGTGGCAATCGTACGTTTTAGCTGACCCTAACTTTAACATGCCAGGTCGGGTGGACATGATTATGGGAGTAGATGTATACACCCATATAGTTAAAAGCGGAGTGACTAAAGTTGATGGATTGTTGGGACAAAATACACAGTTTGGATGGATTGTGTCAGGGTGTACCAAATCCAAAGGAAACAGCGCTATAGTAGCGACAGCAATTGATGTCACGGACTTGGAGCGATTTTGGGAGATGGAAGAAGACGAAAAAGAGGATGTGGAAGCCAATACATGTGAGGAAAATTTTAAGAAGACAACAAGAAATGAAACATCTGGAAGGTATGTGGTCACGATGCCATTTAAATGTGACAAGGAATTGGGCGATTCCAAGGCCCAAGCAATTGCGCGGTTTCTCAACTTAGAGAAAAAATTTCAGCGAAACCCAAAACTTAAAGAGGAGTACACAAAGTTTATAAATGAATATTTAGAGCTGGGTCATATGATCGAAGCTAATGACGAGGGGTCATATTATCTACCTCATCAAGCTGTAATAAAAGATTCTAGTTTAACCACTAAATTGAGAGTTGTTTTTGACGCCTCCGCGAAAACAACAAATAATAAAAGTCTAAATGATATCATGTGGGTCGGTCCCCGACTACAAAAGGATATCTTTGACATAATTGTGAAGTGGCGCAAATGGCGATTTGTAGTTTCCGCAGACATAGAAAAAATGTATCGCCAAATTAATATTGACTCTGACGATCAAAAATATTTATATATTTTGTGGAGAAAATCACCACAAAGAAAATTAAAAAGCTACAAGTTGACAACCGTTACGTACGGCACTGCTGCAGCTCCATATTTAGCGACAAGGGTACTATCAGAAATAGGTAGCAAATGCAAGGACAAGAAAATAAGTGAAATAATTCAAGATGAATTTTACATGGACGATTTAATGACAGGAGGTGATACCATAGAAGAGACTAAGTATAAGGTAGAGCAGGTATCTAAAGAGCTAGAGAAAGTGGGAATGAATTTGAGAAAATGGATCTCCAATAAGTCCGACATTATTAAAACAGTAAGTGATACGGGCGATAATAAAGTATTAAAAATCGAGGAAAATGAGTCAATTAAAACTCTGGGGTTGCAGTGGGAACCACTCAAAGATGAGTTTAAGTTCAAGATGCACTGTGACGAAGACAAAAAAATTAATAAAAGGGTGGTGTTATCCACGCTTGCACGAATTTATGATCCTTTAGGATGGTTAGCACCAGTAACAGTGATTGGCAAATTGTTCATGCAAAAGTTATGGTTAGCTGAGCAAAAATGGAATCAGGAGTTGTCTGATAAAGACATGATAGAATGGAAGTCCTTTAAAGAGAATTTAATAGCGCTGCAGGAGATAAGGGTACCGAGATGGATTAAAACTCGGCCTAGTAAACTACTACAGATCCATGGGTTTGCAGACGCCTCAGAAAAAGCATTTGCTGCTGTGGTATATGCTAAAGTGGGGGATTCAGTCACACTGATATCCAGTAAGAGCAAAGTAAACCCTATAAAAAACAGGAAAACTATTCCAAAATTGGAATTATGTGCAGCTCATCTGTTAGTGCAATTGTTGACAAGAGTCCAGCAGTCTATTGCAGTTCCGGCAGAGATATACGCTTGGAGCGATTCCACAATTACTCTCTGTTGGATAAGGAATGGTAGTAACAAGGATAAGTTCATTAGGCGTCGGACAGATGATATAAGAAAAATGGGAGAAATTGTATGGAACCATGTGAAGTCAGAGGATAATCCCGCTGATGTAGCCTCAAGGGGAATTTGTCCTACCAAATTGAAAAATTGTGATATTTGGTGGAATGGTCCCGATTGGCTTCTAAAATCAAAAGAAAATTGGCCTAAAGAAAAGGTTGAGGGCAGCGATATTATTGTCAGTACAGTTGTTGTTGACACAGACAACGATATAATGCAAAAACTGGTTCAAAAATATTCGTGTATAAACAAATTGATCAGAGTAACTGCTTACATATTAAGGTTCATTGCGGTTAAAACAAAAAATGAAGTCTTCCCGTCGTATCTAACCGTCAGCGAACTCAAAGGTGCTAAAACTGTAATTATTAAACACCAGCAGTCAATGCAATTCAGCAAAGAGATATCTCGGTTAACTCAGAAAAAAGAAATCAATATGAAGAGTAAAATTCTGAGTCTGAATCCGTTTTTAGATCACGACGGCTTACTACGAGTTGGGGGCAGATTACAAAATGCCAACCTAAACTTTGACACAAGGCACCCCATTATTTTAGAAAAGTCCCATTTAGCAGTGTTGTTAATAAAAAATGCTCATAAGGAAACGTTGCATGGAGGGATTAACCTTATGAGGAGTTATATTCAAAGGAAATTTTGGATATTTGGCTTAAGAAACGCACTTAAAAAATATTTGAGAGAATGTGTTACGTGTGCGAGGTATCGCCAGAATACAGCAGAGCAGATAATGGGTCAAATAAATTTGCCAAAATATAGAGTCACAATGTCTTGGCCATTCCAAAACACCGGAGTGGACTATGCTGGACCTTACCACATTAGATGCTCCAAAAACCGTGGGCAAAAGACGTACAAGGGGTATATAGCTGTATTTGTATGTATGGCGACTAAAGCGGTACACTTAGAAGTAGTGAGTGATCTAACCACAGATGCCTTTCTAGCGGCATTTCGTCGGTTCGTAGCAAGACGGGGTAAATGCGCTAATATCTATTCAGATAATGGAACCAATTTTGTAGGCGCAGCAAGAAAATTAGATGAAGAGTTTGTTAAAGCAATGCACGACAATGTGCAAATTGCTCCTATTCTAGAAAAAGAACAGATAAAGTGGCATTTTATTCCCCCGGCAGGACCTCACTTCGGAGGTATTTGGGAGGCTGGGGTTAAATCAGTCAAGTACCACCTCAAAAGAGTCGTTGGAGACAGCAATTTAACATACGAGGAGATGGCAACGTTGTTGTGCCAAATTGAAGCTGTCCTGAATTCACGACCAATGTACACAACGGGCGAAGATGTAAACGGCAATGATGTGTTAACGCCTGGGCATTTTTTGATTGGAAAACCGCTGTTGGAAACAGTAGAGTCCATATCGGAACAAAAGATAGGCAATCTAGACAGGTGGAAATTGATCCAGAAAATGAAAAGGGATTTTTGGATAAAATGGAAAGAAGAATATTTACATACTCTCCAACAAAGAAATAAATGGAGAAAGTCTTTAGAAAATATGGATAAAGGGCAGATTGTATTAGTTAAAGATGAGGATTGTCATCCCGCAAGGTGGCCTTTGGGAAAAATTGAAGAAATCCACAAAGGTCGGGATAATAAAGTGAGAGTAGTAAAATTAAAACTACAGGAAGGGTCGATTACAAGACCAATCAGTAAAATTTGTCCTTTGATTGGAGTTAAGCAAAGCGAAGAAGAGGAAAGTCGGCCACCAAACACAAGAGGGCGAGTGTTGCCAGGAATACCAAAAATGGTAACATTATTGATTATGGCTATGCTAATGCTGCTTTGCCAAGTTTCAAATGCAGCCAAAATGGGGCAAAGTAAGCCAAAGGTGTCAGTAAGACAGATAAACACAACAGCCGCGTTATATTTAGATCCGATGGGTGAAGTGGAAATTGTATCATCTTCATGGGATCTTATAGTTTATTACGATATGACGGCATATTTTGAAATGCTTAATAAGGGTGACAGGTTAATACTTAAAATGAGGGAAGTGTGTACAAAATTGTATAGTTTTGAGGACCAGTGCAATCTAGTACTAGACAACACTTATAAGCAGATAAGAGATATTGAAGAGAACAACAAACTGTTCATGCTTAAAAGTAAGTCGCGACAAAGACGGGCGCCATTTGAATTTGTGGGATCACTGTACCATATATTATTCGGTATAATGGACGCAGAAGATAGAGAAACTATGGAAGAGAATATGAGAAACTTATTAGCCAATCAAGAAAATTTAAAGGAATTAGAACAGAAGCAGACATCTGTAGTCGACTCTACAGCAAACATTCTCAAGAGTACTACCGAAGAGATAAATGAAAACTTCCATAACATGAATAGGAGAATCGAAAATATGACAGAGCTGCTAAAAGAAAATTATTACGTGTACAAAGAATCGATTAACTTCTTTATGATAACAAAGCAGCTTACCTCCGTTATTGAGGACTGCGAGAAAATTCAGGCAGGGATTATAAGTCTTTTGATAGATATTAATCATGGAAGGTTAAACCCAAATATTTTAAAACCAAGCCAATTGAAGGTCGAAATTGCTAATATAAAAGATAGTTTGTCCGAATCGTTAGTTCTACCAGGCAAAAGAACAGACACGGAACTAAAAGATATATATACACTATTGACAGCCAAGGGAATTTTTGTAGACAGGAAGTTAATTATAAACGTAAAAATTCCGTTATTTGGTAGGCATCCATCTATGCTTTACAGAGTGATTCCGGTACCAGTAAGAATTAACAACAATCAGATGATAATGGTACAGGTCAATAGTGAGTACTTAGTATATAATTTCGAAATAGACTCCTATCATCTTATGACCGAATCCACCTTAAATAAATGTCAGACGTGGCAAGCTAATAAAAGAGTGTGCGAAGGCAGTTGGCCTTGGAGCAGTGCCAATGATAATGCCTGTGAGATCACACCGTTGAAACCAAATAGTCAGTCTAATTGTGTCTACAAAACGATAGTTGACTTAAAATCATATTGGATCGAACTAGAAAGTAGAAGTAGCTGGCTATTTAAAGTTCCACCTAATTCTAAAGCCAGAGTCCAGTGCGGTAGTGCACAACAGGAATTAGTAGATATTCCTGAACAAGGTATTTTCAGCATTAGATCAGATTGCACAGCTAGAACCGAAGATAAGATTTTAGTTGCTCATCACAGTATCCAGTCAGAATCATATCAAGTTATCGCGACCTCACACATAGGGGATATTAGCGATATTCCGAAAATAATCTGGGATCCAGTGGGAGTCAAAATGATAAATCATACAGCAGAATTTGAAAGAATAAAAATTGAATTAAAATCTTTGAAAGACCACCACATAGATTTCTTTGGTCTAAATTTCCATCATGTAACTGGTCATGCTTCTTTAGTAATAGCAATTATATTAATTATACTTGTAATAATATTCATTATAAGAAAAATAAATATAGCTAGAAGGCTTCAAACGATAGCGTTTGGCGGCCCTTCGCAGAATGTTTAAGATTAAACACCGTAATTGTTGAAACGGTATAAAATAATACATTTGAATATTCACATTTAAAAGAATAAATAAGTAACGTACAATTCAAATTCAGCCTAGCTCACATGCCGAGAATATGTGTATTTTTAGTCGAAGCATTCAGCTAGGCATCTAACGGCCAACGCAGGCTTAGATTAAAATAGATCTCACCCCAAACCATCCGTTTGGTGGAACTCATGCATGCGTTTTTTTAGAACTAAGATTCCACCACCAAATATGTGACCCCCTAGATTCTAAGACCTGTCCCTACAAATATTTTAGTAAATAAAATCAGTTCAGATTGTGAATTCAACAAATGAAGATCGGGTTAATTATTTCTTCTCCTCGGAAGCCCTATTCATCCAGTATATCAAAACCACAAGCTTTTCTTCGCCGAGCTTTCAGTGACAGGATGCTTAACGCTTATAATAGAGATATTTTACGGTTACATCGAGCAAATATGGATATTCAATTTATCCTAGACGCTTATGCCTGTTGTGGTTATATAATTAACTACATTAACAAGTCAAACAGGGGCGTGTCTCAATTGCTGCGTGAAGCCATGGCTGAGATTGGCCAGGGAAATATCTCTATTAAAAGAAAGTTGCAACATCTCGGTAATAAATTTATTAATGGCACAGAGATATCAGCACAGGAAGCTGCCTATAATATTTTGGGACTGCATATGTCCGAGGCAGATAGTGCGGAAATATTTATTAACACGTCTCACCCCGATAAGAGAGTTCGGATGGTTAAGTCTAGAAGACTTCTGGACGAGCTACCCGAGAACTCAACTGATATCTTTGTGCCAAGTTTAATAGACCGATATGTTCAGCGACATGCTTCCTTAAATGAAATATGCTTGGCGGAATATGCAGCTTTTTACGATTTGAAGAAATCAACAAGACGAGCACCAGAAAGGGAGAATTACGAAGAAATTGAAGAAGATGGAGGCGAAGATGGAGGAAATGAAGCTAACCCAAGTTATGCTCAGCTTGATGGAAATGGCTCTGTTAAGCTTCGAGCTAGGCCAAAAGTAATTAGATGGCGGCGCTTCAGCCTTAATTCTTCACCAGCCGACTACTTCAGAGAAAATGTAATGCTTTTCTTTCCTTGGCGATGTGAGCAGACCGAACTCATTAGAAATGACAACGAACACACATTCCGGATTCAAAATTCCCGGATAAAAGCCAACAAACAAAAATTTGATGTGTTCGATGACATGGAACTAGAAGAAGTTCTTGCAGAATTGCAGCGTAATAATGAAGAAGAAAGCAATTCTGAAGAAGTTTCAGCTAGCCAATTTCTAGATGACGAGTTCAGGGCTCTCGCAGTGCCAAGTGTTGATCAAAACGTAAATCTGTTGCATGACGAAAATGTTCCTACTGACTTAGAAGAAGAAGGCGGAATTCGCCTAATCAAGCTTCCCACATTGGTGCCTGAAAGTGATTTGTGCGCCCTTGTTCGCTCTCTTAATTGTAAGCAACGTCACTACTATGCTCATGTGATGCACAATGTGTATACCAAAAAAACCTTTTATGAGTATGTTGGTGGCGGTGCTGGGGTTGGAAAAAGTCGTTTAATATCGACTATATACCAATCGATAACCTGGAGAGCGACCAAGTTACCTGGTGCAACCGATTCAGCCAAGGTTCTACTGTGCGCTCCAACTGGAAAAGCTGCTTTTGGTATTGGGGGCCTAACATTACACTCCCTATTCTCCCTACCAATAAATCAGTCGTCAGGGGCTTTAAGGCTCCTGGGCAATGATGCATTAAACACTATCCATTGTAAATTGATTGACCTCCAACTTATTATTATTGATGAGATTTCCATGGGCGGCGCGAAAATGCTATCATATTTGGATCAAAGGCTGCGACAAATATTTAGAAATCCTGATCAATACTTTGGAGGAGTGTCTATAATAGTGTTTGGAGATTTAAAGCAGCTTTCTCCTGTTGGCGACAGTTGGATCTTTTCTGAGAGGACAAATAATCCATACAGTGCTCTAGCTGGAACGAATCTCTGGGATAACTTTAAATTTTTTGAGCTTACAGAAATAATGCGTCAGCGTGGTGATCGCGATTTTGCTGTTGCATTAAATAATATGTCCGAAGCCAATATGACAAATTCAGACATTGAGCTCTTCGAACAAAGAGTTGTCCCCTTAAGTGAAGTTCCTTCTGATGCTATTCATTTATTTTGTTCCAACGATGAAGTCTGTAATTATAACAGCATCAAACTTGCTCAAATAAACACAGAGGAATTTGTTTCCACTGCCACCGATACTATCAAGGCAGCAAACATGACATCCGCTAATAGGCAAAATACCTTGAGACACGCGCAAAGTATGAAACCAGCGAAGACTCAAAGTCTTCCCTATTCCCTGCACTTAAAAACGTTAGCTAAGTACATGGTGACTGTGAATATTGACACAAGTGATGGTCTTGTAAATGGAGCGACTGGTCAGTTGATGCAGATTGATCAAAACAGAATAAATGGCGTAATTAATACTTTATGGATTCAGTTCACCGAAACATCGGTTGGTGCGCTTGCCAGATCCAAATTTCGAGACATTCCCCACCCTAATTGGACTCCAATTCAAAGAGTATCTCGGGTTTTCCAGTGTGGAAGATCAGAGCATGCTTCAATTGATCGGAAGCAATTTCCAGTTGTTCCTGCTGAGGCTATTACCATTCATAAAAGCCAAGGCGCAACCTACAGCAAAGTCGCAGTGCATCTGCAAAGAAACATTAGTCGAGCTTCGCTTTATGTGGGTTGTAGCAGGGCAACATGCGCATCAGGCCTTTTCCTTATTGGTGACTTTCATGCTCCAACTAGATTTGGAGCTAGGAATGTACAAACGGAGCTTCATAGGCTTCGAGTTGAAAAGGCTTTGCATACGCACTATAATTGCTTGATGACTAGATCGGAATCCGTAGCCTTATATTACCATAACGTGGAATCTCTTCGTGCACACTACGAAGACATTGCCAATGATCAAATTATTTGCTCTGCAGACTTTCTATGCTTCGTCGAAACTTGGACTCTTCCAGCTGAAGATTATTCTCTTAGAGATTTCGACATTATTAAGAGAATTGATGGCAATCGAGTTGATGGTATTTCAAAGAATGGAATACTAGTTTATGCAAAACATGGAATTTTGCAAAATATAGAGTTCCTATTTGAAACCCAAAATCTATTAAACCCCAGAGAAGTTTATCAGTCGATTGCCTTTACATACTTCAACACATCATTTTTAATTGTTTATAGGAATTCACAGTTTCCCATAACAAGATTTCGAACTGAAATTATAAACGATTTGGATAGAGTTCAAACTCTGCAAGCTAATAATAAAGTAGTGGTAATAGGAGACTTTAACATTTGCCGATCAACAAACACAGATCAGTTGGAAGTCCAACTTAATAGAAGGGGTCTCTGTACAATGTTGAATGAACCTACAACAAAACATTCAACTCAAATTGATTGGATTTGGTGTAATAACAATTTACCAGAGGCCACGGCTATTACATATGCGACACCTTATAGCCATCATGACGGAATCTTTCTAAAATATAAACCGTAGACACTTAGATAATTGATTCCAATAAAATTGTAGTATTTAAATAAATTGTAAATAATCCTCCCCGGGGATTGCGACCTTGTCGTGGTGGGGAGGCTAAGTATGTGAAAATATTGTGGGACAAAAATTATAATATTCAATAAATATCACAGAAACTAGCAGCAATCCAGGTGTAATTTTATTTTTAATTGAATCTGTCTATTTAATATGATTCCTTACCGAATTTGAGAATTTTATATAATAATATAAAAGATTTCATCGGCCGTGTATTGCAAGGGTATACAAACTTCGGCACGGCCGAAGTTAACCCAGCCTTCTAGTTTTTACTTCTGTTAGTTTATTTTTCTGTTATTAATATTTACTATTAATAAAATTGAGTATAATCTAACAATGTCGGTCTGCTCAAATAGGAAGTGCCCTCACCCTCTTAAAGCCCAGGAAGATTTTTTGCTTTGTTGGCTGTGTGACAACGTTATGCATTTTAAATGTGCTGGTTACACAGTCAAAGTAAAAGACAGCCTCGGAAATGGTGGGGGCCTCAAATGAAGTTGTGAAGCGTGTCGGGATGCCGAGAGAGAGATGCGTGTATTCATGAGGCGCACTCGTGAGGGATTTAAAAACCTGTCGGCTGGTCTTATGAAGCTTCGGGATGAGTTTTCATCACTGGAAACTCAGTTTAATAGTTTTAAACTATTAAACGAATCCCCGAAACGAAAGAAGACCATCCCTAGGAATTTGTCCCCCGGTCCGCCAGTGTCTCTTACTCTCGCTGTTCCGAACACGACTAATGACTCAAACACACCGAATTCACGGCACTTGATATCGTTTAAAAGTCCGATTTCATCCAATTATGTGGATTCCATTGGAATTTCCCCCGGTAATGGAATCACGCAAGTTACCGAGATATCAGGTGTAGTCTCTGATTTGTCCGGGCGAATATCCTGCCCCAAGGATATTCCCAATCAGATATTGACAAGAGGGGCTCGTAAAGCATTGTCAGCCGCGGTAGCTCCAGCGCCCAGTGCTGTGGCTGCTGTGCCTGCTGGTGTGTCGAGTTCACTTGTCGGTATACCACCCAAAAAACAGATATTTGTTTCGAGGCTTGACCCTAACACTACATCTGACGGGCAAAAACTCAGGCCTCAAACATAGCGGTGGAAAAATTTAGGTTTTCATATACCCGTGACATCTCGTCATTTAAAGTAAGTGTTCCGCCTAATCTTTTTGACCAAATTTGTAGAAAAGATTTTTGGCCGGAACATTTCCAAGTTGTCCGCTATTCCAAAAGCTTTTGAAAAAATTGTAACTTTTCAATTGCAGCATTTTTGTAGTTCTATAATTTCACCAGCCCAACACGGTTTCGTGAAACGTAGATCCACAACCACTAACCTTTTAGAATTTACATCTAGGACGATCAAAGGATTTGAAAGTGCAAAGCAAACTGATGTCATATATACAGATTTCAGTAAGGCTTTTGACTCTGTTAACCATAAGTTATTGCTTATAAAGTTAAATGCAATTGGCTTCCCAAATATTCTACTCCGTTGGATTCGTGAGTATCTGACAAGTAGAACACAAAAGGTCTTATTTAAGTCTTCCTTTTCCAGATGCATCAATGTGACTTCGGGGGTGCCCCAGGGTAGTCATCTTGGTCCGTTGCTGTTCACCCTTTTCATAAATGATCTTCCTTCCGTCTTGCATCATTCACATGTGCTCATGTATGCTGACGATGTTAAGCTTTGCCTTAGCTATAGCAATATGGTTTCGTCCAGTAGATTGCAAGCTGATCTTAATAATTTTCAGTGTTGGTGTCAGCACAATCTTTTAAACTTAAACACCACTAAGTGCAAGGTAATGTCGTTCTATAGGACCTCTCCTCAGATGATGACATATTCCTTGAACAACACTCCATTAGAACGCCTTGATGAAATGAATGATTTAGGTGTACTCATGGATCGTAAATTAACCTTCAACTCCCATATCTCTACGATAATCGCTAAAGCCACAGGCGTTCTTGGTTTTGTTAAAAGATGGTCGAAAGAATTCGACGATCCTTACACTACCAAAATTCTCTATACCTCTTTGGTCCGCCCTATTTTGGAGTACGGATCATGCATATGGTCTCCTCAATATGAGTCACACCAAATTAGAATTGAATCTATTCAAAAACAATTTCTGCTTTTTGCTCTTCGTGGTCTTAACTGGGATCGCAATGTCAACCTGCCATCGTACTCTAGTAGACTTCTTTTAATTAACCTTCCTTCTCTTACTAACCGTAGAATAATGCTTGGTGTTATCTTTATGCACAAGCTCCTAATTGGTGATATTGACTCGCCTGAGTTATTACACCAAGTAGATCTTTTTGTACCATCTAGACCTACTAGAAACTATATTCCCTTATCCCTTGCACACTGTACTACTAACTATGCATTGCATAATCCATTTCGAGTCCTGTCGGCTGATTATAATCGACTTTATCGTGTGATCAGCCCAGAGCTCTCTTTATCAGTACTAAAATCTTCTATCATCTCCTACTTAGCTCGTAAATAGCTGTAGCTTTCGTTATTTGTCTGTTTTTTGTCAACTGTTCCCCGCGACTCGTGCCGTACGTCATGCGGTTTGCGCCCCTCGGTCGGTTGGGCGGGAGGTTGTGGGCACTTAGTGCACCCGATGGGATTCGCGCGAAAAAAAAAAAAAAAAAAAAAAAAAATATGCAAACGACTACAACATAGTTGTCGACTTAAAAAAACAAAACAAAAAACCCACACATTATTTTAAATGGCCTCTTCGAAGACATCGCGGATTGGTGCTAATCTTCGGGAGCGGCACTATCCCTAACAAAATGCAAACATCTGCATGTTTGTAGAAAATTTAACTGCCAATGCCAAGTGGCTGCTCAAACGGCAACAATCGAAACAGTGAAGAAATTGAAAATCCTAGGTCTCACATTTAGCGACATTAAAAACATGAATAACTCATTAAATTCATCGTTAAACATTTGAAAATGCATTGCTAGCCAAAAATTCAATTGCCACACATATACCTCATGGAAATAATAAAATATATTTTAAATGAAAGAAAAATAATAACTTTTTTGAAGATTATAAATCGAATTAAAAGCAACAAAAACAATAGCAAAAATTAATTTTTTTTAACTCATAAAAATATCAAAAGAAAAAAATCTTTATAGGAAAAAATTATATGTGCATATTTTTCGTTTTTGGGGAAATTCAAGCCGATTTCAATAATTTCAACTAGTTTTTTTTATTTAGTAATTAATATGACGGCCTTTTACTTGAATAACTTTGTTTAGGCGACTGTGCATTGAGTCTACCAATTTCTCCAGAGTTTGCTAATTTGCTAATTTTTCAGCGACCACAGCTTCCTTGAGGTGCACTATTGAGTCAAATTGACGTCCATTTTTTGTAAACCTTGGCCGATAAAATGCCCAAAATGTCTTCAATTGGATTAAGGTCTGGTCTTGAAGCTAGCCACTCTAAAACATCAATATTATGTGAGGAAAACAACTCTTTTGTTGAGTTTGCCGTGTGTGTTGGAGCATTGTCCTGTTGAAAAATCATATCGTCTGGATAAAAATTTTCCGAAAAATCAATGAGCTCTATATCAAGAAGTTGATTATACATTTCTGCATTTGTTTTTGTCGGAATAAAGCATATTCGAGACTTTCCGGCATATCCCAAGGCAGCCCATACCATTAACGACACTCCTCCAAAGTTGCGTTTAAGGCGGGTTTGTCGTGGCAGTCGTTTATCTAGACAACACTTGTGCATCCATCTGGACCGTCGAAATCAAATTTTTTCTCGTCTGAAAAATTTACATTTCGGATCTCGTGAGTCCAAAATTTGTATTTTTCGGAAAATGCCAAACGGACCTTAAGGTGACGTGGTAGTAGCTTCGGTACAGGCTCTCGCAAAGCATATGAAATGTTTTTATTTTCAGAAATTATTTGGTTGACCCGTCTCCTGGACACGTTGAGATTCAGATGGCTGCAAATTTCGCTTGCAGGACATCCCTTTTTTGAAAGCAAGTCGCCGAATTTCCTGTTTACAGCGTTCTTGGATTTTCGTCGGGTGGTCAGTACCAGCACTAACTATACAATACATAGATGGGACAAACGTAAGATTTTTTGATTGCAAACACTAGCCTAACCATGGAACCCCAGAGACGTTCGGCAAAAAAACCGAACGTTCGTACGCTCAATGAGAGCAAGTGAGAGCAAGTTCTGTCAATGTATGTGTGCACTAGTCGGTACATGGGCAGGCATCGTAGTGTGCGTGTGTGACGTGAAGTTTTACAACACCGCACTTCAATAGCTCGCTCGACACAAATTTTTGATTTTCGACAAAACAGCGACAATACCAAGTGAATATAGCCCTGTGGAAAGGATATCAATCAATCTTTACACTGAATTGTGGACAGTCTCGGTGGCTGTGCTGATAGAGTGTTCGCTTGACGAGTCGGAACACCGTTGGTTGGAATCCCAGTTCAAACCCTTCTAAACAAAATTGTTTCTATTTTCTATTTTTCAATAATGAATTGATTTCTTTTTGTCGTCTACTGTTTTATAATAATTAAAGATTATTAGGTTTTTTATTGCCGGCTCTTTAGACAAGAGCCGAACTGGTAGTTCGTCCCTAAAATCCCAAAAAAAAAAGGAATAAAAGACTTCGTTGATGTGTTAATTTATGTTAGCCCTAATGACTTTAAAATTTCAATTTTCCGAATACTTTTTTGCTTTTCAGTTGATGCACCGCATAATACTTCCATCAGCCATCTGGTTTTTATTTACGCAAGACTAACAGAAAATAGTTCAATAAGTGTTTTCGATGCTCTATGCATTTATGAGTTTCGCAAAACCAATCTTTGTATTTTTGCTCGTTTTCAGTACAAAAAATACTCTCATTAAAAAAAAAATCAATTCATAATTGAAAATAGAAAATAGAAACAATTTTGTATAGAAGGGTTTATACTGGGGATCGAACCAGCGGTAACTCGATTCGTCAAGCGAACACTCTATCAGCACAGCCACCGAGACTGTCCACAATTCAGTGTAAAGATTGATTGATATCCTTTCCACAGGGCTATATTCACTTGGTATTGTCGCTGTTTTGTCGAAAATCAAAAATTTGTGTCGAGCGAGCTATTGAAGTGCGGTGTTGTAAAACTTCACGTCACACACGCACACTACGATGCCTGCCCATGTACCGACTAGTGCACACATACATTGACAGAACTTGCTCTCACTTGCTCTCATTGAGCGTACGAACGTTCGGTTTTTTGCCGAAGGTCTCTGGGGTTCCATGGTTAGGCTAGTGTTTGCAATCAAAAAATCTTACGTTTGTCCCATCTATGTATTGTATAGTTAGTGGTACCAGAGAACGTCAAGGGTGTCGCTTTTTGGCACCCGAATCACACTTACAAATTTAGAGTGCTTGTAGCACTCACAAACAGCAAGAAAAGAATAACACACTTAAACGCACAAATCGCTTTTCGTGTTTCGTGTTTTTGCATTTCGTCACTCACTCAAACAGTAAGTGTCGATTCTAGTTCACCTAACAAACAAAAATTTTGCGTACATACAGTGAATCACATTAATATTCGGTTTTTTCTTTTGCTCAATTAATTTAGCTGAAATTAAAAAATTTTAAATGCTAAATAATAGTTTAGAATGTTTTTTATCCATTAAGGCGTATTACAATAAATTTTATTCAAAACTAAGAAAGAAAATATTCAAAAACAAAACAAAGTCCCAAATTCATCGTTACATAAATATTCGGTTTTTTGCCTAATGGTTAAATTAAACACTGTGGCAACTCCCAAAAGTCAAAAATATTCATGGAATATGGTTTTCCCCAAAAAAGAAACATATGGCACACAAAATTTAATTTCAAGCACACGCCAAAGTTTAATTGTTTAGGATCAAATTAAAATGGGCCGTAAAGGAAAAAATTCATCCTTGGAGCAGCGAAAAGTTGTAGTCCAACTACATTTAGAGGGCAAAACTTATAAGGAGATAGGTAGAATTTTGGAAATGAAGTCAAACACTGTTGGTGATATTGTCCGGAGACTCCGAAATGAGGGAAGAGTTGCCTCAATAAAACAAAAAAGAGCGCCAAAAAAATTGGTCACGCGAGAAGAATTCACAATTATGCGGAAAGTGAAGGCAAATCCGAAATTGAGTGCACCAGAGATTGCAGCTGCAATGTCCGCCGATCATGGAAAGGTCGTCTCAGCACAAAAAATTCGTCGTACCATTAAAAAACAAGGGTACAACGGACGAATTGCTCGAAAGAAGTCTTTGCTGTGTGAGCGCAACCGCAAATTGAGGAAGAAATTTGCACAGGAGTACTCCAAGATGGATGAAACTTGGTGGAATGACGTTATTTTCCTCGACGAGAGCAAATTTAACTTGTTTGGAAGTGACGGCAAGACTATGGTGTGGCGAAAGTCCAACACGGAGCTTAAAAAAAAACATTTGAAGCCAACTGTGAAGCACGGCGGAGGTCATGTCATGGTTTGGGGCTGCATTTCCGCTCATAGAATTGGAGAGCTCGTTTTTATAGATGGCATTATGAGCCAAGATTATTATTTAAACATTTTAAAAAATAATTTGAAGCAATCGGCAGCTAAAATGGGAATAAGTGATACATTCAAGCTGTATCAAGATAATGACCCTAAACACAAAGCGCACAAAGTAAGGTCATGGCTGCTTTATAATTGCCCAAAAGTTCTCGACACTCCACCTCAGTCGCCAGATCTCAATCCGATTGAAAATTTATGGGATGAATTGGACAGCAGAGTACGCAAAACGCCCACATCTTCGATTACAGTTTTGAAGTCACGTTTGCAGGAAGAGTGGGATAAAATTGGGACAAATTATTTAAAAAAAATTATTAATAATATGCCAAAGCGCTTAAGCGATACCTTAACAAATAATGGTTACCATACCAAATACTAAATATTAATTTGTTATTATTTTAAGCCATTGTTTCTTAAGTTTGTATGAAAAAACCGAATATTTATGTAACGCTGAATTTGGGATTTTGTTTTGTTTTTAAATATTTTCTTTTTTAGTTTTGAATAAAATTTATTGTAATACGCCTTTATGGATAGAAAACATTCTAAACTATTATTTAGCATTTAAAATTTTTTAATTTCAGCTAAATTAAGTAGACTTACTTGCGCTCAAAGTTGAGCAAAAGAAAAAACCGAATATTAATGTGATTCACTGTAAGTGAACGGCATTGTGCACTCAAAGCAAATGTACGAACATCAACGATAGATCACAAAAAGCAATGAGCAATAATGCGCTAAGAACGAAACGCTCGTATTTTACAGTTATGTTTTCGAGTGTCTTCAACTTTCATGCATGAGCAGGGCATTGAGCACTGATCGCTGGTTTGTTTTTAATCGCTTGATTTCAGTTGTTAATTAATGCCTTAGAAGGAAGAACCAAAATGACTAAAACGCCGGACTCTATAAAAAATAAAATTGATTGTGGAACGAACACTTTAACACAAAAACATAAGGGAAGAAGTGTTATGTGGAACATTTTACTTTCCATTATTAAAGAAGACGAAAATGTCGTAGAAGGGTGGCTATTTTGCAGCACTTGCCGAAAAGTGCTAAAATTTGTGGCTGGCCATACATCAAATTTGTCCCGGCATAAATGTTGCATGACATTAAGGCAACCAAGAGAATTGACGAAAGTGTCGGCAACATTCAAAGCAGAAGCTATTGAAAAATGCAGTCAATGGATTGTCCAAGATTGTCAGCCGTTTTCATCAGTAGCCGGGCTCGGATTTAAAAGCATGGTGCAGTTTTTTATCAAAATTGGTGCCGCCTATGGAGATCACAAAGATGTGGATGACTTGCTGCCTAGTCCATCTACGTTAAGTCGAAAGGTCCACAAAGACGCTGGTGGAAATGCAATGCTGAAATCTATCGACGATAATTGGGTGGCTGTCAACACCATATTAAGCGAGAAAGGGACCGAAAGATTGATGGATGTCAATAGGTCAACATTAAAAGTGTTAGTTGGGTTCCTGGAATCCTTGGAAAGAATTTTCAAAGAACTTCAAACTTGCAGCTCTCCTTCAATTTGTTTTGTGGTGCCTTCAATTACAAAAATTTGTGTGCGAGCCAAATATATCAGACATTTCGTCCATTGCAAGATTAAAGGAAACAATAAAAACAAAAGTTGTTGGCATATGGACAACAAATTTGAACATAAGGCACAAGGTGGCGTTTTTTCTGTATCCTCCGGCTGCACATATGCAGGATACAGACCTGGCCGAAATTAAAGAGCAGTGTGTTTCAGAAATGTTAAAATTTTATATTTCAAAAGAAAGTGATACAACACAACATGTTTCTCCATATTCATCAAGCACAGAAAGCTCCACTTTATCACATAGCTTGCAAATAACTGTTAACCGTTTTTTTCCTTACGCTCTGTTCGCGAGAACAACCGAAAAAAATCATACTTTCTCGCTCTCGCTCTGAGCAAGACCCTTTGGTTGTTTTCGATCCGGTTTTCGGTTGAGCGCTAACAGTTGAGCAATTTGCTTATCGGTCTTTGAGTGAACAGCGCGTAAAGAGTGAAACGATTCACGCTCACACAGTGAGGCTCACCAAAAGACCGATTGACTGAAAAACTCAACGCAAACGGTCTTTTCAACTATTTGTCTTCTTTTCGATGCACAGTGGTACGTTGTGTAAAATTGCGACATTAAATTTCACTTTAGATCTTCTTGAAAAAATTGTATGTATTTCAGACTAATTTTTTGTTTAAAACAGGAACAGTTTTATTTTTTTAAGTATTTTATTTTGAATTAAGCTTAACAACTAATAATGAATTTATGTTTTGGGAACTAAGTGAACTACGTCGCTTGCTTAAAATAAAGTGCAAAGCTGAAAATGCTCTTTCAACGGAGACTTGAGTAGCTGGAGTGGCTAATACAACCTGTGCCAGAGCACTCAAGTGTGGCGATTTAAGCTTCACGTTTTGAAAAAAATGTAATATATCCTGGTTTAATGGTAAGCGGCGATATATTTTGTCGAAGTCCTCCACTTCAGCATATAACTTGACAAGCGCGTCAGAAACCGGCTCTTCTTTTGCTTCTGGAACAGTTTGCACATCATCCAAAAATGCCGAGAAAAGTGACTTTTCTTTTGGTATGGATGAGAATGAGCACTCCATGTCCATATGCAGTTCAACCTCCTGAATTGTTTGCGATGCAACAGTTCGATCGGAGTCAACCTTTAATAATAAAGCAAAATTATGTTAAAATTTATTGTTTGCAATTATGGCTTAAAACAGGTGTTAGTGTATGACGAGGACAATTTTACTTATTAAAACTAAGAACACGTATCTAAAAGCATCTATAACATAAAGGACACAGGACCTAAACTTCAATTGTATATCCGTCTTACGTGCTTCAGTTCAAACAGGCGAAAAGCAATTTTTTTTAGGTTCTGCTTTGCCAACCATTTTAGGTGATCTGTTAAAATACTGTTCACTCGCGGGTCCATGTACATATATAGCAGAAAATAATGCTTCGTTTTCGAGCAACTTACTTTCCCGCAGTTTAATTTGTGCCAACAATTTTTTTTTTTATCCAATTTTTGCTGTTTTCGCAATGCAACTTCAGTTCCATCCATATAGTGAAAAATTCACTATATACTAGTTTTTCCTCCTGCAGCTTTAAAGTCGCATTATATGCGTCCTTGAGTGCGTCGACATATGTCTCCATCCAGTCCCATTCAATATCGTTATCAATACTACTCTGAGTGGCCACAAACTCTTTTAGTTCGAGTAGTTTTTTCACCATTGAGTATGTGGAATTCCACCTAGTGATAACGTCGAGCGATGGTATATTTTTTTTGTGCTCGATTAAGATATGTCTGTACAAGTTACATATAGTATTTATTTTATACATGTACAGCTGCGGTAAAAATAATAGCACCATAGTGTGTTGCCAAGTTCAAATTATCAAAAGTTTGAAAAAAACAATATTTTTGATTGGTAAAATATTGAAATTAATTTAAAACTCTAATATATTATTTGTAATAAGAAAAGACCCTGAATTTTTGGCATTTTTTTTAAATATATTCACTTTTTAAGTTTTTTCAGTCAAAATATGGCGGTAAAAAAAATAGCACCAATGCAATTACAGTAAGGAAAAGAAAAAGTTATCCTTCAAATAGAAAGCAAAATTATTTGTAATTCATTAATATGGTTTTCAACTAATGTGTTAATACTTTGATGAGTATCCTTTATTGACAATTATGGCCGCACAGAGCCTTGGGATAGAGTTCACTGAATCCTAGCATTTGGTCCTCGGAATCTTTCCCCAACTCACTTTTATGGCCATCCAAATGGCTTCATTACTTGTCGAATTGCAAGTATTATCTTCTTATTTTGACATCAGTGCACAAATTCTCAATTAGATGGAGATCTGGTGACTGTGGAGGTCATTCCATAACGTTGATGGTATGGTCTGCAAACCACTTTTTGCCTTTTTTGATAGTGTCCTTGGGGATATTGTCCTGGTGGAAGACTCATTTTAATGGCATTTCATCCTCTGCATATAGAAGCATTACTTTCTGAAGTATATTGACATAAACGTGTTGATACATGATCGTTTGAAGCCAATATATGGGACCTACTCCTTAATAGGAAAAGCTCGCCCATACCATTATACTGTAATCTCCTTGCTTGATCTTTTTTTTTGTATACATTGGTGTATACTCTTTATTTGTGGTTTTCGAAGATAAATTTGAGACCCTGTGGGTCTACATAACTCTATTTTGATTTTATCGGTCCACATTACGTTCCTATAATTTTTACCGGCCAATTGGCGTGTAGGTTCGCAAACTTTAAGCGTTTACCTGCATGTGTTTCGGCCAAAAATGGCCCTTTTCTTTGACTACAAGCGTTTAAATTATTTTCTCTGAGTTGAGTATGACTTATTTCCACAGATACAGTAATATTCAAATCCTTTATAAGCTCCGTTGCTGGGTAAAGTGCGTCCTTTTTGCTCTGGCATACTAATTTCTTGACAAGTAATGGCGACATAATAGGTTTTCGCCCTCGAGACTCCTTTTTTGGGAAAATTTTTTTGGCGTTACTGATTATTTTGTTAAAGCAGTCTAGTAATCGACTTACTTCGGCGGAGATTTTGCTCTCTTTGAGTACTTTTTAACAGTTATCTTTTTTTCATCACTGGAGTCCTTTCCTTGGCCCATATTTTTATGAAACTGTAATATAATTGATACCTTTCCTTTTTATTTCCTAAAGAATCATTAGTTCTAACATATTTGTTAAGTTTCCAGTGTTAATTTACTCTCGAAACTTTTTTTTTGACAAAAACATGTGGTTGGTGCTATTATTTTTACCGCGCAATTTTGCTTTATCCTTTCTATTTTGCTTTTTTTAAGAAGAACCGTTATAATTTTAGCTCTGTTTTTTGCTCTCTGAAATCAGAGAGAGTCCAATTAAGACAAGAGAAAAAAAAATTTGAACCAAATTTCTTTTAGTCTAGTTTTACTGTCAAGTGAGCTGCTTGCAGTGGTGTTATTTTTTTTACCGCAGCTGTATATAAAAAAAAAACATTTATATTTGAACTTTTCTTACCTATAAGTTTCAGTGCGCAATGTTTTGCATAATTTTCGGCAGATACTAATTTTTTCGCTAATCTCATCCAGCTTGTTAACATCATATACGCAGAGTTGAAGAGTGTGTGCAGCACATTGTACAAGATGAATATTTGCCAAATTCAGGTCATCAAGCTTATCCATAAATTTTTCACTCTCAGTGTCATCTTTAAAAAGGAACTCCTCCGTGTCGTCATTAAGAATTTCTATGGCTTTGACCATGTTTCTCCCATTGTCAGAGGTAACACTGTGTGTATACATTTTCTTCAGTAATAAACATGTTAAGAATTATTTAAAATAACGTTTTTACCTGAAGATTTGATCCAGAGTTATCGCACAATCGTCAAGAATTTCTAAAATTTTGTCTCTAATGTAGACCCCAGTGTGTGAATAAGTGAGCTGGATCATGCCCAACGTCTTGACAACAATCTCCGACTTGTTTACATTTGTGTGAATAATTTGCAGATTTATACCTAGAATTGCTTTGTCCATTCTAGTTGCCACGTCGATTTTTAGCGACAACAGTTTTCCATTGACTAAAGCCCTTATGCCGTCTTTGATGGCCTGTTCTCTTACGGACACGAAGTTGTCAGTTGTCACAATTTTAATAAGTGAATTCACAACTGTTTCTTCACTTGTTTCATATGTTATTTTTTTCACAACTTTTATTTTGGTGTCTTCTTCACTGTCGCACTCTCTAAATATTTCATAATGTTTAGTTGTCAAGTGGCGTTTCAAATTTGTGGTATGAATGCCAGCTAATTTCACGTGGCATATTTTACACACTGATTTTTTGGTTACTGCATCAAATTTAAAAAATTTATGCACTTTTTTATTAGTTTCACGTCCCATTTTGTTAAAACCACTGTGCTCAATCGAAACTCACAAAACAAATTGACGCGTAAAACCCACGAAACTTCACATACACACATACATACATGCGCAAAAGACTTTTTGAATCGTCGCACAGTGGGGCCTCTGCCCGGATAGCTGACCAAAAATCATATTTTTCACCATCACGTTGGGCAAAAGTAAAAAGTGAAATCGACAGATAATACTTCAGAACTTATGGATACAAAATGTTTTTGAAATCCGAAAAGAATTGTGGGTGGTACATCATCTCAAAGTTTAGACATTTTTCAAGTATGAAACAAATGTACAATTTTTACAAAAACTTGCAACTTTGAAACTGAATATTGGCAGAATTAAACAATTGATCTTGAATATTTTTACTTTATTCGAAAAGTAGATCAATTTTTAGTCATTTGTTGTAAAAAATACAATAAAATTTGGAATACTTAGCAAATTGAAGACGTTTCAAAAACACACTAAATTTTCGCATTTTTTAAACTTTGGTGGAGTAGAATCAACAGAGATTCACGGAGATTCACGATATAATCATATACACGTGATAGAGGGAACATTCACCTATCAGACCTACATATATAGTGTAGTCTTGCGCTTTTTTGCGCAAATTTGTCAAAAATTCAAAAAACTAATGCAACCTCGCGTTAAAAACGCGTTCCAGGCACAAGGAAAAAGAAGAGCGCATGCAAATTTGGCAAAGTATTATTTGATATTTACATATTTATAATGAATCAAAATCATTGGAGAGCATATAAAACAAGTCAAACCTACATTAGATGTTAATGGCTTAAGAAAAAAAAATGTAATTTGACAAAAAAAATGTTTGATCCGATTGTTCCTATGGGAGCTATAACATATAGTCAACCGATTTGGCTGAAACTTAGCACAGACATTTCTATATGTACTAAACTTCAAAATAGAAAATTTTGTGACAATCGCTTTTTAAACACTCGAGTTATTGCTCTAAAACTATATTTCTGACCGATCGTTCCTATGGGAGCTATACGATATAGTCAACCGATTCTGATGAAACTTGGTAGATATTTTAGAAAGTATATTAAACTTATAGAGTACAAATTTCGTAGTATTCGATTGAAAAACAACAAAGTTGTGAAAGCTTTACTTTATTCTCGACCTATCGTTCCTATGGGAGCTATACGATATAGTCAACCGATTCTGATGAAACTTGGTAGATATTTTAGAAAGTATATTAAACTTATAGAGTACAAATTTCGTAGTATTCGATTGAAAAACAACAAAGTTGTGAAAGCTTTACTTTATTCTCGACCTATCGTTCCTATGGGAGCTATACGATATAGTCAACCGATTCTGATGAAACTTGGTAAATATGTTAGAAAGTATATTCAACTAATTGAATTCAAATTTCGTAATATTCGATTGAAAAACAACAAAGTTATGAAAGCTTAATTTTATTCTCGACCTATCGTTCCTATGGGAGCTATATGATATAGTAATCCGATTAGAATGATTTCGAGATGGACAATGCCTGCAGCAAAAAGAAGCCTATTTGTAAAATTTCAGCTCTGTAGCATTAAGGGTTTTGGAGAAGACCAAAATTAATGTACCCTTGCAACGGTATATTTTTTTTGCACTTTTTAAGTGAATTTTAAGGGTAAAATATGCCTAGGAATATTTTTCAACTTTGACCTTGAATATCTAAGCAACCCGAGCACGTGGCACCTCGGTAATAACTCCATTTGTAGCTTGATCAATTAGCTATCAAATGCTTTTTAAATTTTGTTCAATCGCTTCACTACTTTAGAAGATATGATTTTTGATAAGCGAAATGAGAAAAGGCCCCACTGTGCGACGCACGGGTTGCTTAGATATTCAAGGTTAAAGTTGAAAAATATTTCTAGGCATATTTTACCCTTAAAATTCACTTAAAAAATGCTTTTTTGATGACAAATGAACTTTATTATTCTAATTTGATAAGATAAATAAGATTTTTTAATGTTTTGTTTTAATTTTTTACTGAAAAAAATTTATGATTTTTTTTAGGTTAATTTTAAAAATTTTATATTGGTGGCTCATTTTCAGCAAAATAATCTTCAACATTATCTTTTATATCTAATAAACTTAACATTTCGGAACTATAATTGCTTTCTTCTATGTTCTTCCGTGTTCGCACATGTCTTATTGAGGCAATAAGTGGATCCGATGAGGCTGCCAGCATGTCGAAAAGGTCTTCATTTTGTCTAATCCGAGATATATTGAATGTATTAGTATTTCTAAACTTTTTGTAGTCCTTGTTCTTACATTCCTGTGCTTCTTCAGACAGCTCTCCAATTGGTAAGCACTGATACTCGATTAAATCCTTTCCATGAGCCAAAATCCTATGTACTGTGGGGGTTAGCTTCTTGTGAGGGTACAATTCAGTCAAAAGTTCAGCTGTTTTCGATGCATATTCGGCAAATTTAGTACCATTTATCATTTCCTTGCAGTTTAGAACATTAAGGATAACAGCCAACCTTTTAATGATCTCATGATTAACACCTGTTATCAATGATGTTATGTGATCATTTTCGAAAAATTTCCTCGCAGTATTTCCATCATTCGTATTCCCGTATCCGTACTTTGGGCAGTCAACTTTTAATCCAAGCTTGCAGGAGAACTCAGCTTGTATAATTTCCTTTCTGCTTTGCATATCCTCTCGAGGTGTATTCTCGGTTTTTGCTTCTCCTGGCCGAGGAATTGTGTAGGCTAACTTCAAAATAAATTCCATGCAATTTATCCTGCAATGCAACGGAGAAATTCCATATTCATAGCAGTTTTCCTCATCCGTTGAACTGTCTGAACTGTGAAAGTCTTTTTGAGTTTTTTTGCATATGGGGCATCTTAAAGTCGAGGTGGTGTTTGTAATATCCTTTAACACTTTTCCATCAATCATTGTGAGGAAAAAATCAAACTTAACCGTTATCGTCCTTCCACTCTTGGTTTGAATAACAGTTGGTTCCAGATGGCTAATTTGATTTTTTATGTCGCTGACAGTTGATTTGATTAATTCCGATGTTTCCTTTGCATATTTAAAGAAAATAAGCCGACAATAGTGAATCGAAGATGGTCGAACATTTCTCCAATGTTCAGAAGTTTCACTTCTGAGGCGTAAAGGAACTACAGAAGCCATAAACATATTTTCATCAGAAATTGTTTCGTCATCGGTTTTTATGACTTGTTTGTAGGCGCTTTGTCCAGATGATCCATCGCACCCTCATTTATTCAGTAGAGTTAGATTTTTAGGAAGTAGCTCCACCTGTGCTTCCGGCAAACTTTCAATTAGACGCCTCGCAGTGTGATCCATCAAGTCCTGTAGTTTTACCTCTGCCGATATCTCTGTGATTATTTTATTGGCAGGGACTGCATCCTTTTTGGCAATTGCAATTTTTTTATATCCCGGAAGAACGTCGATGTTATGCCTTAATAAGGAACTCCGTAAGATTTCATATTTATCCTTCCTTAATCCCAAGTGCATAAACAAGGAAAACGCTTCTTGGTTACTGTTCACGCCAGAAAGGGTGACCAGCGGGGAATGAAGAGGGCTTTTGCCATTATCCTCTAACGGGCACACTAGTATAATTACTAGGCAAGTTCCATGGAAAACTCCATCTTGGCAAGTTGATTTTTCCATCCCCGGCAACTATAAACATAAACTATAAACGTCTCCCGATATTATTCTCGGCCACTTAGTTCTACAAAAACACCTTTATTCGTAAACGCCTTAACACTGTGAATCGGTCCGGTACTTATTTACAATAAATCTGGCCTGTGTTCAAACGAGTTTAACGCGCGTTTTAATTTCCTTCCACTTGGGTAATAAGTCTGGGCTCTCAGATCAGAAGTTTCGCCCCGCTACAAACAGTTACTGTATTTGGTGACGAGAATGTTGGGTGGCGTCGGAATACTTTCCTTAATCCTGGTCATCCGCATTGGACTGGCAGTCAGAACAGCTTTTGTTACAGTCGATTTAGTTCTTTCCTGTTCCCTTGAATATTTCAAAGATAGCGCTTGTGACAGATTCTCTGTTGTAAAGCTTTCTCGAACATTACCGAGCTTACGTTTCCTTGTAACAGATGAACACTCTTCAATATTCTTAGGTGGCCTTCCTCTTCCTTGGCTAGTAGATGGGTAAACTTCTTCCTCTCTTGAATCCTCTATTGAATCCTCTATTGAATCCAATGATGTAGACTGCTCAAGCCAGTTTTCGTAGATCCCAATAAATTCAGAGTTTTTTCTTTGAGACCCACTCCATTTTCGTTTCACGTTAATGTAGGTGTTTTTAAGTTTCGTCACAATCTCCTTGCTAACGTCTTCGGGTACAAGGCCCATCACTTTAAGCAATTCTGATACAAATTCATTTTGATTTTTAACGGCCCGAAAAACTTCAAAAATCTTAGAATTCTTCAAATCCATTTTTCCACTTTAAATTATAATTGAATTATATTCAAAAATACTATTCAACAAAAAAGCTGTTTCCTCTTATGAAGTCAAGAACAAACTGTCTCCAACAAGTGCAATAGTTTGCAATTTATACCATTTTTTCTTAAATCATTAGGTAAAAAAACATTTTTGTATCATTGCAAACTATTGCACTTGTTTGTAATAACCTTTTTTGATTAATTAGGTAACAACAAAATTGGTTTCCAAATTGAAACAGGTAATCGGGGAAATCCAAAAAATTAACAAACAATGTAGGTAGACCCGATTTTCTATGACCTAAAATTTGATTTACCTATTTTCTAAGACCTTCTAAACATGTAAACATCGTCAGGTAGTATTTCGGACGCGATTTTACACACACGCTGCTGACAAATTTGCATGCGCTCTTCTTCTTCTTCCTTGTACCTGAAACGCGTTTTTAACGCGAGGTTGCATTAGTTTTTTGAATTTTTGACAAATTTGCGCAAAAAAGCGCAAGACTACACTATATAGGTCTGATAGGTGAAAATTCCCTCTATCACGTGTATATAATTATATCGTGAATCTCCGTGAATCTCTGTTGTTTTTCCTTCACTAAAGTTTAAAAAATTCGAAAATTTAGTGTATTTTTGAAACGTCTCCAATTTACTGAGTATTTCAAATTACATTAAATTTTTTACAACAAATAACTAAAAAATGATCTACTTTTCGAATAAAGTAAAAATATTCAAGATCAGTTGTTTAATTCGGCCAATATACAGTTTCAAAGTTGCAAGTTTTTTTTAAAATTCTAAATTTTTTTCTTACATGAAAAATGTCTCCACTTTGGGACGATGTAGCACCCACAACTCTTATCGGATTTCAATAATATTTTGGATCCATAACATTTGAAGTATTATCTGTCGATTTCACTTTTCATTTTTGCCAAACGCGATGGTGAAAAAAATGATGTGCGTCGTCAGCGAAGCCAATTATACTTGTATCGGGCGGGAGCTGCAGACGCAAGATGCCGTCGTACATTGCGTTCCACAGAAGAGGGCCAAGTACTGAGCCCTGCGGAACTCCTCCTTGTACTCTGTGTACTCGTGTACCACTCTTGGTGTTGTAACGCAAGGCGCGATTTCGAAAGTAATCCTCTATAATTAGTATGAGGTATTCGGGAACATGGAACCATTTAAGTGCCTCAAAAATCCGACTCCAATTGGCCGTGTTAAAGGCTTTTTTTATGTCTAGTGTAGTGATCAGACAATATTTTTTGCTTCCTCCATCGTTGTCCCTCGGTGGCTTAGGTAGCTATATCCACAACGATTTGTAGTGGATCAATGGTTGACTTTTTTTTGCGAAATCCGAATTGCAGGGAAGCTTGATCGCCGTCTGTTTGATTGCCCATTTTAGTCGTGCAGCTATTATCTTTTGGAAGATTTTTGCCATCGAGTTTAATAGACAAATCGGTCTGTACGCTGAAGGGTCTTCTGCGGGCTTGTTTGGCTTAGGAAGAAGTACCAGGTCCTGGATTTTCCAGCAATTGGGAAAGGAACAATCGGCTATGCATTTATTTAAAACTTCTGCGAATTTGTCGGGGCAGATGGAAACCGCGAGTTTTAAGGCTTTATTTGGTTCCCCGTCTGGACCAGGCGCTTTTCCGATATTGAATTGTTCCACCAGTATACTGCTTGATGGTGGCGGCTATGACTTCTGTGGGTATGCATACTGGCGTCACAAGCTGTTGCCACTGCCTCATTTATCAGCTTTGCAAAATTGTTTGCATCCCCTAGGTGGGATTGTTAAGGCCGACCTAAAAAGAACTGGGTCAAGAGTGTCTATCCTGTATTGTTTCCATCTCCGCGGTGGAGCTGCACTTCTTGCAAAATAGGCAATGGCCTATTGTGCAAATAATGGCGTTGTGGTCGCTCGCTGTGTAGTGTTTGCAAAGCTCCCATTCAGCTGAGTGAGATAAGTTTCTGCTTGCAAATGTGATGTCGATGACTGAACCATACCCGGCTCTTTGGAAGGTGTGCTCCGAGCTTGAATTCAGCACCATAAGGTCTAGCGTTGCAAGAGCCTCCATTAAGATGCGGCCTCTGGTGTTCGTTTGGCTACTGCCCCATTCCTCTGACCAGGAGTTGAAATCGCCTGCTACTACTATTTTTTTTGCTTACCTCTAGCATCCGTGGCAAGCCGATCAAGTGCCATTTCAAATTCGCTTATGTGTAGGCTTGGTGCCATGTAGCAGCTATGTAGAAATTTGACTCGCACAAATCCGTTAAAGGAGCATTGCATTTGTATTGGAAATGCATTCCTCCCGCAGCTCCATATGGCCGCCTTCCCTGTTGAATCGCAGACCCATGAGCTTCCTGCGCGATTTCGGTAAGGCTCGCTCAGGATTGCTATATCGATCTTTAGCTCACGCACCGTTTGCTCCAGTAACTCCTGTGCCATTGCACAATGATTGAGGTTAAGTTGGAGTATCTTCATTCTTGTTTTTTAGTTACTTCTCCGATCTCCGAGACTTTGTTCAGCAGCGGGCAGAGTCTGCTACCAGGGTAATGCTTTGTATCTTCGCGATTTTCGGCTGAACAATTAAAACACTTTAGCTCATTGTTGCATGCGGCCGCTTTGTGGGATGTTTGCCCACATTTTAGGCACCAGTTAGTACGGTCGATTTTGCTTGTACATTCTGTTGCTTTGTGACCAAAATTTAGCATTTGTAGCATCTCTTCTGCCCGTGTCTTTCTCTTATGCGGCAGCTAGACCAGCCGACTCTTAGGTTTTTCTTCATCAATCAGTGCGATTTCGCGTGGCATACTCAGAATAGCCATTTGTGTACCGACATACATTTTGCGCAGATTCTTGATTATGACCTGGGTGGATTTACCGCCCAGCGGCACCCACATCTGAGGTGGTGACCAGACAGTCTAAATCTCGCACCTTGAGCCAGGTTTCGTCTCCAACTGCTCTCACGCTGGCTATTTGACCTAGAACTTGGTTTATCTCGTCCTTGAGCGTTTTGCTACTAGCTCCGCTATTGTCGCTCAATTCAAGCAGCAGTTCGCCTCTGGCTGTTTTTCTAGTACGCTTGACCTTGTCTTTCACATCGTTTAATTTGCCGTCCTCTCTTCTTGTGACCATGCCGAGGATCTGGGCGTAGGAATAGCCTTCCTGGCCTTTCATCAAGATGGCCTCTGGTCTTCCTTTTCGATCCCTCAATTTTTTTTGTCGTTTATTGAGTACCTGTTGCCACTTTGAAGTATCATCCCTTGCATTCTTTTTTACTTCAGAGCTATGCTGAGGGGGTGGAATTTGTTGCCCCAGTTGTTCTGCATACGACGGCTTTGTTTTCTCTCCATTTCTTTGCCGCTTTGGTGGAGTTTTCCGCTGTTCCTCCGCCTCTTCTCGGTGTCGTTTTGGAGTATCGCCAGGGTTTGTTTTGGGACCGATGTTTTTTCCTTGTTTATTGCCTAAGACTTTAACACCGGGCGTGGTCTGAGTTGCTGCGCTTGTTTTGTTCACTTGCTTTGAGAACTCACCAGCCAGCAGCTTTAGACAGAAGAAGTTCATGGAGCTCTTTCATGCGGCCGATTGCATGTTTGGTGTTCATGTTTATATGATGCACCGGGGGCTTTCCATCTTCTTTCTTGTTAAACGTATTTGCCATTTCATGAATTAGTCTGCCTAATTCGTTTAGTTCGACAATCTCTGTCAGCAAGCGGCTATTATCGTTTCCGGACGCCTCCTCTGGGCTGTTGGCCGACCTTGTTTGCATTCCGCTCGTAGGAACAGTCATCGACATTGGGCGACTCTCTGAGACGAGAGCGCCCGCCAAAGATAGCCTCTTCTGCTGCTTTGTCTGTATCCACGCCATCTATACGATGAAGCTGATCCAAGGATGCTACAAATTTATCCATATTTCAGCTGATATCGGTACCTTTTTCCCAATTACAAACCTAAAAGTAACTGCCTATAGGGTTAAGGCGGTTAGCCAGTGGTCTAGAGTTTGGGTAAGCCTCGACCTTGGTCAACAGCGTTGACAACTCCTCAAATGTGAATCGAGTGGATTTATGGAGCAAAGTCTTAAAACTCCTGCTTCCCATAAACCGTCCATATGCGGCGTACCGGGCGGGATGAAATGCCAGTCCAACTTATTGTGGCTGTACCGACTCGAGGCTGCGGATGCTATTGTCTCTAGAAACTCCTTGGACAGAAGTTTCTCTGCACCAACAAACGTTTTGCCGTTATCGGAATAAATTCTTTGCGGGCATCCCCTGCGACCTATAAACCGCGCCAATGCGACCAAGAAATTCTCGGTCGTCAGGTCAGATGTGCATTCCAAGTGGTGCCTAAACACACAAACACACACACATAGCCCCTAGTAATAAGACAGGCTCGTCCTGTATAGTTTTTATTTCGAGCGGGCCGGCAAAATCCAGTCCCGTGTAAGTGAATGGCCTGGAAAAGGAAGATCGCTCCTTGGATAATGAGCGGATGATGCGGATCATTAGCTGATTCCCCCATGCAACGTTATGCAAATTTACTAACATACGGCAGAAGAATAGGATGATGTTCATCATACCGGAGAGAGCTGGAGGTTTTTACTCGTCCGCTGGCTTGTATGATGCCATGATGGTCGAGAAACGGATTCAAAGACAGAATTGAACTACGAGAAGACATTTGCTGTTTGTTACTCAGACATTGATATTCCGCAGCTCGACGCTAAGTAGAAATAATGAGCGCTTGCTCTACTGCTGCCAAGTCGCCTTGAGTGAGCTAAAATGAAGACGCCGTGGGGCCCCTGCGACAATGGCGGATAAAACACAGAACGAACGCAGAGACACGCAATACTCGGCTGAAATTTGAGACATTGTACCCATCTGGTTGACATTGTACCCATCTTGGAATACGGATTTAGTTGAGTGACTGGTAACTGGTCACAAACTACTTTCACTATTGGCCGAGATCAGACGGAAGTGGGTCCTCCCAACTGAGCTCAACTGAGCTCAAAGCTTGTATGAACATTTTGGCGCAAACAATAAATAGAGATAACCAGCCTGCTGGATCGAACAATTTGGAAATTTGGGACAAAACCTCGCGACTCAAGTAGGAGGATTTTTGCTCCAGCGAAGAAGGGACGTACAAAAATTCGTCAGTCGTGGCTCTCCATCGAATCCCCAGCATCTTGGTTACGCTAGCGTCATCAATTTCGAGAAACTCGGAACTCAAGAGGTGGTCTGTTGGAATGTCACGCAGAAGCGGCATATGATTAGCCGTCCACTTTCGTCACGGTTTAGAGGACCGGTCCTGTCTGCAAAGCATTGTTGAGGCTCCTCCTATTAGTGGAAGCACTGGAAGCGTTGAATACTATGCAGACTTTAGTCGTGGTGCTCTCTGGCTTAAACACCGCATGATATGGAAGGTAAAATACTCAACTACCGTCTGCAGGACTAACTTTCTTCTCATGTCCAAGGTCTATGTACTCTTGAATCACCGAGTTGTACTGTTCTTTGAATTCAGGATTCTTGTTTATTTGGTTCTCGTTACGAAGGAACTGAGCCAACGCACCAGACCTTGAATGACCCAGCTGGATGTTGCTAGGCTCTCAAAATGGAAGGCTGAAGGCCCGAAGATGGTTTCTTTCCCAACAAGGGTGCCACAAATGTTTGTTTCCTTGCCCTTCAAAGAAATTGCAGGAAGCACTTTCGGCAAATCGTGCAAATTCTCTAAGGCACTCTCGCGAATGCTGTGCGTCGGAAGATTGCCCGCCAAATACGGAAGGACATAGGCGGACGTAGGCACTCAGCGTTCCGGCATCAATGACGAACCTATGACGAATTAAGAAACCTTATGGTCTTGAGCTGGAGTGGACATGGTCAAACTAGATATGTGTGCAGCCACTGATTTAAGTGGCAACTTAATCTTATCTCCCTTCAGATCCAGTGTCAATCAAAGCACGAGCCTTATAGGATACTCCTTGATGGCACAGGGTAACCATGGCTGTTCCCAAAACGACTCGCTTCGCACTGGATGGAAAGTAACTTTGCGTGCGAATAAGTGGCCGGTAGGTTCTGAGCGACGGTGGGTGGACTGCCCCTGGAGTTTGAGTTGGTTAGCGCTGGCACTGGCGCAGAGCAACCGTGATGAAGCAAGGTATTATGCCGACCGTTGTAAGTGAAGCAATTATGTGCATTTATACATTTTTTCAACTGGTGTTGACGTGCAAAACAATTAAGGCATAATTTGAGTTCACTTATCTAGGAGACTATATCATTAATGGACATTTGGAAAAAACGTGGACACAAACGAATCGAATGATTCTCCTTAGCACACACTTTGCAAGCAAACGATCCAACTGAGACCTTGGTTTTAAAGTCTTAACATTTCTCGTGGTCTCTTTTCGGACGGACTGACTTGTCGATGGCTGACAACTCACAGTCATGGAATCTTTGAGCGATTCCAAAGTAAGGACACGGTCCTCTAAAAAGGCGTTTAATTCCGCCCAGCATGGGCGTTCTGTTGTTCTGTAGAGGCTGTTCCCACATTACTCGGGTGACCTTGGGTAGCTTTGAGTTAGCCCAAAAGACGGGCGCTGTCCCAAGTAGTTGTATTGACGCCGGACTCGTTAGAAATGGGCATTTAACTGAACAGGACTTTAAGCTGACTATTAACTGCCCAAGCTGATTCGAAACCATCATTAGTAAGTGGAGGAAGAAAAATCCTAAGGCAAGCATCAAATTCGCATGACAAGTCTACCGAAATAAATGAAAAATACAGTGTTAAAGCGGGTTTATCAACAGTGCGAAGTATGATTAGAAATGGTTAACACCTGTAGCGACTAAAATTTAAGAAAAAACCCCCATTAATCGCACTGAAAAGGTAGCTCGGCCTTATTTTGCCAAATAAGCATAATAGTGCATACATAGCACTATACAAATATCATAAGAGTGAGCGAGATGGCATGTGTTTCGCGCCATTTACAATTAGTGCTGCAAGTGATCTTTTTTACTAAATCTTTAAAGATAACAGCTGCTCAGAAGTTTGGTTCTTCTGTTTTTTTACATGACATTTGTTACTGAGTGTAAATTTTGCATTTAAAGTGGTATCGTGTGAGAAAACAATTATTGGAAATGGAAATAGTGTCAAGTGCATTAAATGTTTTAACGCGTCAAGCCGCAGAAAGATTAAGAAAAGTGGATTTGATTGGATTTACTACGCATCAAATTATTGGCGCAAAACTCCCATCAAACCGTCAGGTGCTCCAAGTCTTATTCTACAACATGCGCTTTGTCAAGCTCTCGGCAAAGGAAAGTTTTAGACTACCGACCAATGCAGTGATAGTATTTTGGCAACAAGCCCGTATACCGTACAGGGATCTTGATAAAGCTGCAGCCAAATTAATGAAATTATATGAAGATTGGAATCATATTAAAAAAACAATTCCCGAGAAAAGATCTGAATCTCAGAAAAAAAATGTCCACACATTTGTGGAATGTCTGGACGACTTATTCGACATTGCAAGTGTAGATGCACTAGAACAAATAAAGATTGAGAAAGATAAGCAGTTTCTACAAATGCAACGACAGAAAGGACGTCCTGGTTGTATGGTTGGTGTTGATATGACATTATATGCACGGCAAAAAAGATCCCAAGAGCGACAAGAAAAACAAGCTACCCGGAAAAGAAAACACGAAGATGGAACATTAGCCCAAAAAGGTAAAATAATTATTTAAGTAATAAAATCCAGGTTTCAACATAATCATTGCTTCATATTCTTCCTCAATTCATGGATAGCAGTGATGACAATGATATCAGTCAGCCAATTGCTATACCCGTTATGGATAAACAAGACATAAGTTTAGAATCAAAATTGGATGCAAAACGAGGTTGCAAAAGCTTTATAACATGTCGATTAGTCGCAGCTCTAGACAATGCCAAAGTATCTGATGGAATGGCAGTACATATACTAATAGCAGTTGCTGAAGCATTAGGACATCGTGCAGAGGAACATGTTATCAATCGTTCAACTATTCACCGGATCCGTCAGGCAAATCGTATAAAACAATCTACAGAAATTTCTGCTGAATTTAACGGAAAAGTAAAAGAGTGGTTTACAACTTTTTTCGGTCATTTTAAACCAATAATCTTATCATAACTTACAGATGGATAAAACTGGTGCCCTGGTAGTACATTTTGACGGAAAGTTCATGACAGATTTAGTCGGTTCTAGTAAGGTTGAACGCATAGCAGTTCTAGTTAGCTACAATGGTACTTCAAAGTTCCTAGGTGCACCAAAAGTGAAGTCTTCAACTGGCAAAAATGTTGCTGATGCAGTTTTTGACAGTCTAGGTTAATGGGATGTAGTTGACGAAGTCAATGGTTTATCCTATGGTTTATTCACGGCTGCAAATACAGGCATTTTCCCAGAAGCAGCAGTTCTATTAGAAAAAAAAAATGATGTGAGCCGTCATGGGACGCCTGGCAGATGTGAAACATCGTGTATGTACAAGTAATATGCATAAAAGATAATATTATTACAGGAATTAAATATAGCCTAATGAGAAAATGAAGTACTACGAATTTCTTACAGCAAATGGTAACTTTATTTAATAAACATTTATTTACATGTGATATAAAAACTCGATATTAATATCAAGTGGCCACAATTTAAATATTTTCATCTGTGAGTTCAGTAATAGTTATATTCGATGTTTCCTCCGGCGGTATTACTGTGATGATTGCTCGATGATAACTAAAGTACGTTACAAAAATTTGAGTGTGGCTTCAATATACTCATGAACTCAAATCTTAGTTAATTATTTATTTATTTATTTAAGAGGTAACTTATTAATAGTGAAATTATAGGCTAGCTTAATACGTGGCTATGGCAGCGGAGGCCTTCAGCTCTAGGGTTATATGTGTTTATGCATAAGTTCTCCTAATAGTACTGTGTGTTGTATTTACATATTTACATTAATGTACATGGGGTGATAAAAGTGGTTGTCTTAATTTGAGTTAATTTATATGTTCTTAGATATAGTGATATAAATTTTTTGTTTTTAGGTATTTTAGAATGTTTGATATGTTTGAGAATGTGGGTTGTGCTAAGCATTGGAGAGGGTTGATGTTTTTAAATATTGCTTGTCTTTGAAGTTTGGTTGGTGAGAATGTGTTTCATTGATATGGTGTCGTTGCAAAAGGGGCATACACCGGGGGATTGATCGATGTAGTGTATGTGGGTTATTTTAGAGTGTCCGAGTCTAAGTCTGGTTATTATTATTTGGTCTCTTCTCGATAAGGATAATAAATTTTTTTAAAAATGTGGTAGTTGTTAAGTTTATGTGGGTTGTTTTCTTGATACCAGGTTGATGTTTTGGTTATGTTGGATTGTAGTTTGGTGAGGTGCATGTTTTTTAAGTATTTTTGTATGTCTTGTAAGTTTAGGTTTTCTTTTGTTATTAGAGGCTGTTTCGCTGCATTTTTTGCAGAAGTATCTGCTAGTTCGTTTCCTGCTATTCCTACATGTCCAGGCACCCAGAGTAGTTTGAATTTGGGGAAGGTTTTATTTAAAATATTGCGAGCGTATGAGGGGTAATGTTCATTGTTGTTTGTGATGTTAATTGCGTCAATTGCAGAGAGTGAATCGGTACATATGCAGAATTTGCCTCTTTTATTTTTTAAGGTTTCTAGAGCTTCTACTATTGCAATGAGTTCTGCGGAAAATACGGAGGAGTAGTGAGGTAGGAGGTATGATTTGATGGTATCGGCTTCATTTGTGATGGCAAAGGTAGTGATGGTGTTGTTTTGGGATCCATCTGTATAGATGTATGTGTATTCAGGCTTGTCTATCGTGTTAATTTGAATGCATTCGGCTCTGTATGTTTGTGGGCATGTGTTTTTTTTACTAGAGTTTCTTAGTGTCGTGTCTGTGATTATTTGGCTTACATTCCACGGAGTAGTAGTAAGAGTAAGTAGTTTTGTGGGCTGAAAGGGTAGGTTGTGGTTTCTGCCATATTTTATTATAAGGTCTATTGTTGAATTGTATTGTGACGTATAGAATGTTTTGGGAGGGTGTGGTTTTGAATGCTCCGAGAGCGATTCTGAGGCCTGTATTAATTTTCGATTTTATAGGTCGCAAAGTTGTTTTAGGCAGTGTCCATAGATGGGGAGCCCGTAGTCTGCCTTGGAGTTGAGTATTAATTTGGTGATGTTTATAAGTATGGATGTGTTGCAGTTGAATTTTGGACTTGCGAGACATTTTATTATATTAGTTGTTTGTTGCAGTATGTGTGTGAGTTGTTCTGTGTGCTTATTCCATCTGTGTTTGTTGCAGCGTTTGCATAAACTACTCTGTAGCAGCAATAGCAATAAAAATTGTGCTATGCTCTCGCTACCGCTCTCATTTTTGACGAGAGCCGTAGCAGAGCCGTAGCCTAACAATAAAAAGTTTGTGCTCTGCTATGCTCTAAGTTTTGTCTCGTCAAAAACTACAGTTGTAGCGAGTAGCACAAAAACAAATGATGCGCTACGCTCTGCCGTAGCGGTAGCAGAAAACAGATAGCGAAAGCGATAGCTGAAAACAGAGAGCGAGATGAAATCATAGCAAGATGAGATCAGAGCCAGATGAGAACATAGCGAGATGATAACAGAGCGAGATGAGAGTAAAACAAATGTGCGAGAGCGATATGAGCAGCAGCAGATCTTTTTTGTGTTTGTTTTTACTGCAATTTTTGGTCGGTTTTCGAAATGCACCGTTACTTTTTTCATATTGCTTTGTAGTAGACTGAAAATTTGGCACTTTAAAGTATTGATTCAATGTGCAAACATGCCACCGCAAAAAAAGAATTTTAATATTAGTAAATATTTCGATGCAAGTGATGACGATCACGTTAAATGCAAAAAATGCGAACGACTTTTAAAAAAAGATCGTGTTTTTAATTTAAAAAAGCATTTATTGTTGCACGAAATTCAAATCGATGATAAAGGAAGTGAGATTAGTGATTCTGTTGCCACTTCTAAAAATTTAAAACATCAACTAGTAAAAGTGAAAATCAACAGAAAAACATTAATTCGGTCATATATTGGCCTTGTAACTGAAGAAAGCATTCCATTCCATGTGCTTAATTCAATTAATATGCGCAATATAATTGACCCCATATGTCAAGGGCTTGAAACAAAACATGGTATAAATTTTAAGTTGAATGGAAGTAAGTGCAAGTCTGTTCTTAAACACGTGGCAGAGAATGTTCGACTTGAAATAAAGCAAGAGAGTAAAAATCGCCTATTATCTTTAAAAATTGATAGTGCAACGCGGCTTGGGCGTAATATTTTTGGCATCAGTGCACAATTCATAAGCAAAAATGAAATAAAATCGCAAATTCTTGGCATGGTGGAACTTAAAGGAGCTGACTCCAGTAAATCTAAAAATCTTGCTAAGGAAATTATTTCTGTTTTAGATAATTACGAAATATCTCTGAGCCAAATCGTATCAATAACATCGGATAATGGGGCCAATATGTTAAAAACTTCAAAAATTTTGTCACAAATGTACACAAGCGATGAAGATTTGGACGAAACTTTTATTGAGCAAAAGAACATTGAGTACACAAGACAAATTGATAATTTTGAAAAAACCGAAAACATGTTTGTGGCTGATATACAAATATGCCGATGTGCAGCCCACACTGCACAGCTTTGTGCACTTGATGTTACCAAACACACGGTTATAAAGAAGTGTTTATTTCAATGCCGCAACCTTACAAAATACATTCGAAAGTCTTCAAACGGCTACCGTGATTTATTTGAACTTAAAAATTTTAAATTACCTCAATTGGATTGTCCTACAAGATGGGGATCAACCTTCAACATGGTTGAAAAGCTTAACAACGCAAAAAGTATATTGGATCTTATCGAAACTGTGGAAAATCAGACAGAAGAAGAAAATTTCGAAGCAAATGACGCTTTATGGGATTTTATGGAGTCCTATATCACTATTATGGCTCCACTACAAAAGGCAATAGTTCAGTTCCAAGCAGAGCAGTTACATTACGGAAATTTTTATGCTGTTTGGCTAACTTGCAAACTAGCCACTGATCAGATTTTATCGACAAACTCTTCAAATAAGGATTCAATAATTTCTATAATTGCAAACAATCTTCTTCAAAGTATGGAAGCACGAACCAAAACATTAGTGTCAAACGTGGGCTTCGACGCTTGCCTTTATTTGGACCCCAGATTTCATCATATTATAGACAATTCACAAAAAGAAAGAGCAATTGATTTTTTAAAGACATTGTGGGAAAAAATTAAAATTTTCGGTCCCAATCCCAGTATGACATATTCAACTAATTCATTGGATACGGACTCTGGACACACCAAAGACAATAATTTCGAGCTATTAGACGATTTTTTAAGTGCTAGTACACTGCGCGACAACCGATTAGCACACCCTGTTACCTCTCATTAGAAATAGAAATAACAAGTAACTGTTAATCTCTATCGTGCTCTTTATATTTTTCTCCCATTCTTCTCCACTTATACTTATTATAAAAACAAAAATTATGCTCTGGAAGTTTACCGTTAATTAGTTATGATTTTTTTTTGGAAATAGAGCAAAAAATCATGCCTATTTTTCGCGACAGCCGATTAGCACATTTCGCTTTTAGTGTTGATTTTTGTATGAAAGCTGTCGAATCTGACCAAATAAATTTATTTTTTATTTAATTTGATTATTTTTAAATTTAAAAAAATCGAAATAACGTAACTATGGGAAAATCAAAGCAGCTAGATGAGACGGAAAAAGGCAGAATAAAGGCTTACATAGAGTGTGGGCTTTCAGTCTCCCAAATCTCCAAAAATATTAAGCGCAGCCGTAAAGTCATTTCCTCATTTTTGAAAAACGAGGCTACCTATGGGAAAAACATGAAAGGTCGGCCCTCTTCAGTTATAACAGAGGCTGACAAGCGACTTATATTGAGGAACGCGTCTAACTCACGGGACTCTGCGGCTAAAATAAAGGAAAAATCAGGTGTTAATTCGAGTGTACGGACTGTGCAACGCATTATTAAAAACGCGAAACATATTAAACGCCTTAAATTGAAAAAAAAACCGCCTCTAAACGCAAAGAGAAAGATGCAACGGCTCGAGTTTTGTCGATCGAGTATGACCTGGACCAAGGAGTGGCAATACGTAGTCTTCTCAGATGAAAAAAAATTTAATTTAGAGGGTCCGGATGGCTATTCTTATTACTTTCACGATCTTAGAAAGGAAGAGGTTGGTTTAGATCGACTGCACAGCTGTGCCGGTGGTGTTATGGTCTGGGGAGCAATAACCTATTATGGAACAATAGAGCTCCAATTTTTGACAAGCCGAATGAATGCCACAGCATACAAAGGAGTACTGCAAACGGCTTTTCCTGCAATAAAAGAAATTTTTGGACCTCTGAAGTGGAATTTCCAGCAGGATAACGCACCAATTCACACGTCCAAGGTCGTAAAGTCCTGGATTCGACGTCAAAACGTACCTTTACTAAATTGGCCCCCTTACTCGCCTGATCTAAATATTATAGAAAATGTTTGGGGATGGCTGGCACGCAAAGTGTACGAATCAGGGAGGCAATACACAACTGAAGGAGAGCTAAAAGAAGGAATTCAAAACGCCTGGAGCACCATTTCATTATCATACATCAAACAGTTGTATGACTCTTTACCCAAAAGGATGTATGAGGTCATATTTAACCGTGGTGGCTCGACTCATTATTAATTTTGTTTTCTAATAAGTTGAAAAAGATTAAAGTATCAATGAAACATATTGTAGTGGGCTTTGCAGCCCATTTTTCTACGTTTTTCGATATTTTCGACTGAGTGTGCTAATCGGTTGTCGCAAAAATTTGAGTCAATTTCTTATAGTAGTTTATTTAAAATTCTGTTAAAACGTTATTAATAAACCTAATATCCTAACTATCATTTCTGTTTGTTTGCAAATATGTTAACTTTTAATGACTAAAAAATTCATACTGATAGCATAATGCAATTGGTTGATATTAAGCCTCAAATGTAGGAAGCATTGGGTGTGCTAATCGGTTGTCGCGCAGTGTATGGTTGTTCCAAATGAGTCAAGTAATGTCTATGCAAAGATTGAAACATTAAAGTTACCAGTGATGAAAGCGAATACAGATGTTTTATGTTTCTGGAAATACAAAAAGTCAACCGATCCCGAACTTTATGCCCTAAGCAAAGTATGTTTTGCTATACCGCCAACTCAAGTAAGTATTTGTGTTTTAATAAATACAAAATAAAGATAATGAAGCAAGCAAGTCGTCCCTGCCGACATTGAGTATACCCTGTACCAACTAGTTATATTAAATAAAATAAAATATCCTCGAAATCGTCATCAATTTCATGCAAAATTCTCTTTAACATGCAGCTACAGCGAACGCATGCTGTCTCGCTCACTCTTGCCAGCCAATGTCGCCTTGGCAATGCAGTGCAAAACTCATATAGCTATATCTTCGATTTTTATTGTCCGATTTGGATAAAATTTGGTGAGCTGGTCCAGTTTGGGTATATAATTAGGTGTGCCAAGTAAGAATACGACATCTTTAATACAGCTCTAGTAATACGTTTTCGCGATTTGCGGGGGCGGAAGTGGGCGTGGCAAAAATTTGAAACAAACTTGACCTGTGTATGCATTAGACGCATGTTCACACCAAATTTGGTGGCTCTAGCTCTTATAGTCTCCGAGATCTAGGTGTTCATACGGACGGACGGACAGACGGACAGACGGACGGACAGACAGACATGTCTCAATCAACTCGGCTGGTGATGCTGATCAAGAATATATATACTTTATGGGGTCGGAAACGCTTCCTTCTGCCTGTTACATACATTTTAGCGACTTTAATATACCCTTTTACCCTATGGGTACAGGGTATAAAAACAATATATACATTTCTTTACACTTGCAGGTTACAATAGAGAGAGCGTTTTCCTCGTTGAAACTGGTGCTGTCCGATAATCGAAATCGATTAAGTCATGAGACTTTGGAGAACATACTTTTAGTTAGGCTTAATTCGAATCATTTAGATAGTGCTATCAACAATTTAAGTTTATTTGAAAATGAAGATTAGTAGATGTTTATGTAGTATAAGTTCGTTATAAGCTTTAATTTCTAATTTCGTGACTGAAATAGGTTTTTTTTTATTTTTTTAATGTCTTTATTTGAAAATGAATATAAATAAAGATTTTTATGTAGACTAAGTTCATTATATTTTCTTAGTAACTGAATAAAATGTTTTTTATTATTTGATTTCTGTAACTACCCAATTTATGCCTACGTTAATATAACATCGACCAAAAATTGCAGTAAAAACAAACACAAAAAAGATCTGCTGCTGCTCATATCGCTCTCGCACATTTGTTTTACTCTCATCTCGCTCTGTTATCATCTCGCTATGTTCTCATCTGGCTCTGATCTCATCTTGCTATGATTTCATCTCGCTCTCTGTTTTCAGCTATCGCTTTCGCTATCTGTTTTCTGCTACCGCTACGGCAGAGCGTAGCGCATCATTTGTTTTTGTGCTACTCGCTACAACTGTAGTTTTTGACGAGACAAAACTTAGAGCATAGCAGAGCACAAACTTTTTATTGTTAGGCTACGGCTCTGCTACGGCTCCCGTCAAAAATAATAGCGGTAGCGAGAGCTCAACGAAATGCTACGAAATAGCAGAGCATTTTCAAACGCTGGTTTGTTGTTAAAGTGAAGTCCTAGTATTTTTAGTGATGCGACATTCTGAATTTGTATGCTTCCTGTTGATAATGTGCATTTGCAGTTGTGCTTTCTGCAGACGTGCAAGTGTTTGCATTTGGTGGTGGATAGCTTGGCGCCTTAATATTCGGCCAGGTTAAGTATGGTTCTGAGGATTGGGTTTAGGTTTATATTGATGTTTTTTCTATTTTTTAGTTTAAGTATTATGTTAAAGTCGTCTGCGTAGGCGCTTAGACTTATATTTGGGTGTAGGGTGAGCTTTTCAGCGAGTTTATTGTACGCTATTACAAATAGGATCACTGAGAGTGGCGAGCCCTGGGGGATGCCGTTGTGGATGGGGTGGAAGGGGGAGAGGTTGTTGGTGTTTATTCGTACTATAATTTTTCTGTTCGTCATGAAGTTTTTAATGTAGTTTAATATTTTGGGTTCTGTTTTCCATTCCGTGAGTTGGTCAAGTATTGAGTGTAATCCGATTCTGTCAAAGGCTTCTGCAAAGTCTAGGGAAATTATAGACGTATGGTTTCTTCTGGAGATGGATTTTGTTAGCAGATGGTCTATCAACAGTAGACTGTCTGTAGCAGATTTCCCCTTTTTAAAACCTGTTTGACTGTTATGGATTAATTTGTCGTTAGAAACAAACCACCACAGTCGCTTTGCTATTATTTTGTCCAGGACTTTTGATAGACACGAGTTCGGTGATATTGGTCGGTAAGAGTTTAGTGCGGTTTTGTCTGTGTTGGGTTTTGAGATTGGGACTATTATGCTATTCTTGTAAACTTGGGGGATGTGGTTGTTTAGTATACTGTTTTGGAGATTGATTATTCTACATTTTGTTTTTCTGTCCAAATTTTTTATCATGGCGTAGGTTACTCTGTCGAGTCCGGGTGTATTTCCTTTTAATGTGTTTTGAGCGGATGTCAATTCGACAAGTGTTATTTCTTTTTCTATTTCTATAGCTCTCTTTTTGGGGATTTATGTGTGGTTAAGTAGGTTGTTTAGTGATGTTTGTTTTGTGTTTATAAAAGTCATGGAGAAATTGTGTTTAGATGATGCGTCTGAGAAGTTTTTGCAGAAGAGTTCTGCTATTTCTGCTTTGTTGGTGGTATTTTGTTTTGTTATTGGGTTTAGGATGCAATGAGTGTGTTTTTGAGGATTTAGGCCGCAGAAGCGTCTGATGTTACTCCAAATTGTTTTTGGAGGTGTATCGGGTGCTATTTGTGTTGTGAATTTTTGGATACTATGTTTTTTTTTCTTCCTTAAGGGTTCTTCTAAATTTGGCATTTGCTCGTTTGAATTGTATGATGTTCTCGGTACAGATGTTTCTTTTTAGCGTGTGCCATTTCTTAACTTTTTCGTCTCTAAGTTTTTGTAGATTATTGTTCCACCAAGGTACATTGTGTGGTTTGGTCATAGGGTGTGTCTGAGGGATTGTTTTATGTGCACTAGATATAATTATTTTTTGTATTGTGGCTGTTTCCTTATTTATGTTTGAGCTTATTTTATGTTGGGATGAGTATTCTTCTGTGAGTTTTGAAAAACGTTCCCAATTGGCTCTGTCGGTGATAAAAATGGGTTTGGAGGGTATATGTTTTTCTATTGTTGGATTGGAGTTGAAGAGGTTAATTATGATAGGGGAAGTGGTCGCTACCAAAGAGATCATTTTCTGTGTACCATGTGCTGTCGAGTTGTAAAATTGGGCAGCTAAAGGTTATGTCGATGTTTGTTAGAGTATTGTGGGTGCTAAGGTGTGTAGGTGAACCGTCATTTAGTAGGATATAATTTGATTGGGTTATGAATTTATCAAGTATTTTTCCCCTAAGATTATTGGTGTTTGATCCCCAGTTTTTGTGCCAACTGTTAAAGTCGCCAGTGACTAGTACGGGTATGTTTGAGGTTTCTAGTACATTTTGGAGATTGTTCATAGAAAATCTCTTGTTTGGTGGAATGTAGGCTGAGATTAGTCTAAATTTTAGATTTGTCGTGAATTCTGCGCATACTGCGTCGAAGTCACCGTTTACAGAAATTTCACGAGTTTGTAGGGAGTTGTGTATCAGGAGCGCTACACCCCCATGGGAGGTTGAAGTGTTTTTCGTTATTAAGGTGTAGTTGATTGGTATAGGTATGCAGTTGGTGTGTATTATATGCGTCTCTTGTAGAGATAAAATGAGGGGCATGTGTTTGTTGATTATTATTTGGAGTTCGCTGTAATTATTTGTGTAACTGTTTATGTTCCATTGAATGATCTTAATGGTCATTTGGTTTTATTAATATTTAAGGAGAGATATGAGATATATTGTGAGTCTATCTATTAATATTCTTTTTTTTTATAATTACAGCATGTAGGTCACATTGTTATTTAAAGTGTTAAATACTATCGCTGTCGTTGTTGTCTTTATGTTTTGCTTTGTTTTTTAGGTTTTTGCATTTGGTTGGTTGGGTTTTGCCGGTTTAAGATTTGTTGAAAGGGTGTTTTTATCTTTAGGAAATATTCTTATTTTTAAGTCGTTAGTTTTTTCGCTTGTTAAGTTTAGGGTAGTCTCCGTCCATTTCCATGTCTTCTTTGCGGTGGTGTTGGTGCGATATGCTTGCGTTATGGGCTGAGGTGCTTGGGTGCTCTGATAGTAGGTCGTGGTAGGTTGTGGGTAGAGATGAGGTGTTCTTTTGCTGGGCGGGTGATGATTTTGTGTTATTGATTGGGGTCGATGTTGTTGTAGCTGTATTTGTTTTTGGTGTTGATGAGTAAGCGTCTTGCTTTGTTGAAGCTTTGGTTAATGCTGATGCGTAGCTGTTGCTAAGTTGCGGGTTGTGACGAGAGTAGTAGATCGATAAGGCTGTTTTGTGGTCAACTTTCTCTGTTGGTTTGATTGCTACCAGCTCTTATTGTTTTCTGACTGTTGGGCATTTGCGGTTCAGTGGACTGTGCTTGGGGTCAACTTCGGGATTGTTTTTGCAATTTAGGCAACACTTTTCGTTGGTGCAAATTTCATTTTCAGCGGTGTGTATCGTTTGAGAGCAGTTTTTGCATGTTTCTTCTGGACTTTTGCAGCTCAGGGTTGGGTGGCCAAATCGTAGGCATTTTCTACATCTCAGAGGGAGAGGAATGTACGGGCGGAGTCGTGTGCTCTCATATCCTATTTTTATTGATTCTGGAAGATTGTGTGTGGCGAATGTGATAATTATAAGTCCCGTTTCAGCCATGCCTTGCTTCTTAAATATTTCTCGCACTTCGCTAACGCTTCGAGATTTTAATTCGTTTAGAATTTCTGTTTCCTCAATGTTACGTAACTCGTTGCTGTAAATGACTCCCTTGGAAGAATTTAGTGTCTTGTGTTCGGAGGCTTCGACTTCGATATCGGCCATAATTTTTATTTTTAATAATTTCATTGTTTGTAAAGTATTTTTTGTTTTTATTAATAGGGTGCCGGCTCGAGTTTTTTTGCATGTGTCAACTTCTCCTCCACATGTGTAGTTTATTGCTTTTTTAATTAGAAATGGTGATATATTTTCAAAGGATTTGTTGTCTTTCCTGTTGATTACAATATATTTTGGGTTGTTGAGATTTTGATATTTGTTGTAGCTTGGTGTAGTGGTTATATTTATGTCGGGCGGTTTAATCATTGTTGTTGTTTTTCGGGCTCAGGCACTTCAGTTTGTGTTTCTTGCTTTTGTTGTTTTTATTTTTGTATTCTGTTTTGTGCACTTGTTTGTTTGTCTGTTTTAACTAAGAAGAGTTTTTGTATTGCTTTTTGGGAACTAACGGAACGCAGAAGTGACACGTCTTGTCTCAATGAGGTTTTGAGTGAAACTGATCTTAGTTAATTATTGCGATATATAACTAAAGATTTGCAAATAATAATTTTATTAATAAATGTTTCCATATTAATTCCTTCATGAATAATAAAAAAATAATTAATTGAAGATAATATTAATATAATTTATATAATTATTCATCTTCATATAATTTATATAATTACTAATATGAATATAATTAATTAAATATAAAAATATAATAATTACATTTATGGACACTTGAAAAATTCGATCTACTTACTGATGACTTGGTAGTATGCCATAGTGTAGGTAGTTTCATTTTCTTTGCACAAGGTTGATCACTTTGATTATCTGAGCTATCACTATCACACATATTTTATTGTTAAAAATTAAAATAAAAATTAAATAAAACGCAAGTTATGTTTACCGTAGTAAACGACAATGTCGAACTGAGTGAGAAGGAGATCGCGTAGTTGGTTTCAAATGGCGACACGTCGCCACACCGTGTACTCTACTACACATAAAATATATACATATATGTATACCTCAGTATAGAGTGGCGACACGTCGTCCCACCGTACACTCTACTACACATAAAATATATATATGTATATCTTAGTATACATAGCGTGGCGACCCGTCGCCACGGCAAGCGTCGCCACGCCAACAATTCGGTTTACAAGTAAGCCTATAGATGTTTCACTTCAAAAAACCTAAGAAATGGGAGTGGACATATGTTGCCTACCAGATCGTAGCAACAAGCCCTTACACGTACCCGTTTCTGAGAGTGGTCCGTGCTTCATGGTCATCATTGTTTTGACATCTTGTACATTTCGATTGAGTTTTCCAAAATAGTTTCTTTATTTCCCTTATTTCGTTGGAGTATATGACCCCTTTGTTGACGTTTAAGCGTTCAACGGCTATAACTGGGGTATTGCTTGGTATCATGTTTAGTTTCAAAAGTTCGTTTGTTTGTCTTGCGATTCTTGTTTTTACAAGTAGGATGACGTCTCACGTTTTTTGCAAAGTGATGCTTTGCTAATCTATGTTTTTTTTATCTGAAATTTTTGCCATGGATAAATTATCAGTTGTTGAGATAATCTAGAACTAGCCGTCGATAGTGAGTTGATATTTTCTCCAAATGTCTGGAGGGGACCTTCATTCTGATGGTTTTACTGTACTTCTGTTAGAACTTTTAAGCCTGTTACAGAGCTCTGTTTTGTACTTTGCACTGTTGGTGCGTAGATGCGTCTTTACTGTTTGGACTGTAAGTTATTTAGTCTTCGCTCGTTAGGAAAGTTAATCTTTTTAAAAAGTTAGGTTTGTTTTTTGGCTAAGCAGTTTAAACTTTGTGAATGGTTTCTGTAAGGTGTTCTATATAAGTGAGCTCTTGTTTTCGCTGCTGTTTGCATTGCTTATTGTATCTCTGGTGGATAATATTTTTGAATATGTTTATCTAAAACTAGGGCATTTGCGATTATAATAATTTCGGCAGAGAAGACAGAGGAGTAGAAGACTAGACTTATGTTACTTTGAGATCAGTCAACAGATATGTATGTTGTATGCTTCAACTTCAACGGTTCTACATAAGTGAGGCTTTAAAGTTATCACTGGAGGCTTTGGCCCTACAAAACTTTTCCCAGTTGATAACACAGAGCTTCAAACTCCACGTGGTTGCTGACGTGGACTCTGCTGATTGGCGTAAATGCAAAAGTTTGACAAAGGGCAAGCTTTAGGAATTGGAGTCCAACGGAAAAACCCAAAGGAAAAACAAAACGGAAAAACCAACGGGAAACCCATAGAATAAACTTACACCAAACGCAACTGTACCAGAATCGCGACCCGTATAAACCAAAAACACCAAAATTGCCAGAGACCATCAAGAAGACGAAAATAACTGTACAGAATAAAAAAAATTAATATATTAATTTAACTCTGAAATCAATGTAAGTGATCTGCTCATTTTGTATGAATTTTCTTGAACAAGTGTTCTGAGAAATAAGAGGAAATTTTTGTTCCTTCTATGCTACTGTATTAACATTCATTTAGTAAACCATGAAAAAGAGCTCTTAATGTGCGACTCTTCTTTGCTTGAACTTGAAAACGTTTTTCAAAAATTTGTTTTTAATGAGATTGGCCTGTTGAAGCTGTTGAAAATGCACGGTGAGAATTCGAAGCCGAATTAAACAATATAAAAAATCAGATTAATGGTATATCAAATAAACCGGCAGCAAAAAAGTGGGAAAAAGTAAAAATTGTTTCAGGAATACATGTGAGGAAACGCTTGGTGCTGTAAAAAGTCTTCCCGATTTTTCTGGGCAACCCGGTACATATGTGTCTTGGCGCGATCCAGCGCATAATGTGTATGAGATTTTCAAAGAGTTCGATGGAAGCTCACGCCACTTTCAGGCGGTAACAATAATAAGAAATAAAATTAGGGGTTGACGGGGGTGCTGACGGTGTGTTATCATCTTTCAGTACAGTGATCAATTTCGACGCAATAATAGCTAGGATGGATTTCACTTACTCGGATAAGCGTTCGGCTTACCTAGTTGAACAGGAACTGTCAACATTAAGACAGGGAACAATGACAATACTTGAGTTTTATGAAGAAATAGAAAGAAAAAACTTACGCTATTACCTAATAAGACTATTATGACTTACGAAGCAGATATTGCTGACGCAATTAATGAAAAATATAGGGGCGACGCATTAAGAATTTTCATATCAGGATTAAATAATGAAGCAAGCAAGTCGTCCCTGCCGACATTGTGTATACCCTGTACCAACTAGTTATTATATTAAATGAAGTCAAACACCCTCGAAATAGCGATTAATTTCATAAATAATTTTCTTTAACATGCCGCAACAGTGAACGCATGCTATCTCGCTCACTCTTGCCAGCCAATGGCGCCCCAAGCGCTTCAGTACAAAACGCATTAACGTATATCTCCAATATTTATTGTCCGATTTCGACTAAATTTAATCAGATGATGCACTTTGGCCATAATATTAGGTGTGCCAAATAAGAACGTGATTCCCCAAAACTGCTCTAATAATTAGTTTTTTCTGAATTGCGGGGGCGGAAGTGGGCGTGGCAAAAATTTTAAACTTTCTTGATCTGCGTAGTCACTAGTCAAATGATCGAACAACCTCAAAATCGCAATCAATTCAAAACAAAGTTCCCTTTTACATGCAGCAGCAGCGAGCGCATGCTGTCTCGCTCTTTCTTATCTGCCAATGCCGCCTTGGCATTTCAGTACAAAACGGATACAGGCATATCTTCGATGTTTATTGTCTGATTTCGACAAAATTTGGTCAGTTGGTCCAGTTTGGGTATATAATTAGGTTTACCAAGTAAGAATACGATATCTTGAAAGCAGCCCTAGTTATCGTTTTTTTAAATTGCGGGGGCGGCAGTGGGCGTGGCTGATATTTGAAACAAACTTGATCAGCTTTGGCATTAGACGGATGCTCACACCAAATTTGGTAGCTCTAGCTCTTATAGTCTCTGAGATCGAGTGGCTCATACGGACAGACGGACATGTCTCAATCGACTCGGCTGTTGATGCTGATCAAGAATAAACATACTTTATGGGGTCGGAAACGCTTCCTTCTGCCTGTTACATACATTTTAGCGACTTTAATATACCCTTTTACCCTTTGGGTACAGGGTATAAAAAGCCCCTATGCGATATAGTATTTGCATCTAGACCTTCTGATTTACCATGCGCACTGGCACTAGCAGTGCCGGGCATGGTAAATGCTTCGCATTTTTCTAAGGGTTGTACTGGATCGGCTGTAAGGAACAGGCAACCAACACACAGAATTACTGACGCAGATTCAGTGACAGGCCATAGGAATCCTCATTTATTTAACAGGCAAACGACTTTAGCTAGTGACGCAAATGCCGCTGTAGCACAGACCAGTAGGTATTGCAAAAAAGTAACGTCACGCCGGGTGTCACTCATTCTTTGGGCGAACCAATCGATGTTGATCCTTCTATGTCCCGTTTTTGGCAAAACACCGTATACCCAAGTCGAGTTTAATCGGGCAGACATTTTAATAATCCGGCTGATCGTCAAAGTTTTAGGACTAATCGAACTAATCATCTGAATGAGGGACTCCCTGACCGGTCGATGCATACAACGATTGTGGTGCGCAAGAAGTGGCAGAGATTGAAGAAGATCAGATTAATTTTTTAGACGCAGTTCCCTCCTGCCATGGATATCTTGTATGTTGGGGGGAAAAAAGTAAAGCTGCTACTCGATACGGGAGCATCGAGAAGCTCTATTACACCAAAGGTATTCGACAGGTAGATAAACTTTTTCTGTTAAATCTATACACGGAACTACAATTATAACTCATAAATGTAAAATAAACTTATTTGGTGTAACTTCCAATTTTTCTATTCTCCCAAATCTTACATCCTTTGATGGCGTAATAAGGCTCGGTTTATTAAAAAAAGTTAACGCAAATTTGAATTTCAAAACTAAACTAATCACTCATGATTATGGTAGTGAAGCTATACAGTTTCTGGTAGGCCAAGATATAAGTTATTTGCAAATACGATCTGAGGCAGTGCCGTTTGCCATTAAGGAACTATTTTATGAATGGTAAAGGAAAAATCAGGAGCTTCCTTACAATATTAATATTTTGGTAACAATTCGAACACGTGATCTAAATTGTATCCGTACCCTATGAGTGTTAGATCGTTTGTAAATAATGAAATAAAACTGCTGCTTAATGATGGGATTACTAGACCCTCTAGATCCCCATACAATAATCCTATATGGGTGGTAGACAAAAAAGGTTTTGATGAAAATGGAGTCAGAAAAAAGCGAATGGTTATAGATTTCAGAAAGTTAAATACAAAAACTATTGAGGATTCATACCCTATTCCAAACATCGAGGTTATCATGTCCAATCTGGGCGGTTCTAAATTTTTCACAACGCTTGACCTTAAATCAGGGTTTTATCAAATCGAGCTGGCTGAGCAAGATAAAGAAAAAACAGCTTTTTCGGTTAGCAGTGGAAAATTTGAATTTTGTCGCCTTCCTTTTGGGCTGAAAAATACTCCCAGTGTGTTTCAAATAGCGATTGACGATGTTCTGCGGGAACATATCGGGAAGTATTGCTTTGTGTATATTGACGACGCTATAATATTCTCAAAAACAATGGAGCAACACCTCAATTATGTAAAGCCTTTTTGCTTCAAGCCTTTTTGCTTCAAATATGAAAATGTCACCAGAGAAATCCAAATTTTTTGAAGAAGAAGTCGAGTGTCTGTGGAATTAAAACTTGTCCCAAAAAGGTAAAAGCAATCAAAGTCTTTCCGGAACCATGTTTGCTAAAATCTCTGCGCTCTTTTTTAGGATTGTCCGGCTACTACAGGCGATTTATAGGGTACTGCTCGAAGATTGCCAAACCTTTAACAAGTATTCTTAGGGACGAAAATGGTAGTGTCCCAGCGGCACAATCTAAAAAGATAGTAATTTGGTTAGACGAGAGTCAAGAGAAACGTTTAGTGAACTAAAGCAAAGGAGGTTATGCTGTCGTATCCAAATTTTCGAAAAACCTTTTAAGCTTACAACGGACGCGTCTTCAAATGCGTTGGGAGCAGTTTTGTCTCAAGATGGTCGTCCTGTCACGATGATTTCAAGAACCCTACAAAAAGCAGCAGAGCATTATGCGACCAACGAGAGAGAGCTGCTTGCTATTGTTTGGGCTCTCAAAACATTAAGGAATTTCCTTTATGGAGTAAAAGGCCTCAAGATTTATACGGATCACAAGCCCCTCATTTACGCCATATCGGATCGAAATTCGAATTCAAAAATGCAAAGATCGAAAGCCAGGTAAAAAATATTTAGTCACAGACGCATTGTCCCGCCAGTATTTAAATAATACTGAAGAAGATATCAATTCGGACGTAGCAACAGTTCATAGCGGGGGATCATATTCAAACACTATAGAGTCCGTTTCTAGACCAGTTAATTGTTACGCCAACCAAATAATTCTTAAATTCGGAAAGTCTTCCTCTAAAAAAACTATAACTCTGTTTGGCAAGAAAATAAGACATTTTATCGTTTTCACCGATTTTCAAAGCTTTATTAACCTTATGCAAGACTGCGTGAATTGTCCATACTTGGCAAGATTCAGAATCAGCTAGTTGAGCTTTTCCCCAAAACTAGTTTCCGACACACCGAACAAATTGTTACTGACGTTTTCAATCCAAACGAGCAACTCGAAATTATTAATCAAGAACATAATAAGGCTCATAGGGCTCCGCAAGAAAATATAAAGCAAACTATTTGAGATTATTTTTTTCCTAAAATGGAGAAAAGGCAAAGAAAGTTGCTTTAAATTGTATGATTTGTTTGCAGGCAAAGTACGCTAGACATCCAGCAAAGCATCCAATCTGCGAGACTCCTATTCCATCTTATGTAGGAGAACTTTTGCATGTTGATATCTATTCTACAGACTCAACTTACTTTCCCACATGCGTAGACAAGTTATCCAAGTTCGCAATAGTGCAGAAAATATCATCTTGTACGATATTGGGTGTAAAAATACACCTTCTGCAGCTATTAAATGTGTTCCCTCGAACAAAAACGATTTATTGTGACAACGAGCGCTCTTTGAACTCTAATACTGTTATGTCTTGTCTTCGTAATCATTTCGGTATAACAATTGTGAACGCTCCACCTATGCATAATACTTCGAACGAGCAGGTCGAGAGGTTTCACAGTACCCTGAGCGGAATTGGCAGATGCCTAAAGTTGGAAAAAAGAATCGAGGACACAGCAGATGCAATTTTACTAGCTACTATAGAGTACAATAAAAGTGTTTATTTAGTTACTGGGCAGAAACCAATCGACTTACTTAATTCAAATGCCGAAAAACTTAAAGCAGCTGTGAATCAGGTGAAAATAGCTCAAGAAAATGAATTAATATCTCATAATAAGAAAACTATGGATCGTAAATACGAAGAAGGGGATAAAATTATGGAAAATCAAACAAAGGGCTCGGTAATAAGCTAACTCCCCTATATACAGAAGCTATAATTGAGGAAAACTTGGGATCAGCTATTAAGGTTAACGGAAGAGTCGTGCACAAAGATAATATCAAATAAAAATACAATAGCATTTTGAACAAAAAATAATTAAAAAAAAAATAAAGTAAGGAAATATTAATATTTTTATACAACATAAGCATTTCTCGCAGAAAATTTTGTTAGTCGTAAGGTAATCTCATCAGTATTTGTTATGTACTGCCCGCATTTTGCAAGGAAAACCAACCTTTACTGCGAAAATCTCACCTATGCATAGCTACGTGCACAGAACATATTGCCATTTTTGGAGAGTCGTTGATCGTTTTCTACGGCACCGAGGACGTCCCCGATTGAGGGGGGGAATAGTTATCATATAACTTCAACGGTTCTACATAAGTGAGGCTTTAAAGTTATCACTGGTGGCTTTGGCCCTACAAAACTTTTCCCAGCTGATAACATAGAGCTTCAAACTCCACGTGGTTGCTGACGTGGAGTCTGCTGATTGGCGTAAATGCAAAAGTTTGACAAAGGGCAAGCTTTAGGTCTTGGAGTCGATCGTGCCAACTTTAGTATCAATTAGAACTCACCCAAAGCCAATACGCCTAAGCGGTTGTTTGTAAAATTCAATTCTCTTAAGGGGGTATTCTAGTCTAGGATTTTGAAAAAATCGAAAATTTTTTTTTTGTACATTTCGATAGTTTAGGTATTTAAGAATACCTCCCTAAAAGGATTTTTCAAAATTCGAATTATATCTGGAGTTATTGTCATTTTAGTGACGTGGCACCCAGACCGGTTTCGGCTAACCGTAAAACTTTGAACGCGTTTTTCTCGAAACTACTTTTTTCGAGCTGGCGGTAAGGATATATCGAGTTCTAATGGACCGATTTACTTCAAATTTGGAGAGGATGTTCTTTATACATCTCTTCATCGGGTGGTCTTTGCTCAAAAATATAACTTCTCATTTAGTATTTTTAAAAAATTCGAAATTGTTAAAAAACATGCAAAAAAAAAATTTTTTTTTTCAAACTGCCGCCATTTTGTAAAAAAAATTTTTTTTAACTTATCCAAAGGTGATACGATAGCGACATTTATAATAATTAAGAATCCGTCTGGTTTTTGTTTTTCAGATCACCAGGAGGGTTGTAAGAATGCACGCCAGGACACCCTCTTTTATTTAGACCGCCCACTTTGACTAATTGTAACTTTGTAAATTTTAATTTTTTTTTTTTTTTTAATTTTTTTATGTATTAATAACAAATCAATAAACAAATGATAAAAAAATTGATAGTAAAAATATTTTTTTTTCCTTTGTAGAGCGCTTCAAAAACCGGGCGAAATTCATGCCTCTACACTAGAATACCCCCTTAATAAATTCAAATTGTGGACCAGCCTCATAAAGGAGTCGCGAACCAGCGTCCATAGAGAACAGACGTGTCTACGCATCAACAGTGCAATTTACAAAACTGTGTAAAAGAACAAAAACAACAAAGACAAGTCCAAAATTGGCACGAAAACAAGTGCAGTGAAAGTTCAATGCTCCCAGAATACAGCTAACTGCGAGCAGTTGCCTCCCACGCACTTTCTAAGTGCAATAAACAAGTGTACCATAAAACAACAACAACAAAGTTAGAAACAAGTAAGCTTGGAAGCAGGCAGCTACTAGCCGCCTGTCTTCGAATAAACCCCATCAGCAAAAACAATCAAAACACTCCCAAAAATATTGCCTATGAGGCAATATAGGATCAAATATTCCCTCCAATGGATAGCTCTCCAACTGTCTCTCCTCAAGGGCTCAGTAACTCTAGATCAATTACTCCAAACATTAAGCAGCTATCTAATACGAAAAGCGAAAATCGCAATAAAGTCACTCGTCACTCAAAATTCTAGGTCTCCAGTGCTCTTGAATAACAGGTATTCTGACCTGAGTACAGATGACTCGGACGATGAATTAGACGCTTTAGTCCAAGAAATTGATGACAACACTCCAACGACTAGTAAAGGTACGTACAACAATGATTTTGCATCTAAATACAAGGCCCTATTAGCCAAAAACAGGCAAAAACTAGATGAAAAGCAACGGCAACAACAACAAAAAAAAACAGCGGAAAGCAAAATTCCACCCATAGTCGTGCCAAATGTAAGCGAAATTTCAAAGTTTCAGTCGGTAATACAACAGTGCATTGCTGCAGATCGATACCATCTCAAAAGCCCAGCCAATTGTGTTCGAGTCTTTTGTAAAGATAGTGAAGGGTACCGGCAGGTGGTAGCCCATTTAAAAAAGTATGAAAATCAATTTTATAGTAACCAGCTTAAAGAGGATAAAGCTTATACATAGATTTGTACTAAGAGGTCTGCATCCTACTACTTCAAATAGTGAGCTAACAAATCAAGTGATAAGTATGGGACACGAAGTCAGAAGCGTCTACAACCCAACTAGCAAAGTGGACAAAAAACCATTGTGTTTTTCTTCGTCGAATGGAAACCGAGGAAAAAAAACTAGGTTTGATTTGCAGTCAAAAAGTAAGGGCGGAACCGCCCCGTAAATTTCACGACATCCCACAATGCCATCGATGCCAGAAATTTGGACATACAACAAAGAGTTGCAACATGAAATTTCGCTGCGTAAAGTGCGGAAGCAATCATAAAACAACCGATTGCAGGAGCTGGAAGTACATCTACATCGTAAAAACATAGACATCATGCTAGTCTCCGAAACCTTTAAATGTAACCAATTAAAACTCCAAGGCTACCAGCACTACAATACATATGGAACTGGAGTTCACAGAAACGGTGGAGCGTCTATATTTATAAAGAGCAACCTGCAACATTATCAGTTACCATCTATCTGCGAAACTGAAATTTAACTTGGCCCTGTCATGGTATCCACTCACGAAGGTAACCTAGAAGTTGCGTCGATATACTGCCCTCCCGGACACCCAATTTCTGAGTCGCGGTTTACAAACCTTTTAGCAGAAACGAGTACGAAAGCTATTGTTGCTGGAAACTGGAATGCCAGACATGAGCTCTGGGGGACACAACAAGAAATACCAGGCGAGTTCAGCTCTGTAAAGCTCTCAATAACAGCCCTTTTAATGTCCTTGCTACATGTGACCCTACACACTATCCAAGAAACCAAATGTCACGCTCAACGGCGATTGACTTCGAGATGGAGTTAAATTCAGCAGAGGATATTGAGTATACAGCGAATAGGCTGAGCCATCTTATTGGGGAAGCTGCAGGGCAAGCGCCCCCCCCACATCACGACTTCGACAATCAATGCCCTCAATTCCCATCACGCAACATGCCCTTGAACTCACTAAGAGAAGTAAGCAGGACTCTTAAAGAAGCATTAGCCAAAATTAAATCAAAATATTTTGATGATTTGTTAGCTAATGCCAGCACATCAACCAATGCCTCATATTGTAGATGGAGAGCTTCCAAAAACATAAAAAGACAGCCTTACCCTAGGCACCCACTCAAAGGTGCCAGTGGCCAGTAGATCTGTTCCAGGGAAGAAAAAACAGACTCTTTTTCAATCCATTTGAAGCAAAGGTTCAGGCCACTTTCGCTTATTACCTCAGATGAAGTACAAACGATTCTACAATATCTCTCAACGCCACTTGGAGGAGACTAGAATGACCAATCTGGATGGGGTAAAAAGATCAAAGAATTGAATGTTAAAAAGGCACCTGGCCATGACCTTATAGATGCTAGAACTATTAAAATCCTACCTGACAATTGCTTAGAGTTTATTGTTAAGCTGTTCAATGCCATGCTGAAACTCAACTATTTTCCTAAAATATGGAAAAGAGCAACAATTACCATCCCAAAACTCGGAAAGCCCGTGGACAAACCTGAATCATACCGTCCGATAAGCCTACTGCCTGTACTTTCAAAAGTATTTGAAAGAATACTTCTTGCGAGAGTATTGGTTGAGCTTGAGACCCGAGATGCCCTTCCAAACCATCAGTTCGGTTTTAGAAGTCAACACAGTGCACCGGAACAGGTACACAGAGTGGTAAGTCACATACTGAAAGCATTTGAGAAAAAGATGTACTGCTCGGCGGTCTTCCCCGATGTGAAGGAAGCATTTGATAGAGTCTGGCATCTAGGTCTTCTTGAAAAAATAAAACGAAACCTTCCTGCAGGCATATATAACATCATTAAAAGTTATATAAGTGAACGTACATTTACTGTAGCGGTAGAGGGAATAACATCAAGTGAACGAACTATAAAAGCCGGTGTCCCTCAAGGCAGCGCACTGTGGGCGATTTCGACGATCTAGCGTAACTAAATTAACAGTTAAAAGTTCCAAAATAATGCTTCCCGTCGATTACTGAAACCTTGTTTAGTATATCGGCGATAATTTTAATGCTTTTTCCGATATAGTCGATCAGCTGTAAGCTCACAAACACGCAGTATATTGAAACAGCTGTTTGCAAAACACTTTGGAGCGCTTTTTACACTTAATGTTTTGGTCTGAACAAAAATCAAAAATTAATATTATTTAATATTTTTTTACAGTTATTGACAATTTAAGGTATTTTACGAAAAAAAAATGTTTTGTGACTTGTGCATATGTGTTGTTGTACTTATATGTGGTAGAAATTAATTCAATTAAATTGTGTAACTTAATGTGAATTTCTGTAGACAAAAACTTAGAGAGGGCCGCATCGGTTTGGATGAAAATTGTATTTTATTGTTAATATGTTTCGTCCTCATTTTGAATTAAGTAGCCTTTGCTGCTTCAAAGTGCTTCTGCTCATAATATTTGACTTTTTAGGCACCATGTCGGTACGCAAACGTACTCTGCTTGATGTATGGCACAAGGAAAACAAACCTTCACAGAAAGTTACCGCAGTCAACAACTTTGTTTTTTCAAATATAGTAGATAGGTCCAAACTTTCAGAAGACCAGTTCAACGCTACATTAGATATGTTGAAAAATTTTTGCAAAAAAGTGATAAAAAAAAATGGCGAGAATGTTATAGGAGTTATGAACGATTTGGACAGAAAAACAAAGTTTGGTTGGACGAAGACATAACATTTCCACAAGAATGCAGTGGTAAACGGTTTGGACGAAAACCGAAAAACGTGTTTAATTGCCATGCAAAACGCCAATGTACCAAAGTATCTGGATTGGTTAAGGAAAAACACGGGTAAGCTTGTACAAAACCGGTCAGAGAAGTGCCTCTCAACTTGTTTAAATGGTACGCGCAGATCGGGAAGTTGCAAAAAGATTAACAAAAATCCTCAACCTGATCAAATAATTAGAGAATACACTCCAGACGAAGCATTAGCCCTGTATGTTGATGACGACTTCACCAAAAATACATATAAACTAATGCAAGCTGGTGCAAAAGCAAGAAATGCTAACACTTATCCAACATATGATGTATTACGTTCCGCTAAAAGAAAATGTTATCCAGATGAAATAATAGTCAGCGAATGCTGTGCTGAAATGCAAGAAATGTTGGATCACACAGTAACAATGGAAATGGATTTATTAGTTGATATTCCCATGCAGGGAACAGAAAATACAAATAGTGGCAATACCGCTAGAAGATTTTTCGAGTACCACGACCTGTCTGCTCAAATAACTGGAGTTAATGGAATCCTTATAAAAAATTTTGGAACATTTTACGTTCTATCAGGATATGCCACAAATGTCAGCCGATTCCGTGAGTTTGCCTTGCCTAGCATGATTCATAAGATTTTAATTCATGGAGCCGACATTATAAATGCTGTACCTCTTCCAATTGGTATGATGTCGGAAGAAGCCTTGGAAGCAAGAAATAAGGATTTTAGAAACTTTCGACTGAAGCATACACGCAAAAACTCAAGAACAAATTCAATGCAGGACCTAATAAACATGTTATTAATATCCTCGGATCCTTTAATAAGTAGTTTATGTAGAAGCTCAATGCAATTTATAAAAAAATATACGATTTTAGATAAAGAGGTGAAAACTCTTCTTTTAGAAAAAATTGAGGAAACCGACTCCAGCTCTGACTCCGATTAATTAATTAACATTAATTTTATGTAAAAAATATATAAAATATATAAACGATTATTCATTTGGATTTGTTAATTTAATATTAATAATTTGAATAGTTTCATTGAAAAAACACTAATATTCCATCACATATCAATTAAGTTACGCTAGATCAGCCATCACTGTGCAGCGTACTGGGACAAGTGCTCTATACCATCTTTACCTCAAACATGCCAGCACCAAGAAATGAAGTGCAAATAAATTCCGAAGACATGCTTATCGCTACCTACGCAGATGATACAGCGGTAATTGCAAGATCTAAGTGCGAACACGACTGCGCGGATATGTGTCAAGTATACCTTCAAATATTTGAAAGCTGGGGGCGCTGGAACATAGGCATAAATGATGACAAATCTAGGAATACAATATTTACTTTACAAAGAAAGAACTGCCCTGTGGTGTTTTTTGGAGGAGAAAATATTCCTCAATTGAGGACAGCCAATTATCTGGGTATCACTCTTGATAGACGGCTTACATGGGCACATCACATCACTGCAGCTATCAAAAAAACCACATATAAAATGGGCAAACTGTACTGGTTGTTCAGATCAAAAAGTGGACTCAGCTTACAAAATAAAATCACTCTCTACAACTCGGTGATTAGGCCTATCTGGCAATATGGTGCCCAGCTATGGGGAACCGCTTCGCTTAAAGAACTACAAGCAAAGCAAAACATAGCCCTTCGAATCATTACGGGAGCACCGTGGTTTGTCAGAGGCAGCACCCTGCAAATTGCATACGTCCAAGATACTATCAACGCAACCGCCATTGGACACTCTACCAGACTGCAAGACCACCCAAATGACCTGGCAAGGCAACTTTTGTCAAACACCAGGAGACGAAAGCTGAAAAGAATTCACCCGACTGACATCACCAATAGAAGCTGGCACAAAATGCTACACCCTCCATAGAACGGCACTGCGTTCCCTTATACAACTCATTATATTTAATTTGTAAATATAACAAAGAATACTTTAATAAAATAGTTACAAGAACATATATAAATAATGTGTACATATATAGTCAATCTATTCTAGTAAATGATTCAAAACTAAAGCCGAAATGCGTCGTGATTTTTTATGCCCTTGCAGAGGGTATTATAAAATTGGTTAGATGTTTGTTACGCATAGAAATATACGTTTCCGACCCCATAAAGTATATATATTCTTGATCAGCATCAACAGCCGAGTCGATTGCGACATAACCGTCTGTCCGTCTGTCTGTTTGTTCGCAGCTTTTCGAACTTAAATTTTAAGCTACGTAGTTGAAACTTGGTAGTTAGCTTTCTTAAAGGTGTAGGTAGACAAAGTATGAAAATCGGTCGGATCGGATTACTATATGATATATCCAATATCGGAATAATAGAGTTCAAATTAAAATTTTTTTTTATATAAATTTTTTGAATATAAATATAATACAAATCATCAATATAAGCAATTTACTCCAGCAACAAAAAATTTCAAAAATTTCAGATCTGCCGTACAAACACAAAAGATCCGAGTTCGAATCCGCGCGACACCAAATAATATATAAAAATATTGTTTTTTGGTTGTTGCATTTAAATTAATTTTGTATCCATACACCAAAATTATTAAGGTTACAAATCAACAATCATATTTGATAGAAATTAAATGTATTTTAATGCTCACGCACACACATACATATGCAAAAAATCAACCACCACGCGGTGTCTGAGAGAGACAGAAATATTTAGTTGTGTTCTTACACAGAACGAAATTGAAAGAGCGAGATGCAATGGGTTTGCTATATATGTCGAATTAGCTTATATTAGCTAAGTAAGGACGGTGGCGTAGTATGTAGAGATCGGTGGCAGGATGGGCTCGGTGTTTGATGGTTCGATGATCGGTGAAGAAGTGAAAATTTTTAGATGCGTTTTTTCTTGTTTTTTGTTTTTATTTTTGATTTTGTTAAACATTTATACCAATTATTTTGCTGCAAGGGTATACAAACTTCGGCAGAGCCGAAGTTAGCTTCTTTGATATTTGAAAACAGACAAACATGAAATAAAATAAATACACATCGAAAAAAAGCCTCATAAGGCATCCAAATTATAAAAATAATAATTTACATATACATTTACATATGTAAGATATGCTCTTTAGTATAGTTTATTTAATGTAAAAAATTTGAGTGTTTCATTTGCACTTTTTTCACTTTTTACTTTCTGCTTTACTAAATCCGATAGAAATTTCAACTCGGTTTCGTTTACTTTTTTTTTTAAATATTATTTTTTATTGGAAAGATAAAGTAGAAATATAATTGATTTTGAACTTTCTGAACTCATTGTGTATCCGATTTGCCACGCGATCTCTTTGTATTTTCGCATTTTGCTATATAGTTTTATGTATTCTGATATACATATGGATGTGTTATCTAAGATATACTAAAATCTTATGTGTACTTATATACATACATATGTATATGTATGCAGATTTCTCTAAGAACTCGTGTTAAGGTAATTATAGTAATGGATACTTTGGTTCAGCCCTTGCTGTGCAACAATTCTACTCTGCAACAATTTTATTTTATTGTAGATCAAATCACTCATGAATAAATTTCTTTACTCACTAACAACTTACTTCTTCATGTCCACTACCAACCACAAACCTCATCAAGCACGGAGCCATGTCTGTTGATCACGTCTCTGCCAATGCTCCAACTCTGACAGCAACTATCTCTGGAACTGCTCCTCACCTTCAACTGGATCCATAGTCACTAACTGAAATAAAAGTTATAATAAAAATAAACAAATTAACAAGCAAATATAAAAAACTCAATTTATTGAGCGACTTAAGAAAAAATGAAGCAAGCAAGTCGTCCCTGCCGACATTGAGTATACCCTGCACCAACTTATATTAAATATTAAATCCAGATCGGCATTAACTTAATTCAAAATTCCTTTTAACATGCATCAACAACTACCGCATGCTATCTCGCTCACTCTTGCCAGCCAATGTCGCCTTGACAATTCAGTTAAAAATGCACATTCGTATATCTTTGATATTCATTGTACGATTTCGACCAAATTTGGTCAGATGATGCATTTTGGCCATATCGTTGGGTGTGCCAAATAAGAATACGATTCGCTAAAAACTGCTCGAGTAATTAAATTTATTTAATAAATTGCGGGGGCGGAAGTGAGCGTGGCAAAAGTTTTCAACTTTCTTGATCTACGTAGTCACAAGACAAATGTTTGAACACCTTTCAAGTTGCCATCAATTCAAAACGAAATTCCCTTTAACATGCAGCAGCAGCACCAGCATGCTATCTCGCTCTTTCTTATCTGCCATGTCGCCTCGGCAATTCAGTACAAAATGCAAATGGCTATATCTCCGATGTTTATTAACCGATTTGAAATTTGGTCAGTTAGTGCAGTTTGGCTATATAATTAGGTCTGCCAAATAAGAATACGATATCTTAAATACAGCTCGAGTAAATTCGTTTTAAAAATTGTTTTTTTCATTTGCGGGGGCGGAAGTGGGCGTGGCGAAAATTTGAAACAAACTTGATCAGCTTTGACATTAGACGGATGCTCACACCAAATTTGGTAGCTCTAGCTCTTATAGTCTCTGAGATCGCGTGGCTCATACGGACAGACGGACAGACGGACATGTCTCAATCGACTCGGCTGTTGATGCTGATCAAGAATATATATACTTTATGGGGTCGGAAACGCTTCCTTCTGCCTGTTACATACATTTTAGCGACTTTAATATACCCTTTTACCCTATGGGTACAGGGTATAAAAACTTAGTCACCCCACATCGAAGCTGGAACGGAGGCTCCTCCACGACATACCTGCCTACTGCCCCATGATCCAGCGGCACCGCTATTTATCCCTCCACCGATATGTTCAGTGGTATATATACTAAAATAAAGTAACCAAACAAAATAATGAATGCCCAATAAAAACAAACACAATTCTTACTGACGATGGAGTAACTTGAGTACTCACAGAACAGCTCCACAGTCTATGGCTGGCTGCCGGAGCTGGAACAGAGGCTCCTTCAAGGACATTCAGGAGGCTCCTTCACCTCCTGGTCTGCCCTAAAGCCGAATTGGAGCGTCGTGGAGTGGAGCTGATGTGCGTCGTGGGATTTGGATCTGGTTGCCAGACGTATGGCAATCTACTTCAAGATCAGGCGTGCGCAACCGCTGGAGGAAGGCGATTGCCTGTTCGGTCTTAATATGACAAATCTGGATCGGAGGGAAGTGAACGCGATGCTGGACGAGCATATGAGCTGCGAGTGGCATTGCTGATGGGATGATGATGAGCACGGCCGACCGACTTATCAGTTTATCCCGGAAGTATTCTTCGTTTTCAGCCAAAGAAACCTAGAATTTTGCTGACTGGCCATAGATTGCTGTAGGCATTTTTGCATCAGAGAAGTCTGAGTGCCAAGCCCGCGTGTTATGTGGTGCGAGTGCGAGGACTGGTGGCACGTTTTAGATGCCTTCCCACTCTATGCCGATCTGCATGACCTCGACGGACTTGGTGTAAGGAGGGTAGATGCCCGATGGGACTTTTCCCAAATCCTGGAGACACCAAAACAGCTGGAAAAATTGAAGATCTTCGCGAAAAGGGCGAGGGAGGTAACAGATGGCATCCGACAAGGTTCAAAACTGGTAGTAGTATGGGACTTGGTACATACCGTGAGGCCGAACCAGAAATTCTTTATGGGATGGCTCATATCGTGTTTGCCGCGAAGAAAAATTTCCAGTAGCTTCGGCTGCGAACAGACGTCTAAAGTTGTTAATTTGGTACTACGGGATGGTGATGTGTTTGGCCCATTGTGTGAGAGATTTTGGCTCAGCGTAGGGTTGCGTTTGGCAACCGGGTGCTGTAACCATAGACCAGCAGAAGTTTTAGATAGGCTTCGCCCTTCGCCAAGAGGAAATGTCATGTCCGACAGTATGCATTTTATTCGGCACCGAAGAATTGTTACATTTTAAACTTTAAACAAATTCGACTTTATGTTCTCCCCGCTCACTTCGTCACAAATTCTAAACTAAAATGAAAAAGCATAAAATTGGAAAGGATAAAATAATAAAAAAAGAAAACAAATAATCATACAAATTAGTAAAACAAAAAGAAACAACACAACATTAAAATAAGAGTAACTTACACACCGATCACACTGCAGGTCTTTTTAACAGGCGGTGCTGCACCAGAGGCTCCTCCAAGACATCGCGTCACCAGTCCATGCCTCTGCCCCTGTCCCAGCTCATCACCTGCTGCCCTTCGCCAGCCGCAGAGCAGAACACCAGCTGGAATTGTTAAGCAACAAGAACCAAATAAACAAATAAATAAGTTATAACTTACCATTTTATTCCCACCATCATATTACTTCCAAGAGAGAATTTCTGCACCAAAGAGCTGAATATCGGCAGATGCTACCAACAAGCTGAAACAAAACAATTACACTAATTACTTTACTTAGATATACTTAAAAAATTGTTAATCCAATATTATTGTTAACCTTTTTCCAAATTTTCAAAAAATATCAATGTACTTACCAGCTTCCGCTGCGAGACTAAATAAAAGGTATGTATGTATGTACATATGTATATTCAAACATTGTTCTTTGTTGTTGCGTTTAAATTCGATTCCTGCCCATACATCGTACACCAAGTTTAAACTCGATCGGATAACTGTAAAAGTGCAAATTAATTAAAAGAAATTTTTTATTTTTTTATTTTATTGCTAATGCACACCCACACATACACACACATGCGAAAATTCTTTAAAAAGGAAGTTTTTGTCTCTTCCCATGTGCGTTGTGTTCTTGCAAAAAATGAAATTGAAAGAGCGAGATGCCCTGTTAGGTCCTGTTGGGTCGGTGGGGTAGTAGATAGAGAGCAGTCGCGGTGTTGTGAAAGGTGTTGCTTCGACTCCAGGTGAAGACAAAATTTTATAATTTATTTTAATCTGGTTTTTTATTTTGTAAATAAGTTAAAGAAATCATTTTAAAATTTTGTTTCAAATAATTAAACAGTCTGAAGCTGCAGGGGGAAACTTCGGAAAGGCCAAAATAAGCTTGTTTGATATTTTTATACCCTGTACCCATAGGAAAAAAGGGTATATTAAAGTCGCTAAAATGTATGTAACAGGCAAAAGGAAGCGTTTCCGACCCCATAAAGTATATATATTCTTGATCAGCATCAACAGCCGAGTCGATTGAGACATGTCCGTCTGTCCGTCTGTCCGTATGAGCCACTCGATCTCAGAGACTATAAGAGCTAGAGCTACCAAATTTGGTGTGAGCATCCGTCTAATGTCAAAGCAGTTCAAGTTTGTTTCAAATTTTAGCCACGCCCACTTCCGCCTTCGCAAATGAAAAAAAAAATTTTAAAATCAATTTACAAGAGCTGTAATAAAGATATCCAATTGTTATTTGGTAAACCTAATTACTTACGACTTGCTTGCTTCATTTTAATCTAAGCCTGCGTTGGCCGTTAGATGCCTAGCTGAGTGCTTCGGCTAAAAATACACATATTCTCGGCATGTGAGCTAGGCTGAATTTGAATTGTACGTTACTTATTTATTCTTTTAAATGTATTATTTTATACCGCTTCAACAATTACGGTGTTTATTCTTAAACAATATATTCACATATATACAAAAAAATATGTATACGGGAAACTCAAATCAATACACTTACCTTTCCTCGCTTATGGAGAACAATCATATGGATGGCATAATACCGTAACTAGTTGTTTTTATGGTCATCCAAATGATTGATCTACTTATACTAAGGCTTTACAACAGCTGGTATTGACCATCGATCCATGACCATTGTTATCGGCTGCTCTGATTTCCATATACTGTGAGAAAGTTTTTCAGCTAGGTTAAAACTCTCAGTCTCCCCAGGGTCTTCATAACAGAGAACGTAAACGGAATACTGAGACACGGGATTGGCATGAGCAGCAGTGAGAGACATTCGTCCTCCTGGAATTTTATACTCGCTTAGGTGAGGAGGAGAGAGAACGGGGCATGCACACAGAAATCCAAGACAAATAGGGTAGGGTCCCCCGGACCTTTACTAGGAGAGAACACTACACAAGCAGATGAACTAGGGTATTCCCGGTTATTGATCTGCTGGACCACTCCTGGTTACATGTCGATGGATATGAAGCAGTGGTCCAGTCAACAAGGGTGTTACCCGAACGTTGACTGAACCGCAATAAGGGGCAAGGGATATTCATGGTGTAGTGTGCAATTATTCCCAATATAGTTTTTTTGCAATTAGAAGCTGATAGAAAAATTAATTTTATGTTGTTTGGTTTGGCGATTTTAAAATCGTTATCTGGCGCGTTATCCAGGATGCGAGCTTTCGTTTGTTGGCAGGGAAGCATAACGATAAGAGGGAGTATAAGAGCTAGGTGACATCTGACAGCAGCAGCAAGAATAGGGACTAGAGGTTAGCCATTTCCGTACCTCAGCCTTTTCAATTTTGGCTGGCATGAGATGCAGACGTGAAGAATAAGAAAGTTCCATTTGAAAAAGTCCTATAAATTTTAATTATGCCACGCGATTAAAATCAAAAAGAATACATAAGTGCCCACAATAAAACAAAAATGAATTGCATTTAAACTGAGAAAACTGAGATTGAAAGTGGCCAGTGCAAAGTTCAAGTTTTTATACCCTGTACCCAAAGGGTAAAAGGGTATATTAAAGTCGCTAAAATGTATGTAACAGGCAAAAGGAAGCGTTTCCGACCCCATAAAGTAGATATATTCTTGATCAGCATCAACAGCCGAGTCGATTGAGACATGTCCGTCTGTCCGTCTGTCCGTATGAGCCACTCGATCTCAGAGACTATAAGAGCTAGAGCTACCAAATTTGATGTGAGCATCCGTCTAATGTCAAAGCAGTTCAAGTTTGTTTCAAATTTTAGCCACGCCCACTTCCGCCCCCTAATCCTACTTGATACACCTAATTATATACCCAAACTGGGCCAGCTGACCAAATTTTGTTAAAATCGGACAATAATCATCGGAGATATGGCTATATCCGTTTTGTACTGAAATTCCAAGGCGGCATTGGCAGATAAGAAAGAGCGAGATAGCATGCGTTCGCTGCTGCTGCATGTAAAGGGGAATTTTGTTTTGAATTGATTGCGATTTTGAGGTTGTTCGATCATTTGTCTAGTGACTACGCAGATCAAGAGAGTTTAAAATTTTTGCCACGCCCACTTCCGCCCCCGCAATTCAGAAAAAACAAATTATTAGAGCATTAGAGTTTTTAAGGAATCATATTCTTATTTGGCACACCTAATAATGTGGCTAATATGCATCATCTGACCAATTTTAGTTGAAATCGGACAATAAATATCGGAGATATAAGAATGTGCATTTTGAACTGAATTGCCAAGGCGACACTAACTGGAAAGAGTGAGCGAGATAGCATGCGTTCGCTGTTGCGGCATGCTAAAGAAAATTTTTTATGAAATTAATCGCTATTTCGAGGGTGTTTGACTTTATTTAATATAATAACTAGTAGGTACAGGGTATACTCAATGTCGGCAGGGACGACTTGCTTGCTTCATTTTGTTTTAGCAAACACGTGAGTAAAAAGCAGTTTTTCTTTTGAGATTTTAGAGTAGAAAAAGTAAAGTTACAGGTACTGCTGGATGTTCAAACAAGGAAACTCTAACATATTAAAATTAAAAGATGGCAAAAGTAGCCAAAAAGAACAAGAGGGAAGAAGAGAAGTTAAGAGATTTGGAATGGTCATGAGGTAAAAAAATTTTTTTTTTGTTCCGAAACGCCTCTTTGTAAAAGCTATTTTCTTTGTAGTCCCGTTTCCGAAAAAATGTTTTAAGCTGACATAGACCCAAGTTATGCAAAAAGCTCTTCGGCTGGAGAGAGCATCTAGTACCCGATCGGCCTTAGTACAGGCATTACAATACCGCGGCGCAACGGGAGCGAAAAGTGGTGGAGAAAAAAAGAGTGCAGTACATAGATTGTAGGCCTATGTACATATGTATATACGGTTACAAAATTTAGTCAAAAGAAAATGACATACACATGGCATGGATGAAAAAAACTTATTTAAATTAAAAAAAAATACTTTGAAAAAAAAGAAGAATTTAACATATAAACATATATACATACATACATATATATGAGTGGTGTATGTATATGCGTATATGAATAGATACGTTCACAAATATATAAGAAAAAAAAAAAGTAACGAAATTAAGAAATCAAAAAGAAAGAGAAAAAAAAAGATTACATATATATATGGAAAAAAAATTAGTACATATATATGTGTATGTATATATTTACATGCATATATGTAGGTATAAATACACATATATGTATATGTAGTTGCATCTATATGATTGAAATTATAATAAAAGAATAAGAATGTTAAGAAAAAGGTAGTCGGTAATTCCTGTATATTTGTGAATGATTAACGGTTCAAGTGATATATAACTTTCTTCCACTCAAAGAAAACTAACTATTTTTTTGTGTAAAAAAAAAAAAAAAAAGGAGAAATAAAATTTTTTTCAAGCACATCTTTAAACCCCATGGAGCGCTTCATCGGATGATAAGATTTGGTGAGTCACACTGTAAGGAAGTTTTCCGGCTGGGGTACAAATCTCAGTCTCCCCAGGGTCTTCCATTACGGATTATTTATAATGGAATGCCGAGACCACAGATTTGCTGGAGCTACCGTGATGTTAATGTTGTATGTTTATGAGATCGTAGGTGAACGACTACAGGAAAGAGAAGGGATAGAAGTAGACAGAAAGTATAACACATATACAGGCAGATCTGTAAGTCAGTTAGGGTATAACCCGGACACCGACTTACAATTATACCACTACAACTACAAGGTCACAAAAGGGAAACATGAAGATAAGTCGGTTAAGGTACAACCTGGACACCGACTTAATACAACACTACATACGGACATCCCAAGACTTATGTTGTGCTCGACTAGGGTGTAACCCGGACATCGATCACAACATAAATCCTGGTCGCATGCCAATGGATACCGGCCGCCATCACAGTCAACAAGGGTGCAACCCGGACGTTGGCTGTATGGTGACCCAGTACCCAGGCAAATAAACACTACACTCTCCTTGGCATTGGGTAGGGTGCAACCCGGATGCCAATGCCAGAGGAGAAACTCATACTATGGTGACACACACATAAAGGCTTTAGGATCTGGGAAAGGATAGGAGAGAGTGTTAATCTTGATTAGTTTCACCCCCCCGATAATTGTGACATGAGGGCTTTACATCGTTATAAACTTCGTTGCATATTTATTCAATATTATTATTTTGTCAACACAACCTAACCACACTCTAGAATATCATCTATTTTTTTATTGGATAAAAAGGGAGGGACAACTATTGGGCCGCATGGCCGACTCACCCGCTATCCTGGCGCACACACACTTAATAAGTCTATAAAGCCTTATACGATTATCCTGGTTTTAGGGTTGTTGATAATATATCAAAATAAAAATATATCGATATTTTTACAAAAAAAATAAATATTTATATCGAAATATTTTTTTTCCCTGATATATCGCATATCGATATTATTTGGAAATATATTTTTTGATATTATGGCTGGTCACACTTCACTTAGAAATCTTAAAGAAAGATGAGCGCGGCAAAAAACTTTTATATAAAAATAAACGCACAAAATGCCACCTGCAGCCTTTGTTCAAAAGTTATCAAATCAAGTGGTAACACTAGTAATCTCCTGTCACACTTGAGGAACAAGCACCCGGAAGCGCATTCAACATGTGTTAAGGTAAGAAATATGTAATGCCAGAAAAGTCTCAGGAATTTTGCCACAATTTTTTGACAGTGTGTGTGTGCGCGCGTCACTAGGCCTCTATATTCTTATGTATGTGTGTATACGTGTATGTGTATGTTTCGCCAAATACAAACTTTTCGCTTAAAAATTAATTATATTCAAAAACCAACAACAAGCTTTGGAATAATATTTGTACATATAAATTTTCTAATTTTCTTATTCAGAAACCGAATAAACCAGATGAGCTGAACCACAATTCTGATGGACAAACATCTATTGAGAACGCGTTTAAGTGTTCGGCGTCTGCTAAAGGTAAACATTCTCTTATTTTATATTTTGAATATAATTTTATTTAAACCCTTTTTTTAAATTTTAGATAAGCATAATGATATTACGGCAGCAATAGTTTATATGATTTGCAAAGACAACCTGCCTGTACGTGGTGTTGAAAAGGAAGGCCTCTGTAATTTGTTACAAATTTGTGTACCAAAATACAAAATTCCAAGCCGTTTCAAGGTAAGTGCTTTGGATTTAATTAGAAATTTGAATATATTTGTTTCCCTTTAAATCTAATTTACAGGTAACAGATCTCATTGAAGAGAAATACGACATATGTGTGGCTAAGGTTAGAACAATTTTCCAAGGTGTTGAGAACATAGCTTTCACCTGTGACAGTGTCACTATAACCAATTCAACTCGGTCGTATCTCACCGTAACCGCACATTTTATAAAGGATAATTCTCTACAGACGGTTTGCTTGCAGCAGCAAGAATGTCACAGGTTAGCTTTTTTTAAATTTGTGTAATTTTTGTCTATGTGTTCTGTATTGTCAAGTCTACGTGTTTAAATGCTTTTTGCTGTATGTGTCTTGTGTTCTGTTTCGTCATGTCATATGCTTATTTATTTTAAGAAAATTCCTAACTTAAATCTTTGATTTTATTTAGTCACACACTAGCGACTATATATGTAGTTTAATGGAGACTGCTTGCCGTGAATTTCAAATAGATCGGTATAAGTGGAGAACACTTACAACGGACAATGCTAACAACATGAAAGCAGCGTCACGTCTATTTGTAGGAAATGGCAAACACGTCTCTTGTTTTGCTCACACAATTCACCTGGTTGTCGATGATGTGGTAAAAAATATTGCATCTTTCTCAAAAGTTTTGGATAAGGTGAAGAAAATTGTTACTCATTTCAAACACAGTCCTGCAGCCATGGACATGCTGCGAAAGTTACAGACTGACGAAGGGATAGCAGAAGGTCGAATAAAAACTCTTGTCCAAAGTGTAGACACGAGGTGGAATTCGTGTCTCGACATGCTTGATTCTTTTCTCAAACTTTCAAATAAAGTAGCATTGGTTTTAATAAAACGATCAACTTCTATGAAGGGATTGCCAGACATGCTAACAGCTCACGAAATAGATATATGCAAAGACTTTTGTGATTTGCTAAGTCCGTATAAAAACGCAACAGAAAAAATAAGCGGTGAAAACTACGTCACAGTTAGCATGGTAATTCCATTAATATCCTCACTGATAAATAAAATACGTACATTGACTGTAGAATCGGCTGAAGGAAAACTTACTAAAGAAACTCTACTACAAGTTTCTGAAGACCGTTTTTAATCTTTTCAAAACAACAAAACACTGGTGAAGTCAACAATGTTGGACCCCCGGTTTAAAAAATTATATTTATCGCCGCTCAATGCTCAAGAAGCTATTCAAGACATTATCACCGAGGGATCGGCAGACATCACTGAAAAACGAGTATGTAAAATTATGTTAAAAACATTATTAACACCACTTTGAATTAACTTTTAACTACGAGCTTTAGTATAATATTAATTAATCTAAACCTAATATATTTGACAATAATAATAACTATCTTTGTTTTAACACAACATTAAATTAAACTAAATCTATTGTTTGAAGAGATTGAGAGAAGATCGACTTTGGGGTGAGAGTCAATTATTTATTGTTGACATTTATATAAAGATTTTTGCTATAGTATATTTTCTCTTTTTTTCTGTAGAACTCAATGGACGATGGTCCAAACGGGAGGCAACCTGATGAGATGAGGGAAGTAGAAACAAACGAAAGCTTCCTAGAGGCCCATAATAGATCAATTGCCATGAAGCCAAATACAGATGCCATGGAAAATACAGAAGTAAAACTATTTTTAAATTTACCACTCGCTCCCTGGGAGACAGATCCCTTAGAGTTTTGGAAATCCCAGGGAAACACTTTACCGAAGTTATCAAAATTGGCCATGAGTTACCTTATAACACCAGGTAGCTCGGTTCCTTCAGAGCGGCTGGCCTCCGCCATAAAATGCGTTGTCTGCGACACGCGAAGCCGCATGACAGATGTTCATATAAAACAAAGAGTTTTTTTGAAATCCTTAAAAAAAGAATTTTGGAGGTAAAATCATGTTACATATATATCTAATTTTACTTACACCACTCTACAAACCTGTAATTAATTTTTCATTGTTTAAAAAATGAAATGAAGTCTTTTAAGTTTTATTATTTTATTGTATCCTTACTTCAACCTTAAGATCTCTTTAATTGAAAAAAGTTCATTGTTTTATTTTTAATTAATAAACAGAAATTAGAATGCATTTAAAGTTAATGTTATTTTGGGGGGTTTAAGATTTTTATAGAGAAATAGAAAAAAATCAGAAATATCCGATATATCGATATATTTTGGTGATAAATATCGCAAAAGACCTGATGATATTTTTAAACAATGATAATCATCGATACGATATTTTTTACACATTTTCACAACCCTACCTGGTTTTATTCCTTTGGTTTATATTTGCACTTGCTTCACTTGTGACTTGTTTTTTTTTGTTGCTTGTGAGGGCCGGCTGTGGGTCCTTCTTATTTTTCCTTGGTTACACTGGCACTGGTTTGCATTACTTGGAGCACTCGCGACTGTCTCACTTAAGGGTGGTTTTCCTAATGATTTATTGTCTTCTTATTGCGCAGTCGCTGACCGCTTTCTCGAACTTTCGGTCTTCCTCTGCCCAGGCTCTGCCCTCTGCCGGCTGCGACATGCGCTCGTCCAATCACTGTTACCATGACAACCGATTCTGTCGCGACACGCGTCGTCGTCAGAATCGTCACGTACGCATTTTTTTTGGTCCCGTTGCAACCAAAACACTAGAAACTGCGCAAAAGCGACGCGGACAAATTCGTGCAAGTCCCGTTGGGCTTGCATGTGTATGTGTGTGTATGTGTATAGCACCGGGTGAGCGTACATATATACATATGTGGCCGGCTTAATGCTGCTGCGCAATTAATGTTATATGTACATAAAGGCGTACCTAAAGAGAAACTTATGTACATATGTATATACACATATGTACATGGCAATGAGTATATAGATAAATAGTAATGTACCTAGAGCGGAGACGATTAATTATGAAACAAGTCAGAGTATTTAGGGTTGGGATTAATGAGTATATTATTTTCTAATGGCTTAGAATAACAAACTAGACTCGTAGTTGTGCCGTAGTGCCAAATTGGCACTTCGTCACAACACATACTATTTTTATATTATTAAATAATTATTCATAGTGTACAATAAATTAACCGCAATGAAAAAAAATATAGTAAACAGATGATTTTGAAAAGTTTTGTAAAGGCATGAAAGAATAAAGTAAAAGAAGAATGAATTTTAATTCTAGTACAGTTAGACTTATTACAAGAAGATTACATTTAAGAATTTAAGAAAAGGAAAGAATCAAAAAAAAAAAAAACAAATATATAATATTACATGTACCTATAAATGCATATACTCTCATATATATGCAATTAAATCAAAACGAAAGAAAAATAGTTAAGTCAACGATTTTGTAATAATAATAATAATATTAGGAACCATGTATAAAGAAAAATGAAAACAACAGAAGTGAATATAGAAAATATGAAGAGATAAATACTTTTGATTTATTCCCAAACGTGAAGTGAACAAGTAAATGTAGAATCAGCCAACTTTGGGAGTTTTTCGTTCATGGCGCATTAGAAGAACTCAACGGTTGGGAGGGTATAGAAGCGCAGCTGTTTAACATCTAGCAGCATAGTAGTGTCATGTAGAGTCGGTTAAAGCACTTTTAAGGCAAGGGACCTATATAAATTTTTATGTAACCTGAGGTTGGAGATGGAATGGGTCAAGAACCCCCCCGCAGGCTGTTTTTGCTAGTCGTGTCCCAATGACGTTGCCAACAAGGTACTCAGGAGGCATAGCGACATATCTCCGACGACATATCTCCGCCCAGTACATTTTTCTGGCGGAGATATGTCGCTTTTTAAACGGCGAAGATATGACGTTGTAAAACGACATATCATCGCCGGTGATCTGCGCGGAGATATGTCGTTTCAAAACGTCATATCTCCGCCGTTGGAAAAACGACATATCTCCGCGCGAAGATATGTCGTTTTTCTAACGGCGGAGATATGACGTTTTGAAACGACATATCTCCGCGCGAAATTATGTATGTATAGTGACGTTATAGAATTAACTTTAAACGCAAAACCCATCTACAACTTGTATTACAGTTATATACTGGCACTCTTATGTGCTTTAATTTTTAGAGTCTCAAAATGCGAGACCAAACTCTGTACTTTTAGTTCTTAAGCGACCAAGCGACTATACGGTCATGAATAAAAATCACTTAAAACTCAGTTTACATTAATTTGATGAATGTACATCAGCGAGTAAACGTTATTGGCGCAGTCGGTAGGATAATTAATAAGTAACTGTGTTAAAGTTACCTCTGATAATTATCTGCGAAAATAAACCCATCGCTCTTAAGGGTTTAATCTAGTATTTCGATAAAATATTGATCTTTTGGACAATAGAAATACTAGGTAGTGAATTAAAATCACTACGAACAGTGTATATGTCCGGGCATTGCAAATCCTTTGATCCCTGCAATCCATATACATTGGAAAATATAAATTGTGTGTGCAAATGAGAAGCAGCAAAATTTTTTTTGTAACTATTTTTTATAACAAACAACATGAAAGTACAACACGTGGATCAACTTGCTGAAATATAAACTTTTATAACGGTGCAACGAATTTGTTGTCGAAAAAGAACTAACTGCATTTAACAGAGCTTTTTACAATTTGCAAAGAAACAGCCAAAACTAAAAGCACCGCGCACCAACTTCAACTTTGCAGTCCAATTGCCGTTGCAGTTGTTGTTGCTGTCGTAGGTAGCAGCGTGCAAAAAGAAAAAGGGAGAGAAGCACAAACACAAAAAAAAAAAAGCACAAAACATAAAAAAAATAACAATTCAAAACAAATATAAATAAATATACGCACAGTGACTCACAACATATTTCGTGCGGAACAATATAAGAACATATAAAAAAAAAACAAAAATCAACAAGAAACAAAAAAAAAAAATTCTCCATCATGCCGAACGAACAGGAAGGTGTTGTATCCCTATCACCTGATGCCCTACGGGATTTGTTATATTCCCTAAATTCTATTGAGCGATTTAACGGCGAGGGAAAGCTGGCCCAATTTTTAAACCAAATTGAACATCTTTTATCGGCGTACCCAACGATGAACTCGGAGCAGCAGACCAGAATTTTCCAAAATATTAAACAGCTTACTTCGGGAAATGCCCACCTCCTAATTATCAGGTATCAACCTTCAACCTGGGTGGAACTTAAAACACTGCTCATCAACAACTTCAAAAATTGGACTCCATTACCAGTTCTGGTGAACCGCATCTCAAAGGCCGAATACAGAGGATCAATTCGTAAACTAGTGGATTATTTAACTTTATTATCATATGATATTATTGACAAATTAACTCTTGAGAACGACAAATCTAATACATCAATGTACACTCAGCTAATGGATAGAGCCATTGAGCAAGTTATATTGGAACAAGTTCCATTTGAATTACAATTAAGAATGAAAAATGCTGATACCAGCACAATATCAGGTCTGCGTCAAGCAGCCATAGAAAAAGAAATTTATGATTTTGAATATAAATTAAAGCCTCAAAATAACTCAAAAGGTTTCGGAAATCAAGTTTCAAATGCACGTTATTTACCCACTAACCCTAATTACCAACGTAATTACAATACTAACCGAAACGTTTCCAATCAGAATTTTAATCAAAATTATTCTAACACTAATACATACCATGAAAAACCACATTCTTCACAAATATACCAAAATCAGAATAGCTATAACAATAATACACATTATGAAAAACCACATTCTTCACAAATACACCAAAATCAGAATAGCTATAACAATAATACACATTATGAAAAACCACATTCTTCACAAACCAAACAGAATCAGGGTAGTTATAATACTAATAGACAATATCAACAACCCTATAAGCGTACTCAAAACTCGCGACAATACCAATTTGATTCAAACAGACAGATAGAAAATGTTAGCGGTCAATCAAAACAGTCCAACATACCGATGGACATTACTGAAAATTTTTCAAATGAAGATTCGGATTTTCATCAAGTAGCCTCGGACGACAAACCCAAACAGTAGTCATTAAAATCAAAATTGAGGGAAAAATTTACACCTGTCTCATTGACTCAGGCAGTAGTGTAAATTTAATAAAGACCAATTTAGGTCATAAAATTTTCACAGACAAGGCAATTCAAATACAAACTATAAAAGGCCGTAAAACCCTTAATGAATATATTCTGTGGAAGGTGATCGAACTTTTTGATTTTCATCCCTTTCACATTGACAATTTTTCCGAACGATATGATTTATTAATAGGTGGTTCCGTACTTAAGGCGTGTCGAGCGAAAATCGATTACGAGTCTGAGACGGTGACTTTAAACGATATTACGTTTAAAATGATACATATTGTGCCTAACACTTACGAAGAAATTTTAATGTTAGCAAAAGTCGATGAGATTAGCGATATTGAAGAACGTACTTCTTGTAATGATATTCGAGATTCTCACCTTAATTTGGAGGAAAAAAAGGCTTACATGCAACAATAAAAGAATTTGAATCGCTCAAATTTAATGAGACCAAAATTCTTAAAAGTACACATAAAATATATCACACCATAAAAACAACAACAGAAGAGCCCGTTTATAAAAGACCATACCCTTACCCTCAAATTCATGAAAAAGAAGTAAATAAGCAAATTGAAGATATGCTTAATCAAGGCATAATTCGAAAATCCAATTCCTCATATTGCAGCCCGATATGGGTCGTACCAAAAAAAGAGGATGTGACAGGAAAAAAACAATTTCGTGTAGTCATTGACTATCGGAATCTGAATGAGGTAACTGTATCAGATAGGTTTCCCATGCCAAACATCGACGAATTGCTAGACAAACTAGGTAGATGCCAGTACTTCACAACCCTAGACCTAGCAAAAGGTTTTCATCAAATTCCGATGGAAGAAAACTCCATCAAAAAAACAGCATTCAGAACCAAAACAGGTCTTTATGAATTTACAAGAATGCCATTTGGTTTAAAAAATGCACCTGTAACTTTTCAAAGACTTATGAATGAAGTGTTGAAAGATATCTTGGGTGAACATTGTCTTGTTTACCTCGATGATATAATTATATTTTCAACTTCTCTTCAAGAACATTTCGTAAGCCTCCGAAAAGTTTTCGAAAAATTAAAAGAAGCTAACCTGACGATTCGCCTCAGCAAATGCGAATTCCTAAAAAAAGAAACAAAATTTTTAGGTCATGTAATTAATGATCAGGGTATCCAAGCAAACCCGGAAAAAATCAGAGCCGTGGAGCAGTACCCTATTCCCAAAACTCAAAAAGAGATAAAAGCATTTCTTGGACTCTGCGGATTCTATCGCAAGTTCATTAAAGACTTTGCCAAAATAACGAAACCTATGACAACATTCTTAAAGAAGGGAAGTGTCATAAACATAAATAATAACGCATACAAGGAATCCTTTAACAAACTAAAAGCACTAATTGTATCAGACCCAATATTAGCCAGACCAGACTTTAATAAAGAATTTGTGTTAACAACAGATGCCAGTGACTTTGCGATAGGTGCCGTGCTTTCACAGACTGGTAAACCAATATGCTTCGCAAGTCGTACTTTAAATAATCACGAAGTCAACTATTCGACCATTGAAAAAGAATTATTAGCTATTGTATGGGCTACCAAATACTTCCGCCCCTATCTCTACGGTAGACATTTTAAAATAAATAGTGATCACAAACCATTGCAGTGGCTTCATAATTTAAAAGAGCCAAATATGAAGTTACAGCGATATAAAATAAAGTTAAACGAATATGATTTCGATATAAAACATATATCGGGCAAAGAAAACAATGTGGCAGATGCACTGTCTCGCATTAAAATTAAAGAAGTAAATGTCCTAGACACAGCCACCATGGCCACTTGCCACAGTGCGAAAGAAAATGAAAATCATGGAATCTTAATTTCAGAGAAACCAATCAATAATTTTAAAAACCAAATTATTTTTATCAAAGCAAACAAAGATCTTAAAACTTCAGAACAATATTTTGGTAAAACCATCGATACAATAACTTATAGTGTTATGACAACAGAGCTTGCCACTGACATTACAAAAAAATATTTCTGTGGAAAGACTACAGCAATTTTAATAGAAAGCGAAAATGACTTTGCTCTCTTACAGAGAGTTTACGTTTCACTTATTGCCCCCAAAACAGGCACTACAGTACTTAAATGTGCGAAAAATTTAATAAACATCAATAATTTTGCCGATTTTAGCAGCATTGTGAGTGATATCCACCAAGACCAGATTCATAATGGAATCAACAAAACAATTTTAACATTTAAAAAAAAATATTTTTACCCTAAATTTGCATCAGAAATTCGAAATATTATAAATCAGTGCACCATTTGTAACACAGCCAAACACGAACACCAGCGAACAGACAGACCATTTGAGGTAACACCCGAGTGCAAAAACATCAGGGATAAATATGTCATAGACTATTGGGAATATTCAGGAGATTGGTACCTAACATGCATAGACCTACACTCAAAACTTGTTAAAGTTATTAAAACCCGCGATAGAACATGGATAGAATCGAAACGTGCCCTGTTACAAATTTTTGACTCAATAGGACCTCCAAAAATTGTCAAACTTGACCAAGACCCGTGGCTTGTCAACAAAAATCTCCAAGATTGGTTGAAAACATTTGATATACAAATAGAAATAACAACCAGTAAAACAGGAATAGCAGATATCGAAAGAATACATAAAACATTAAATGAGAAAATGAGGATTTTACAAGCATCTAATAGAACTTTAGATGCGAATAACTACATTGAATTGGCAGTATATAATTACAACCATAAGACGACCCATGATACTACAGGTAAAACACCTGCAGAAGTTTTTCTATATAATAGGGAAATAGAAATAAACACTCAAGAAATAAAGGAGGATAGAATTAATAAACTTAACAAGAAAAGATTACCAGCTTTAGAGGTAAACCCGAATTTCCACAAAAAAAAGATGAATAAGAAAACAGATTTGCCCTACGAAGAACTTGCAGATACTAAGAAACTCGATAATAAGCACTATCAGAATAAGAAAAGAGGCAGAATTTTCCAAAGACACTATAGTGATTATAAAAAATTAAAATATACTAAATCTCACACTCTACAGGACTCTTCGGAATCTTCATTGGACTAATTGCTTTGACCGCCATACAAGCGAAGAAAATTGAAATCGCACCAATTAATACAAATCAGGGATACATTCTATTTAAAACAGGAGAAGTCGAAGAATATGCCGAATTTAACATACACTCATTTGCTATAAATTGTACACAAATTGAAACAACTTTTGATAAATTAAAAGCGGAATACCTTAAAAATTAATGATTATAACACACCGTATTTAATGAAAAATTTAGAAAATCAGATGAAAGGATTATATTTTGCAGGAAGATCTAAGCGTGGCCTTTTTAACATAGTAGGCAATGCTTATAAATTTTTATTTGGAACACTAGATGAAAATGACAAGGTAGAATTAGAATCAAAACTTAACACATTGAGTACCGAAATAATAAAAACAAAAGAATTAAATCACGTAATTGGAAAACTGAATGAAATCATAAACCGAACTTATTTTAACACGGAAGTTTCAGAACTTAATAATAATATTGAATACCTCACCACATACGTCGAAAACATTGAACTTGCATTGCAATTAACCCGACTAGGTATATTTAATCCGAAACTTTTGAGTTATGATGAGCTAAAAAATATTGACGCTAGAATATTACTAAACATAAAAACATCAGCCTGGTTAAATAAAAATACAAAAGAAATTTACATATTATCCCACATTCCAAAAGAAATTAATACATACCCACTATTTTTAGAAAATAATATAAGCAAAATTACTTTATTATCAAACATTGAAACGAAAAATGCAATCTGGTTTGGGCAACAAGAAAGCAATCAATTTAAAATAATTACATATTCAATACTAACCGTAATCATTTTTCTGATAACAATTTATGCTATATTCAAAATTCAATTTTATTTTAGAAACATATTTTTTTTCAAGTAAAAAAACAACAATAAAGTTAAAGAGCACGAGGACGCACTCGAAAATAAAGAAGGGAAGAGTGACGTTATAGAATTAACTTTAAACGCAAAACCCATCTACAACTTGTATTACAGTTATATACTGGCACTCTTATGTGCTTTAATTTTTAGAGTCTCAAAATGCGAGACCAAACTCTGTACTTTTAGTTCTTAAGCGACCAAGCGACTATACGGTCATGAATAAAAATCACTTAAAACTCAGTTTACATTAATTTGATGAATGTACATCAGCGAGTAAACGTTATTGTATATATGTATGTACATTCAATAAATGAACTTTCGTCTCGAACTTTTTTCGAGTATGTACATATGCATTCCTAATAACTATAGAGATATTACAAAGTTTGAAATCAGAATAATAAATTCTTTCGCAGAAATTATAAATTCAATTTATTTGTTCATTTTACATTTTTATTCCGTTTTATGAACGAAATTATATTTGGTTTACTTTTTTTTTTTTTGAATAATTTATTTTTTTTTTTTAATTATAAATGAAAACATTGAGAATTGCCTCAATGACTTCTTGGTTACAGCTTGGACATTTAGGTTTCCTATTTGAATTGTCCTCGTTGTGGGAAAGAATTTGATCCCAACACATGGCACAAATATTTACATGATTGCATGGACGCAGCAAAACTGACTTTGGGTTTGTTAAGCATACATTGCATGGGTTCATTTGAACAATTGATTCATCTGATAGCTGACTTAAGTTGGAAGCATTCGATGACAGCGATGACGTTGAAGATTTAAGTTCAGGCGACATCTTACATAAATTTGTTTCACTGTCCACACTGTTGAATAGGTCCTGCTTCGAAAATCTCTCATTGAGGGCCACAATGCGCGTCAAAAACCCAAAAATATCGATATCTCCCTTGTCTAAAAGATCCATAGCGTCCATAATTTTTTGAGCACGGTCCTGTAAAGATGAGGATATTAACTTCTTAGCTGCAATAAGAAATTTCATCTCCAGTCAACTTACACGTAGTTTTTTTGACGCTGGCTGGTTACCAATTCCACCGTTTTGAAAAAGTAAATTAAATTCGCGACTTTTTTCATATTCGGCATCAATAATACATTGGACGAATTTAAAAAAATGCCCTTTTGCTTGAATTTTGTTCCCTAAATTCAAATTGTATGCTTCAACAGAGCCAGTAGTTCTAGTTGAACGCTTAAACACCGATATGTTTTGAGGTCCCTCCTATAAATAAATTGTATATAATAAATTAAAAATAGAATAAATAAAAAAGTTAATATACCTTCAAAATCCACTGCTTTTTAAAATATTTTAAAAAGGGAGAAAAAACGTTCTTGTCCAAAGCAGTTGCTTGAAATTCCAACATATTAAATGCTTCGAGAATTTTATAATGCGGCAATAGCGGCAAATGCAAAAATTTCAGAAAGAGTATGTAGGCTTGTTTATTGCGTTTGAGCACATTCTCAAAGCCAATACATTTTCTTGCATTTCTCTTACAAGCTTGTGTAAAATGGAACCAGCAAGCATAGAAGTTTATGGTAGGATGCAAGTTTTTCAAAGCTGTGCGCATGGCTTTTTCATAATCAGATATAAAAGATGCACCATTTAAGCAGCAAATATTGGAGTCAATGTATGTGAACAAATGCTGATAGCAAAGTTCTGTTTTTCTTGACATCAGAGCAAATATAAAAGGAGTTATCTAAATATAAAAAACATTTTAATTATTTAATAATATTTAAAATAGTACGAAATTTACCTTCTGCAAATGTTTTATGTATATTATTAAGAGTTGCTTAAATTCTCCAAAAGAACATACTTTAAATGTGGCATCAATCAAAAAATGTCTATTTTCCTCCGGAATGTTCGCTTGCATCAAAGCGATAACCTTGTCTGATGCAAATACGCAGTATGCGAAAGAGCTTGACAAGTATACTTTTTTGAAAAAACATTTCGGTGGATTTCCCTTGGTCATACCAAAGAGTTTCATACTATTTTCATCTTCAAAAGCTGTACGTACTTCGGTTGCTGAGCTAGGAGATTTAGGCAAGAAAGGCTGTCTCTTTCTTTGGAGAGTACGTTTGACAACATCGGAATTTATTTCAATCTCTTCTACTCCCAGCGTTTTTCTATTAGGAAAAAAGAAAACGCATATAACAAAAATTATAAAAACAACGCATACACTGCGGAGCTTAACAATAAGCGCACCCAGTTTTTCCAGTGTAGCTTTCGTAATAGGCGGACTAGCGAAAAACTTTAAATGAGGTATGAAAGAGAATCGAAAACAACAACAACTGCAACGGAACTTATTTTTTCTGTATTTATGTGATTTTCGGCTGGTGCGCAACTTTTGTTTTCGATTCTCTTTCATACCTCATTTAGAGTCTTTTCTTACGAAAGCTACACAGAAAAAACTAGATGCGCTTATAGTTAAGCTCCTAAATATTTTAGATTTATACGTTTACTTACTCAGCTAAAATATCATTAAATATTTTTTTAATGTCGTTGTTTTTGTTACTTTGGCAATCTTTTTTTATTTCACTAAGCACACTTATTTTTTCCATTTCGTGGCCCTGTGGACCATGAGCATGCACCATATATTCTTCTTTTGAAAAAACGTTAGTTTTATCTTCGGCCATATACACTCGCGCTTTGCAGCCGGCTACGCGACACGTATATGTGGTAGAACCGTTTTTTAACTGTTTATTTTTAATGTAAATTTGTTGCTCACTTAGAGTAAACAACAACAAAGAACAACCCGCACGGCTTCCTTCTCTGAGCTCGAATTGTATATTTGCGTAGTCCATAATGCCTCACACAGCTCAAACAATTGAATATCAGTCCTAGGCAACACACTTTTGGCACGCGCGAAATGAAGACAAACAAACTCACGCAAGTTCTGTACTCAACCACACTCGGCGTCAGCGACAATACGCTGTCGCCCGCTATTCTTTAAGCGACAAAATGCAGATGACCAATCACAGCTCCATTAGAAGCTGATGCAACATTACCGCCGAAATACAGAACCGATCAATTCGACTGTCGCCAGTCCATATAAATCAAATACGCGCTTTACGCGCAGACATATAATATTATTATATTGTACTTACATATACATATTAGGAATGCAGATTATTCATTTAATGTATGTACATACATATGTATATACATAATTTCGCGCGGAGGTATGTCGCATTTTTAACGGCGGAGATATGTCGTTGTAAAACGACATATCATCGCCGGTGATCTGCGCGGAAATATGTCGTTTTAAAACGTCATATCTCCGCCGTTAGAAAAACGACGTATCTCCGCGCGGAGATGTGTCGTTTTGAAACGACATATCTCCGCGCGAAGTTATGTCGTTTCAGAACGACATATCTCCGCGCGGTGATATGTCGTTTTTCTAACGGCGGAGATATGTCGGCGGAGATACATATGTCGTTACCCCACTCAGGATGGATATACGAGTCAAACTAGTGATAGAGTGACATGAAAATTAGAAGAAGTATTCCGGTATATTACAATGGGCCCAGAATCACCAGAATCTGTTATTTCACTCGAAAACTTGCTGATTTTTGTTTTCTAGTAACTGGTTAAATCCTTGTTTTTTTGTTATCCTTTACTTTGCTTCCCTGACTGGGTTAAATATCCTTGGTTTACTATAGACGTTTGGTTTCACGGTCTGATTACTTTGACATCTCACGTCTGCACTCTTTGACTAATTAACCAGGCATTTTGACTAATGTTCTTAAGGCATTTTGCGCAGGCGCCGCTTGCCTATTTTTTCTTCTCGAACTTTTCTCTGCACGCTGCCCTTACCAGACGCCGCCTGCCAGATGCGGCCTACGATTGGCCAATCAAACGCTGCCACGACGACAAATATTTATCACGTAGGCACTTTTTGGATCCCGTTGTCTGGAAGTCCCGATATACATACATACATACCTGCCGGTACATGTTCTTAGAGATGGGCAATATTGTGCGCTAGAGATGCTATGTAGGGAACCAGCAAATGTACACTGGCTAACTATTATATAAAATTTACTAAGCCTTGCATTGTGACTAAGGGCTTTAAAAACTACTTACTACAATGCCAAACCTCAATGATAAAAAAAAACACAAATAACTACAACATGCCTACTGCAATATAAAATATTTTATTTTTAAGCGTCCAAATCATGGACAAACAAAATAAAAAAACATTAAAATGCAAATGCCAAGAAAAAGACATTTCTTGCGTAACTTAACTAATTACCTAATTAACGCAAATAATTAATAATTAATACTATTGAATACTTTACTGTCGTTATTTGGAATTGAATCTAATAAAACTATCATAAAGTAATATTAAGTCTAACCACAATTATGTATAATTCTAAATCAACATATTGACTGAATTGAAACCAAAAATATATATGGAGTGATTGCAGTTAATTTTTCCTGATGGCGTGGCAATTTAAAATTTAGGTAATTGTTTATAGGGGATCTTCGTTTACATCTGCAACAGACGATCCAAAGGTGGGGATGGTTATAGAGCAAGCGGGTTTGTTTTTGTGAATTTGCCAAATGTTTTTTTTTATCGTATCGACGATATGTTTAGTTTTTTCACACTTCTGGTCTATTTTCGTCATTTTTAGTTTCTGTAGGGATCCTTAATAAAATTGTGTAGAGTCCTTTATCTAGCAACAAAACACACCCCAACCCGAAAGAGCTGCGGAATCATAGGGTCCACTCGCTACATTACATACATTGTTCACTCCTATACTGGACTAAAAACGCAACCGACACCTATGTATGTATGTATATGTATGTATGTTCGATTTCGGTTTGCTGTCTTGTCCACATATGTATACATATGTATATGTACATTGTGAAATAATACAAACATACAGAAATACAAAATGCTATAATTGTTTATTAATTTAAATGTTACAAACTAGTAACTTAACTTAAGACTAGTTAAAGTAATGAAAAAAAAAAAAAATTATGAGTTTAAATGGGCCATAGACCTAGCAATTAATCATTTATAAGAATCGATTGTAATTTAAATTAACATTTGGATAATGAAATAGCCAACACAGTTGGCCTTAGATTTTGCTTAGGTACACACCTTTCACACACTGTTAAATTGCAGTCGGTATTCGTTTTTTTTTTTTTATCGAGATAACTAGATTTAAATAATGTAATCGTATTTATTAGGGCCGTAAGTAAGGAGGTATTTAAGGAGGTGATCACTGTGATTATTAGACAGGACTTGATACTTGATGAAGTATGCTATGAAATTGTTGTGCTGTTTCATCTACTACTCGTATCATACTCACTCTATAAGTTCAACTGTTGAAAGTCGTTTAGTTTTTTCCGTATAAAAATCTATAAATTGTATATTAATTTCAACTCAAAACAACATGACCAAAAACAACGAGGCAGAGATGTTCTTGATGTGCAGTCTTCGGGTGGTGGAAAGTATTGACCAAAATACGAATAAGGTCACTGAACTGACAGGCATATTACCCAACGATGACATGCCACCGTTGGGCAAAGTGAAGAGGAAGGATGACTGTGCACATTTCCTGTATGTTTGCAATGCTAAAGGAAATCTCCTAAAAAAACTTCGGTTCCTGGAATCCGACTACCGTTGGGCAGTTCATAAAATGCTTGATCGGGTGCGTAAAGAAGAAAGCCCTGACGGTTGGAAATAACGATATTAATAATCAATCACTAAATCGAAAGTAGAAATAGTAACACATAATTAGACCATGCCTGCTTTAAAAAAAAACTCTTGTAATTTTCCATATTAATGGATTAATTCAACAAAAATAGATATATATTCGTATTTAGATTTTATAATTGTTTTTGCAAAACATTCTTATTCTATACAGCATAAATCATTGTTCAGTATCTTTAGCAAATACTGATCAGTATCTTTAATTGGTCATAAATTTCGGCTCAGAAACAAGTCAACAAAGTATTATTATCATATAAAGTAAAAGAAAGTATTTTTTACTTAAAACTTAATTAAAAGGTGGATTCAAGAAGGTGTTGTCACACATGTAATATGCGTGTGAGTGCATTTTTAAAGATTTGAAATCAAACTTAATTTTAAAAGCACCTAAACGCGGTAGAAAATCTAAAATGGGCGAGAAGATGACTAGGAGGCCATGCTTTCTCCTTACATCACTGTGAATGAACTATCTTACGGTGTTTTCCTCTTTCTCGTCAGTGCCAAAGGAGGATGAAAGCATTGCAGAAGGAAAGCATTATAAGTGCAAGGAAGAAACAGGGAATTGGAATTATGACTGCTGACTATGTGTAAGCTGAGCTGTTCACCTACCCTTTCTTTATTCTTCCTACCTATGAAAATAATTTGATTGGTTGTCCCAAAACTCACTTAAAGGTCGACTATCTCATAATTTCTTTTGCATTTCAATTTTCAAATTTGTTTACAATTAATTTTCCTTTATTATCTTAAAGTCTTCATAACAGAAAAAACATTTTTTATATTTTCTTTATCCAAATGATTAATATTTATTAATTTGGAGTCATATACATACATATATCAATATACTCTTACTTACGAAAACTGCTTGTGCGTTTATAGAAGGAAAACATACAAAAAAAAGCGAACAAGCTAATTAATTATGCATCTTAGCGCTAATTCTAACGCAAATGTATGACTTTAATATTTCTATTAATTAATTTTAACTGAGAAAGAATGTCTGGCAGCTGTTTTAGCAGTTAAGAAATATAGAGCTTATATAGAAGGCCAGGAGTTTTTCATTGTGACAAATCACGCCTCTTAAAGTGGGTAATGAGTCAGGTTAACTTGAATTCCCGATTAGCTTAGATGGTCGCTGAAGCTACAAGGATTCCACTTCAAGATTCTGCATAGGAAAGGTATTCTCAATGTGGTCCCGGATACTTTGTCTAGAATGTTTACCAAAGATTTGGCAGCGTTAGCTATGGAACAAGCAATCGACTTGAATTCTAGACATTTTGCTAGTACTGATTATCATGGACTCAGATTGAAAATCGAGAAAAAGCCGAATTCAGCACCATATGTAAAAGTCGTAGGGAAATTTATTTATCGCCGTTATGTTCATTATTCTGGCGAGAAGTTAGCTGACGAACAGTGTTGGAAGCTGTCACTTCCCAAAGACCTTGTTTCTGAGGTGTTAAAGCCTGCACATGGAAGCCCCGTATCTGCTAATTGTGGCATTAATAAGACGTTGGCGAAAATTAGAAGATATCAACAACTGTGAATTATGTAAAGCTACCAAGTATCCAAACCATGCCTTTAGTCCAGGCTTGGAAGACTGTATGTGGATATTTCAGGTTATTTTTTATAGTAGTGGACCATTTTAAAAAGTTTCCGTATTTAAAGCCAGTGCAACAGTTAACAGCATAGGCAATTTTTTTATTTCTAGAAAAGGAGTTGTGAACTAATAGCAAAAGTATAAAGGTAAACTTAACTGGCGCCCGAGCAGGGACCGCTTCCTGCTGCGGATGTGCTGGGGAAGGTGCCAAAGTGAACTTCTCCTTTTTCGATGTGCGAAGGGAAGAAATTTTTTCTTTTGTACAAATGTTAAGTGAAGTCTCACAGCGCAGAAAATTTGTGTGCAATGTGGTACCAGTGTCCCGGCATCTCCTTCTTGTGCATCCGTGGCCGGAGGCGGCGGGAAATAAATAAATAAAGAAAAAAGCAAAACAAAAAAAAAGGAGCTGAACACCAATGAGAGTGAAGAAAAAACATAACAAAATAAATTTAATTTAAACAAAAAAGCAATACTGTGTTCGTGTGGGCAAATTTGATTAAAAACTTCTCAGATTGGTGTTCAAGAATATTTTTTGTGGTGCTATCACGACCGGTGGAGTCTGTTTTCTTTAAGAAGGGTAAAGAGAAACATTGAATTGATAATTTTAGTTTTAAGAATATCAACAAAAAAAAAAACAAAAAATTAAAGTAAAGGAAATTAAAAGAAAATTAAAGACGCTTGAGTATTGGCCGCTAGCAGTGTCTTCTGCCGACGGACGGACAGTGGGGCCATCGCTCATTTCGCTTGTCAAAAATCATATCTTCTAAAGTAGTGAAGCGATTTTCAAATCTAAAAAGTATTTGATAGCTAATTTTTTAAGCTTCAAATTAAGTGGTTGCTGAAGGTGCCACAAGAGGGTTGCTTCCATATTCAAGGTCAAAATTGAAATATATTTCTAGGCATATTTTACGCATAAAATTCACTTAAAAACGCTTGTTTGATCACAAATGAAATTTATTATTTTGATTTTAATGACTGAATCAGATTTTTTAATGTTTTGTTTTAATTTTTCATTTAAATTGCAAAAAAAATAAAAATATTCCACTGCAAGGATATATTAATTTTTGTCTCCTCCAAAACCCTTAATGCTACAGAGCTGAAATTTTACACTTAGGCTTCTTTTTGCTGCAGGCATTGTATATCTCGAAATCATCCTGATCGGATAACTATATCATATAGCTCCCTTAGGACCGATAGCTCGAGAATAAAACTAAACTTCCATAACTTTGTTGTGTTTTAAATCGAATTTTACGATATTCCAATTCTATTAGTCTAATATACTTTCCAACATACAAACCAAGTTTCATCAGAATCGGTTCACTATATCTTATAGCTCCCATAGGAATGATAGGTCGAGAATAAAGTTAAGCTCTTAAAACTTTGTTGTTTTTCAATCGAATAAATACTTCGAAATTTGCATTCTATTAGTTTCTATAAGTATTTCTATAAGTTTCATCAGAATCGGTTGACTATATCATTTAGCTCCAATTTTGTTACATTAGAAATATGTAAATATCAAATAACAGTTTGCCAAATTTGCATGCGCTCTTCTTCTTCCTATTACCTGGAATGCGTTTTAACCGCGAGGTTGCATAAGTTTTTTGGCTTTTTGACAAATTTGCGCAAAAAAGCGCAAGACTACACTATATAGGTCTGATAAGTGAATATTCCCTCTGTCACGTATATATGATTATGTCGTGAGTCTCTGTTGATTCTACTCCACCAAAGTTGAAATAATGCGAAAATTTAGTGTGTTTTTGAAACGTCTCCAATTTACTAAGTCTTTTTAAAAAAATAACTAAACATTTATCTACCTTTTGAATAAAGTAAAAATATTCAAGATCTGTAAAAATTTTACATTTTTTTCATACCTGAAAAATGACGTCACTTTGAGATGATGTAGTACCCACAATTTTGATCGGATTTCAAAAATATTTTGGATCCATAACTTCTGAAATATTATCTGTCGATTTCACTTTTCACTTTTGCCCAATGCGATGGTGAAAAAAATGAATTTTGGTTAGCTATCCGGGCAGAGGCTCCACTGTGCGCTGGTAAAATTTTGTTATGCTGCATAGCAAAGGCAGAGCTACTTAGCCGCCTCAAAGTGAGACCACAGCGTGTCAGACACAGTCTTAATAGTCCCATTTGACTTGGTTTAAGAAGATCATACACCCAGAATTTCTAGAAGCAAAACCTTAGCTTGGTAGAGAAATCTTTCGTTGTAAAAAAATTTCAATCAGTGAAAATATCTATGTGTAATCAGGAATATTTTATATTAGCTTATCCAGAATGATCGGTAGCAGAAGTCTTTGAATAAATTATTTACATGCGAATGACCTCCGACACTTAAAGGTTAACTAACCTTTAAACCTTTCGACAAACGCGTGGAGGAAAAGCACCAGACAAGAAGCACAAGACAAGAGAAACAAGCACAAGATAAGAGCCAATAAAGAAAATCAAACTGAAGAAAATAACTATACCCATAAAGCAAAATAGACCAACACACGTACAGGAAATAATTTCAACAAAGGAAATAAATCGATCTTTCGATAAAAATCATCAGAGTCCTCAGGATCATGACTTATATTCAGGAGTTACATGAATGGCAAACCTATAGCCATGTAATGGTGTCGGCAATTTTCGGTCGCAGCCAAGGAAGTGTCGGAAATTAGTGCCTATAGTTCACTATAATTTCCGAATTAGAGTATCGTAGTGTTAGAATTTGAAGTTAATTAACTGCATTGAATCCCCTTGTTTGTCTTTGGGTATATTACTCCGTTTGAGAAAACAATAAGAGCAAGGCAATTCGATACCAGTTTGGTTTCTTTTTATATCTTTAATCTAATTCGTATTTAATTTTACAGCTTAATCATGAGTACATTACAATGCTCACAGATGCTCTAGTTATTTTCGAAATTCGATTATATATATATCTTCAACAGCAACAACGACACAGTGAAAGATTTTTCGGCGTGGGATACTTTGAAAAGCTGTAAGTGTATCGTAACCAATTTTATTATCTTTTTTCAAAACGCGTGAGCATTTGCGTATTGACCATGTACATACGAGTATATATTCTTTCATTCTCATACTCAATTTTGTATTAATTTTTATGATAATCACATCAAACCAATTAATAAGAATATATTCTAAATCACCTGTTGAATCAGTCCAGTGTAAGTAACCGTGTCAAAACGGAAATTTTTGATAAAATTAAGCATCACCATGCATACTACTTTGAAGTTTGTGAACAAATAAGAATTGCATTATTATTTTTTAAGTTTTCATTTAGTTCCTTTAATGTAGAATAACTGAGTCTAAAACCTTTTGGGAGTCTACAATATCTTTCGCAAATAGGCTCATGGTAGGGTGGGTACAGACGCGGTGCGCAATCGTCATCTAAGAGCCTGCAAAATTATGTGGTCCGAGCTTTTTACCAATCCCCTACCAATTCTATATTCAGGCAAGGGATTCATAATAATTATGTTTTGTGTGTTAGTACGTATGAAAACTTGTGACAATTCAAGAGATGTTGAAACTCCTCGTATTTATAGGTTATTCCGAACCCCCCATAGGCTGTTTTTGCTAGCTGGAATCCGAATCCCATTGACCAATCTATTGCGTATTTAACATCTTTCTTATAATGGAAAATCACTTACACCAATCGCTCGTACAAGGTATAAGCCTCGGTAATAGAACGCGCACCCATACGAAAGCGAGTCATTACAAACAGCATTTTACATTACAGACAAAACGATTGTTAAAAATTGTAAAGCTCTCTGAAGCCATTAACGGTACTTTTTATTAACGTATGTTTGAGACATGTGTTACTTCGCGCGTAAAATTTCATCTGCCGCATATTGTCTTTTGCTGTGCTTATAAAAGTAAATACATACATACATATAATGTATAAAACCAATTGAACCCATAAATTTTTTCGTGAAAGGTTACTTAGTTTACTATTAAAATAAACTCTCATAAAAGCAAATATGTTATAGTTGTGTGTTGTAGCAGAGAAATAGTGATAAGTGCCCTGAGGCACTTTTGGGGCTCCATGGAAGCATTTGTTATCAGAAGCTATTTCAAAACTACTTGCACTTTCTTAGGAGATTTTTATTTATTTCTTGATTTTTTTAAATAGAGATTCAAAAATGGCTTTGGAAGTACGCTATAAATAATCAAATTTAACGGATGAACAACTCCTGGAGTTGTTTGAATCAGTCCCATCGGTTGAGGACATGCCAACTATGTCGAGTGACGACGCACTTAATACTGCTTTAGAGGGAGCTGATACTGTATCCTTTATATGCAGTAATCCAGAAAATACTGAAAATAGTTTGTAGAATTATGAGCTTACCCAAAAAACGCTAAAAAGGCCTCGATCGCCGTTGCCAGTTTTTAAAGATACAACATGCGTATCTTCACCATCTTCTGGTGGCCTTAATAGGCTTGGTAAGCAAATAATAATTTCGATTTATTATACATAATATCCTTTATTTGAAATTAGGTATCGAATCATTCATTAAGGGACCCACTAAAGTAATGTGGCGACAGCAATCCATGCAATTACACATAAACGATATAGTTTTTCAGAGCAACTCTTTGTTGCCATCTCAAATAACTGAACTCAGTACTCCATTACAACTATTTTGTTATTTATTTAACGCAAAAATTATGAGTATGACCAACGAGGAAACAATGCGGGCAGCCTTGAGAGAAAATATTGCCAATAAGTGGACGATATTCATCGTTACAGTGGTATTTTGATTTACATGTCAATATATTGGTACTCCAATTTGAAAAGCTACTGGGGAAAAGGTGCGTTTGCACCGGACAACAAACGGACCGCCTTTTTGTCTTTCCACAGTACATTGCTTATTTCTACACCATGTGGGTGTCGAACCGTTTAAAACATCAAACACCAATGAAGGAACACCAAAGGCTGCTCCTTACGACAGAAAGTCGAAGCGACACGTACAAGTTGACTACACTTGGCCCTCGCTTAACACGGGGGTTACGTTCGTAGAAATCCTCGTGTTAAGCGAAACATGGATTCCGTACAAAATAAGGGGTTGCGTTCTCAAAATTAAAAATTGGCAGAAAAAAAATTTGTTATTGTTCACTTTTATTAAAGTTTCATACATTTGTTCAAAGTTAACGAAAAGTTATTATGTATATTTAAAATGATATATAAAATATCACTTCTTTCTTCATCATGGATAGACGTGTTTTTCTGTGCTCCTGCATAATTTCTTTCATTTCGGTTTTAACTCACCGCGCTTGCCTAAAAATTCAGCTATTAATTTAGCAATAACTTTTGACATTATTCGGTCATTTAAATTTTTGTCATTGCGCTTTTTGTTTAATTAACTATACGAAAGCAAATCAAAGCATTGAACTTAATATTTGAAAAAAACAACAAAACTTTTTACAGCAGTGTTGTTGTTTTTGTTATTCTTTGCTCTTGCGTTTGTAATTTTTACCGCTTTAAAACCGCTCTCGCCAACGCATTGTTGTTGCATGTGCAGCAGTATTGCCAATTTTTTTCGACCAAAAGTAGCTGCATTTAAACAAAAAAGGAGCTGATATTTTTTAAAAAGTAGCTGAAAAATTAGCTAAATAAGTTTCAATCAATATACTTTTTTTTTTTTAATCTAGATTTATTATGGCCTCGTCTATGGGGCCACAAAATCGTTATTTATAAAGTCGTTTGGCTGTTTACAGTAAATTTCTGTCGTTGATACCATATTTAAGTACTTTTTGGGTACTTCATAATCGAAGCAGCACTTTTTATTTCGGCGTAAACCATATCTGTATTGAAATAAAGCATGCTTATTAGATATATTCAAATATAATTATGTATATCGTTTTAATTTTTTTAATTTACCTTCTATATAAAATTGAATTCAACACATTTGAATTCATTCTGTTTCTCAGTTTTGTTTTTATTATGTTAACTTGACTGAACAGCCTCTCCACTTGCGCATTAGACCATGGCAGTATAAGTAACTGAATTGCAAACTCGGCTAGCGGCTGGAATGAATTATGAAAGCACGAGTCTCTGTAATCAAGGACCTCGGCCTAAAACTTTTCTTTGTCGCTTATGTTCTCCCATTTTTAATTATTGGATTTTAAAATATTGTCGTTCCAAATCCTCAAAATTGCAAACGTGGAAATGATGTAGTATGTCCACAATACTCTCCTTGTTCGTGCGGAGTACATTCTCCACGGAAAACAATTCAGTTTTTTTCAAAATTTCATAGTTTTCCGGAATTCTAAAAATCAATTAAGTATTTTCAATTGAAAGTCTTCGTACAATTTGTAAATTGCCTTTTTTATACCCTTGCAGAGGGTATTATAAAATTGGTCAGATGTTTGTACGGCATAGAAATATACGTTTCCGACCCCATAAAGTATATATATTCTTGATCAGCATCAATAGACGAGTCGATTGAGACATGTCCGTCTGTCCGTCTGTCTGTTTGAATCACGATGACAGCCTCAAGCTACATGGTTGAAACATAAAAATTTAAGTTCCTTGATCTATCAAGTATGGTGAGTTTGAAAATTAGTCGGATCGGATAATTATCACCGGAGCTATTAACTAAAACGTGGAGGTACCTCGAGTAAAATAAGCAATTTTCTTTGGCAGCAAAGAAACAAAAACAAATTCCAAGAAATCTGCCGTACAAACACAAAAGACCCGAGTTCGAATCCGCGCGGCACCAAATAAGAAATATATAAAATTATTGTTTTTTTGTTGTTGCATCTAAATTTAACTTGTATCCATACACTATACACCAAGTTTGAACTAAATCGGATAATTATTAAGGTTACAAATCAATAATCAGATTTGATAGAAATTAAATGTACAGTGACTCCAAAAAGTATTGGCACACCATCGATTTTCAAATTCAAGCCACTGTAACTTTTTTTTCATTAAGCTATAACAAAAAATGAAAATGCAATTTTGTAGATGACATTATTAGGTAACTATTTAATAAACAAAACTTTCAATATTTATACTTTTCAAAAACAAAAGGAAACAAAAACAAAATAAAGGCACAAATTTTCATCAAAAAAGTATTGGCACACTTTATATGTTAGCTTGCGCGTTTTGTGCTACAACGGTAAAGTCCCGTTTTTTTTTGGTTTTGCTTTTTACTATTTTCTTTAACTTGAGAGAAGCAAAAGATTTCAATCACTTTTGATCGCAATCGTGTCTTAGAAAGAGCAAAATGGGCAGAGGACGTGAAATTTCCGAAGAAATGCGCAAATTAATTGTAAAACTTTATTTAGAAAAAAAATCGTATCGCGAAATTGGGAAAATAGTTGACAAGTCGTGGTCAAGTGTCCGAAATGTGATTATGCATTATTGCAACACCGGAAAATACGCCCCAGAACGCAGAACAGGCCGTCCAAAAAAATTCACCGAACGTCAGGAGAGGCTTGTAGTGTCCACTGTGGCACAAAATCCAAAAACATCGGCGGTGCAGTTATGTCAAAACTTGAAAGAATCTTTCAAAGAAAATTTTTGTCCACAAACGATTCGGAACACCCTACATAAGGCCGGGTATCATGGCCGAGTACCTAGACGCAAGCCCTTTATTTCGAAGGCAAATAAAAAAAAGAGGCTTGAGTTCGCAAAACAGCATATTGATAAGCCGGACTCATTTTGGCAGACCATCATATTTAGTGATGAGTCTAAATTTAATATGTTTGGGTCAGATGGAGCCCAGAAAATTTGGCGGAAGGCCAACAAAGAGCTGCAAGAAAATAACTTGCTAAAAACGGTCAAACACGGTGGAGGAAATGTAATGGTTTGGGGGTGTTTTGCAGCCGCTGGTGTTGGAAACCTTGTTTTTATTGATGAGAATATGGATAAACACATGTATCGAGACATTCTCAAAGACAATTTGGGTCCAAGTGTTGAGAAACTGGGCCTTAACGGCAAGAATTGGCAGTTTCAGCAAGATAACGACCCGAAACACTCGTCTTATCTTGTGCAGGAGTGGCTAATATACCATTGCAAACAGCTGAAAACACCTCCCCAATCGCCGGATTTGAATCCGATTGAACATGTGTGGCACCTGCTTGAACGAAAGATACGTTCCCATAGCATCACTTCAAAGGATTCGTTAAAAGAGGCATTATCCATTGAATGGAACAAAATAAGCCCTTTTGAAACCGGGAAACTAGTGGAAAGCATGAAAAGGCGCTTGCAATCGGTTATACAGTCGAAGGGAGGACCCACAAAGTATTAGCGTGCTTTAGTTAACTAGAAATTAAGGATTTTGCCAACTGTGCCAATACTTTTTTGATGAAAATTTGTGCCTTTATTTTGTTTTTGTTTCCTTTTGTTTTTGAAAAGTATAAATATTGAAAGTTTTGTTTATTAAATAGTAACCTAATAATGTCATCTACAAAATTGCATTTTCATTTTTTGTTATAGCTTAATGAAAAAAAAGTTACAGTGGCTTGAATTTGAAAATCGATGGTGTGCCAATACTTTTTGGAGTCACTGTATGTATTTTAATGCTCACGCGCACACTACATATGCAAAAATTCAACCACCACGCGGTGTGAGAGAGAGACAGAAATATTTGTGTTGTGTTCTTACACAAAACGAAATTGAAAGAGCGAGATGCAATGGGTTCGCATATATGTCGAATTAGCTTACGTCAGCTAAGAAAGGACGGTGGCGTAGTATAATATGTAGAGATCGGTGCCACGATGGGCTCGGTGTTTGATGGTTCAATGCTCGCTCGGTGAAAAAGTGAGAATTTTTAGATGTGTTTTTTTTGTTTTTTGTTTTTTTTCATTTTGTTAAACATTTATACCAAATATTTTGCTGCAAGGGTATACAAACTTCGGCAGAGCCGAAGTTAGCTTCTTTGATATTTTTAATTGTTTAATCAGATCAATGCTAAAATCTGTACATTCAGTCTAATTTCAATTTCGTCCTCCTTATTCAAATTTAAGTCGCAAATTTCTTTCTCGAATGTATATCCGAGGTACATATGCCTTTTGACAGAAGATTCGAAACTGTTTTTTAAAACATCGATAACCTTTTCCGGTGAAATTATTGTGCTCTTTAGGGATTCCACTGCAATAACCAAGTCCCGCAAAAGTTTTGTAGGATTAGCTTTTTGGAAACTTTTATTAATTGTTTGCATGTCTTTCAAAATAGGTCGAAGAAACAGCAAGTACAAATAATTTAGTTTAATGTTGTACATTTCGTGAAGGATCTTCACTTTAACGCATTTTTGTCATTGGCTGCCATTGCAAAATGCAACTTGAGCTCTACCCATTGCTCAATTATGCGTGACACAGCGATTTCTATGGACAGCCACCTTGTGACGCAAACCCTCGGAATTTTAAGGGGATCCTATTTTAAACATATTAAATATTTATCATTAGCAACATTCGCAGGAAATTATTTGCACATGTACATATAAAGCTAGAATAACAAACCACCACAAACAAACAGACAAACAAGTAGCATGAACGAGACGTCAACATTTTCGCAAATACATGGATATTACAATTCATACCTTGTCACTATTTATTAATTGATATATTTTCTTATAAGCTGTTTGTCTATATGAACTTTTCGAGAACCAGGCATATGTTTCATAAATCAAAAATTCTAAGTCCTCTGGCATAAATTCTTTGTATGCTTGGCTTACTGCCAGCTGCACCGAATGGCATGCGCATTTTATTAGGATTAAATTTGGAGAATGCTTTTTGAACTCTGTATAGAACCAACCTACATTGGCATTATCGGTTCCAATTAGTGTTGGGTTGCTCATGAGTGAGTGAACAAAAAAGAGTTGTTCACTAAACTGAGCAACTGAACATGTTCCACTCGAATTGTTCTTTATTACTCACTTGCTCTTTTTTGCTCACTTGTTCTTTATTGCTCACTTGTTCTTTTTTGCTCAATTGTTCTTTATTGCTCACTTGTTCTTTTTTGCTCACTTGCTCACTATTGTTAACTTGCTCTTTTTGCTCACCTGTTCTTTTGCTCAGCTGTTTTTCAACACTCACTTTTGTTGGCTTTGCTCATTTTTACGTACTGTTAGCTCATTTAGCGTTCTTCCGTTTTTTATTGTCTTCAAACTCACATTTTCGTGTTAGCGCCAATTTTTGTTTCGCTTTTAAAAATTCATTATGTCGCTAATCCGGAAACACAGTGAGATTTGGAATCATTTTGAGGACATAGGGAGTCAACAGGCCAAATGCAAATATTGCAAATGCACCCTTAGCTGGAAATCGCAGAGCAATTTGAGCCGGCACCTTAAAAGCAAACCTACAGCTATGGAGCCCGTTGTTCGACAGAGCGAGGAGATAACGGTTGTTGTACAAAACTCTCAACCAAAAATTACAAATTTTGTACATAAACCGTTGTCAGATGGAAAAGCACAACAAATTGGCCACCAGCTTGTGAAAATGATCGCCAAGGGTCATCACGCTTTGCGATTGGTTGAAGAGCCGGAATTCAAAAAGCTTATTGATGATGTCTCGCACGCTCCAGGGTATAAGCTTCCCACATGAAAGACGTTAACCACCTCTTTGATACCCAAAGTTCGTGATGAACATTTGGGACAAATTTTGGACAATTTGCGAAGGGCCACTGCGGTGTGTCTAACAACAGACGGCTGGACATCACTCAGCAATGAGAGCTATATAGCAGTAACTGTGCACTACATAAATCAGGATACAACAGTGCTACAATCACACACCATTGCTTGCGAGGCCTTTGAAAAGTCACACACTTCAGTAAACCTTTTTTGTTTTCTCAAAAAAATTGTTGGCAAGTGGGAGTTACAAAATAAAGTAATGGCTATAGCGTCGGACAATGCCCACAACATTGTTGGTGCTATAAAATTGGGCAATTGGAAACAGGTGAGGTGTTTTGCGCACTCTCTAAACATCATTGTTCAAAAGGCTTTGGAGAAAATCAGCAGTGTGCGCACGAAAGTAAAAGCTATCGCAGAGTACTTTAACCGTAACTCATCAGGGCTAAAAAAGTTAAAGGACATGCAAGCTATGTTTAACTTGCCACAACTAAAACTCACGCAGGATGTGCCCATAAGGTGGAATTCCACCTTCAAAATGTTTCAACGACTGTCGATGTTGAAAGAGGCAGTTGTGGCAGCCCTCTCCACACGGACGGACCTTATTTTGTCCCCAGAGGACTGGAGCTTGATAGAAGGTGTACTTCCAATTTTACAGCCCTTCTATCAACTAACGGAAGAGATATGCGCGGAAAAAAACGTGACGCTATCAAAGATAATTGTCTTAGTTGGGTTGCTGCAAAAAAAAATGGTGACAATAAATGCGTCTATTGCAAGCCATACTTTGCAGGAGGTTGTCGAGACGCTCATTTTTGAAATGGATGGCAGATTCAGAGAGGTGGAAACAAATGTTTTATACGCAGAAAGCACCATTCTGGATCCAAAATTTAAAGGACGAGTATTTAAATCAACAGAAGCATTTCAAAACGCGGTTTCTGACATAAAAAAAAAAAAACTGACAAAAATGCGCACCGTTGTCGCACTGAATGAAGGTGTCCCAACTGAAGAATTGGCTTCTACTGACAAAGACGACATCTGGAACGAGTACGACAATAAGTTCCAACAAGTAAGCCACCCCACAAATACAATTGCTGCTGGTATTCGAGAAAAAATACTCTCAATGAAGGGAATCAAATCTATGAATAAAGTTTTTGGTTTGTTTTGTTAAATTAGTTTTAAGTACAAGACTTATAAAAATCATAAAAAAAAAGATTTAAAATGGAACATAACGTATTTCATTGTCTGTTGTGTGAAGAATTCAGTAGCTTTGAGCTGTTCATGAACAGTGAGCAACTGAGCAATGTGAGTGAGCAATGTGAATGAGCCACTGAGCAAAGGGAGCGAGTCGACTCACTTCGAAAAAAAGAACAAGTGAACATGTTCACCAAATTGAGCAACGTTTACCCAACACTAGTTCCAATGCCTACCAAATCTTCAACACGTAGATTTCACCGCAACAAATTCTGCAACACAGCGTCAGCTATGCAGGATGACTGACCACTTTCTACCTCTAAAAGGCTTAAAAAGGTTGAAACCAAGCAATTGTTATTTTTTGAGAAATAATTTATAACAACACCTGGATATTAAACATAACAAAGTACATATTTTATTACATACACATATTAGCATATACATACATACATATGTATATGTATACATTTCTTCTTTACTTACCCAGTAGTTTGGTCACTGCTATATCTGTAGACTCGTCAAGCAGCAAACTATATTTGCTACTGCCGATATCGCTTCTTAGATCCTCTTTAAAATGCGGTGCCAGTACATTTTTAAGACTATTCGCACACTTGGTACGGTGCAATCTTAGATTCGATGTTTCATGGAGGTCGAAAATTTTTTGAATCACAACTTCGCGAAGTAATCAACTTGAGAAATAGCTGTGTGCTCCGCTATAAAAAGGCATAAGCGCACCTCTTGCTCACAAGTTTTTGGTGGCACTTGTAAAGCGAAAACTATTTTGTTTTTTGACCGCCTTTTTCACTTCAATAATTATGTCAAAAATGATGCGAACTCAGAGCGATAGTACAAAAAAAAGTGTTGCAAAATGTGGGAATGTCTCGAGTTCGATTACCCGGGAGTGACGCATCACTGGCATAGAGACTCTATCATACAGAGTGGAAAATTAGTAGCTAATAGCTGTTCTAAAAATTTGGTAGCTATGGGGTCTGAAAAGTAGCTAGATCTAGTTACCAAGTAGCTAAATTGGCAACACTGATGTGCAGTGCTGTTGGCTCTCCCGCTTTCTGATTTTTGTAACTTCTTTTATTCGCTCTCGCATCTATTTTGTCTCGCGTACAAGTGATACTTGTATTTGTGTAGTGCTTAGTTCTCTTAGTTTTTATACCCTGTACCCATAGGGTAAAAGGGTATATTAAAGTCGTCAAAATGTATGTAACAGGTAGAAGGAAGCGTTTCCGACCCCATAAAGTATATAAATTCTTGATCAGCATCAACAGCCGAGTCGATGTCCGTATGAACACATAGATCTCGGAGACTATAAGAGCTAGAGCTACCAAATTTGGTGTGAACATCCGTCTTTTGCCTAGGCAGTTCAAGTTTGTTTCAAATTTTAGCCACGCCCACTTCCGCCCCCGCAAATGAAAAAAGAAAATTTTAAAATCAATTTACAAGAGCTGTATTAAAGAATTCTTATTTGGCAGACATAATTATATAGTCAAAATGCACTAAGTGACCAAATTTTATTCAAATCGGACAATAAACATCGGAGATATAGCCATTTGCATTTTGTACTGAACTGCCAAGGCGACATTGGCTGATATGAAAGAGCGAGATAGCATGCGTTCGCTGCTGCTGCATGTAAAGGGGAATTTTGTTTTGAATTGATTGCGATTTCGAGGGTTTTCGAACTTTTGTTTAGTGCCTACGCAACTAAGATAGTTTAAAATTTTTGCCACGCCCACTTCCGCCCCCGCAATTTAGAAAAAACGAATTACTAGAGCAGTTTTTAAGGAATCACATTCTTATTTGGCACACCTAATAATGTGGCCAAAATGCATTATCTGACCAAATTTAGTCGAAATCGGACAATAAATATAGGAGATATACGAATATATAAGACGTTGCAATTTAATCTAAAATGTCTGTCTGCTCAAGCAAAAAGTATTTGAACCCCCCTCACCCCATAACGCATTCCTTTTGTTTGGGGAGAACATTATTGAATTATACCTAAGAGATATTTAAAACTACATTCATGAGTATAAAATGTATAGTCTGGGAACTCCTTTAGCTTTACTTATCTGTACCTCTAATTCTCTCAATCTGCGACTGTAAGCTCAACTTGAAAATGTTATAAAAATGTTAGAATAATGTTATGAGAGCGTTGGAAGAAATACTTGGTACAAGTTAGCACGAAGCAAAACTCAGGAAGAAATAAATAAAAGGAAAATCAAACATTGCGTGGAGAGCTTTCTTAAGAATCCGGACAAACGACTGGGACTGGGTTGAATTGGTCAACACATTTGGAAGCACCATTCTTCAGCCGAGAAGTTCGGCAACACCTTTCTTGTTAGCTGTGTGACAATGTCATGCTCGTTAAATGTGCTGGCTGCACGGCCAGGGTAAGGGATTGTTTGGAGCAAAAGGGGGGTCTCAAATGGGGTCGTGACTCATGCCGAGAGGTTGAGATAGAAATGAGGCTGTTTATGAGGCAAACCAGGGATAGATTGAAGAAATTGTCATCTGGTTTTCGTAAACTCAACGATGAGTTCAATGCTGTGGAGAGTGAATTTAACAGCTATAAGCTGTTGAATGAGTCTCCAAAGCGTAAGAAAACCAGTATGCGCAATCTGTCTTTGCATTTGCCTGTGCCCAACCACATCTCGGCCGTGGTTCCACAATCTCCTTCACTGCTCACTGTGAGAAATCCTCCGCAGCTTATTTCGTTTACCACGCCCATCTCTCAAGGCGGTCGCAATGATGAGGCTATCTCCGTCTCTCTTTGCAGACGAATAAAGCTGTAGTTTCCGAAAAGTCCGGGCAGTTATCAATAACTGTTGATATGGCCGATAGTAGTCCAGTTCGAGGTGCAATACGGGACACTCAGGCTGATTCAATTGTGGTCGCTGACGCTGCGGTTGATTTGCGGCCTGGTTCCTATAAACCTTTAACTGGAGTTCCACCTATGAAACATATATTTGTTTCAAGGCTTGATCCCGAACATTCGTCATATGATGTCTTAGCTTTTATAAAGACAAAAATTCAAGCTCATCACTATAATGCTAAAATAGCGGTGGAAAAATTTAAATTTAAATATTCGAGGGAGATATCCTCTTTTAAAATAAGTGTTCCAGTTGAACTGTTCGACTGTATATGTCATAGCAGTTTTTGGCCGGATCACATTTTAGTAAAAGAATACACGGCCAAAAAGAAAACTCGAGATCCGGTTAGGCTTTCTATCCCATCTAATTCTTCATCTTCCGGAATATCAGCATCGGCTGGTGTTCCAAAAAACTAATCTCGTCCCTTCATCTGGCCTATCAGAACTTAGACTCTATCTAGATAGTCTAGCATTTGAATTTAATACTTTAGTGTTTACTGAGACATGGTTAAAACCCGATATTAACGATGCATCTGTTCTTTCCGCAAAATTTTAAATTTTTAGATGTGATCGGACTTCTCGTGTAGGCGGAGGAGTTCTGATTGCCGTTGACTCGGCCTTAACTTCTGACCAAATTCATTCACCGGACATTCTGGAGATTGAGTTTGTTAGCGTTAAGGTCAGATTCAAGTCTTTCTCTGTCTACATTACTTGTTCTTACGTTCCGCCACAATCCGACATGGCGGTGCACGCAAAACATTTAGATTCTATTCGATATATTTCTTCATTGCTTTCTAATAGAGATATCTTAATCGTCTTTGGTGACTTTAATTTACCAGAAATAGTATGGTCTCAATCTGATGAATCTGCTTTGTTGCTTCCTTCTAAATCTCACTGCTTCGTTGATGGCCTTTTTGAGTTATCATTAGCTCAAATAAACCCTGTGCGAAATAACATAGGCAGATCCTTAGATCTGATATTTGTGTTGGATTCCACCAACTGTGCAGTAACTAGAACCGACCCTCTAGTCTTGCCCGAAGACAATTTTCATCCTACTCTGGATTTATCTGTAGATCTGTCGTTTCGTGCACCGATTGCTGGTGTCAGTCCTGTGATTAAATCTCGTAATTTTCGCAAGACTAACTTTGTTAAACTGAATGAGCTCATTCTGAGAACTGACTGGTCATCCTTATACAGTTGCTCAGACATGGATCTTGCTATCTCGTTGTTTTATGATACTCTTGGTTCGCTTTTTAAGGTTTGTGTCCCACTGAGGACTCCAGTGTCGTCTCACCGACCTCCCTGGTTTTCTCGTGAGCTATCCAACTTAAAAAATGTCAAATCCAGATATTATAAAAAATACAAGAAATCGGGACGCTCTTCAGACTTTGCTCTTTACGCAGTTGCTCGCTCCAATTTTATGTTGCTTAACAAGCACTGCTATAATAATTACCTCAATCGTTGTAAGCTTGAGTTTTCCCGTGATCCTAAACAGTTTTATAGTTTTGTGAATTCTAAACGTAAGATGGATGTCCACCCATCAATCTTATCGTTTGGAAATAATATAGCGGACTCTGATCAAGCGATTGCCGATTTGTTTGCTGATTTCTTCACAACAACATATTCCTCAACGGAATACCGAGCGAATCTTTTGTATCCTTATCAGATAAATAGGTCTAATTGTATTTGTAGTCCTTCGATCGATGAAAGTTCGCTTATTAGCGTGCTTAATTTAGTAAAACCTGTGTACACACCTGGTCCTGATGGAATACCTGGTTGTGTACTCAGATTTTGTGCTGAGGCTCTATGTAAGCCACTTCAAAAACTTTTTTTGTTGTCCGTTAAATCTTGTCATTTTCCGTCTATATGGAAGGAATCTTATATAATTCCTCTTCATAAAAATGGTAAAAAGTCCGAAGCATCCAATTATAGGGGTATTTCTAAATTGTCCGCTATTCCTAAAGCTTTTGAAAAGTTAATCACTTCTCAATTGCAACATTTTTGTAGATCTATTATTTCACCATCTCAACATGGTTTTGTGCAACGTAGATCTACTACGTTCTAAACTCTTAGAATTTACATCATTAACGATCGAAGGATTTAGGAATGCAAGGCAAACTGATGTCGTTTATACTGATTTCAGTAAGGCTTTTGATTCTGTTAATCATACACTTCTTCTTTTAAACTTAAACAAAATCGGTTTCCCATGCAGTTTAATTAAATGGATTCGTGAATACCTGACAGACAGAACACAGAAAGTTCTTTTCAAGTCTTCAAGTTCTAGGTCTATCCAAGTCACTTCGGGGGTGCCTCAGGGTAGTCATCTGGGACCTTTGCTATTTACCCTTTTTATTAACGATCTTCCATCCGTTATAATTCATTCTCGTGTCCTTATGTACGCTGATGATGTTAAGCTTTGTCTCAGCTACAGAGACATTATATCTCCCTCAGGGTTGCAGTCTGACCTCCAAAACTTTCACTTTTGGTGTCAACACAACTTATTAAACCTAAACACATCTAAATGCAAGGTCATGACTTTTTTCAGAAATACTCCTCAGTTTATTTATTTATTTATTTATTGTAGAGCTAACATTATAATTAAAATTACACGCTAGCTAGTTTTTTTTTAAGAGGAGCAATGGCAACGCTGGCCTTCTGCTCTGATAATGTGTGGGTTATTATAATATTTGCATATTTACAATGCTTATAGTCTATTATTTATATTATTTATAGGGTTTATATGGTGTGGTATAAATGTGTAGCCTTAAGGTAATTTAATATAGCAGAAAGATTAGAGGGTGTTGGGTTGTTGAGGAAGTGTTTTGGGTTACTGTTGCAAAAATAATTAAATCGGTGTGCGTTATAGGAGGGGCATAAGTTAAGTATATGATCTAATGTAATTTGGATGTTGCAGGAAGTGCAAATGTTGGGGCTCTTGTCAATGTAGTGCATGTGTGTGATATTTGTGTGTCCAAGTCTAAGTCGGGTTATCTTAATTTGATCTGTTCTAGATAGGTATTTATTGTTGTTTTTAAATATGTTGTATGAGTTAGATTTGTTGCTGTTTATCGTTTGGTACCAGTTAGATGTTTTGTTAAGGTTGGATTGAATTTTTATTAAGTGAGCGTTTTTTATATATTTCTTTATGTCCAGTGTATTTATGTTTTCGCGTACTGTTAATGGTTGCTTTGCAGTGTTTTTTGCTATAAAATCTGCCAGTTCATTACCCTTTATCCCTGCGTGACCAGGTACCCAAAGGAGTTTAAATTTTGGAAAAGATTCTGTGAGAATGTTGCGGGCAAGTGAGGTGTAATAATCTGCATTGTTAATGTTCTTTATTGCGTCTAAAGCTGAAAGGGAGTCAGAGCAAATACAGAATTTGCCTGTTTTGTTTCTTAGTAAAATTAGCGCTTCGACAATCGCGATAATTTCAGAGGAGAATACAGACGAATAGTGGGGTAATAGACAAGTTTTTAGGGTTTTTGATCATCTGTGATCGCAAGAGATGTAATTCCATTGGATTGTGATCCATCAGTGTAAATAAAGGAGTAGCTATGGTATTTATTTCTTTTTTCTTCAAATTTGATACGGTATATTGCAGACGCTGTGTTGTTCTTGGTGGATTGTCGTAGAGAGGTATCTATCGTAGATAGCTTTATGAACCAAGGCGGCAGAGTTTCTGAAAGCGTATTTGTTGGACGAAATGGTATGCTGTGTGCTTGGCAGAAATTAATGATCTGGTCAATTGCCGATTTGTATTGGGGTTTCCTAGGTGATCTATATGTTTTGATTATCTTGAAGATTGGGGAATTCGAAGCCGATATTAATGACTTGAAGAGGTTGGCTGTGAGGAGATCCCGTCTGTCTTCTATTGGAGACATTCTGGCCTCGTAAAGGATGTTGTTAGTTGGCGTAGTTCTAAATGCTCCTAGGGCAAATCTGAAAGCTGTGTTGGGATTCGCGCGTAAAAAAAAAAAAAATTTGAAAGTGCAAAGCAAACTAATGTCCTATATTCTGTTTTCAGTAAGGCTTTTGATTCTGTTAATCATACACTTCTTCTTTTAAAATTAAACAAAATCGGTTTCCCATGCAGTTTAATTTGATGGATTCGTGAATACCTGACAGACAGAACACAGAAAGTTCTATTCAAGTCTTCAAGTTCAAGGACCATCCAAGTAACTTCGGGGGTGCCTCAGGGTAGTCATTTGGGACCACTGCTATTCACACTTTTTATTAACGATCTTCCATCCGTTATAATACATTCTCGTGTTCTCATGTATGCAGATGATGTAAAGCTTTGTCTCAGCTACAGAGACATTATATCACCTTCACGGTTGCAGTCTGACCTCCAAAACTTTTAATCTTGGTGTCGACACAACTTATTAAACCTTAACACATCTAAATGCAAGGTCATGACTTTTTTCAGAAACACTCCTCAGTTGATTACGTACTTTCTTAATAACGTTCCATTAACCAGACTTAATGAGATGATTGACTTGGGAGTACTTATGGACCATAAATTGACTTTTAAGTCCCATATAAGCACTACTGTCGGAAAAGCCATGGGTGTTTTTGGGTTTGTTAAAAGATGGTCAAAGGAATTTGACGATCCATATACTACCAAAGTTCTTTACACCTCATTGGTTCGTCCAATTTGGAATATGCATCCTGCATATGGTCACCCCAATACGATTCACATAAAGCAAGGATAGAATCAGTTCAAAAACAGTTTCTTCTCTTTGTTCTTCGTGGTCTGAACTGGTATCGTAATATCAACTTACCTTCGTACTCTAGTAGACTTCTTTTACTTGACCTTCCTTCCCTTACTAATCGTAGATTAATGCTTGGCGTCATATTTATGCACAAGCTTCTTAATGGGGATATAGACTCTCCCGAGCTATTGAACCGAGTAAAACTAACAGTTCCTTGTAGACCTACTAGAAACTATATTCCTCTAACACTTCCACGATGTACTACTAACTACCTAATGTATGAACCTTTTCGAGTTCTTTGTTCTGATTATAATCGTCTTTATCATGTAATCAGTTCAGAGCTCTCTATTCGTTTACTGAAAACTTCTATCCTTTCCTATCTAGCACGTAATTAGCTATAGTTTCGCTTTTTGTCTGTGTTTTGTGAATTGTCCCCGCGACTCGAGCCGTGCGTTATGCGGCTTGCGCCCCTCGGTCGGTTGGGCGGGAGGTGTGGGCAATTAGTGCTCCCGTTGGGATTCGCGCGTAAAAAAAAAAACTGTTGAAAGAGACAGTAAAGAGAGAACACCAGTGGGTGTGAAACTGTTGAAAGAGACAGTAAAGAGAACACCAGTGGGTGTGAAACTGTTAAAAGAGACAGTAAAGAGAGAACACCAGTGGGTGTGAAACTGTTGAAAGAGACAGTAAAGAGAACACCAGTGGGTGTGAAACTGTTGAAAGAGACAGTAAAGAGAGAACACCAGTGGATGTGAAACTGTTGAAAGAGACAGTAAAGAGAACACCAGTGGGTGTGAAACTGTTGAAAGAGACAGTAAAGAGAGAACACCAGTGGGTGTGAAACTGTTGAAAGAGACAGTAAAGAGAACACCAGTGGGTGTGAAACTGTTGAAAGAGACAGTAAAGAGAGAACACCAGTGGGTGTGAAACTGTTGAAAGAGACAGTAAAGAGAATCCCAGTGAAGGGTAAACTGTTGAAAGAGACAGTGTTCCATGAAGAATTGATCACTTTACATACTGGTCAAAATGCAAGCACAAGCGCAGAATGAAAGCTTTGTCGTGGCGTGTGGGGCATTTGATGGTGTAAAGAATTCTTGGGTGATGATAATGTTTATAATCGGATATATTTCATTGATTATACGAGGATAAAAGGGTATTGTTAGTATAATTGGTAGAAAAAAATATAAAGTTGGAATATTAAATTAAGTTTGATGTAAATTGAAAATTTTTAAGTCAAGGTGCCTGATTAATATGACACGAGGACGTGTAGTAGTCAGGATGGCCGTGTCGGAGATAAATTAGGGTATTGCACTGTCTGGCATACCTTTTCGTACCGTACTCGGTTGTCCCTCTCTACTTCAGTCTCATACGTCATTCTTGTAATATTAGGCTGGTAACATTAAGTACAGTTACAGTGACTTCGGTCATGTAAGTCTTGTAGCGAGTATTGTCATGTTAATTTGACGTTGACTGTTGAGTCCTAGAAGTTTGCTTAGTCATGCAGGTGTTGTAGTATTAGTGAATATCTGACTGTGTATTTCAGCGGGATGACAGTCCGACTGCCATCGAGTGTGGTCCGGTGTAATGCTAAGGCAGTTGAGACTGCGTAATCAGTCTGCAACAGAAAGCCAAGGTGTCCGGAACTCGCTGCGCTAGAAATGGACAATAATAATTCAACCTCAACCGGAGTAATTCAAAATACTCCGACATATATATATTTTTTTTACCTCGCAAATCGAGAAGACATTCGATATCCCTACCGCCATTGTCAAATATCGCTGTATATCCGGTAGACCCAATGATTGCGCGACGAGTTTGATCGCGAAACCCCCCTAACAGAGCTCTATTAGGTAGGCGTAATAAATCAGATCCTGCAAGGGAAGGGCAAAGGATTGGTGAAAGATTTTTTTTGGCAATAAAGAATCGAGAATAGGGATCTCGAAGTGATTTTTTTTTAATTCTCAAAATATAATACTCACCGGTGAATTTTGCCGAATCTCGGATGAAGAGGTGATGCTCCGGTACGACCGTAATTAAGGAATAAAAAAATAAAAGAAAAAAATTGTTAGTAATTAAGGAAATAAGGAAAATTTTTATGTCGATGTTTGATGTTGGTATGTTATGAATTAGATGTACTGATTATGGCGAATATGGAGTAGTTTTTTTTGTTGGGAAGGGATGATGGCCAGGTGGAATCGAAATAATTCAAAGGATGTGACGTAGGTAGACTCAATCCTGAGCTTCCAAATGGTAGGAGAGCAACAACAACACCGATGTTGCCGGTAGGGCGGGTGTGCCTGGTGCCACCAAAAAATGATAACGAGCACCCAGAGCCTGGATGAAGTAGGAGAGTGAATGTCGTTGATTTTTGTTGTTACAGTTTTTGTTGGTTTATGTGCAGTTGATGGCTCTGTCGGACGTTGGAGACCCTGTCGGATATACAACTCCGGCGAAGTCTTAGTGTTGGGTAGCGCCAGACATTTGTGCAGAATCGAGGTCTGGCGATACCTAAGACTGACCCTTTCCAATATTTTTTTTATTGTCCGTGTGAGAGAGGCAGGGGAACCAAGGAACCTGTGACCCGCGAAAGAGCTAGCCGGCGAAGCCTCCAAGACCACCACACGAGGGACCAGCACTAGGTTCATAACAAATTTATTCTAATAAAAAGGGAGGTGTTGTGATCATATAGTGTATACAAAGGTCGCTACATCTCTTAACCACTTAAGAAGGCACGCCATGCAAGTGCATATGCGTTGTCATCAAATTACACTATTCCACACACTAGAATGCAAGGCAAGCATACTCGCCTTATTAAACTATTTTGTAGCATAAGCAATCCATGTAAACTAGACTATAAGAAACAGTATAAATAAAGCGGACTCGACCTTACGAGGTCAGTCAGCCTAATCGCATCCAACTGCGAAGTAACCAAACTATCGGCTTGCCTCCTTACTCCAAAGTCGCCTACTATGTGGCGCCGCGTTCCACTCGCGTCATAAAGAACCTTTCCATAATTACAGTACATACACACATATTTTTTTTAATTCATTTATTTGAAACTGTATAACAATCAAGGATTCAACAAGAAATAGAACAAAATCAACAAAATGGAGTCATAGGTATTACAGAACAAGAAGAATAGCCAGCATAGTATACAATGCGGGACCCTACGGGACGTCCCTGGAGGAATTGCTTCGCAGAAGCCTTCGCATCCTCTATGTCGCCCCCTCTCTCTTTCTGTTCAACGCAGTTCCGACGTCACTGATCCTGAGAATTTGCTGACTGCCGCCCAAATACTAGCATCAGCCAACATACGCTCCACCAGATTGTTAGCGGTAAGCCTGCACCCAGCCACCGCCTCCATATGTAGCCTCTCGTTATAAAATCTGATGCAAACAAAGAGAACGGGGCTTGCGTCCTCTATAACACCGTCGCCACACGCCGGACAGTTACTGCATGTGACATGGCCAAATCTTCGGAGGTACTGCCTAAGACACCCGTGGTCACTAAGGAGTTGAGTCATGGCAAAGTTAACTTGCCCATGGCTCCTGCTTAACCACACGTCGATTCTCGGGATGAGCCTGTGTGTTCACCTGCCTTTGGTGGATGAGTCCCACCTAGTCTGCCAGGTCTTGCGTCCGCGCAAGCCTGCATCTTTGGTATACCAACCCTAATTGCGTCAGCTATCAATTTTGCTTCGGTTGCCAGCAATTCAATGGGTATCATGCCCGCTATGACCAGCGCCGCCTCATCAGACAACGTTCTGAAACCGCAGCAGACCCTGAGAGCACATAGGCGATATGTCGCCTTAATGCCTCTGCTGTAGCTCCTCGTTTGCATTGCCGTGCACCAGATCTCCGCTGCGTACAGAATAATTGCCCGTACCACACTCATCAGCAATAATCTGCGCTCCTGCTTTGGCCCTCGAGTATTCAGCATGATTCTGGATAATGCTCTACCAGACTCTGCCGCCTTTGTTTGTACATGCTGCAGGTGCTCGCGAAAACTCATCCTAGTGTCCAGCCAGACTCGTAGATATTTAATGGCCCGCTTTGAGACTACTGGTGTACCATCCACGACTATATTGGCTTGCTCAACCATCTTCCTTGAGCTGATAAGGACTGCCTCTGTCTTCTGTGCTGCAAGCTCCAGGCCTACCGATCGCAGCCAATCTGTTATGACCAATATGGCCACGTTCGCCGCAGCCTCAGCGTTACGCAGCTCCTTGGAAACGATTACCACAGCCACTTCGTCTGCGTAACCGACTAGTTCGGTGCTCGAATCCATCGATAAGCGTAGCAATCCATCGATAAGCGTAGCAATCCATCATACATTATATTCCACTGGAGTGGCCCAAGGACAGAGCCCTGAGGAACTCCAGCGATCACAAGACGATCAATGGGACCCTCGGTAGTACTTAGGAGAAGCTGCCTCTCCTTAAAAAAGCTCCGGATGATGGCGCACAAATAGGGTGGCACTCCGAGGCGTTGGACGGCATCAAGAATGCAGCCCCAGTCCGCCGTATTGGAGGCGTTACGGACATCCAATGTAACAACCAGACAGTATTCCTTTGTCCCTCCTTTCCACCTTGAGCCGCCGATTGCTTTTGTAGCGATATCCACCACACGTCTGATGGCATCCAATGTAGATTTTCGAAATCCGAATTGGTTAAACAGACCGCCTACCTCGCTAATTGCCTCATTTAGCCAGACGCTAATTAATCTTTCAAGGACCTTTCCCATAGCATCCACCATACAGATGGGCCGGTAAGACTTCACATCATACGATGGTTTGCCCGGCTTGGGAATAAGGACCAGTCTTTGTGCCTTCCACTGGACGGGGAATAAGCCTTCTACAAGACATTGATTAAACGTCGATGCAAAAAGGGCTGGCTGGAGTGTCTACACGAGTTTTAGTGCCCTGTTGGGAATCCCATCTGGTCCTGGGGACTTATTGGGCTTTAGCACGTTTGCCGCTGCAAGGACCTCCTCCTCCATAATTTTTTCTATTACATACGGTGGATCTGGTAAGGGACATCTGAAATGTAGCATATCCGCGCGATGTGGAAACAGCCCACAATCCATTTAGTTCAGCCGCATCTGTCGGGGCAGCCTGCCTGTTAGCGTATATTCGCTTCACCACTAGCTTGTACGCCTTACCCCAGGGGTCATCGTCTGCTGAGTCGCAAAGATTCAGGAAAACTTTCTTTTTTGGAGAGGCTATGGCTTCCTTCAGGAACTTTCTGTTGGTGCGGTAGCAGTCGTGTAGCTGTGGCCAGTTTGGTGCATCTCTCTTTCTTGCCCTCTGGTACCTCCTTCGTGCGACAAGACACAGCTTGCGGATATTGCAAATCCTTTCGTCCCACCAGTAGACTGCCTGATGATGACGCCTATAGCCCAGTTTCGGAAAACCACCGATCGGAAACCACCGATGACAAGAGTTGATCGACCATGTTCTGCGCCGAGTCCTGTGACCATCTCTGCCCGCACAGAGACTCTGCAAAAACTTGAGGGTTGAGAGTGTCTGCAATATATCCCTTCTTAATTGCATACATGGTGTTGTTGTTCGCTGGCTTTTCCACATGCCCTCATAGTGTCACGAAAATTGCCTCGTGGTCGCTGGCCATGTATGTGTCTCCTAGCCGCCAGGATCTGCTCCTAAACAAATTAGTACTGACGAAGGTGAGGTTCTTTATGGATCCTCTACCTGCCCTGTTGAAAGTATTTCTGCTGCCGACGTTGAGCAGGGCGACGTCAAGTGACGCCGTAGCTTCCAGTAGGGCATGCCCTCTGGCATTGGTACAACTACTTCCCCAATCATCGTTAAAATCGCCGGCTATTACGCGAGGAGAATGAGTCCTAGCGTCTGCGATTAGTTCGTCCAGTGAGTTGCAATAACTTTCATATGACAGGCTGGGGGGTAGATAACATGTGTATATATACGTTGTAGTCGGTTGCGTCTTTAAAGCGGCTCCTAATAAAATTGAGTTATATCGGTGATCCTGGTGCTGTTCTCTGCGGATAGCCGATACAACATTAGTTTGGTTTCCCTGCAGGAGTGTCTACTCACGGTTTGGCCCCGACGGTCCTGTGTGCCGTGTTTTTGCCCTTGTCCTGGCCCTGTTGCCCTTGGGGCGGGGACTCTGGAGAGGGGTGCGGTGAGTCCAGTGAGTTTCCCGCTTTTCTCACTCTCACGTGTACCACCGTCAACCAGCTGGCACGCTGTGTGGCCAGATCAGCTGTCTGTGGGTGGAAACAAATCAGCTGCGTGGAAAGTAATCTGGAAGGTGCAGATCAAAGCTTTGAAAAGCTCGCAAAGCAGAGCTTCCGTCGTGATACGTTCAGAAACTTATCTGCGAGCATCGACATAGACATATTTTGGTCTCAGCTTTACAAGACCGGACGGTGGTATTGTCGGCTAAGCGGCTGTTGTAATCAACGACGCTTGGTTCAGATCGCGGTCGGAGCTGCGATTTTCACATTGGGATAATTCACATTTTTATTTCCTTTTTTATTACGTTGGCAGCAGAATTAATTAATTTGATTCAAATTGGGTAATAGAGAAAAAAAAGTAATCATTTTAAAACACTGTTCCCCCCCTCTCGCAGCGGTGCAGTGCGACGAGTACCAGTCGGCGCGGCGCGTTGCAAAGAACACCGCCACAGCAACAGATGTGGGCGACGCCGGGTAAATGGCAAACTCCAGCTGGGGATGAGGATCCAGTTGTGCCATCTACTTCAGTTCCTTCTTCGGTAAAAGTTGCTCCAGCAGTCCCAAAAAGAGCCAGGAGAGAGTCATCATCCAGCCCTAATCCAGGACAAGAGGATATGTTGCCACCAAAGAGGGCAAAGGGAGTACGTTGCAATAGAGGAAAGACCTGTTGCCAGGAGTTAACCCAGATGGGGGGCGAGCTACTGCAAGATATTATTGAAGCCACAACGTTGGGAGGAGACTCCAAGACCACCCCCCCCCCCCTCCATTCTCCTCTTCACCATCGTATAACTTCTATTAAGTCGGATAATATAGATCAGACCATACAACTGTTAGAAGCAATGGAAAATTACCAGCTTTCAAGTTCAACAGAGTTATATATAGGGCAAATACAGATATTTCGGCAGAAGCAAGTGCGACAGTTAACTAAGGCGGACGTAGAGTCTAGCCAAAGTGCAAATTTACTTAAAGTCAGATATATCAGCAGAGCTGTACCAATTTGTGCGTGACGGGAAACGAATTTTCGATAATAATTATTGATTATTACTATTACCAAGTGAAACTATATTTGAGTGGAGTTATTGAAAAATTCAGGTGATAGCAATTTATAATTAAGAAAGTGCAAGTGACCTAATACTCTTTTCTGTTAATTCAGCCCCAAAAACCCAAAAACCTAGTGCTCTGGCAGCTTAAGGCAAAGGCCAATTGTATTTTCGGAGACGTTCCTCCAATATTAATTGCGTAAGGTCTGGGAGAGAATATACATTTGGGAAAAAAAGTACAGTCCGTACAAGAAAACCGGCCCAAACGCAGGATAAAAATAGAAGTCGCAGTCCAGCCACTCTCACTGACTCCTTCTTACACGCTATATATTATTCGTTTTGGTAATATCCAAAAATTAACCGGCCTCGGAATTAACAACTGCGACAGATACCTAGCATTGGAATATAGGAATTTTGTGTCGGATGCCAAGTCGGAATCGTGGAAGCTTGATAAATTAAAAGTGGCAACCAGAATCCTCACCACCATGTTTGGTGAACAAGTATTTTTCTGAGATATAAATATGCCCGACCATTGCTTGTTTTGTTAAATTTTAAGTGCGATTAATTTTGATGATGCATAATTTAATAAGTTCTTTTGAATTCTACATGTAGTTTATCTACAAAATTGTCATTCATCCTAAAATAATTATTCTTACTTTTATATTAATTTTTTTATTATATTCTACAAAACTATAATTAATTATGCATTGGCAAGATTTAACAATGTCGATATCTTACTAATTATTTTCCCCGAGCAACAGGTATAACTCTCATCAGCAAAGCAGCGAACCTCCCTGGGCCCACGGAAATTGTATGCTGAGTAAGACTGAGTAAGAATGAATAACCTGTATGTATCTTGATCAATTATGTATTTCTTTATAAACCCCTGTATTTTGAATATCGAATATTTTTATATCTTGGCCATGCGAACCTTTCTTTGAGAGTTAGTTAACGTAAAATACATTAGAATGTTTGTATATATTTTTGAATTTGAAATTTGAATAATGGAATAGTTTGAATAATTGATTGTTGTAATGCCCGAAGCTAATTAGAATGGTACATTAATTTGTTTAGGGGACATCCGCAAATTCCTCCTCAGGATTGTCCATAGGTAGGGTGGGTAAAGAATCAGGAGACATGAACGACCATCTAGTTCATGACATCTTAAACGAGCAGAATCCCAATAGTTCCAATAATTCCCTTCTTGTTTCCCAGTGCACTTATAATTATTGTTCTAATGTATGCCAGACGTTGAGCAGGAAAGAAAGAACACCCCCCTCATCCGGCGAGCAGCAACGGCAAGCATAGTGCACCAAACTTTTCCTACTTACATCCAGGGTCCTATCGTAGTACTGTAACAACTTAGTACCTTACATAAGAAATTGGCGCCCAGCGCGGAGCCCATATAGGACATTACAGGTGCGACACATTAATAATAAGATGCGCGCACAATTCGCTCAATTAAAGTCGCTGTTTGAATCTGTCAGTGCGTTCTACGGTGAAGAGCAACCAGAAATGGATGCTGACATAGCAATTAGAGAGCAACGCAAGTCTGAATGTCGCTACCAGCAAACTGAAGATGTACGCGTCATAGATGCTTCCACTCAGACGACCAAAGCGGCCACGAAAGAGAATGTCAGTAAGCAGCAGTCAAACCAGCAACAAACAGCAGGCAATCTGCCAGGTAACAAATGGCTAAAAGTAGTAGGGAAAAGAACTGGAGATTGTGATCGCAAGCCACCACCGCCTCCTAGACACCGACCTGATGCAATTTTGATTCGCAGCATGTCCATTTCGTACAGCGACATGCTGAGAAAGGTGACTCGGAGCACAGACGAGAACATGAAGTCCTTAGGGGAAAATGTACGTATGGTCAAGCAAACTGCGAAGGGTAACCTATTATTGGAATTGAAGCCATTGCAAAGAAGTAATTTGGATAAACTAAAAAGTGATATTGGAGCTGCGCTCGGTGGCGATGTCGAAACAAGAGCACTCACCCAACAAACGAAGCTAGAAATTCGTGACCTGGACGAGATGGCTACCTCAGATGACATCTTGCAGGCATTCTCGGCCCAAATGAAGGTCAAGCTAGAACCAGAAGCAATCAAGAGCCTGCGGCCTGCTTATTCTGGTACCCAAAAAGCTATGCTCAGTGTTTCCTCAGCGGTTGCTGAGTTAGTTTAGTTTACAATGTTTAGTTAACAATGTTAGAGTTTCAATTGTTTATATTAATACCCTTGTAGAGGGTAATATAAAATTGGGCAGATGTTTGTAACGCATAGAAATATAGTGGCCCCTCGGTTAACAAACACAATTGGTTCCAGCATCTTGTTCGTTATGCAAAACGTTCATTAAGCGAAACCACTTTTCCCATATAAATCAATGCAAAATAATTCCAGGTTGAAAAGAGGCACATTCTAATTTGTTTCAATTTGAACTTTTGTTAAAAGAATATAGCATAAAATGCTTCAAAAAAAATATTATTTCAAGTTCAGCTATTATTAAAAGAAAGTAACATTTTTTAAGGAAAGAAATGTATATTAGAGGAGGTTGTAAACGTAGACGTACATAAGTTGATGAACACATGTGATCCAATGCAGCACCAGTGTAACCATGTCTTAACAAAATTAACAGATAAATTGCATGCAAAATAATGCTAAAAACTGTCACACTGGACAGCACTATAATGCGTATTCGAGCTTTTTCCTGCTTCGACACTAAACACAGACAGAAATTTTACATACATACATATGTACATACAATTAAAATTTTCACCTTTTTCGTTGGTCGCTATGTGAAACTTTGTTTGTTATCCGAAAATAAATGTGTTCGTTATCCGAATAGAATAGAATTAAATTTTAATTACTCTGTTTTTTTCACAATCAATTATTACAAAATTTGGTGTTTATAAGTTTAATGCACTTTCGAACATATCCACCAAGTTTTGTCAGAAACGGTTGACTCATCACGCTCATCCATTGCAAAAAGGGTATATTAATTTTGGTCAGAAGTATGCAACGCATTGAAGGAAGCTTCTCCGACTATATAAAGTATATATATTATTGATCAGCACGACGAGCTGAGTTGATATAGCCATGTCCGTCTGTCTGTCTGTCTGGATCAACAGCTTCTCGTCCGAAACCCTTAAAGCTACAGAGCTGAAATTTTGCACCTAGGCTTCTTTTTGCTGCAGGCATTATATATCTCGGAATTATCCCGATCGGATGACTATATCATATAGCTCCCATAGGAACGATCGGTCGAGAATAGAGTTATTAAATCCATAACATTGTTGTTTTTCAATCAAAAATTACAAATTTTGTTGTTTATTAGTTTGCATACTTTTTAGCATATCCACCAAGTTTCATTAGAATTGGTTGACTATATCTTATAGCTCCCATAGGAACGATCGGTCGAGAATATTGTTTTAGAGCAATAACTTGGGTGTTTTTAAAACGATTGTTACGAAATTTGGTATTTGGAAGTTAAGTATATATTAAAATGGCTGTGCTAAGTTTCAGCCAAAGCGGTTGACTATATGCTATAGCTCCCATAGGAACAATCAGATCAAAAATTTTTTTTTGTCGAATTACATTTTTTCTTAAGCCACAAACATTTAATGAAGATTTGACTTCTTTTTTATGCTTTCTAATGTAATTGTAAATATGTAATTGTTAAATAACAGTTTGCAAGGGTATACGAACTTCGGCACGGCCGAAGTTAGCCCATCCTTCTAGTTTTTTATATTCTTAGGTATTTATTAACTGCATGAAAAAAGTTAAAACTAGAAGGATGGGCTAACTTGTGCCGAAGTTCGTATACCCTTGCGAACTGTTATTTAACAATTTAAATATATACACATTTATAATGTGACAAAATCATAAGAAAGCATATAAAACAAGTCAAACCTACATTAAATGTTTGTAGCATGAGAAAAAAAAAGTATTTCGAAAAAAAAATTTTTTTGGGCCGATTGTTCCTATAGGAACAATATATCCTTCTGTGCGTTGCAAACTTTTGACCAAAATTAATATACCTTTGCAAGGGTATAAAAATGAACTTTTTACAAAAAAAAGAATTTTAAATTCATAATTCATAAATAAAAATTCAAAAGGAACTAACTTTTCTTGCTTTCTTCGCTGCAAAGCTGCATATTATATCTGCGTAATCCAACATTGCAGCAGTTTTATTTTCTTTTTCCGCCCAACCAACCGCGGGGCGCTAGCCGCATAACGTATGGCTTGAGTCGCGGAAACAATCCACGAAAACAGACAAACTGGTTACGAGCTCAGTACGATAGAATAAAAGTTTTAAGTAAGGAAAGAGTATGCTCTGATCTGATTATATGGTAGAGGTTGATTATAATCAGAGCAACGAAATCGAAAAGGTTCATGCAACGGTTTTAACGGTGTGGACGGTAGTTGTTATATAAGACTTGAAAGTTAATAGCTTTACATCATCTGCATACATGAGGACATGAAAATGAGATATAACGGAGGCAAGATCGTTAATGAAGAGCGTAAAAGGCAATGTTTGTGTACCCTAGCTGCTTAAGACTTTTTAATTATATTATTTTAGCTGATAACAAAATTTAAAAAACAAAATGTTTTATAACATAAATATCAAAGAAGCTAACTTCGGCTCTGCCGAAGTTTGTATACCCTTTCAGCAAAATAATTGGTATAAATGTTTAACAAAATCAAAAAAAAAAAAAAAACAAAAAAGACAAAAACACATCTAAAAATTTTCACTTCTTCACTGAGCTAATTCGACATATATGCAAACCCATTGCATCTCGCTCTTTCAATTTCGTTCTGTGTAAGAACACAACTAAAATATTTCTGTCTCTCTTTATGTGTGTCCGTAATTATCCGATCTTGTTCAAACTTGGTGTAGGGTGTATGGGTAAAAATTAAATTTAAATGCAACAACAAAAAAACAATAATTTTATATATTTCTTATTTGGTGCCGCGCGGATTCGAACACGGGTCTTTTGTGTTTATACGGCAGATTTCTTGGAACTTGTTTTTTGTTTCTTTGCTGCCAAAGAAAATTGCTTATTTTACTCGAGGTACCTCCACGTTTTAGTTAATAGCTCCGGTGATATTTATCCGATCCGACTAATTTTCACACTCTTCATACTTGATAGATCAAGGAACTTAACTTTTCATATTTCAATCATGTTTCAGACAGACGGACAGACGGACATGTCTCAATCGACTCGGCTATTGATGCTGATCAAGAATATATATACTTTATGGGGTCGAAAACGTACATTTCTATGCGTTACAAACATCTGACCAATTTTGTAATACCCTCTGCAAGGGTATAAAAAAGGGCGAAAAATTCAATAAACTTTCGGTGCAACCACCGCGGATAAAACAACCAACACCAATATAACATTTCAGAGGCAATTCTTAGCTAATTAAAAAAAAAAAAACAAAAAATATTCATATATCTGCGTCAACAAAAGTCTACGTACTCTAAATTTAAATATGAACTAATTAGGTTTGAACATTTTTTTACTTATAAATATGAGAAACTTAGTATCTAGTAGGAATCCCTTCATCTTAATGACTTCCCTGTGGCGATACGGCGTTGACATGACTAATTTTTTTACAAAATCTGTATCAAGTCCAGCCCACTCTTGTTGCAATGCTTCTCGCAGCAGGCTTTTGTTGCTTATGTGGTGTTTTCGAATTTTTTTCCAGCATATTTCATACATGTTCTATGGGGTTCAAGTCGGGACTCTGTGGTGGCGTCTCCAATAAATTAGGCGAGGTACAGTCGGGTGTTCATGGCCTTATGTTTAAGGTCGTTGTCATGTTGTCATGTAGAAATCTAATCCTATTCCAAGTTTCTCAGCACTACTTTTTAATTTTTTTTTTAAGTATATCAATGTACTTATGATGGTCCATCACGCCATCAATAAACTCCAAGCTTCTAACGTCTTTTTAGTAATTTTTGGGTAAAGTGCTTTTCCAGGTTTTCTCACCACACGAAGGCGCCCGTCTGACCCAAAAATACTGCATTTTGTCTCATCTGAGAACATCACCTTACTCCAAAATTCATTTGGCTTGTCTACGTGGGCTTTTGCAAATTCCAAACGCTTCTTGCGATCTACCAAACTCACATGTGGCTTCTTGCGTGAAGTGTACGACTTAAAGTTGTATGATTTGATGGCTCTACGAATAGTTTCTGGGTGTACATCTTTCTGACTATGATTGCTAATCTCTGATGCAATCTGAACTGCGCTAGAAAATGGATTCTTGTTCACCAAATGCTTTATTTGGCGCTTGTCCCGATCCGTAAGAGCAGATGGTCGCCCAGTTCTGGTCTCATTTTTAATGCGCCCTTTGAATTTAAAACGGCCAATTGCTGTTTGGATCGTTGAATTGCTTCTTGACATTATTTCGGCTATCTCTGCATAGGATTTTTGATCAGTTGTGTGAAGATGCAAAATCCGCCCACGTTCTTCTGGGGTTAATTCCTTACGAGACATTTTTTCTACGAAGCTCGCAAATTTCGTGCAGCTTAACGAACACACACATTAAAAATGAAGCAAGCAAGTCGTCCCTGCCGACATTGAGTATACCCTGTACCAACTAGCTATATTAAATAAAGTCGAACACCCTCGGGATCTCCTTTGATTTAATTTAAAATTTTCATCGAATTCATGCTATCTCGCTCACACCTGGCACAGCTAATCTCGCACTTGTTGGTTCAGTACAAAACGCACATTCGTATATCTCCTATATTTATTGTCCGATTTCGACTAAATTTGGTCAGATGTTGCATTTTGGCCACATTATTAGATGTGCCAAATAAAAATGTGATTCCCCAAAAACTGCTCTAGTAATCCGTTTTTTCTAAATTGCGGGGGCGGAAGTAGGCGTGGCAAAAATTTTAAACTTTCTTAATTTGCGTAGGCACTAAACAAAAGTTCAAATACTCTCGAAATCGCAATCAATTAAAAACGAAATTCCCTTTAACATGCAGCAGCAGCGAACGCATGCTATCTCGCTCTTTCTTATGCCAATGTCGCCTTGGCGATTCAGTACAAAATTCAAATGGCTATATCTCCGATGTTTATTGCCCGATTTGAACGAAATTTGGTCAGTTAGTGCAGTTTGACTATATAATAATGTCCATAAGAATTCGATATCTTTAATACAGCTCTAGTAAATTCATTTTAAAATTTTCTTTTTTGATTTGCGGGGGCTGAAGTGGGCGTGGCAAAAATTTGAAACAAACTTGATCTGCCAAGGCATAAGACGGATGTTCACACCAAATTTGGTAGCTCAAGCTCTTATAGTCCCCTAGATCTAGGTGTTCATACGGACAGACGGACGGACGGACGGACTGATCAAGAATATATATACTTTATGGGGTCGGAAACGCTTCCTTCTGCATGTTACATACATTTTAGCGACTTAGGGTATAATAATGAATTTTGACATTCTTGCACATACATATGTTGAAAAAGAACCCCGAAGACGGTTGGCGCTAGAAAGTTGGAGTAAGTTTTTTTTTTTTATGTCCGTAAAGTTAGCGACGGTCTGTTAATACCGAGTTAGCGACTGTCGCTGTTAACCCACTGTTAACTTTTTTTTAATTTTTAAAATTCAATTATTTTGTTAATAACAAACTTTTTTGCACCAAATAAAGATTAAATTTATTAATAATATCATTATCTATTAATATTATTAGCTTTTGGGCGGTTTTAAACATTGGAAGTATGAAAATTTGGACCATGAAAAAATGAGGTCCCCACATTTTGGAGCATAGCTCCACTCACAGCTCGCGGATCGGGATGCACGGTAGTTCAAATTATCCTTTAGATATTCATTAATGTCCCCACAAAGTTTGATTAAAATCGTTGGGCCAGTTTTTGAGAAAATTCGATCCAAGTGGACCAACCTATGATTTTGCCCCATACAAAATTGGCAAAAAAAATCAAGTTCATGTTGCTGGCCAAATAACGAGACTCACAGATCGCGGATCGCAATGCACGGTAGTTCAGTTTATGCCTCATATATTTATAAATATCTCCACAAAATTTGATCAAAATCGTTGGGCCAGTTTTTGAGATATATCAAAAAATGTAAGCATGTCTTGGGTATGAAAATAATTACACATATGTGAGGGTACAAATTGGCGCCCAAACAGTGTTGAAAAGCAGTGATAGGTGGAGTGACATTTATTGGTCACACTTCTTGCAAAATAAAAATCGTCGTTATCTCTCACAGCTCGCGGATCAATATGCACGGTATCCCAAATGATTGGAAATGATTCAATATATAATCCCTGAAAATTTCATGCATTTTGTTGGGCCAGTTTTTGAGAAATTCGCATTTTTCATTTTTTGCGAAAAATTCATAATTGACAGAATCTGGTCAGCAAGATAAGTGACATTTATTGGTCACACTTCTTGCTAAAGAACATTTCGTGATATAAAATTCGTCGTTATCTCTCACAGCTCGCGGATCAATATGCACGGAATCCCAAATGATTGGAAATGATTCAATATATAATCCCTGAAAATTTCATGCATTCTGTTGGGCCAGTTTTTGAGAAATTCGCATTTTTCATTTTTTGCTGATAATTCATAATTGTTAGTGCTAAGAGTCTTTTGTTTTTGTTGCTAAGGGCCTTTTTCGATAAAGTAGGGAATGAAAATAGGGGGACCGCCAAAATTAAAGTATGGCAGCACCACAAATCTACAGCTTTCTTAGAAATGGAGATCAACTTCAATATAACTAAATCGGTAAGTAAAAAATTTTTATTTTCTTGATTTATATTTATTTTATTTGTCTTTAATAAATTGTTTTATTAATTATTATTTTCAGACCATACTTTTTAACGTGGCTGCCGCCCCCAAGCCTACCGAAGTGAGCTCACCTCCTCCGCCGAAAACAAGGGCTCCTTTAAAAATAAGCAGGAATAAAGGCGTTGGGTCAGGGAGGGTTATCCGGCGGCCGCCCGGTGGAAGGGCTGTCCTCCGAGCGCGGGCCAGGGGTGTGAAGATTGGCACCACCTCTGCAGCCCCAACCAAATCTACCGACGTCGCCACCACATCGGGAGATGCCACCTCCGCTGCCGCCACCTCCGCTGCCGCCACCGCTGCCGCCACCGCTGCCGCCACCGATTCCACCAAAGGCGCACCAATAAAAAAAAATAAATAAATTAAATAAGTAAAATAAAATTGTTTTTTTTTTTCTTAAACTCGGCGCATTTTCCTCTTATAAAATGTGAAACTTCATTTATTCAGAAATAAGTAAAACCAGGCCAAAGATAATATATCTGATGGGTCTTGCGGTTGGTTCGTCTACTTGAGTGGAATAAAACGAGAGCTGTGGGTGGCACCAATACCGGGACGACCGTGCTTAACTGGCTTGTAGGTCAAAGAGAATTCACCCAAATAGTGTTTTACATCTAAAAAGACAGCCGAGCAGTACTCTCTATTCTCAAAGGCCAATAGAATTTTTTCCACTATCCTGTGACATTGTTCAGGCGTGCCGTGATGCATTCTAAATCCGAATTGGTGCTCAGGAATAATATTTTTATCTTCTATCATAGGCAGCATTCTTGCCAAAAGTATTCTTTCAAATACCTTTGAGAGTACAGGCAGAAGACTGATTGGGCGGTAGGAGGATGTTTTGTGTTCTAGCTTGCCTTCTTAACCAGACCCTACGTAGGCGTTTTTTCTCTCAGCAAGTTGGAGATTTCGTCAGACATGATGAAGTTGTCTCTGCGATTAACTCTGTTGTAAATATGCATAGAAGGAGGTGTTACAGCTTCGTGAATGCCTTTTGTGAGCATCTCAACAGCTTCGTCAATGGCAGAGGACATTGGGGCTTCCAAGTTGATTAACTGCTCCAGCCTGGTAGCAAACTGTTGTAAGTTGGATAAAATAAAATGATAATTTATATATGAAAATGAATACTATCATGAATTAATTTTTTTGAGAGGAGGGTAAAGGGTATGTTAAATTTAATTTTCAGTTCCAACGGATAATGTGCCAATTTATTACTTTTGTAGCATACATATCATACATATGTATATAGAAATGTCTCTATTTCATTCAGTAGAATTGATTGCTATATGTTATAGCTCATATAGAAAAATCGGGAAGAAAAGTTAATTTAATTTATTAAAAATTCAATTTCCGTTTTGAAAGGTATCGTTGTCTCCTATAATAAAATTATTTATTCGCTTTACATTTAAGAAAAACACGTCATAAACGAATGTAAAAAATTGTCAGGGTGAGAAACAAAGGACGAATTTCACAAACAATCTGACCAATTGACATTCTATATAAATATCTACTATTTATTACATTTTATTTATACTACTTGCCATATAGGAAGAAAAGAAATTAGTGCTTCTCCATCTCTTCTTATATATATGTACATATTTAGAGAATTGCATATGATGTATAAATATGCAATGTGTAAAGCAGCAACAATTAACTTAGTTCAAAAAATCCCTTAATTAAAAAGTTGCTTATTAATTAAATCGATCAATTAGATTGAGTGAAATCTGTGTTTTTCAATATTTTCTTAATATCAATTTAATCGATCAATTAATCGCCTAATAGTAATTGTAGATATGTACATTTCAAAATCACTTTAAAATTTATATACATAACTATATACATATAGTAAATATCTTAATTTGTAAGGCAGATTTAGCTTTATTCGTTCCAGGAGAACGAGAGATTTAAATCACAGGAGATATAAAGAGATAAAATTGTTTTTTATTTGAACTATTTTGGAACATTAAAGCAATATCTTACATTTATTTAAAAAAGTTAATCATATATTTTCATTTAGGTGTTCAATATAAACTAGGTTTAAAAACAAACAACGATTGGTTGTTGCACATTATGTTGTTAGGACACTTTACGATTTGCGCATTTTGAAACTGAAAAAAAAAAAGAAAAATGAAAAGGAAACAAAAAAAAAAACATTATAACAATATTTGCGAAGTTAGGTTTTTATTTGGTGAAGTAGGCTTTATTATTTCCGAGGTTTTTCCTGGGGATTTTTACTGAAACAAAAAATTTATTATTATAAAACAAATTTTTTTATTGATTAAACTCATTTGACATACATGGTAATTGATAACATACTTCCAAAGCTTGGTTGATCCTGTCGTTGAGAACCCCTCTTGTGTGTTTGTTTGTAGCGTGACCCCCCAAAAAAGGGTAAAGCGGAACCCCAGGAGGATAGGGGAAGGCCGGCGCATCCATCAACACATAAGACATATAAAAAAAAAATTTGTAAAATCGAAAGATAATTTTATAATGTTAGTACTTAATTTGGTCATTTTTAGGACTTTGGTCCTAAAACAATCGAAATGTCAAAATTTTTGAATGAAATATCATTGTAGCAAATATTTTTTTACCAATTCTTTTCATTTAACCATTGTTTTTGGTTATTTTTTTCAATCGCATGACATTTATGCCCAATTTTGTTTTTCAAAATTTGGAAGTCCTTGCAAGGAAAATCATGAAAAATCGCATAAATTTCTAGAAAACTAGAGCAATTCATAGTAAATCTGAATGATGATGAGTCCTCCTTTTGAAAAAGTCCAAATTAAATCTTTTTGGACACGAGGACATCGCGGGTGGGCAGCTGCAAACGAGAATAATGATTTTCGAAAAGTGCAATTTAACCACCGTCATAGATTATCCTTATATTTTCGTTCGAGGATGCGTTTTCAAATACAAACCGAATTCGAATCTTAGACTAGGTTCTGCTAATAGTGGAAAATATGAAAAAATTGAACTTTCTGAGCCAGTTTTAAAAATATAACTTGGATTTATTTTGAAAGGAGGACTCATCACAATTAAGATTCTGTATAATTTTCTTTAGTTTTCTAGAAATTCAAGTGGTTTTTCTTGATTTTTCTTGCAAGTACTCTAAAGTTTTGAAATAAATTTTTGGCATAAAAGTCGAGCAATTGAAAATAAACACTAAAAACAATGATTTAATGAAAAGGAGTAATAAAAAATATTTGCAGTAATGATATTTCATTCAAATATTATGACATTTCGATTGTTATAGTGCCCATCAGGACAAAAGTCCTAAAAATGACCAAGTTAAGTACTACGAAATTAAAAAAATTAATTTACGGTTTTTGGGATTAAAAATTAAAACGAATTACATTAAAAACAAATATTTGTAAATAAATAAAGTGAAAATAAATTATTATAACATTATAAAATTATTTTTCGGTTTTTCAAAATTTTTTTTTTTTACGGTTATAAACTAACAAATGCGAAAAATATAGGAAAATTTTCAAAATATTTTTAAAAATGTTTAAGTCAAAGTCAAAACATCTAATTATCTACCATATGTTAGAAAATTAACCCAAAAACCATATAAAATTAACTTATTGGAAGGTTTTGTTAATTTTGATACTTTTTTCTACACTTGAGTTGAAAAAAGTGAAAATTTTGCGAGTGCGGCTTTTTCTGTTGCATCGGGTGTATGTGTGCTTTTGTAAGTAGGTTTAGGTGTGTGCGTATGTGTGTCTAGGCAGATGCAGCAACTTCACCAGCTTTTTCATCAGCCTTGGCTCCAGCAATAGCAACCTCCTCGAAATTCTCTACCAGATCAGGCACATCATCATCACCGGCATCTGCACCAGGAACACCGCCAGCACCACCAGCAGCGCTCTTGTTGGCAATCTTCTTCAGTTGATTTATGACCTGAGGGCCCAGTTGTGTCAAAATGCCTGGCAGCATCTCCGAGATCGTCTTGTTCTCACCGTGACCGGTAATGGCGAACGTGGTAGTCGGCAGCGCAGCCTGTGCCTTAGGATTGTTGAAATGAATGACGGTTCCGTCATTCTTGATGATGTTCACTTCCTCGATGCCGGGAATGGTGTTCACCGATAGTTTTTTAAGTGATGACTGCAGCTTCTTGTCATCGGTGGCGGGGGTAGAGTGGAGAATCTTCTTCTTGCGGCGGGGGGTGCCCTTGCCACCAATGCGCACCTGTGCCTGCAACTTCTTAAGCTTCTCTGGATTCATTTTGATTTTTACTATAATTTAGCACAGAGCTTTGCTCGAAAACACGTGCGGCCAGTTGTAGTCAAATGTCATTATTAATAATCAGAGCCAAAGTAAGAATCCTAGAAGAGAGAAAGAGTTAAATCTGTTTATTAGCAATTATCTGGACTTCACCTTTTCACGGGCTACGAAATTATCCTTTTCTGCAATGAGATTATAATGTAAGTAATTGTGAAATAATTTGAGACTCTGAAGACAGTTGTAAACTTACTGCGAGCGAAAGTTGACTCAATAGATATTTTTTCAAACTCTTTTCCACACCACCTTGAGGTAGAGTTCATGGCGCGTTTTTTTTAAAGTGATATCCCCATTAGGCCTATTCCACTTTTCCACACAAGGTGGAGTTTATGATTATTTTTTTTATAGTGGTATCTAACATAAAATATAATCCACTTTTCTACACAAGGTAGAGTTAATGCATCTTTTTTTTACAGTGGTATCCAGCATAAAGTATAATCCACTTTTTTAATTTAAAAGCAATCTAATGCCTGACATAGCTTACAAATAAAATTTGTATTCGATGTCTCATATAAGTCTTCATAGCATTTACTGCAAAGAAGTCTTTTACATCTAATGCATTCCACATTAGATGTATTGCTTGCACAATGCAGGCAGGTATTTAATATTGCATCACTACAGTTAATTAGCTTGATAAACATCTCTTTTCTAAAGTTAGTAGGAGGTTTTAAATATGTTAGTGGTACACTTTCAACAAAGGATTTAGCATATTGTAATTTTAAAACACCACAATTGAAAGTGTCATTTTGCATATCATGATCAATTGTGACGTTTTGATAGTTAGTAAGCAATTGTTTATAGTACTTTATAAACTTTTGAGCTATAAATGAATGGCCAAAAGGATCTAAAAATATAAATTTTAGTTCTACTTTGTTAATAAAAAGAATGTAAAAATGATTTTCATAGCAATGAGGAATAATAATAAAATCTTCATTGCCTTTTAAAGCATTTTTTACTATATCCTTATTTTTAAAAGCGGTAAAATCGCCTTGACATGGAATATTTCTAAAGCTGCCATTATGCTGATCAAAAATGATAGCAGTAAGGGCAGCATCTACAATAAAGTTTGATAACCATGCTTCATTTTGTAAAGTTACAATATCATCTGGTTCAATATTGTATATAAAATCATTGCATTTAGGGCCGTGCACACTTTCAAATAAAGTTTTACAATTTAAAATATAATAGTGTATATGTGGCGCAATGCAATCTTTTAGTTTGCTATGACTAAGAAGCATCTGCTTATAGTCTTCTTCAATTTCAAAGATGTCATAATTGACTGCGTAAGAATGGTCAGAGTGTACTGAAAAATCAAAGGAATCATATTGATTTTCACGAACATTTGACAGTTCTAATTCAGTCTCTACTTGTAATTCGCGAAGTTTACTTGGTCCAGTAAATTCTCCTTTAAACAAACCTATCTTTAGTTTTTTGATTCCCCTTTTGTTCCAACTTTCCTTATAGTTGGACAACTTTTTATGGGACATTTCACTTAAAGCAGTTTTCGGATTGACTACTCGTTTATTTGATCTTGCTTTAATAATAGTGCCATGCAAAATCGGCAAGTTATTGCATTCTGGATGAGCCAGTTCAATTTGTCTCACAACAGAATTTGAAAGTTTATCCATTTCTCGGATAAATCTTCCCAATTTCAAGCCTTGTTTGTTTTGAATGACACTATGCTTAATTGTCTTAAAAAAAGAGCCTCTATAGGTCCATTGCTGGGTCTTTTATTTGTACTATCAATTAAAATACCCATCAAATTTGTCCAGAAAGGCGCAAACACTATATATTTTCCCAAAATAACTTCTGCCATTTTGGGATGATAGTATACGTTTGTCTCGTCTTCCTCAACTGGTAGCAACGAAATTTTGTTTTTTATCTTGTTGGCAAAATAGCTAAAACGTTGTTTTAACTTACTATTGCCAGCTACTGTTTTAAGGCTATCCTCACAATATCTCTTATTGTATTTAATTTTATTTTCGTAATCGCCCAGGTTAAAAGAAATTGGGTTTTTATCTGTGAAATACAAGAATGCATTACGAGCTATCTCATTCATACTGGGAGATAGAAGAATAGTTACAACATATTTAAACCAATCTTCAAAATCACTAATTTGTGAAATATTGTATCCCACACCCATAGCATTTCTTAAGAAACCTCTGATTTTAATATTTTGTAAGCCAACGGTGTTATCTATATCAGCACACATTATCTTGGCATAATGGCTTGTGCAGAATTGAACACAAACTTTAGGAAATTCCGCATTTTTATTATAGAGAAATTGAAAACACATTTCATTGTACTCTATTAGAGTTAAGCCGCAGTACTCCTTAAGGACTGCGCCAATAATGGCAAAACTCACATCAGTTACGATGCGTTTGCAGAGCGGTGTATATAATTTATTTTTTGAACATGACATATTGAGGTCGCATAAAAAGCGACCTATGTCAGAAGAAGAGTGGTTCGACAGAATCGCATGTGCTAATCCATACGTTATATTCATTTCAGGAAAGTGTGCTACCAATGAATAAAGTAGCATTCTTTTTTTTGCAATTGCAATATGTCTAACAACGCAACCTGTGGCGTCTATATGTAAAGTATGTATATTCATGTGTTTTTAAAGCAGCCGTATATGGTCAATGTTCCATAAAAACACTTCAATTTTTGTCGACAAGTGTTGAATGTAATGGGAATATCCATTGCACAACATGTCGTATGCGTCTTTAAATGCATCCTTATCAAAATCGTTTTTAGCGTTTGCCTCCGATTTCATATTTCTGTAAAATGACAAATGTTTGTTGTACATTTGGTAATTTCCTACTAAAACTCTAAGTTCATTTACTTTTAGACCCAATTCATTTCTGTATTGGAAAGCAGTGCGGCTTTTTAGCTCTTGAGTTTCAAGAAAGCGATTAATAGCTCTACACTGTGAACTTTTTTTTAAATTTATTGTATGGCATATTTCGATGTTGCTGGAATAAACTTGAATATTACCATCGAAGTCGCCCATAAACTTATATTTGTTGCAGGATACATCTTTGCAGTATCCATATGCAACGAATGACGATTTATTAATTCTTATTGAATTGAAATACAGAACACAAGCATTGTTAATTGAACAATACTGTTCTCTGACAACATGTTCTATACTCTTTTTTTGGCTAAATGCAGAACAGCATTCGTTGATTATTTGTTTAAAATTTTGAACTTTAAAATTCTTTATGTGAAGTTTGCAATCACGCTTACGTTCACATAAGATTATTGGTTTGTCAACCATTTTAACATCTACATTAAGACTTGTATTTCCAAGCCTGCAGTCTTTTCGAAAGCACTTTAGACGGCTTCCGATTAGACTTTCATCTAAAGGCTTGGAGGACAAATCAATTAAAGAATCACCTTTCTGACTACATTCAGTAGGATGAGAAATTTCTACTTTAGAGTTACCTAAATTTTTAAAATTTGACTGAGGATTAACTTCATCAGCAGAATAAGCTTCAGACTCTTTTAAAATTTTAATTTTTCTATTGAATAAAAGCCTTTTATAACTTTTATTAACATTAGCACGCCATTTTCGGCAAGCGCCGTTTACTTTAAAAATTGTACTTTTTGATTTCAAATTCCTATTAACAATATTTGCGATTTGCAAATACTGTTCATCCCCCAATTCTAAGTTGGGACTAATAAGACCACTACTAATTGCTTCTTCTATTGCAATTTTAGTGCCAATGGTTTTTTGCCTAAAAAAGGACGAAAGAAAATAGGATTAATAATAAAAGAAACTAAAAATCTAGCAGCAATTTTTGCTTGACGGTTCAAGAGCAAATAAAATAAACACCTAGTTAACCCATTACATGATAAGTAATTTGTTTGGACATCCTATTTAGAATCAGAATAAACCTTTATTTTAATTTATCTATATAATATTTTGAAATTTTGTGGTGCTATCATTTTTTTCCTCAAATTAATACTACTGTTAGTAAATAAATATGGTTAAAATAGGGAAACAGTTTTTACTCGAATATTGGAAAAATTCATTCAATTCATTCATGTCATATGTGTTTTTTTTTTTGCTAATTTATGTTTAAATTTTGTTAAAGAAGTCGTTGCACAGTGCTTATCATATTTATAACCCAGCATTTGGATCTTCGAATCAATTTTAACAAAGTTTGAAAGGTTTTTAAAACTAAAATTTTGTTGTACTGTGTTGATAGAAGCATGTTTCATAAGGTTTATTGCGATTTGTGTTCAATTTATAGAGAATCGGGAAATAATTGGTAGTTTTTACTTTGTACTCTTAATTTTGCAAGCATTTTTGTGTACTATAATTATAACCCACGGTAGCAAAAATTACTCAATTGACTGCGGACAGAAAATTTTCTTTTCAGACATTGTTATACAGCTTATAAAGAGCATATTTAAATCAATGCCAAATGGAAAAGAATTAACCGATTTTTAAAAAACACAGTATTATCTCTTTTTTTATGTCAGGAGAGTCAATTTTGAGTATTTCAACAAAATTTTAAAAAAAGAGGATGTGTATTCAAAAAATTTTTTTGGAATGCCGAAGAATATGGATCAAATAAACGAAATAAATGAAATGAATCATAAACATATCTAAACTGATCAAGTGACCCATGTTGGTAATGTTCATTTTTAATTTAAAATTGGGAGAAAAAATGAAGCAAGCAAGTCGTCCCTGCCGACATTGAGTATACCCTGTACCAACTAGTTATATTAAATCAAGATCGGCATCAACTTAATTCAAAATTTCTTTTAACATACAGCAAACGCATGCTGTCTCGCTCACTCTTGCCAGCCAATGTCGCCTTGGCAATTCAGTGCAAAACTCATATAGGTATATCTCCGATATTTATTGTCGGATTTCAAAAAAATTTGGTGAGCTGGTCCAGTTTGGGTATATAATTAGGTGTGCCAAATAAGAATACGATATCTTTCATACAGCTCTAGTACTAGTTTTTTCCGAATTCCGGGGGCGGAAGTGGGCGTGGCAAAAATTTGAAACAAACTTGACCTGTGTAGACACTAGACGGATGTTCACACCAAATTTGGTAGCTCTAGCTCTTATAGTCTCCGAGATCTAGGTGTTCATACGGACGGACAAACGGACAGACGGACGGACAGACGGACAGACGGACATGTCTCAATCGACTCGGCTAGTGATGCTGATCAAGAATATATATACTTTATGGGGTCGGAAACGCTTCCTTCTGCCTGTTACATACATTTTGGCGACTTTAATATACCCTTTTACCCTATGGGTACAGGGTATAAAAAAACAATAGCATTTCAACAAGATAATGAGTGAATTCATGTGGGCAGATGTACAGTGCAATATTTGGAGACATATCCTGTTAATGTACTCGACTGGTTAGCATATTTCCCAGATCCCAATCTGATAGAATATGTCTGGGGATTCTTACAAGACGAGTTTATGCCAAAAATTGCCCGTTTAAGACGATTTCAAAGCTTAAAAAACAAATAATCACCGAATGGCAAAGTCTAAAAAAGGACCTTTTATTAAACTTAATGGCTGCTATGAAGAAGCGAATTTTTTTGTTTAACTGAGGCAAATTGAGGCCATACTAAATATTACCTTTAGTTTTTCTTATTATTTTAACGTACTTTTAATTTTTTTTTGATCAAAACACGAATGTGGGTTATAATTTTAATACAGCATTTATTTTTCCTTTCCACTTCTTTTCGAGAAAACGTTATTAAACCATTAATTTTATTTAAAAATGTTAATTTTTATTGAATATTTAAATATTGAACAGTTGTGTTTTCAAGATTTTGATAGAATATGCTAGTAGGAAAAAATGTTCAGAAAGTTTATTTGCTTTCTTTAAAGGTGGGTTATAAATATGATAAGCACTGTAGTATTTGTTTTTATTTTGTATTGAATTTAGCTGGGTACTATAGTTTTCTTCGAATATATTTACTTGGACCACCTCATTAGTGGTCGGATATTTGTTGCTAGAAAACTATTAGTTTCCAATTGGATTTTTTAGCGATGGCACACAGCAGCAGAAAAAAGTTATTCTAGCGAAAGCGCAAATATTTTGTCCACTAACTAAACTGAGATCTAAATGTCGGGTTTAGCTTGTGAATATGTACATACATACAAAAATGCAAGTGCATAAATAACAACATATCTAATTAAACATATGTACATATGTATATGTATGATTATAAGTATCCATATAAACATACATATATGTATATGTATGTGCTTGTATGCATGTACATACATCATGTACATATATCACATGTAACACATTCGAACGAAATTTGCTTTACAAACAAATGTATATACATACATAAATTCACTCAAAATATTTCATATCCAAATAAGTATGTACATATATTTTAAAATGTATAAATGTATACCTTTATATGTATATTGAAAATTAAAAAACATACTTATGCATATATATATATATATATATATATATATATATATATATATATATATATATATATATATATATATATATATATACATTTGTACATTTATACATACATATGTATATGCATTTGAAAATTATATGGAAAACTACTACACAAACTACTACAACTACTGTGTGTGTACATGGCCAATATAAATGTATAAAAGTAAAAAGCAATGCTTGCACTTACATTTTTGTTAATGTTATTGTTATTTTTTTGGTAAGCTTCTTAATTTTGAATTAATTGACACAAAAATTTACACTTCCACATCAAACAAATCCAAATTTCGAAGTGAGGACAAAAGTTACTTCCATAGCGGTACAAGTTATCGATAATCGGCAGAGGAGTTTCAAAGTTTATGTGGGAGAATCAATTTCTTCGCACTACGTTTAAAAAATCATTTTTGTTGTATATTTATTAAAAACTACCGATTGGGTAATGTTCAATATAAAATTTATTTTTTATAAATGAGCGGCTTTAATAAATAAGTATTTATAAATTTATAATTTTGGCGGTCCCCCTATTTTCATTCCCTACTTTATCGAAAAAGGCCCTTAGCAACAAAAACAAAAGACTCTTAGCACTAACAATTATGAATTATCAGCAAAAAATGAAAAATGCGAATTTCTCAAAAACTGGCCCAACAAAATGCATGAAATTTTCAGGGATTATATATTGAATCATTTCCAATCATTTGGGATACCGTGCATATTGATCCGCGAGCTGTGAGAGATACCGACGATTTTTATTTTGCAAGAAGTGTGACCAATAAATGTCACTCCACCTATCACTGCTTTTCAACACTGCTTGGGCGCCAATTTGTACCCTCACATATGTGTAATTATTTTCATATTCAAGACATGCTTACATTTTTTGATATATCTCAAAAACTGGCCCAACGATTTTGATTAAATTTTGTGGAGATATTTATAAATATATGGAGGATAAACTGAAGTACCGTGCATTGCGAGCCACGAGCTGTGAGTCTCGTTATTTGGCAAGCAACATGAACTTGATTTTTTTTTGTCAATTTTGTATGGGGGAAAATCATAGGTTGGTCCACTTGGATCGAATTTTCTCAAAAACTGGCCCAACGATTTTGATCAAACTTTGTGGGGACATTAATGAATATCTAAAGGATAATTTGAACTACCGTGCATCCCGATTCGCGAGCTGTGAGTGGAGCTATGCTCCAAAATGTGGGGACCTCATTTTTTCATGGTCCAAATTTTCATACTTCCAATGTTTAAAACCGCCCAAAAGCTAATAATATTAATAGATAATGATATTATTAATAAATTTAATCTTTATTTGGTGCAAAAAAGTTTGTTATTAACAATATAATTGAATTTTAAAAATTAAAAAAAAGTTAACAGTGGGTTAACAGCGACCGTCGCTAACTCGGTATTAACAGACCGTCGCTAACTTTACGGACATAGAGATGTGGCAGTTGGACTAACAGTGTTTTAATAAATACTGGTAGTTTCTGCAAATGGTGGTTGGTGATGGAATATCAGGTATGCATGTGCACGATGAATTTAGATGTAGTTTAATTAGCAATTATTATTTAATTATTTGTATATTGTAGAGTAGATTATTGTGTAGTTTATAGTTATTTAATTATTTTGGTGTAGTGTTTGATTAGTTTACTGCAGTTAGCTTTCAAGATTTATTGCACGATGTATTGGTTGGTTTTTGTTTCACGAGTTTTTTTTTTAGATGTAGATCGTTAATTAGTGTTGCCAGTCTGGTACCTCCGCTGCTGTAGATTGGTGCCCCTCATGTGTGTTTTGATTATTGTTTATGTTGTTATTTATTTAGTTAATTATTTAGTTAATTTAGTTATTTATATTGTAGAATTAGAAATTATTTAGAGTATTTTAGCTATTGTTTGTTTTAGTATTTATTTATGTAGTTAGATTTGTTGTTTTATTTGAATGAGTTGAATTTATTTGCATGATTTAGTTGTATTGTTATTATTTATTTATTGTATATATTAGACTAACTGTGTAGACTTGTTGAATTTATCGTAGTCGTAGTTTTTATTTGAGTTAGCGGGTGTAGCCAAATATATTTATAGTTATTTATATTCATTTATTAGGTTATTAGTATTAATTATTTGATTTATAGGATATTTATTTGTTTATTATGTTTGATTTAGTTATTATTATTATATTTTGTGTTTTATTTCATGAATTAGCTGGGGTTTTTATTTTATATTTGTTGTTTTATCTTCCCGTAGTGGTGCCGGCCATGCAATTTTTGTCGGCAGGGGGTAGTTTTGGCGCCAGTAAGCATCCGCAAGAGATTGGCTGCCAGTTGTGTTGGTTTAATCCTCCGTGGGTTGGTTAGACTATGTTTTCCGTGCAGTAGGGTTTGTGTATATGTTTATTTAACTGATTTTTTGTATTTTAGTTTGATTTGGTTTAGCTTTTAGTTTTTTTTTTTTTGTTTACGTTTGTTGTTAGAGATGCTCAATTTGACTACCAGTATTTCGGAAAATACTGGTAGTTTTTGCAAATAGTGGCTAGAGATGAACTATTGGTAAGGCGTGTGCACGATGTATTTAGATGTATTAGCAATTATTAATAAGTTATTTATTTGTGTATAGTAGGTTATTGAGTGGTTTGTAGTTATTTAATTTTGGTGTAGTGATTGATTTAGTTTACTGTTGGTTGGTTTTTATTCCACGAGTTTTATATTTATTAGGTTATTAGTATTTAGCATTTATTATTTTGATTTGTAAAATTATTTGTTTATTATGGTTGATTTAGTTGTTGTTTAATTCTTTTATATATTAGCAATTATTATTAAGTTATTTATTTATATATTGCAGAGTGATTTATTGTGTAGTTTATAGTTATTTAATTATTTTGGTGTAGTATTTGATTTAATTTGCTGTAGTTAGTTTTGGATTTATTTATTGCATGATGTATTGGTTTAGTTTTATTTCACGAGTTATAAGTATTTATTGTATTGGCTTATGAGTTATTTATTTATTTATTATAAATAGTTTTAGTTATTATTCAAATAGTGGTTGGTGAAGGGCAATCCAAAATGCATGTGCACGATGAATTTAGATATAGTTTAATTGGCAAATATTAAATTATTTATTTATATATTGCAGGTAGGTTATTGTGTAGTTTTTAGTTTTTTTTTTTTTATTGTGTAGTTTATAGTTATTTAATTATTTCGGTGTAGTATGTATAGTAGGTGATTTAGTTTACTATAGTTAGTTTTGGGTTTATTTGTTACACGATGTATTGGTTTAGTTTTATTTCACGAGTTTGCTATTTGTATTTGATTTTTGTGTGTAGGTATGGTAATTATTTGTTGATTTAATTAATTTAGTTTTACACGAAATAGATAGTTTGATTAGCTTTTGTTGTGTTTGTAATAGTTATTGTTTTTTAGAATTTTAATTATGAGTTTTGTAGTTTGGTTAGTGCAAGTTGTATTGCTAGGGGGTGCTTGACGCATTAATTTAATGTTGGGCCAGAAGTTGCCACTTGTAGCAACTGGTAGAATTGAAGATGTAAAGCGCCGGGGTTGATGTTTATTATACATACTTGGGTAAAAGCAGCTCATTGAGGTGAACTGGCTCATTTGTTCTTTTTTTCGAAGTGAGCCAACTCACTCATATGGCTCAGTGGCTCACTTGTATATAGCTTATAAGTTCACTTTGCGATCGCCAGTTGAGCGAACCATAAGAACTAGTGTGCCAAAATGAGCTAGTGTGCCAAACTGAGCTAGTGTGCCAAACTGAACTAGTGAGCCAAACTGAGCTAGTGTGCCAAACTGAACTAGTGAGCCAAACTGAGCGAGTGAGCCAAACTGAACTAGTGAGCTAGTGAGCCAAACTGAACTAGTGAGCCAAACTTACTAGTGAGCCAAACTGAACTAGTGAGCCAAACTGAGCTAGTGAGCCAAACTGAGCTAGTGAGCCAAACTGAGCCATATTGAATGAACAAGCTCAGTGGCTCAGTTCAGTGAGTCATTCATTTTGGCTCACTCACTCATGAGCTACCCAAGTATAATGTTTATTGCAGGTAAGTGTCCAGGTGCTATATCCTATAGTGGCGCATGTGGTTAATTGCTGTAGGCAGTCCAGGTTGTAGGGCCGCCTGTGGCTGCGTGGCATACAAAAGTAACAGGATGGGAACAGCTGCTTTCACTTTAGGCTTTTAAATCTCGAATAGTATTCAGGCGACGTTTGTCTAATGGATGCGAGTTTATTACAGTCCTTTGATTGCGGTTCAGCAGCTTGAGAAAGTAATAAATTTCCATGTGATTGGCTTTGTTATATGATTGCAGGCTAAAAGCTATAGTGTGGCCATATAACAGGTGTCAAGATTATTTTTTGGTATTTAATGATTGTTGTTTCTCTTTTTTAGATGCCAGAACTCAAACACTGGGAAGCTGGAGCCATGGCAAAACGAGTGCTTTCGTAAGGTAGTCTACTCGGCTGCCTTTGCCTTCGGGTTTACTAGCTCTTTTGCCAGTGCACGTTTGCTTGTCAAAGAGGAAGGTTGTCTGCGTTCGATTTTTTCTCGTTCAATTTAACCCTAAAGTGCACAAAAACTAGAATTTATTTTAGACTTAAATATTTAAACAAAAAATTAGCTATTAAGAATCAAAAACGTTTACTTGGAAATTCAAAATTATTAAAAATAAAATTATAAACACAAAAATAACATCGTCTCAATGCATTATTGTAGGCTATTTTCTACCCTAACAGGTAACAAGGGGTTAATCAACTCACAGCAGTGCCTTTCAGTCGCACTCATGTACTATGTGCCTTTTCACTCGCACTCATTGCAATCATAGAAGAGCTAGTTTGGCAGCCGAGTAGACTACCTTACAGACAAGCACTTATTTTGCCATGGCTGGAGCAAGTTAGAGGCCATATTGCAAAGAATTCAAATTACAAATAATTGCATGAGATGTTAGGCAGCAGTTTTGAGATATCCGGTAAGTAATAATTACGAGATGAGAATCCAAATTAATTAGTTGCATCGTTGTAGGCTGTGTCGACATCCGTCATAACCCCGACCGTCTCAGCAGCAAGGAGATGTTTAGCCCTCGGTGCTTTATAAAAGAATTGAGTTTATGTTTGCGAGGGCCGAGGTATTTGTGTGAAGTCATCAAATTCCGAGATAATCCAATTTTCAATATTTTTCAGGTTGCGATCCAGTAATTGGTCATCAGTGAGTGAAATCGATTCACCAGGTGCCAAGGGTGGAAGGATGAGATCCTGGATGACTTGGGGTTGGCCCTGGATGTCCTCCAGTATCGATGCTCTGGTTTGTATGCCGTGTCGGTAGCGATAGGCGTAGTAGTTTGTTTCGATGCCTATTAGCCGTTCAGTTGGCTTGGCGTTCTGTTCTATAGTTATTTTTCTCCCTTTCTTCTAGTATGGACATCTTCACTAGGCTTGGAGCGTTGTTTGTTTTGGAGTCATTGTCCTTGGTGGGGCAGACCGTACCACCTAGTTGCGTGGGTTTGAGGGGTGCATGAAGTCATTTAGTTTCTGAAGATACCTTGGCCTCTTTAGTGTCTTTGGAACATATGGGATAAGCAAGAGTTTTCTAGCCTCTTTGTTTGGATGGCTCACTAGTGAGAGGGCATATCGGTTTGATGAATTTGCATAAATTTCCTCGAAAGAGGGGGAGTTACATATATTTGTTTCTGATACTAATATTTGTTTCATACCTTCCAGACTTGGTGATCACCCTGAGGAGTCGGTTTTGTGTGGAACATATTCTGCTAAACTGCGATTGGCTCGCTAGAGCACCCCAGACAACCACAGCGTACGACCAGGTGGGGATCAGGAGTTGTTTAAAAAGTATGACTTTGGTGGCAGCGTCCAGTTTGCTGTTATGTCCGATTAACCAGTTTGGTTTTTGCCAGGAGGATTTGGCTCTGGAGCATAATTGAGTGGTATGTTGGCTCATCGTTAATTTGCGGTCAAGGTACACCCCCAAGTATTTGTGACCGGGTGAATTTTTAATCTTTGTGTTGTTTATTTTAGGAGATAGTTTTTGTAGAGAGGGAGTCATCGTCCTATTGGTAAACATGACATGTGCCGTTTTACTCGAATTAATCATAAAGCACCAATTTCTTGCCCAGGTCGAGAAGTGATGGAGGTAGCTGTCTACTTTGTTGATCGCCAAGCCGGGGATTTGATCCGCAGAGATGATGATTGTGTCGTCAGCGAATGTAGATAGCAGTAGATTCCCTTCATGCGAGTTTCGACTTCTGTGGAGTGAGGCTGCCTCGATTAACGAGGGGAGGGGCATGTCAGAGGAGTAAACAGAGTATAGGAGGGGGCCCAGGACACTGCCTTGGGGCACCCCTGCAGTTATTTTGCCTTTCCTAGATAATATGCCACCATTTGTTTTAACAATAAAGTTTCTGTTTTGAAGATAGCTGTGTAAAATATTGAATAGTGGTAGTCGGAGGAGTTTGGCTAGTTTGAAGAGCAGGCCTTCATGCCATACTCTGTCGAACGCCTCGCTGATATCGATAAAAACTGATGAGCAGGATTCCTTTTTTTCGAAGGCTTTCAGGAGGAATTGGGTAACTCTTGCCAGCTGTTGCTCAATGTTGTGTTCACTCCTGAAACCGAACTGGTGATTTGGGTGGAGTGTTTCGAATAATTTAGGAAATCCTGCTAAAAGGCTAATTGGCCTGTATGAGGTGAGATCAGACGAGTTTTTATTTGGCTTGATAATCATCGTGATTATTGCAGTTTTTCATTGCCTGGGGAAAACACCGAGCTTGAATATGCAGTTATAAATGTTAAGTAAGAAAAGGACAAATTTGTCGGGTAATTGTTTTATTAGTTTATTGTGAATTTTATCAATTCCAGGAGTTTTGTTGTTATCCAAGGTTGTAATTAACTCTTTTAGTTCTTGAAAAGTGATGTGTTTAACTGGGGGCAGAGTGGGTCCCTTTTGCCTGCCTATGTTGTATTCCAACTGATGGTACAATTGGTGAGGGGGCCCTAGAAGTGTTTTTAAATTAATGAGATGGGTAGTAGATGCTTGGATTTTATTCCTAAATTCAGCTGAGTTCGACAAGTGAGGAGCAAAGCGTTCCTCAAGGTGGCTAGCGAATGCTTCAGGCTTTTCCTCATTTGTACGTGTCCATCGAGGTTTTTTTCCATTGGCGGGGTCGAGCCGGATTGGCCAGTTGGGTTCCGTCTGTCTTTTTATTTTCGAGGTAACTTTCCATAGTTTGTTCATCCTGTATCTATCTTGGGAGTCTATATTCATTAGGATTTTGTTATAGTACTTCCTCTTTGCGACTTTGAGAGATTTCCTTAGGCTTTTTTGGGCGATGCGAAGGATTTGTCTGCTTTTGGTAGTAGGATGTTTTAGGTGGATACGTTTTAAAGCCTTGACCCTGCTGGCTAGTTTGTCCGAGCGTTTGTCAATGGGGACAAATCCGTTTTTTTGAAATTTTGTGGGTTTGCAATGGCGAGGGGCCGCCAACAACGCCACAGAATAAATCGCATTTGTGAGTGTGTCTATGGCGTCCTAAATGTCTGAAGCAGATTCGATTTTAGTGTTTAGTTTGAGGGTTTCATTTAGGTGATTCTTGAATAGTTTGATGTTCGAACCTTTTGGTAGGATTTTAGAGTTTGCATCCGAGTTGTAAGCTGTGTTACCGAGTTGGATGGTTATTGGCAGATGGTCGGAGTTTAGATCGACCATTTGGTGAGTTTTGATGCTGTGGTGGTGGATGCCCGAATACACCGCAAAGTCATTGGCTGAGGGCCGCTTTCGTGTATCATACGGGAAGTGTGTCGAACTGCCAGTAGCTAGGATATTTATGCTATCGTTGGCTCTGACCGCGTCAATGAGTGCTCTTCCCCTTTGGCAGGAGCGGACATTGCCCCATTTAGTGTGCTTTGCATTCCAATCGCCTGACATAATGAACTTCGATCCATACGTGAAACCTGACCTAAATTTAAAAAGTAATTTAAAGTTATTATCAGACCATTTTATGACAGGGGGACAATAGGTTGCGGCAATGATGATAGCTTCATTATTAGTGGTGGTAAGCGAAATGGATGTGATTTGGATGGATGGCAGTGCGATGGGTTGGGTAGATGCGTGTTTCAGACCGTATCGGACTAAGATGGCGGTTCCTCCCTTTCTGGTGTTTGAGGGGTGTGGTGTTGCATAACAGTGAAATCCTTGGATAGAGATTGGGTTTGCACGGGTAAGTCTTGATTCCACTATGAGCATGATATCGATTTTTTCTCTATTTATAAATTGTTCTAGCTCTAGAATTTAATTGTTTATTCCACATGCGTTTCAGTAGTGAGCGATGTTGATGTAGCTATTCTGGGCTGGTCCTCGGTTTTTCCATACTGGGATGGATGGAATGTTGATGGCAGAATCCAGGTTTAGGGGAGCAGCTAGGTTGGATACCGTTTGTTGGTTTGGGTTTATTAATGGGTGAGACATGATGTGTGTGATGAAGTTAAGTGCGTGGATTATGAGTGATGATTTACTTTTGATTTATACTTTCTTATGTAATCAACTATGGAATTTAGTTGGTTAGTGTCTATTTTTGGATGAATGATCGGCATGACGGCTATTGTAAACATGTTGAGAAGCGCGTCAAACTTACGGTTGAGGGTGTATATTGAGTCCTTCCATGGCTGGTTAGGATTTGATTTTTCAGCCAGCTCTTCATGTTGATAATACAAAGGAAGCGAATGTTTGGTCTGGTAGAAGTGTCTGGTAGAGGTTTGCCAGATTTGTAGTGAGCAGTAGGTGTTTTGTTATCAACTATGGTGACTCCTATTTTTGGTTTGCGTTGATTTGTGTCCTTTTGGTTTTTTTTATAGGTGGGAGTGCCGTTATTCTTCTCTGGAGAAACATCTGGAGGTTGAGAGTGACGGTTTGGGCTGGACGGAGTTGGGCTGCGGCGTCTTTTCAGGACGGCATTGTTGTTTTTATTGAACTCCGACATGGGCTTGGCAATTTCAGGAAGTCTGGTGTAGCTAGGCTGTACCTTTGGAGTATTCCCATCTGCGAATCTGATGTGTGGGGCGAAAGGATTTTTTGAGTTTAGAGTATTTAGGTTGGTTTTGTTTTTTGAGTGATTTGTTTGGTTTTTGCTGTTTGGGCGGTTAGTATGTGTTGTGTATTTATTGATGTTAGTGTAGTTTGATGATTTCTGCGAGAGCTTTTTTGTACGTTGGACAGCCTTTGTAGATGGCAATGTGGCGTCTTCCACAGTTTACACAACAGGGGTTTTCTACCCATTTAGTGGGGCATTGGTTGTTGTCATGCGTTATGCCGCATTTGATGCAAATTTGTTTTGAGCTGCAAAAGTTTTTAGTATGCCAGAATTTTAGGCATTTTGAGCACTGTGGTGGCTCAGCTCTTTTTAGTTGCCGCTCAACTTTGATGTGGTGACCCCCTATGTATGTAATTTGCAGGGATTTTTCGTTGCTACCGTCAATTCGCGGCTCAAGTTCAACCTCGAACAAGTTCATCGGCTTTCTCTCCCTTCTATTTCTCATGACTGCAATAAATCTAACTGAGAAGCCCATGTTATTTAGTTTTCTTCTGATTTGGTCACATGGGGTAGAATGATGGAGGTGTTTCAGTTCGATTCTGTAGCCTCTTTCACTTCTAGGTTGGAACGTGTGGATGTCCTCGTTTTCTAATTTAAGAATGTCTGTGATTTTTTTGTGAGTTTCTAGGCTGCTGCAAGAGATTTTAACTGTCTCCACGTTGGCTTTTAGTTATGAAATTGTTTGAGCCTACTAGGTTGTTAAGTTTTTCAAGGAGAGGTAGAATTGTGCGAACCTTTTTGATGAAAATAGGGGGGACACTCTCATTTGTTATTGGTTTTTGTTTGGTTACCAAGGTCCATGGGAGGTCGACCTGTAAATTGATCTCGTCTGGATTATTTTGGCCTGCTACTGCTGGGGCGACTGTGTTCAATGGAGTGTTGTGAGGAGGTGCCTAGCTGTTGGTTGGTTTGGTTTTAGGTGTGGCTGAGTGAATGTCAGCTTTGACCGTGAAAGTATTAATAGTTGGTGCTGTGTGTATTGGTGAGTGGGTGGTGTTTGGGTTATTTGGTAGGTTTAGCATTGATGATGTGTGTAGAGTGGTGGTTTGATGAGATGGAGAATTAGTGTTTGGGTTATTTTTTTTTGTTGTTATTAGTTATAGTTGTGTTTCGCCTGGATGACTGGTGCATTGTGTTTGATTCTGGGGATGGTGTGGCGGAGATGTGTGTTTTTTCGCTAGGTGATGTGTCGGTTGGTGCTATTTGGTTGGTTGGTTCGAATGTGTTCATTTTATTGTTAAACAGATTTCGTTTGGATTTAGATTGTGGTTTTTGTTTGAGAGGTAAGTTTGTTGTGTATATTTTAACCGAGGGTTTCAGGGCTGATGTTTTATTATTATGATATCTTTTAGAAAGTCTGCTTTGGTTACTTTTATGGAGCTTTTGTTTGTGTCAGTTAACGGAATGCTTAGCTTTGTTTTTGGTTTATTCTTTGTAATTTTATATAGAGAGTTATATTGTTTATTTTTTTTAGAAGTAAGTGATTGGGTAGCAGACTTATTATTTGCAGAGGGCTGATTTGACTTGCCTGGCTCCGGGGCGAAGGCTTTTGGTGTGGATGAGATGCTAGCTAGCGTAGGCAATTTAATTGGCGAGCAAGTTGGTGATGTTGCGTTGCATCCGGTGTTTGCTGCTTGTTGCCATTCCAGTAGCCTCGGAATTTGTGTCCGATTTGGTGTAGTGTCATCATCCTTGGAGTTGCCTGAGATGGAGGAGCAAACGGCTGCGAGGATGACTCCGCTTGGATCAAAATGCTGAAAGGTTGATTCGGAGTCGCTGATGCTTATGGCGTGGTTTTGGTGGTGGTCTATTCTGGAATTTAGGGGGCTGCTTTTGTTTCCCTCCATTAGGATGTGAGCCAGGCTGTCATCGTCCATTTTATTGATTTCCGCCATTTCGTCAGGGCAGTTGATGCGCTTGGTATCGCTTGTCGATTTGTTGGTGCGCAGGACTTGGTTGTTTGGCTGCGACATATCTCAAAATTCAATTATTAATAAGAAAGTTTTTTTTTCCTTTTTTTTTTTTTTATTTATAAATCAACAAATTTGAAGTAAAAGGAGGTGAGAGAATTTGTCTCAATTTATTTTAGGTTACTTCTCTGGTGTGTTTTGTGTTAAAACCTATATGGTTGGTTATTGTTTCGTTTCCGGTGTGCTGGTAGTGTATGAGTTACCTTAACCTCACTAAGGTTGTGCTTAGTGTGACTTGTGGTTAGGTTTAAGCTGCGTTTCCGGAACACTCCTCAGGTATGTAGTAACTTAACCTCACTGTAGTACAAGGCGTGGTGCGGCAGTAGGTAGGTTAAGTCGCAAGGTGTATTAGTTTGTAGTACACGGCTATGTATATTTATTTTGGAGTTTATCTATTGCAATAGATGTTGTCGTGTTGGTGGTGTATCTGCAGGTTAATTGCGGTTTAGGCCACTGTTGTAGTTTGTAATTGGGTTTATGGCTAATTGGTGTTCGCGTGTTTTAACCTTTGGGAAAATCACGTGCAGATATTATCTTAACCGAAACATATAAGACTATATGAAAAACGATTTGTTGGTTTATCTTTTGAATTAAAACAAATTATCTGCGGTGCGTGTTAACACGTGCGCGTCGTTAATATGTGATGGGTTTTACATACATAAAACGAATACATAAGAGTCGGCACAATTTTAGGTTAAAAAGTATGGTGGCTGTATTAAAGAATTTTCTTTTTTTTTTATTTATTTTAACTTTTTAACTGGGTTTTTTTTTTAATGTGTAGTTAACAGTTGCTAGGAGCAGACTGGGTTAGCAGCGCCTCCAGCAAAGCGGTGATCTGGTCCTGCAGCTTCCCGGCTCTGCAACTTCGAGACATTAGAGCAGAAGAGGATTTCGTGAGAGCACATATCGAGGGTAAGTGGATATACAGCTGTTATCTACACACATATCTATATATGTTATCTACATACATACGTATGTATGTATGTGTGGATAAAATGTCATGGAAAACAGTATTGGAAATTACCCTATTTTGAAATTTAAACCCAAATATTTAGTTAACAATGTTAGTGTTTCAATTGTTTATATTAATACCCTTGTAGAGGGTAATATAAAATTGGGCAGATGTTTGTAACGCATAGAAATATAGTCGCCCCTCGGTTAACAAACACAATTGGTTCCAGCATCTTGTTCGTTATGCAAAACGTTCATTAAGCGAAACCACTTTTCCCATATAAATCAATGTAAAATAATTCCAGGTTGAAAAGAGGCACATTCTAATTTGTTTCAATTTGAACTTTTGTTAAAAGAATATAGCATAAAATGCTTCAAAAAAAATATTATTTCAAGTTCAGCTATTATTAAAAGAAAGTAACATTTTTTAAGGAAAGAAATGTATATTAGAGGAGGTTGTAAACGTAGACGTATGTACATAAGTTGATGAACACATGTGATCCAATGCAGCATCAGTGTAACCATGTCTTAACAAAATTAACAGATAAATTGCATGCAAAATAATGCTAAAAACTGTCACACTGGACAGCACTATAATGCGTATTCGAGCTTTTTCCTGCTTCGACACTAAACACAGACAGAAATTTTACATACATACATATGTACATACAATTAAAATTTTCACCTTTTTCGTTGGTGGCTATGTGAAACTTTGTTTGTTATCCGAAAATAAATGTGTTCGTTATCCGAATAGAATAGAATTAAATTTTAATTACTCTGTTTTTTTCACAATCAATTATTACAAAATTTGGTGTTTATAAGTTTAATGCACTTTCGAACATATCCACCAAGTTTTGTCAGAAACGGTTGACTCATCACGCTCATCCATTGCAAAAAGGGTATATTAATTTTGGTCAGAAGTATGCAACGCATTGAAGGAAGCTTCTCCGACTATATAAAGTATATATGTTATTGATAGGCACGACGAGCTGAGTTGATATAGCCATGTCCGTCTGTCCGTCTGTCTGTCTGTCTGGATCAACAGCTTCTCCTCCGAAACCCTAAAGCTACAGAGCTGAAATTTTGCACCTAGGCTTCTTTTTGCTGCAGGCATTGTATATCTCGGAATTATCCCGATCGGATGACTATATCATATAGCTCCCATAGGAACGATCGGTCGAGAATAGAGTTATTAAATCCATAACATTGTTGTTTTTATACCCTTGCAGAGGGTATTATAAAATTGGTCAGATGTTTGTAACGCATAGAAATATACGTTTCCGACCCCATAAAGTATATATATTCTTGATCAGCATCAACAGCCGAGTCGATTGAGACATGTCCGTCTGTCCGTCTGTCCGTCTGTCTGTTTGTTCGTCGCTTTTCGAACTTAAATTTTAAGCTACGTAGTTGAAACTTGGTAGTTAGCTTTCTTAAAGGTGTAGGTAGACAAAGTATGAAAATCGGTCGGATCGGATTACTATATGATATATCCAATATCGGAATAATAGGGTTCCAATTAAAAAATTTTTATTTTTCTTTTGGAATATAAATCTAATTTGTACCAAAACACTACCCACCAAGTTTGACTCAAATCGGATAATTATTACGGGTACAAATCAATAAAACAAATCATCCATATAAGCTATTTACTCCAGCAACAAAAAATTTCAAAGAAAGAAATCAAGAGACCCGAGTTCGAATCCGCGCGGCACCAAATAAGAAATATATAAAATTATTGTTTTTTTGTTGTTGCATTTAAATTTAATTTGTATCCAAACACTATACACCAAGTTTGAACTAAATCGGATAATTATTAAGGTTCCAAATCAATAATCAGATTTGAATGAAATTAAATTTATTTTAATGCTCACGCACACACATACATATGCAAAAATTCAACCACCACGCGGTGTGTGAGAGAGACAGAAATATTTTAGTTGTGTTCTTACACAGAACGAAATTGAAAGAGCGAGATGCAATGGGTTTGCATATATGTCGAATTAGCTTAAGTCAGCTAAGTAGGGACGATGGCGTAGTATGTAGAGATCGGCGGCACGATGGGCTTCGGTGTTTGATGATGGTTCAATGCTCGGTGAAGAAGTGAAAATTTTTAGGTGTGTTTTTTCTTCTTTTTTGTTTTTTTTTTGATTTTGTTAAACATTTATACCAATTATTTTGCTGCAAGGGTATACAAACTTCGGCAGAGCCGAAGTTAGCTTCTTTGATATTTTTCAATCAAAAATTACAAATTTTGTTGTTTATTAGTTTGCATACTTTCTAGCATATCCACCAAGTTTCATTAGAATTGGTTGACTACATCTTATAGCTCCCATAGGAACGATCGGCCGAGAATATTGTTTTAGAGCAATAACTTGGGTGTTTTTAAAACGATTGTTACGAAATTTGGTATTTGGAAATTAAGTATATATTAAAATGGCTGTGCTAAGTTTCAGCCAAAGCGGTTGACTATATGCTATAGCTCCCATAGGAACAATCAGATCAAAAATTTTTTTTGTCGAATTACATTTTTTCTTAAGCCACAAACATTTAATGAAGATTTGACTTCTTTTTTATGCTTTCTAATGTAATTGTAAATATGTAATTGTTAAATAACAGTTTGCAAGGGTATACGAACTTCGGCACGGCCGAAGTTAGCCCATCCTTCTAGTTTTTTATATTCTTAGGTATTTATTAACTGCATGAAAAAAGTTAAAACTAGAAGGATGGGCTAACTTGTGCCGAAGTTCGTATACCCTTGCGAACTGTTATTTAACAATTTAAATATATACACATTTATAATGTGACAAAATCATAAGAAAGCATATAAAACAAGTCAAACCTACATTAAATGTTTGTAGCATGAGAAAAAAAAAGTATTTCGAAAAAAAAAATTTTTTGGGCCGATTGTTCCTATAGGAACAATATATCCTTCTGTGCGTTGCAAACTTTTGACCAAAATTAATATACCTTTGCAAGGGTATAAAAATGAACTTTTTACAAAAAAAAGAATTTTAAATTCATAATTCATAAATAAAAATTCAAAAGGAACTAACTTTTCTTGCTTTCTTCGCTGCAAAGCTGCATATTATATCTGCGTAATCCAACATTGCAGCAGTTTTATTTTCTTTTTCCGCCCAACCAACCGCGGGGCGCTAGCCGCATAACGTATGGCTTGAGTCGCGGAAACAATCCACGAAAACAGACAAACTGGTTACGAGCTCAGTACGATAGAATAAAAGTTTTAAGTAAGGAAAGAGTATGCTCTGATCTGATTATATGGTAGAGGTTGATTATAATCAGAGCAACGAAATCGAAAAGGTTCATGCAACGGTTTTAACGGTGTGGACGGTAGTTGTTATATAAGACTTGAAAGTTAATAGCTTTACATCATCTGCATACATGAGGACATGAAAATGAGATATAACGGAGGCAAGATCGTTAATGAAGAGCGTAAAAGGCAATGTTTGTGTACCCTAGCTGCTTAAGACTTTTTAATTATATTATTTTAGCTGATAACAAAATTTAAAAAACAAAATGTTTTATAACATAAATATCAAAGAAGCTAACTTCGGCTCTGCCGAAGTTTGTATACCCTTGCAGCAAAATAATTGGTATAAATGTTTAACAAAATCAAAAAAAAAAAAAAAAACAAAAAAGACAAAAACACATCTAAAAATTTTCACTTCTTCACTGAGCTAATTCGACATATATGCAAACCCATTGCATCTCGCTCTTTCAATTTCGTTCTGTGTAAGAACACAACTAAAATATTTCTGTCTCTCTTTATGTGTGTCCGTAATTATCCGATCTTGTTCAAACTTGGTGTAGGGTGTATGGGTAAAAATTAAATTTAAATGCAACAACAAAAAAACAATAATTTTATATATTTCTTATTTGGTGCCGCGCGGATTCGAACACGGGTCTTTTGTGTTTATACGGCAGATTTCTTGGAACTTGTTTTTTGTTTCTTTGCTGCCAAAGAAAATTGCTTATTTTACTCGAGGTACCTCCACGTTTTAGTTAATAGCTCCGGTGATATTTATCGGATTCGACTAATTTTCACACTCTTCATACTTGATAGATCAAGGAACTTAACTTTTCATATTTCAATCATGTTTCAGACAGACGGACAGACGGACATGTCTCAATCGACTCGGCTATTGATGCTGATCAAGAATATATATACTTTATGGGGTCGAAAACGTACATTTCTATGCGTTACAAACATCTGACCAATTTTATAATACCCTCTGCAAGGGTATAAAAAAGGGCGAAAAATTCAATAAACTTTCGGTGCAACCACCGCGGATAAAACAACCAACACCAATATAACATTTCAGAGGCAATTCTTAGCTAATTAAAAAAAAAAAAACAAAAAATATTCATATATCTGCGTCAACAAAAGTCTACGTACTCTAAATTTAAATATGAACTAATTAGGTTTGAACATTTTTTTACTTATAAATATGAGAAACTTAGTATCTAGTAGGAATCCCTTCATCTTAATGACTTCCCTGTGGCGATACGGCGTTGACATGACTAATTTTTTTACAAAATCTGTATCAAGTCCAGCCCACTCTTGTTGCAATGCTTCTCGCAGCAGGCTTTTGTTGCTTATGTGGTGTTTTCGAATTTTTTTCCAGCATATTTCATACATGTTCTATGGGGTTCAAGTCGGGACTCTGTGGTGGCGTCTCCAATAAATTAGGCGAGGTACAGTCGGGTGTTCATGGCCTTATGTTTAAGGTCGTTGTCATGTTGTCATGTAGAAATCTAATCCTATTCCAAGTTTCTCAGCACTACTTTTTAATTTTTTTTTTAAGTATATCAATGTACTTATGATGGTCCATCACGCCATCAATAAACTCCAAGCTTCTAACGTCTTTTTAGTAATTTTTGGGTAAAGTGCTTTTCCAGGTTTTCTCACCACACGAAGGCGCCCGTCTGATCCAAAAATACTGTATTTTGTCTCATCTGAGAACATCACCTTACTCCAAAATTCATTTGGCTTGTCTACGTGGGCTTTTGCAAATTCCAAACGCTTATTGCGATCTACCAAACTCACATGTGGCTTCTTGCGTGAAGTGTACGACTTAAAGTTGTATGATTTGATGGCTCTACGAATAGTTTCTGGGTTACATCTTTCTGACTATGATTGCTAATCTCTGATGCAATCTGAACTGAAACTGAATTTAAAACGGCCAATTACTGTTTGGATCGTTGAATTGCTTCTTGACATTATTTCGGCTATCTCTGCATAGGATTTTTGATCAGTTGTGTGAAGATGCAAAATCCGCCCACGTTCTTCTGGGGTTAATTCCTTACGAGACATTTTTCTACGAAGCTCGCAAATTTCGTGCAGCTTAACCAACGCACATTAAAAATAATGAATTTTGACATTCTTGCACATATGTTGAAAAAGAACCCCGAAGATGGTTGGCGCTAGAAAGATCAGATAAGTTAGAGTAAGTAGAGTTTTGTTAACGCAAATTCTTGAGTTTTTTTTGATTTTAAGTAAAGCTATCAGACAACAATAACAACAAACTATGTTTTTTACGCTATTTTAAAGACAACATATTGATTCATAAACATGCATCAAAACCTTTTTGATTAGTTCAAATTTTTCACAGTAATAAGGGTACGGTGACTTTAGTGGCACACTGTATATAGAAAGCGCAGGGCATCTCGCCCTTTCAATTTCGTTCTGTGCAAGAACACAATACAAATAATTCTTTCTTTCTAACGTGCCGAAGAATTTTTGCATGTATGTGTGCGTGGGCATTAAAATATATTAGTTTTATTATTTTATTTGAAAACAAAAATTTTAAAAAATTGGTAAAAATGTTTATCAAAATCAAAAAGCAAAAAAAAAAAAAAAAGAAGAGAGGTGTCATGGGACACCCAGATGAAACGAAGTTTCTTTCGATTAAGGGGGTGACAACTGCTTTTTTCATGCAATTTTGAAAAAAAAAAAAATTTTAATTAATACTTAAACCTTTTTTTTTCATATATTTTTGAAAAAAAATATACATATGTATGTATGTACATATTTCGAAATACTCCACCCAACAGGAAACCATTTAAAAAAAAGTAGCTCAAATGCTACCAAAATGCCACGTTGATCCGAATTGCAAAAACCAAACCTTATTTGAATTGTAAGAATTCAGCCCATACAATGAACTATAAAAAATTCAAATTGAAAAAAAAATAAATTTTTTACAGACTTGAAAAAAGTCACTTTTTCGATCCATTTTGAGAGACTATTTAGCTAAAAAAAAAAACAACAAAGCGATCACAATTATTTTAGTGCAGATAGGTTTTTTCATAATAAAGATATTTTGAAAATTTGAGCAAAATCGGTTAAGTTTTTGACATATCTTGGCAGCAGTTTTAAGGAACAGAGTCTAGTAAAACGCGCTTGATTGTTGTTGGCCGCAACCAGGGTCTATATACATATGTACATACATACACCTACTCAGGTTTACGACTATTACTTCTACAAGCATCCGGGCAGAGTAAAAGGGTCGGAATCGCGAATCCGAGCAGAGGTCATACATATACATATATATGTACGAGTTTGTGGGCAGCGAGACGCACAAGTAAATGCGGTTTGCACTTTAAACTGACGGATACACATTTTTGAGCTCGCGATCGCGACCTTTTTTCTTCTTACCCCTGCCTCGCACATTTATGACCCTTTCTCAATCTCAGAATATTTGCTTGTGCGTCTCTCTCTGCTTTCCCCTTCAGCATTTGCTTGTGCGTCCCTCTACCCACAAACTCGAGCTCGCACCTCTTTTCTCTCTAGCATTTGCTTGTGCGTCCCTCTGCCGACAAACTCGAGCTCGCGACCGCTGCTTGTGCGTCCGTCTCTGTCTACATATGTATTCGTACACTGTTCAATGCGAAAGAAAAAGACAAAACAGTTGGTAACGGTAAAAGTGTCGTTACACTTTTTAGTCTTAATTTTTTCGGTTTAGCCCCTACCGCGCGATAAGAAACTTCGTTTCAAAAAAAAATTTTGTGTACAAACATTTTTCGAGTACAATTTTTTATACCTCACGAAACAGTAAAGATCATTTAATAATATTTGATCATATTTGATAGAAATTAAATGTGTGTACATACATATGCAAAAATTCAACCAACACGCGGTGTGTGAGAGATATAAATGCGTGGTATAAATGTGTTATTATTTAAGTACCAAATAAGCTAATCGTGTCAGTTTTTATTTTATTTGCACTTCATAGTCTTACATATCTAACAATACCAAAATAAGCAATAAATTTCAACTAAAAACCGTTTTTTCACGGAAAACCCAAATTCAAGTCCGTTTCTAGCGCTCAACGAATAATCGGACAAAAAAAGAATCCAAAAGAAAATGCCGTTATTTGGCGATGTTTTCGTTTTATTTTGCGTTGGTTGCACCACATTTAGTCGAAAATTATATTTTGTGACAATTAGAGTGATACAATTGCGGACAAAACTCTTCGTACGACCCCTTTTTTGCAAGTTTTATTCGATTTAAAGAATTTACAAAAAAAATAATAATGCAGTTTTGTTTTAAGTCTAATAAGATAGGAAATGTAAATGACAGAATAATCGAAAGCTGTTCTTGCACATTGTTAAAACGCACCTTTATATAGGAATCGAATACTGGAAATAGGTTTTATTTAAGGATGAGTCCGAATACAACATATTTGGTTACAACGAGATAGCCAAAGTTTTGAAGAAAATAAATTTTGCGACGGATTGGCAGAATCTGATTCCTACTATAAAACATGGTGGTCGCAGCGTCAAGTTCGAGGATCTGCTGCAGCTTCCAGAGATGGAAACCTAGGCTTTGATGAGGAAAATTCGAAAACACAATATTATTGGTGGTCCAATGCTTGTAATGTCCTAGATCGGCTCCATGCTAGGCACCGTTGTAGATGTTATATTGCTAGGTGTTTTGCCTATCTGCAGTGGTAGTACCACCGCTACAATAGGATCGTGGACGTAACAAGGAAATTTTCATGCACTATGCTTGCCGTTGCTGCTCGCCGGATGAGGGGGGTGTTCTTTCTTTCCTGCTCAACGTCTGACATACATTAGAACAATAATTATAAGTGCACTGGGAAAGAAGAAGGGAATTATTGGAACTATTGGGATTCTGCTCGTTTAAGATGTCATGAACTAGATGGTCGTTCATGTCTCCTGATTCTTTACCCACCCTACCTATGGACAATCCTGAGGAGGAATTTGCGGATGTCCCCTAAACAAATCAATGTACCATTCTAATTAACTTCAGGCATTACAACAATCATTTATTCAAACTATTCCATTATTCAAATTTCCAATTCAAAAAAAAAATATAAACATTATAATGTCTTTTACGTTACTAACTCTCAAAGAAAGGTTGCATGGCCAAGATATAAAAATAATCGATATTCAAAATACAGGGTTTTATAAAGAAATACATAATTGATCAAGGTACATACAGGTGATTCATTCTTACTCAGTCTTACTCAGCATACAATTTCCGTGGGCCCAGGGAGGTTCGCTGCTTTGCTGATGAGATTTATACCTGTTGCTCGGGGAAAAATAATTATTAGTTAGATATCGACATTGTTAAATCTTGCCAATGCATAAGTTAACTTGAGTTTTGTAAAATATAAAAAAATTAATATAAAAGTAAAAATAATTATTTTAGGATGAATGAAAAATTTGTAGATAAACTACATGTGGAATTCAAAAGAACTTATTAAATTATTCATCATCAAAATTAATCGCACTTAAAAATTAACAAAACAAGCAATGGTCGGGCATATTTATATCTCAGAAAAATAATTGTTCACCAAACATGGTGGTGAGGATTCTGGTTGCCACTTTTAATTTATCAAACTTCCAAGATTCCGACTTGATTTAGCATCCGACCAAAAAATTCCGATGTTCCAATGCTATTTATGTATCGCAGTTTTTAATTCCGAGGCTGGTGAATTTTTGGATATTACCAAACGAATAAGAAGTGAGTGAGAGTGGCTGGACTGCGACGTCTATTTTATCCAGCGTTTGGGCCGGATTTCTTGTACGGACTGTACTTATTTAAATGGGTATTCTCTCCCAGACCTTCCGCAAATAATATTCGAGGAGCGTGGAAATACAATTTTGGCCTTTGCCTTAAGTTGCCAGAGCACTAGGCTTTTGGGGCTGAATTAATACAAAAATTATTAGGTCACTTGCACTTTAATAATTATAAATTGATATCACCTGAATTTTCCAGCAATTCACTCAAATATATTTTACTTTGTATAATAACAATTATTAATCACGAATCAAAAAATATGTTCACTTGGCACAGCTCTGCGAATATCTGTCTTAAGTACTTTACACTTTGGCTAGACTCACCGTCCGCCTTAGTTAACTGTCGCACTCGCTTATGCCAAAATATCCATATTTGCCCTATTTATAACCTTCTCCAACTTGAAAGCTGGTAATTTTCCATTACTTCTAACAGTTGTATGGTCTGATCTTCATTATCCGACTTACTAGAAGTTATAAGATGGTGAAGAAGGGAAAGGGGGGTGGGAATTGCAATTGCAAGAGCACTCGCGCAGCCGACTTATTAAAGCATAAGCATAAGCTTTCTCTCTCACACGATCGGTAGCTTGAGCTTAAGAGAACTGCTTGCTTGAACTGCTTGAACGTAAGCGAGGTTTACGTCGCTAACTAAAACAAAAGTAACGGGCATTTGAAATTCAAATTATAAATATAACAGCTAGAAAATTTGAGCCGCCCATTACAACGCAGGTAATGCCACTACCTATTGAAAGGGGTCATTATCTGAAAAGAAGGTTATTTCCTAGGCTGTAAGTCTTTCAAATGGTATACTCCAAGTGACTTGCCTTCTAAATTGGATATTTCATAATAAATCGGACTAACTTCTTTCGAACCACACCCTTAATAAATACGAGGTCTAATTTACGACTGAAACGTTTGCTAGCGTTGCTTTGGGCGAAGTTGCGAGCATAAACCTGGTCGTTGACTTTCAACTGAGAGCTGCGGGTACGCAAATTAAATCTTCGAGCATTCTGTTCATTCATTTTAGCAATATTTTCTTTTGCTTTCACCCTTGTGATCTGTATGGCATTTGGATAATCAATTCTGACATCGTCAATTAATGAATTTAATTTTCGAAGCAGATCATAGTTTTTGCCGTTTAGAATCATATTTTGGCCGAAAGTTAGGATATATGGCGAAAAGCCAGTAGCCGAATGAATGCTCGATCTTAGTGCCCCATTTATCTCATTAAGTTTTAAGTCCCAGCCGGTATGATCTTGCCCTATATAGGCTCGTACTGCTGCTAAAACGCTTCGATTTAATCTCTCACTTGCGTTTACTTGTGGAGAATAAATTGCTGTACAAATGTGTTTAATTGAAAATCTCGTTAAGAATGATTCAAAATAGCCAGATCGAAACTGTGATCCGTTATCGGTTAATATGGATTCGGGCACTCCGAAGGTGTAAAAAATATGCTGTTCAAGGTACTTGCAAATGTTTGGTGATGTAAATCTTTTTAAGGGAGACAGGAAGTGAAACTTAGTATAGTGATCAACAATGATCAAAAGACCAATGTGTCCTGCTTTTGTTCTAGGATATGAACTTAACAAATCCATGTATAATTTCTGAAATGGTCTCTCCGACTGCATAGGTTTCCCTAATGGTGGTTTTAAGACAATATTAGGACTTTTCGTTTGTTTACAAATATCACATTTAGAAACGTATTCCCTGACTTGAGATACCATACGAGGCCAGTACAAATATCTTTTCAATTTCTCAATGGTTTTGCCTATGCCTCCATGTGATGAGCTTGGGGAGTCGTGAGCACGAGTTAATACATCTGAGATAAGACCAGAGGGTACCCAGAGTTTAAAAGAATCTGCTGAGTTCTCTTTCGTTGATGGTTCGGTTCTCTTGTAGACATAACCGTCTACGACTTTGAGATCGGGTAATCTTTCTTGATTTTCTTTGATACGATTTATAAGATCTAAATATTCTAAGATAGTAAACTGTTCTGAGCTTAAGTCAATTATTGGACCGTATTCTTCGAATTCCTCAATTGTGGGCTCGTGTTGTCGGGACAACGTATCTGCTACGACGTTTTGGGTTCCCTTGCGATGCTCTATCTTAAAGACGAATCCTTGAAGCTGAAGAGACCAGCGTGCTAATCGACCTGTCAAATCTTTTTGTCTCATCAACCATTGCAGAGCTGCATGGTCAGTAATCACTACGAAGTCTTGACCTTCTATGTATGGACGGAATTTCTTGATACCTTTTAGCACTGCTAGGCATTCCAATTCGGAAACTGAATAGTTCCGTTGAGCTTTCGTAAGTTTAACAGACATAAAGGCGATGGGTAACTCAACTCCTTCTTCGTTTTTCTGCGTTAATACGCAACCAAAACCATGTAGACTAGCATCACAAAGCAAAATAAAAGGTTTTGTGAAATCCGGTGTAACTAAAATGGGTGCTGTTGTCAGTGAACATTTCAATTGTTCAAATGCTTCAGTAGCTGAGTCTGTCCATTCGAACGTCTTCTGCTTTTTAAGTAATTCTGTCAGTGGAAAACTAACCGTTGCGTAATTCGAAACGAATCGCTGATACCAACCCGATAAACCAAGAAATCTTCTAAGTTGCTTTACGGTTCTAGGTATTGGAAATTCATTAATGGCTTGTATTTTTGCAGGGTCAGTCATAAGTTGACCTTCGCTGATAATGAATCCAAGGTATTTTATTTCGCGTAAACAAAATTTCGACTTGCTTATATTTATAGTTATATTCGCTTTACGTATGTAAGTGTATTGCAATCTCTTTTAAAAGATCCATATGGACTGAAAATCATCGGACAAGACAAGTAGATCGTCTAGATAAACAAAAACTCTACTTCGAAGATGCGGAGGTATAACTTGATCCATGAATCGACATAGGGTTTGTGGTGCATTGCATAAACCGAATGGCATTACCTTGTATTGGTAAAGTGGACGATTAGGAATAGTAAATGCTGTGTACTGTCTTGACTTTTTCTCTAATGGTATTTGCCAAAAAGCATTCTTTAAATCTAATCCGGTTATAAACCTAGCTGGTGGTAATCGACTCAATATTCCTTCTATGTGAGGTAACGGATATGCGTCCTTACGCGTGTACTTATTTATCTCACGTGCATCTAAACATAAACGATATTTGTCTCCTCTTTTGACTAAAACGCAATTACTGCTCCATGGACTATCCGATGGTTCTATAATATCTAATGCTAACATTCTGTCTGCTTCTTCGAACATGACTTTTTCGATAGCCGGAGAAACTGGCCAGTGTCTCTGTTTAACCGGTCTAACCTGTTCTACCTCGATAAGATGTTCTGCTAAATGTGTACGTCCTAAACCTTCTCGATCATATGATGGAAACAGGTGGACATTTTTGTCTAATTGTTCCTGCTGTTGTGAAGTGAGATTGTGAATTTTCGGAAAATTTTGCTTTTGATCCCCATCGTGGTGTATCTCTGAAATAGTCGGGTCTATAATTCAATCTACTAAGGTAAACTCCTTCCAAAAGTCTATTCCGAGATAAATATCCTGTTTTAAATTAGGTACTAAATAAAACTCCATGTTTTTAGTGATATTACGGTACGGTTACCGAAGTAATAAACTTTCCAAGCACTTCACACTTAGTTCCGTCTGCTGTTTTGATATGGCCAAAACATTTTCGTTTTGGTGTTTTATTAAGAAAATATTCAGCTGCTTCATTGCCAATGCAACTTATTGTAGCACCTGAATCTAATAATCCTATATATGTTTTACCTTCAATTACTATATTAGTGTATAACCTATTATCCTCCTTAAGAAAAATCGAAGACACAAATTTCTTCCTTAAATCCATAATTTGTCTCCAGTAATTTCTAATTCTAATAGTTGAGCGTTTTGATTGCAATTCGATAGAATCTACTCCACCAAAAATACGTTCTCTGGCCGCTTGATAAGTTGCTAATCTTTTGTGAAATGGCAAATTAGTATTCGGACCGATTGAATTGGATGGAGTCCAATGATGACTCTCTGTTTGCGTGCTTATTTCCCTAAATTGTTGATTAACTTTGTTGGGGCTTAATGTCTTGGATGCGTCAGGGAGGTATTGCTTGGCGCATCCACCTTGCAGTTTCCCGTGGGATTGCATAGTGTACATCTGGGCTTAAATATATTTTAAGCTCCGCATCCATAGCAAAATATGGATGGCGTTTCACAACAATTGTCGAATCTGTGGCCGCGTCGGTCACAATTCCAACAAATAATTTTACAATCTTTTATTTCTAAAACCTCTTCTATATCTACTTCACCACCTTCTAATTCAGCTACAGTACGTGTACCGAATTTTGTTCTGACAGGATGCATCTGAATGTGCTTATAGAACTGTTCGTGTGTGCGAATTTCCTGACGTAGGTGCGCTAATGTAGAAATACTTAAATGCATAAGCTCATAACGTAGCGAGGCTTTGCAGTAACGTATTAAAAGTCGGACTAAAGTAGGTTCGGGTACTGTTTCGTGTAGACAACCTATAAGACGTCCCACTGCGAATTGGTACTCCTCAAATGTTTCTTTTTCGGATTATTTCCTAGAGTTAATTAGCTCCCACACATCTAAATCTGTGTCGGTAGTTTCGAATTTCTGCATAAATTCTTTACAAAAATCTCTCCAGCTGAATGTTGGATTGGATCGATGGAATCTCCAGAACCATTCATTAGCTTTATCGATAAACAAGATATGCAAATGATCGCATAAAATTGAAAAGTTGCCGTTTAATGTTTGCTGAGTTAAGGACCGAGCACGATAAAGAAAATCTTCTGCCTGTATGCCGGATGTAGACCCATCAAACTTAAGACGCCAGTTCTGAATTATATTGGCTGCTTTATCGGATGTAATAGCAGTTTCTTCTCGATTGGTTCTAAAACTAGAGTTATTTGTGTTGCGGCTGTGATCTGATATTGCTGCTCTATTCGACATGTTTGGTTCTATTCTGGGCGAACTATGAGTGTTAACTTCAATATTAAGAGAAGCTAAGTGAGTTTGTATCGACCTTTCTATGGTCAGTGCAAGTGACGAAGTAATGTCTTGCAATAAATGTTGCTGCTGTGCTTGCACAGTCGATTGAATCAAATTAGTGATTTCACTTTTGTTTAAACTTTGGTTGTTGTTGTTAGTGTTTTGTTTGCTGTAATTAGTAGTTTTGCGACTTTATACCTGTTCTTGCAGAGCTCGCTGCTTTGATCTAGTGGCGACGCCTGCCTTTGGCAAAGTCTGTTGTTTTCTAATAGTACCAGTTGCTGGTCTAGAACCATTTGGTTCTGTATCTAGAGGGTTATCAATCTGTGATTCAGAATGCGAAGTGCCAGCTGCTTCTAGCATTTCGACTTCTAAATTATTATTGACATATTTTAATTGCCTTGGGGTACAACTGAAGTTGCATCTCGGACAAGATGTAGCATTCTGAAGCCACTCTATAATACACCTATTGTGAAACTGGTGGTTACAGGGTGCTAACGCGATAAGATCATTGTTATTTAATATTTCGTGGCATATGCCACACGATTGTTCTTGTGAGGGTATAGCCTCGATTAAGTTTTCGTTCGTCTCACCGGCATCGTGGTCATTTCGTAATGCTTTCGATGTAATGTTATATGTTATTTGCGATAAATATTGATTAGTTTAATTGTTGTTTTAGCTCCGGAGAAAATTGAAATGGTAATACAAGACAGTTTATCCCCTATTGGTATTCTAATGGCTATTGTAGCTCATATTTAGTAAGTTCGCTGAAGATTGGTCAAGACCCTAAAGTAACTAAAAGGCTTGCAAAATCCTATCCTTATACGGACTCTAAATATGATAGCTTTTGAGGTAGATGTAGATTCGTCCAGGTCAATTGATCTCTCTCGATGGTAAAATCAACTGCTTAATCCATGGAAATGTGCATCTTCACTCTTAAAAAGATTAATAATGATAATAATGATAACTATTCAATCTGGATATCTCTAGCGAAGACTTCTGAGATTCTTTTCCACTGGTCGACCAACCCTTATGTTTTAAAGTTGCAATCGCAGTTCCAAGTTTAAAAGGGCTCGAGAATAAAACACTAGAAAATCAAATAGCTTGAAAACTAACTTGAAGGGATTATGTTAAGAGCAATTGTCAAACTATAAATTCTTTACCTGCTGTTATTTGCTAGTTATGTTGCTTAGTTTGAATTATATTTTGGGCTAGTTTCGCATTGCTGGACCAGGCTCCTTAGTGGATGATATTTTTATCTGTAATTGCCATTTGAGCTAGGTAAGGCTATGCTAGACTAGGCCTCTTAGTTGGGCGCCATTTTATATGTAATGTCCTAGATCGGCTCCATGCTAGGCACCGTTGTAGATGTTATATTGCTAGGTGTTTTGCCTATCTGCAGTGGTAGTACCACCGCTACAATAGGATCGTAGACGTAAGAAGGAAATTTTCATGCACTATGCTTGCCGTTGCTGCTCGCCGGATGAGGGGGGTGTTCTTTCTTTCCTGCTCAACGTCTGACATACATTAGAACAATAATTATAAGTGCACTGGGAAAGAAGAAGGGAATTATTGGAACTATTGGGATTCTGCTCGTTTAAGATGTCATGAACTAGATGGTCGTTCATGTCTCCTGATTCTTTACCCACCCTACCTATGGACAATCCTAAGGAGGAATTTGCGGATGTCCCCTAAACAAATCAATGTACCATTCTAATTAACTTCAGGCATTACAACAATCATTTATTCAAACTATTCCATTATTCAAATTTCCAATTCAAAAAAAAAATATAAACATTATAATGTCTTTTACGTTACTAACTCTCAAAGAAAGGTTGCATGGCCAAGATATAAAAATATTCGATATTCAAAATACAGGGTTTTATAAAGAAATACATAATTGATCAAGGTACATACAGGTGATTCATTCTTACTCAGTCTTACTCAGCATACAATTTCCGTGGGCCCAGGGAGGTTCGCTGCTTTGCTGATGAGATTTATACCTGTTGCTCGGGGAAAAATAATTATTAGTTAGATATCGACATTGTTAAATCTTGCCAATGCATAAGTTAACTTGAGTTTTGTAAAATATAAAAAAAATAATATAAAAGTAAAAATAATTATTTTAGGATGAATGAAAAATTTGTAGATAAACTACATGTGGAATTCAAAAGAACTTATTAAATTATTCATCATCAAAATTAATCGCACTTAAAAATTAACAAAACAAGCAATGGTCGGGCATATTTATATCTCAGAAAAATAATTGTTCACCAAACATGGTGGTGAGGATTCTGGTTGCCACTTTTAATTTATCAAACTTCCAAGATTCCGACTTGATTTAGCATCCGACCAAAAAATTCCGATGTTCCAATGCTATTTATGTATCGCAGTTTTTAATTCCGAGGCTGGTGAATTTTTGGATATTACCAAACGAATAAGAAGTGAGTGAGAGTGGCTGGACTGCGACGTCTATTTTATCCAGCGTTTGGGCCGGATTTCTTGTACGGACTGTACTTATTTAAATGGGTATTCTCTCCCAGACCTTCCGCAAATAATATTCGAGGAGCGTGGAAATACAATTTTGGCCTTTGCCTTAAGTTGCCAGAGCACTAGGCTTTTGGGGCTGAATTAATACAAAAATTATTAGGTCACTTGCACTTTAATAATTATAAATTGATATCACCTGAATTTTCCAGCAATTCACTCAAATATATTTTACTTTGTATCATAACAATTATTAATCACGAATCAAAAAATATGTTCACTTGGCACAGCTCTGCGAATATCTGTCTTAAGTACTTTACACTTTGGCTAGACTCACCGTCCGCCTTAGTTAACTGTCGCACTCGCTTATGCCAAAATATCCATATTTGCCCTATTTATAACCTTCTCCAACTTGAAAGCTGGTAATTTTCCATTACTTCTAACAGTTGTATGGTCTGATCTTCATTATCCGACTTACTAGAAGTTATAAGATGGTGAAGAAGGGAAAGGGGGGGGGGGAATCGCAATTGCAAGTGCACTCGCGCAAATCACTACTTACTAGGGTACCACCACTACTTACTTCGTTGACCCTAAGTAATGCATTTCATCATTTCGTTTCTTGTATGAAATGTCCGCAAAAAGGGTCAATCGCCACCACATCGTTTACCGCGAACTAGTGAAATGGGTCACCATTAAAGGGCTAGTGACATGGGTACCCATGCCAGGGGTGGTGATGTAAGTACCCATGATAGGACTAGTCACATGGGTACCCATGCCAGGGGTGGTGAAAAGGGTACTCAATCCAGGGGTGGTGAATAGAGTACCCAGAATGGAAAAAAAAATTAAAATAGTTTTCAAGACATTTTTTTTTTATTTAAAAATAATAAATAATATTCTACTTTCAATCCGTTGCATTTTCATTTTGATGTGAAACATATATAGGCTCACTTTTAAACCGAATTGTTGGCGTGGCGACGCTTGCCGTGGCGACGGGTCGCCACGCTATACTAAGATATACATATATATATTTTATGTGTAGTAGAGTATACGGTGTGGCGACGTGTCGCCACTCTATACTGAGGTATACATATAAATATTTTATATATATATACTTGAAACCAACTACGTGATCTGCTTCTCACTCACTTCGACATTGTTGTTTACTACGGTACACATAACTTGCGTTTTATTTAATTTTTATTTTAATTTTTAACAATAAAAGAAGATCAAAGTGATCAACCTTGTGCAAAGAAAATGAAACTACACTATGGCATACTACCAAGTCATAAATGTAATTATTATATTTTTATATTTAATTAATTATATTCATATTAGTAATTATATAAATTATATAAAGATGAATAATTATATAAATTATATTAATATTATCTTCAATTAATTATTTTTTTATTATTCATGAAGGAATTAATATGGAAACATTTATTAATAAAATTATTATATGCAAATCTTTAGTTATATATCGCAATAATTAACTAAGATCAGTTTCACTCAAAACCTCATTGAGACAAGACGTGTCACTTCTGCGTTCCGTTAGTTCCCAAAAAGCAATACAAAAACTCTTATTAGTTAAAACAGACAAACAAACAAGTGCACAAAACAGAATACAAAAATAAAAACAACAAAAGCAAGAAACACAAACTGAAGTGCAGGGCCTGAGCCCGAAAAACAACAACAATGATTAAACCGCCCGACATAAACATAACCACAACACCAAGCTACAACAAATATCAAAATCTCAACAACCCAAAATATATTGTAATCAACAGGAAAGACAACAAATCCTTTGAAAATATATCACCATTTCTAATTAAAAAAGCAATAGACTACACATGTGGAGGAGAAGTTGACACATGCAAAAAAACTCGAGCCGGCACCCTATTAATAAAAACAAAAAATACTTTACAAACAATGAAATTATTAAAAATAAAAATTATGGCCGATATCGAAGTCGAAGCCTCCGAACACAAGACACTAAATTCTTCCAAGGGAGTCATTTACAGCAACGAGTTACGTAACATTGAGGAAACAGAAATTCTAAACGAATTAAAATCTCGAAGCGTTAGCGAAGTGCGAGAAATATTTAAGAAGCAAGGCATGGCTGAAACGGGACTTATAATTATCACATTCGCCACACACAATCTTCCAGAATCAATAAAAATAGGATATGAGAGCACACGACTCCGCCCGTACATTCCTCTCCCTCTGAGATGTAGAAAATGCCTACGATTTGGCCACCCAACCCTGAGCTGCAAAAGTCCAGAAGAAACATGCAAAAACTGCTCTCAAACGATACACACCGCTGAAAATGAAATTTGCACCAACGAAAAGTGTTGCCTAAATTGCAAAAACAATCCCGAAGTTGACCCCAAGCACAGTCCACTGAACCGCAAATGCCCAACAGTCAGAAAACAATAAGAGCTGGTAGCAATCAAACCAACAGAGAAAGTTGACCACAAAACAGCCTTATCGATCTACTACTCTCGTCACAACCCGCAACTTAGCAACAGCTACGCATCAGCATTAACCAAAGCTTCAACAAAGCAAGACGCTTACTCATCAACACCAAAAACAAATACAGCTACAACAACATCGACCCCAATCAATAACACAAAATCATCACCCGCCCAGCAAAAGAACACCTCATCTCTACCCACAACCTACCACGACCTACTATCAGAGCACCCAAGCACCTCAGCCCATAACGCAAGCATATCGCACCAACACCACCGCAAAGAAGACATGGAAATGGACGGAGACTACCCTAAACTTAACAAGCGAAAAAACTAACGACTTAAAAATAAGAATATTTCCTAAAGATAAAAACACCCTTTCAACAAATCTTAAACCGGCAAAACCCAACCAACCAAATGCAAAAACCTAAAAAACAAAGCAAAACATAAAGACAACAACGACAGCGATAGTATTTAACACTTTAAATAACAATGTGACCTACATGCTGTAATTATAAAAAAAAAGAATATTAATAGATAGACTCACAATATATCTCATATCTCTCCTTAAATATTAATAAAACCACATGACCATTAAGATCATTCAATGGAACATAAACGGTTACACAAATAATTACAGCGAACTCCAAATAATAATCAACAAACACATGCCCCTTATTTTATCTCTACAAGAGACGCATATAATACACACCAACTGCATACATATACCAATCAACTACACCTTAATAACGAAAAAAGATGTGAGCCGTCATGGGACGCCTGGCAGATGTGAAACATTTTTTCTGTTCTTTTCCCTGTATCTTTTTTGACAGTCTCTTTTATTTTGGAGAGTAGATGAAATAGTAGTTACTGGTTCTTCATTATTTACTTCCATTATATTTGACAATTCGATCTACTTTCTTTGCACAAGGTTGATCACTTTGATCTTCTGAGCTATCACTATCACACATATTTTATTGTTAAATATCAAAGAAGCTAACTTCGGCCTTGCCGAAATTTGTATACCCTTGCAGTTTTATTATTTAATTTTAAAATAATTGGTATAAATGTTTAACAAAATCAAAAAAAAAAACAGAAAAGAAGAAAAACAAAACACGTCATAAAAGCTAACACACCACCGTCTTCTTCTCCGCGAATTGAACCACCACCAAACATCGGAGCCATCGCGCGACCGACCTCTACATATTACGCCACCGTGCTTGCTTAACTTACTTAAGCCAGTTCGACATATATAGCAAATGCATGGCATCTCGCTCTTTCAATTTCGTTCTGTGCAAGAACACAACTCAAATATTTCTTTCTCTCTCACACACCGCGTGGTGAAGAATTTTTGCATACGCGTGTATGTGTGTGCGTGAGCATTAAAATAAAATTAATTTCTTTCATATTTGATTATTGATTTGTAACCTTAATAATTATACGATCTTGTTCAAACTTGGTATAGGGTGAATGGGTAAAAATTGAATTTAAATGCAACAACAAAAAAACAATAATTTTATATATTTCTTATTTGGCCCCGCACGGATTCGAACTCAGGTCTTTTACGGCAGATTTCTTGGAATTTGTTTTTGTTTCTTTGCTGCCAAAGAAAATTGCTTATTTCACTCGAGGTACCTCCACGTTTTAGTTAATAACTCCGGTGATAATTATCCGATCCGACTAATTTTTAAACTCTATCTGCGCCATCGATTGGGGAACTTAACTTTTCATGTCTCAACTATGTAGCTTCGTGATTCAAACAGACAGACGGACAGACGGACATGTCTCAATCGACTCGGCTGTTGATGCTGATCAAGAATATATATACTTTATGGGGTCGGAAACGTATATTTCTATGCGTTACAAACATCTGACCAATTTTATAATACCCTCTGCAAGGGTATAAAAATTAAAATAAAAATTAAATAAAACGCAAGTTATGTGTACCGTAGTAAACAACAATGTCGAACTGAGTGAGAAGGAGATCGCGTAGTTGGTTTCAAATCTCTCTACTACACATAAAATATATATATGTATGTGAGATGGAGTGGGGTAAGTTGCAACGTTGTGGCAACTCCCAGAAGCAGATATTAATTGCAACGTGGTGGCAACACCAAAAGCAGAAGAGACAGAACTTAAGGCAGTTCAAGCGAGTGAAGTCGACAATAAGCAGCATCAGCAGTATCATCAGCAGCAGCAGCCGGAAATACATTGAAGCAGATCATACACTGATTGTTAATTGCCCAAACACCCATCCACATTATAATATTATCATAAACAAACATTAATAAAGATATAGAAATATCTCACATTTGGGGGCTCAACCGTTCGTGGATTGCCAGGGCGAAGTTACATGAGTGCAAAATCAAAAAAGCAGACAAAAGCAAGAGCGATTCCTAATTTCGCAATAAGGCGCACCAAGCCGTCAGCCGCCAGAAAGAGACAGCTAGTTTTTTCATCTGAAAAATCTAACTGCGCAATAAGTTGCAACAAGCCGTCGGCCGCCAGAAAGAGACAGCTAGTTTTTTCACCGGAGAAATTTTATTTCGCAAGATTTCGCAATATTGCGTCAGCCAAAGAAACTTCGAGAAGACCAAGCAAGCTTCCAATACGAGTATTGCGGAACAGAGTAATCATGCCGAAGGAACAAGATCTACCAGGCTCAAAGATGGACCTGAGTGAAATGCCTAGTGGATCAACAGCCGCCGAAGACCGTCGCAGAGAAGCAGAGGAAGTTGCCAGGAATTCAACAGTGATGACAGGAACTAATGAGATGCTGCACGAAATAGTTCAACTCCTATCATTAAAAATCCATGCTGATGAAATTGACAAAAAGAATGATTCAAAGCTCGTGGTAGAAAATTTCACCAAAATAATTCCGGAGTTCAGTGGAGAAGACATGTCAGTGCAACAGTGGTTTCATAATTTTGAATTAAATGCTGAAGCATACGGATTGAACGAGAAACAAAAATATGTTCAGGCTCGAGCAAAAATGACCCGTACTGCAGCCCTATTTCTGGAGTCCACCGTAGTGTATGAGTATGCCCAGCTGCGCGAACAACTTCTGGAGGAGTTTGATTGTGAACACCTTTGTAGTGCCGAGATTCACAACCAATTGTCGCATCGTACGAAGTCTGATGAAGAAAGTTTCCATGAGTATTTGCTACACATGAAACGTATTGCTGCCCGTGGAATAATTGATGTGGAATCAGTTATTCAGTACATTGTCAAGGGATTAAATATGAGAAGTGATTACAAGTATACGTTGTATGGCTGCAGCTCATATAAAGAACTGAAGGAAAAATATGAAATTTATGACAGAATGATTCGTGCAAATGGAAAGTCGCAGCTCGAAAAGAAAGTCCCAACGCTAGGCACACCGAAGTCAAAATATCCCAGAGACGAGAAAAAGCAACATTGCTTTAAGTGCGGATCAATGAAGCATCTTCGCAAAGATTGTCAAGCCGAATTGAAGTGCTTTCGCTGCAACCAGACTGGACATATGTCTACTAATTGTCCAAGCACTTCCACTGTTAACATCGCATATGAAGAAAAGCGGCTCAAATGCCTCAAGATTAAGGACATCGAAGTCAAGGGTCTTATTGATACTGGTGCGGATGTCTCGCTGCTCAGAAAGTCAACTTTTGGCCGTTTACGAGGAGTCCAGATGCAAGCCAGCTCGTCATGTTTAAAAGGACTGGGAAACAACACCACACGACCGGTTGGACAGATCGAGGTAGAAGTGGAGATTGATGGTATTTTTCTGATGCATAAGTTCCTGATTCTAAACGACCACACCATCGGATGTGAATTACTGCTGGGCCATGATTTTATTTCCAAGTTTCAAATGACGTCAACACCCGAAGGATATCACTTTGCTGTTCAGTCCGGAGAGGAAATTGAGGACACAAAACAGATAAGTATTTACAATGTGGTAGAAACAAATGCTGATCCAGATGTTCCTTCACAGTACAAACAAGCCGTTCAGTCGATGATCAAGATTTTTTCTGGAAAAGAGCAAACCGCAGATTGTCCAATAACTTTAAGGATAGTACCCGATGAAAATATAATGCCATTTAGACATTCCCCCAGCCGGATTGCGATCACCGAAGCGGATGTAGTCAAGCAGCAGATTGAGGAATGGCTCAGTGCTGATATAATAAGACGCTCAACATCTAACTTCGCCAGTCGTATTGTGATCGTCAAAAAGAAGGATGGTAGCAACAGAGTCTGTGTTGACTATCGGCAATTAAATAAGATGGTCTTAAAGGATTGCTTTCCTGTACCAATTGTCGAAGACGTTTTGGAGAAATTAGGCAATGCAAAGATTTTCTCAGTCATGGATTTGGAAAATGGGTTCTTTCACGTTCCAGTAGAAGAAAGCAGCAAGAAGTACACCGCATTTATAACAAATGAGGGCCTATTCGAGTTTAATAGAGCTCCTTTTGGCTTTTGTAATTCGCCAGCCGTCTTTATACGTTTTGTAAATCATGTATTTCAAAACCTCATAAATGAAAATGTACTTGATTTGTACTTGGACGATATCATAGTACACGCTGATACAGCCAACGAATGCCTTACAAAAGTACAGAAAGTTTTGAACGTAGCTGCTGAATACGGGCTGAAGATTAAATGGAAGAAGTGCCGATTTTTACAGACAGCGATAACATTTTTGGGTCATCAGATTGCGGAAGGAAGCATCAAACCAGGATTGGATAAAACCAAAGCTATAACCAAGTTTGCGATGCCTCAAAACATTAAGGCTGTTCAGTCCTTTTTGGGACTAACTGGATTCTTTAGAAGATTCATAAAGAACTACTCATTGACTGCTAAGCCATTAACAAATCTGTTACGGAAGGACGTTAAATTCAAAATGGGATTAGAGGAACAACAAGCAGTCGCTGCCCTGAAGGAAGCACTAGTTAATGAACCAGTTTTAAAACTATATCGTCGAAATGCGAAAACGGAAATTCATACGGACGCATCGAAGGATGGATTTGCAGCAAACTTATTGCAGTGGCAAGAAGGTCAATTGCATCCCATTCTGTTCTGGAGCAAGAAAACGTCGGAATCTGAAGAAAGACTGCACAGCTATGTGCTAGAGGCTAAAGCTATTTTTCTCGCCTGTAAGAAATTCCGGCGGTACATTCTCGGAATTCCTTTCAAGCTAGTTACGGATTGCGCCGCGTTTAAGCAAACGTTAAATAAAAAAGACGTCCCTCGAGAAGTAGCTCAGTGGGTTCTGTACCTACAGGACTATGATTTCGAAGTCGAACACAGACAAGGACCAAGGCTTAAACATGTGGATTGCCTTAGCCGATACCCAATTGAAGTTATGCTGGTATCCTCTGTGGTCACTGCGAAAATTCAAAAAGCTCAGCAGCAGGATATGATGATCAGAGCAGTTGCCGAAATTCTTAAAAGTAAACCGTATGACAATTTTAAACTAAAAGGAGGTCTTGTCTACAAAGTGGTGCAAGGAACAGATTTGCTGGCAGTACCTAAATCTTTGGAAAAGGAGATAATAACCGAGGCGCATAACGAAGGGCATTTTGAGGCAGAAAAAACTATGCATACGATAAAACAAAACTATTGGATCCCACATCTGGAGGGCAAAGTGATGCAGATTATAGCCAACTGTATCAAATGCATTATCTACAACAAAAAGCTTGGTAAAAAAGAAGGATTTCTTCATCAGATCGAAAAGGGTTTTGACCCGCTGCACACCTTACATGTCGACCATTTGGGACCGATGGATGTCACCACAAAAATGTATAAGTACATTTTCGTTATGATTGATGGCTTCAGTAAATTTGTTTGGATGTATCCCACTAAAACTACAAATGCCGAAGAAGTCATAAGGAAGCTGAAAGAGTGGTCGGACATTTTTGGAAATCCAGCTCGCATAATAAGTGATCGTGGATCGGCGTTCACCTCAAGCAGCTTTGAAGAATATGTAATCCAAAACAATGTCGAACATGTGTGGAGCACCACTGGAGTGCCAAGAGGAAACGGACAAGTCGAACGTGTTAATCGATCGATATTGAACATCATTTCTAAATTATCATCTGAAGAACCCGAGAAATGGTATAAGTTTGTTCCTAAAGTTCAGAAGGCTATTAACTCTACCGTCCATAAATCGACAAAGCGATCTCCATTTGAGCTAATGATTGGCGTTAAGATGCGATGCAGACCTGATAGTAATATTGTGCAACTACTTGAACACGAATTACTTGATAATTTTGATGAACAGAGACAAAAGATGCGGCAGGAAGTTAATGAAAATATTCAGCAGGTTCAAGACAGCTACAAAAAGCAGTTCGATAAAAACAGAAAGAGCGAATTCGGCTATAAAGTTGGAGATCTAGTGGCCATACGTAGAACCCAATTTGTGGCAGGAAAAAAGTTGGCAAGCGAGTTCCTAGGCCCTTACGAAGTAGTCAAGGTAAAACGAGCAGGGCGCTTTGAAGTACGGAAAGCAGCAGATGTTGAGGGACCAAACTACACAGCTACAAGCAACGACAATATGAAGCTTTGGAGTTACTCGGAGGAGAACGAGGATGCATGGTCATCAGAGGCCGATGACTAATCAGGATGACCGAATGTGAGATGGAGTGGGGTAAGTTGCAACGTTGTGGCAACTCCCGGAAGCAGATATTAATTGCAACGTGGTGGCAACACCAAAAGCAGAAGAGACAGAACTTAAGGCAGTTCAAGCGAGTGAAGTCGACAATAAGCAGCATCAGCAGTATCATCAGCAGCAGCAGCCGGAAATACATTGAAGCAGATCATACACTAATTGTTAATTGCCCAAACACCCATCCACATTATAATATTATCATAAACAAACATTAATAAAGATATAGAAATATCTCACATGTATGTATACCTCAGTATAGCGTGGCGACGCGTCGCCACGCCAACAATTTGGTTTACTAGTGAGCCTATAGATGTTTCACATCAAAAACACTTCACCCTCCCATGAAGGTGTAGCGCTCCTGATACACAACTCCCTACAAACTCGTGAAATTTCTTTAAACGGTGACTTCGACGCAGTATGCGCAGAATTCACGACAAATCTAAAATTTAGACTAATCTCAGCCTACATTCCACCAAACAAGAGATTTTCTATGAACAATCTCCAAAATGTACTAGAAACCTCAAACATACCCGTACTAGTCACTGGCGACTTTAACAGTTGGCACAAAAACTGGGGATCAAACACCAATAATCTTAGGGGAAAAATACTTGATAAATTCATAACCCAATCAAATTATATCCTACTAAATGACGGTTCACCTACACACCTTAGCACCCACAATACTCTAACAAACATCGACATAACCTTTAGCAGCCCAATTTTACAACTCGACAGCACATGGTACACAGAAAATGATCTCTTTGGTAGCGACCACTTCCCTATCATAATTAACCTCTTCAACTCCAATCCAGCAATAGAAAAACATATACCCTCCAAACCCATTTTTATCACCGACAGAGCCAATTGGGAACGTTTTTCAAAACTCACAGAAGAATACTCATCCCAACATAAAATAAGCTCAAACATAAATAAGGAAACAGCCACAATACAAAAAATAATTATATCTAGTGCACATAAAACAATCCCTCAGACACACCCTATGACCAAACCACACAATGTACCTTGGTGGAACAATAATCTACAAAAACTTAGAGACGAAAAAGTTAAGAAATGGCACACGCTAAAAAGAAACATCTGTACCGAGAACATCATACAATTCAAACGAGCAAATGCCAAATTTAGAAGAACCCTTAAGGAAGAAAAAAAAACATAGTATCCAAAAATTCACAACACAAATAGCACCCGATACACCTCCAAAAACAATTTGGAGTAACATCAGACGCTTCTGCGGCCTAAATCCTCAAAAACACACTCATTGCATCCTAAACCCAATAACAAAACAAAATACCACCAACAAAGCAGAAATAGCAGAACTCTTCTGCAAAAACTTCTCAGACGCATCATCTAACCACAATTTCTCCATGACTTTTATAAACACAAAACAAACATCACTAAACAACCTACTTAACCACATATATCCCCAAAAAGAGAGCTATAGAAATAGAAAAAGAAATAACACTTGTTGAATTTACATCCGCTCTAAACACATTAAAAGGAAATACACCCGGACTCGACAGAGTAACTTACGCCATGATAAAAAATTTGGACAGAAAAACAAAATGTAGAATAATCAATCTCCAAAACACTATACTAAACAACCACATCCCCCAAGTTTACAAGAATAGCATAATAGTCCCAATCTCAAAACCCAACACAGACAAAACCGCACTAAACTCTTACCGACCAATAGCACCGAACTCGTGTCTATCAAAAGTCCTGGACAAAATAATAGCAAAGCGACTGTGGTGGTTTGTTTCTAACGACAAATTAATCCATAACAGTCAAACAGGTTTTAAAAAGGGGAAATCTGCTACAGACAGTCTACTGTTGATAGACCATCTGCTAACAAAATCCATCTCCAGAAGAAACCATACGTCTATAATTTCCCTAGACTTTGCAAAAGCCTTTGACAGAATCGGATTACACTCAATACTTGACCAACTCACGGAATGGAAAACAGAACCGAAAATATTTAACTACATTAAAAACTTCATGACGAACAGAAAAATTATAGTACGAATAAACACCAACAACCTCTTCCCCTTCCACCCCATCCACAACGGCATCCCCCAGGGCTCGCCACTCTCAGTGATCCTATTTGTAATAGCGTACAATAAACTCGCTGAAAAGCTCACCCTACACCCAAATATAAGTCTAAGCGCCTACGCAGAAGACTTTAACATAATACTTAAACTAAAAAATAGAAAAAACATCAATATAAACCTAAACCCAATCCTCAGAACCATACTTAACTGGGCCGAATATTAAGGCGCCAAGCTATCCACCACCAAATGCAAACACTTGCACGTCTGCAGAAAGCACAACTGCAAATGCACATAATCAACAGGAAGCATACAAATTCAGAATGTCGCATCACTAAAAATACTAGGACTTCACTTTAACAACAAACACAGATGGAATAAGCACACAGAACAACTCACACACATACTGCAACAAACAACTAATATAATAAAATGTCTCGCAAGTCCAAAATTCAACTGCAACACATCCACACTTATAAACATCACCAAATTAATACTCAACTCCAAGGCAGACTACGGGCTCCCCATCTATGGACACTGCCCTAAAACAACTTTGCGCCCTATAAAATCGAAAATTAATACAGGCCTCAGAATCGCTCTCGGAGCATTCAAAACCACACCCTTCCAAAACATTCTATACGAAGCAAAAGTCTCCCCATTAGAAGATAGACGCGATCTACTAACAGCCTCCCTTGTAAAATCCCTGATCACAGCGAAAAATTCCCCACTACACAAAATACTAAAAACATACCGACCCCCTAGACGGTCACAATACAATTCAACAATAGACCTTATAATAAAATATGGCAGAAACCACAACCTACCCTTTCAGCCCACGAAACTACTTACTCTTACTACTACTCCGTGGAATGTAAGCCAAATAATCACAGACACGACACTAAGAAACTCTAGTAAAAAAAAACACATGCCTACAAACATACAGAGCCGAATTCATTCAAATTAACACCATACACAAGCCTGAATACACATACATCTATACAGATGGATCCCAAAACAACACCATCACTACCTTTGCCATCACAAATGAAGCCGATACCATCAAATCATACCTCCTACCTCACTACTCCTCCGTATTTTCCGCAGAACTCATTGCAATAGTAGAAGCTCTAGAAACCTTAAAAAATAAAAGAGGCAAATTCTGCATATGTACCGACTCACTCTCTGCAATTGACGCAATTAACATCACAAACAACAATGAACATTACCCCTCATACGCTCGCAATATTTTAAATAAAACCTTCCCCAAATTCAAACTACTCTGGGTGCCTGGACATGTAGGAATAGCAGGAAACGAACTAGCAGATACTTCTGCAAAAAATGCAGCGAAACAGCCTCTAATAACAAAAGAAAACCTAAACTTACAAGACATACAAAAATACTTAAAAAACATGCACCTCACCAAACTACAATCCAACATAACCAAAACATCAACCTGGTATCAAGAAAACAACCCACATAAACTTAACAACTACCACATTTTTAAAAAAATTTATTATCCTTATCGAGAAGAGACGAAATAATAATAACCAGACTTAGACTCGGACACTCTAAAATAACCCACATACACTACATCGATCAATCCCCCGGTGTATGCCCCTTTTGCAACGACACCATATCAATGAAACACATTCTCACCAACCAAACTTCAAAGACAAGCAATATTTAAAAACATCAACCCTCTCCAATGCTTAGCACAACCCACATTCTCAAACATATCAAACATTCTAAAATACCTAAAAACAAAAAATTTATATCACTATATCTAAGAACATATAAATTAACTCAAATTAAGACAACCACTTTTATCACCCCATGTACATTAATGTAAATATGTAAATACAACACACAGTACTATTAGGAGAACTTATGCATAAACACATATAACCCTAGAGCTGAAGGCCTCCGCTGCCATAGCCACGTATTAAGCTAGATAATAATTTTACTATTAATAAGTTAGCTCTTAAATAAATAAATAAATAATTAACTAAGACTTGAGTTCATGAGTATATTGAAGCCACACTCAAATTTTTGTAACGTACTTTAGTTATCATCGAGCAATCATCACAGTAATACCGCCAGAGGAAACATCGAATATAACTATTACTGAACTCACAGATGAAAATATTTAAATTGTGGCCACTTGATATTAATAGTGTAAGGAAGTTTTCCGGCTGGGGTACAACTTTCAGTCTCCCCAGGGTCTTCCATTATAGATTATTTATAATAGAATGCCGAGACCGGAGATCTGATCGAGCTACAGTGATTGTTAATACTGCATATCTATGCTATCGCTAGGAATGCATTACAGGAAGAATAAGAGATAGAAAGAGACAGAAACTTGAAACAAATACATGCGGACATACAGTTCGGTTAGGGAACAACCCGGACACCGAACTACAATTAAGCTACTAAAATACAAGGTCACGATAGGGAAACATAAAGCTAAGTCGGTTAAGGTATAACCTGGACACCGACTTAACCCAACATAACATATGGATGTCCCAGGACTTAAGTTGAGGTCGATTAGGGTACAACCCGGACATCGATCACAACATAAATCCTGGTCGCATGCCAATGGATATCAGTCGCCATCACAGTCAACAAGGGTACAACCCGGACGTTGGCTGTGTGGCGACCTAATACCCCGGCACACTACAAATAAACACTACACTCTCTTCGGCATTGGGTAGGGTACAACCCGGATGCCAATGCCAGAGGAGAAACACATACTATAGTGACAAACACACACACCAAGGAATGGGATCAGGGAAAGGATAGGAGATGATGTTAGTCCCAGTCTAGTTTCACCCCAATAATTGTGACATCTTTGCTTTAACACTTTACAAACTTTATTGTAGATTTATTCATTATAATTCTTTGGCTAAATGCCACCTAACCACACTCTAAATAGGTATCTATAGGTATGGGATCAAAGGGGAGGGCAGCTATTGGACCACATGGCCGACTCACCCGCTATCCTGTTCCACACACACTTAACACGTATCTCCTGGTATGATCGGCAGCGTCGCTCTTTCCTTGCGGATTTTCTTTGCACTAACTTTGTTTGTGACTTGTCCTTAATTATCCTTTTCTGATAAGGGCCGGCTGTGGGTCCTTGCACTTTATTAATTACACTTTGACACTTCTTTGCACTTTTATTCTCCCGACTGTCTCCTTTAAGGGTGGTTTGCGTAATGATTTTTGCTCTCCCATTACGCAGTCGCTGACCGCTCTTTGTTTGTAGGAGGGCGAGATGTCTTCCTTCTTTTTTCCCCAGAAATAAGTGTAGAAACTCCAAGAGTAATTCACTTCACAGATATGTATTCACGTCTTTTCATTTACACGTTATAAAGCAGCTTAAATTTAACTTAACATTACAGATTACACTACAGGCCGTGGTGAAAGCTCCGCCGTTCACCACTCCCGTCTCGCTCTCTACGTCATTGTGACGTAGACATCCCGGCCCCCTTGCAATATCCTGATTGCGAATGCCTCAAGGGTGTGGGCAGGTCCGCGAACCGCTGGCACACGCTGTCATGGACGGGCCGAGCGGGAGTCCGGAACTGGAGGGCCGAATCCACCTGGAAGGCGACGTTTAGCTCGACGTCAGTCTCCACTGCCGACTTGACAACTACCGTGCAAATCCGATCGGCCCCCAGATGGACCGTCGGCAAACCGAAACTGGCGGCAAGGGATGCCCGGATACGGCTGACCGGCGTGCAGGGGTCGAGCAGCGCTCTCGTCCGGAATGTTTTCGCACCAACCACAATAATTATGGTCGCCGTGGGCATCACCAACGTTTACAGGTTTAGGAGTCCTGTGAGCGAGGGAGGAGCAACGGAGGGTTTGGAGGCTTTCCTGGAGGAGGCGGCTGGCGGCTCCCGCGATGTCGAACGACGCTCATCGTCGTGTAGCAGCGTATGGTGCCGCTGGTCGCACTTCTGGCATCGCCGTCCACTGCGGCAGGACTTGCCCGAATGCTCATGGGCCAAACAATTCGAGCAGTATTTGTTTATTAACACCGCTCGGAGCCTCTTCTCCGTAGCCAGTTTGAGAAATCGTTTGCATCTCTTCAAGGGGTGGACTCCTCGGCACACCCGGCACCGAAAGGTGTGAGACTCCCGGGAGCGTGTCTCCTCGGAGGGTTTGCGGCGTTGGCGTGGACGTGGGGCCATGCTGGCAGGTCTTGTGATGGAAAAAAACTGGAAAAAGAGGGCTAGAAATGAAAAGTTTCGGATTAGCCAAGGAATGACAATAATTGGAAAGAGCTGCAAATAGGAGGAAGAAATTATTCTCTACAGGAGGGTAGTAACAATAGTTTGGGGACGGGCCTTCGGCTAGGGCCTCGCGTGGTCAGCAAGTCGACAACGCAAACTCGCTCGTCGGCGCCAGGATGAACTGCCTGGATTCGACCGAGTCGCCACTCGTTAGGTGGCAAGTTGTCTTCCTTAACGACAACCATGTCGTTGATCTGGAGATCTCTCATGGGTCGTTGCCATTTGTGCCTCTTGTGCATCTCCTTCAGATACTCCTCCTTCCAGCGCAGACAAAGTTGCTGGTTTAGAGCCTTAAGGCGCCGCCATCGGTTGTGGATGGACTCGGCGAGCTGAGGGATTTCAGCTTCAGGAGCTGACAGGAGAGGCGCTCCGATCAGGAAATGACCGGGTGTCAGTGAGAGGAGCTCTGTAGGGTCATCTGATAAAGGAGCCAGTGGCCTAGAATTTAGGCAAGCCTCGACTTTTGTCAACAGCGTTGACAGCTCCTCGAAGGTGAATCGAGTGCCGGAAGCGGATTTGCGGAGCAAAGTCTTAAAACTTTTGACCCCAGCTTCCCATAAGCCACCCATATGCGGTGCTCCGGGCGGAATGAAACGCCAGTCTAGCTTATGGTGGCTGTACCGACTTGAGGCTGCGGATGCTACTGACTCCAGAAACTCTTTGGAGAGAAGTTTCTCGGCGCCAATAAAGGTCTTGCCGTTATCAGAATAAATGCTTTGCGGACATCCTCTGCGACCTATAAACCGCGCCAACGCGGCCAGGAATTTCTCAGTCGTCAGATCGGATGTGCATTCCAAGTGGATAGCCTTGGTGCTAAAACACACAAACACACACACATACCCCTTAGTGATGAGACAGGCTCGTCCTGTGTAATTTTTGATATCAAACGGGCCGGCAAAATCCACTCCCGTGTAGGTGAATGGCCTGGAAAAGGAAGACCGCTCCTTGGGCAGATCTCCCATTAGCTGCGTTTGGAGACGCTTTCTGTATATGATACAGACCTTACAGGACTTAGTCACATGTTTGACCAAATTTCGAATCTTGGGAATCCAGTATTTCGCGCGGATGATACGGATCATGAGCTGATTCCCCCCATGCAACGTTATGCGATGGGTGAAATCAGTAAGGAGTCGAGCAAAACGGCTGTCATACGGCAGAAGAACAGGATGACGTTCATCATACCGCATAGAGCTGGAATTTTTAACCCGTCCGCTGGCTCGGATAATGCCATGGTGGTCAAGAAATGGATTTAAGGAAAGTATGGAGCTACGAGAGGCTATTTGTTGCTTGTTGCTTAGACTTTGGTATTCCTCAGCGTATACTCGACGCTGAGTCGAAATAGTGAGCGCTTGCTCTGCTGCTGCCAGGTCGCCTTGGGAAAGTTGAAGTGAGGTCGCCCTGGGACCTTTGCGACAATGGCGGATGAAACGCAGAATGTACGCAGAAACGCGCAATGCTCGGCTAAAGTCGGAGAAACGGTCGAGGAACTCTTCCGTCGGCGCGATCTTAGTGGTATGCACCTTAATGGTCCTTTGTTCGACGTCAGTCTCTGGGATAGACTCAAGTGCTGGTGGCCATTGGCTGCGAGGCAATGTTAACCACTCTGGGCCGTGCCACCACAGGTCTGACTGCGCTAACTCACTGGAAGAAACACCTCTACTTGCCAAATCGGCGGGGTTGTGTTCTGAACGAACATGATGCCATTGTTGGGCGTCGCAAATCTGTGTTATTTTCGCTACTCGATTTGCCACGAATGTGGTCCATCTGCACGGAGGTTTTTGAAGCCAGGACAATACAATGGTGGAGTCTGTCCACAGATGCAGATCAGGATTATCTACCGGCATGTAAGGGAGAATTGCAGCAGTCATCTCAGCCAAGAGGACTGCTCCGCACAATTCTAATCGAGGGAGAGAAACGGTTTTCACTGGAGCCACTCTTGTCTTGGAGGTAAGGAGATTCGTGAAGCTGTGATTCCCTATCACAGCTCGAACGTATAGCGCTGCACCATATGCTCGCTCGGATGCATCACAGAACCCGTGATGCTCAATGTGGACCTTTGGTTGAGAGTGTACCCATCTGGGAATACGGATTTCGTTGAGTGACTGGTAATTGGTCACAAACTGGCTCCACTGTTGGTTAAGATCGGACGGAAGTGGATCATCCCAACGGAGCTCACGTAGCCACAAAGTTTGCATAAACATCTTGGCACGCACAATGAAAGGAGATAACCAACCTGCTGGATCGAACAATTTAGAAATTTGGGACAAAACCTCGCGCTTCGAGTAGGAGGATTTTTGCTCCAGTGGAGAAGGAACGAAGAAAAACTCGTCAGTAGTGGCTCTCCATCGAATCCCCAGCGTCTTGGTTACGCTAGCGTCATCGATTTCGAGAAACTCGGAATTTAACAGGTGGCCTGACGGAATGTCACGCAGAAGCAGCTTATGATTGGCCGTCCACTTTCGTAGGGGGAAACCAGCGGACTCCATCGCACATGACAGCTCTTTAATGGCCTCACAGGCCTCGTGTTGCGTATGAGCACCAGCTAGTACGTCATCCACGTACATGAAACTGCGAATAACTTCACTAGCTCGAGGATATTGGGATTCCACATCACTTGCTACCTGTTGGAGGACTCGAATCGCAAGGAAGGGGGCACAATTTACTTCAAATGTAACGGTTTTTAGCTCGAAATCGCTTAATTCGCCATTTGGTGTGCGGAACAAGATTCGCTGAAACGGAGTGTGTCGATGGTCAACAAGGATTTGCCGATACATCTTGGTAATATCGGCGTTGTAAACAAATCGGAAATATCTCCACTTAAGAAGTTGCATGGTTAGGTCGGATTGGAGGACCGGTCCTGTATGCAAGACATCGTTGAGACTCTGCCCATTAGTGGAGGAACTGGAGGCGTTGAACACTACGCGAACTTTAGTAGTGGTGCTTTCTGGCTTAAACACCGCATGATGTGGAAGGTAAAATACAGAGCTACCGTCTGCAGGACTAACCTTTCTCATATGACCAAGGTCTATGTACTCTTGGATCACCGAGTTATACTGAGCTTTGAGTTCTGGATTTTTGTTCAGTCGGCTCTCGTTCCGAAGGAACTGGGCCAATGCACCTGACCTGGAATGACCCAGCTGGATGTTGCTAGGCTCTCGGAATGGAAGGCTGACGATATATCGTCCCGAGGTGTCTCTTTTGGTGGTTCGGACGAAGTTCTCCTCACAATCGGAATCGGACTCTTTCATTCTCCTCACAGGGAGATCCTCCACCTCCCAAAATTTTGTGAGAAGTTTATCTAATTGGCTCTCTGGGGGATGCATAACTCGAGTGGAAAACGAGGAGATTGCCCGCTGGTCGATTTGGGACTCGTCAACTGGCCCACCCGAATATGGTCTCTTCTCCAAGAAGGGTGCTACAAATATTGGTTTCCTTGCCCTTCAAGGAAATTGCCGGAAGCACGTCAGACCCGAGCAGTAAATCTATTTGGGCACTGTGACGGAAATTCGGATCGGCAAGAGGCAAGTTGGGCAGGTTCTCTAAGGCACTCTCGCTAATGCTATGCGTCGGAAGATTGCCTGCCAAATACGGTAAGACATAGGCAGACGTGGGCACTCGCCGTTCTGGCATCAATGGAGAACCTATGACGAGCTGAGAAAGCTTATGGGCTTGAGCGGGAGTCGACATGGTCAAACCAGATATGTGAGCAGTCACTGTCTTGAATGGAAGTTTTATTTGGTTGAAAAGCCGCTCCGTTATAAAACTCCCTTCAGATCCTGGATCAATCAAAGCACGAGCCCTATAGGAAATTCCCTGATGACGCACGGTAACCATGGCGGTTCCCAAAAGGACTCGCTTCGCACTTGATGCAAAATAGCTTTGCGTGCGGATAGGTGGGTCTGCCGGAAGGTTTGAAACAGCGTTGGCTTGATTGCCCCTGGCATTTGAGCTGGGTAGCGCTAGCACTGGCGCAACGTTTCCACGATGAAGCAGGGTATTATGGCGACCGTTGCACGTGAAGCAATTATGTGCACTTGGACATTCTTTTAGTTGATGCTGACGTGCGAAACAATTGAGGCATAATTTGAGTTGCCTAATCTGTGTGACTCTATCATTGATGGACATTTGGAGAAAACGAGGACACAGACGGATTGGATGATTCTCCTTTGCACACACCTTGCATGTAGACGTGCCCACAGAGACCTTGGTTTTAAAAGTCTTAATATTCCTCTGGGTTTCTTTTCGGACAAATTGACTTGTCGATGGCTGACAACTCACAGTCATTGAATCTTCCAGTGATTCCAACGTAAGGACGCGATCTTCTAGAAACGCATTTAATTCGGACCAACATGGGATATCTCGTTTATTTTGGAGAGACTGCTCCCACATAGCTCGGGTAACCTTGGGCAGCTTGGAGCTAGCCCAAGAAACGAGCATGCTGTCCCAAGTAGATGTGTCTACGCCGTGAAGATTTAATGCTAGCAAGCATCCTTGGAAAGTGTTCAGCATCGTTCTCAGCGATGTGACGGACTCGGTAGGAATGGGCATTAAGCCGAACAGGACCTTGAGCTGACTATTGACAAGGAGTCTTGGATTCTCACAGAGGGCTTCCCAAGCTGATTCAAAACCATCATTGGTAAGTGGAGACTTAGCCACTAGAGCCTTGGCATCACCTCGTGTTTTAGAATTCAAATGGAATAACTTTTCGACAGGTGTTAACCGCGGATTGTCTATGTAGACAGCGGTGAAAAGGTCTCGAAATGTAGGCCAACGCAAAAAATCCCCGCTAAAGATTTCTGTGTCACATGGCGGAAGATTACAGCCTCTCGAAGCAACGCTAGGAACTGGCAACTGCGCTGGCATGGATGCTTTGTCAATGGACTCTGTAAGTAGAGACGCGCAACGTTCATAAACATCATAGCAATAAGCATATTTTGCTTCTAGGGTCGTAATATCTGCAGCGTCACCATCTTGCCGAATACTTTTGGAACAACGAACATACTCTTGTTCGGCTGTTGCCCATAAGGAGCGAATATGATCCTGTCGGATCTTCAGTGTGGAGATTGTGACTGCATTCTCAGACGGAGTGGTGATCATATCCTGAAAACGGCTGATACGATCACTGGCAGCTATAAAATCAGCCAAAGCCATGTTGGAGACACGAATACGTCTCTGCGTTTCAGAACGAGTAGAGACTGAAGGTGCGGACACGGTGATGTGCGGGACTGGCTTCGCAGTTTCTAACTTAGATGGGCTTGACGCTCTGGAAGTTTTCGGAGACGACAATTGGGCTCAGATGAAGCTCGTTGAATGCCGTGGCTCTGACCCTTGAGTGCTGAAGACTCACTTCTGGCAGAACTTGGATGTCGTTTAATTGTCGCAGGAGAAGCGAGAATTCTTGGTTTTGATGTCGGGGTCGCAGGCGATGCAGAACGTGGAGGAACAGTGAGCCGAGTTGACTTAGCGCTAGTCTTGGGTTGCTCGATTGGCATAATCTAAAACGCAGTTTTTTTTGACCGTTGCTAGACGACAACAGGAATTGGAGAATTGACAATTGAAAATCGAAAAAATGTAAACAGAATTGTAGAAAATGTCGAAGCAATTGGAACTTGAATCGAGTATAATAATCTTCGCAGTAATTGAAAAACTTGGATTTATAACCACTGTGGAATTTTCGACGATGAAAGAATGTTTGAAATGTTGAACCTTATATTTGTAGGAATTTTTCGAAACGTGGACTGTATATTTTATTTTACAAAATTATAGTTGAATGTATATCAAGAAATCGGTTTTACACAAATGCACATAAAAATTTTACTGGTGGTTATCCGTTAATAAAAATTCTCTTATTTGTGAACTTGGGTCGAAAAAGGATAGACGACTACGTGCTGTTGTTTGCGCAAAAAAATCTAAACTGTATGTTGTATTTCTTCCGATGTTAGCTTGGAATGGATTTTTTGTTTTTTTTTTTTTTTTTTTTATGTTCTCGGTAGAAATACAAATACACCGTCAATAAACTTTAAAGTTGTTTATAAAAAGATTAGTCACAAAATTTTTTTGGAAAAAAAATAGGCAAATCTGGTGGAAAAAAAACGACTCGGCTGTAGCGTTGGAGACGGTTTCTGTAGCATTTCCTATAGTTAGGTATAATTGTGAATTCTTTCACAATATTTTTGGACCAGACAGCAAACCGAAATTGAAAATATCGGTGTCGGTTGTTATTTAGATCCAACATGGGAGTCTCTATGCCTAACGAGTGGGACCCTATGGTTCCGTAGCTCTTTCGGGGTGGGGTGGGTTTTGTTGCTAGATACAGGACTCTCCCTCTACACAATTTTATTAAGGATCCCTCCTGAAACTAAAAATAACGACGATTGACCCGGATGATCAAATGAAAACTAAACATATCGACGAAACGATATAAAAACTCAATTGGCAAATTCACAAATTTTATTAAATAACAAAACAAACGGCTTCTTATTAATTCGGAATGAATTCGGCGGGGCTGAAGTTGTAATTGCACCCGCTTGCTCTATACCCATCCCTACCTTTGGATCCTCTGTTGCGGATGTAAACGAAGATCCCCTATAAACAAACTTTACCTAAATTTTACATTGCCACGCCATCAGGAAAATACACGATAATCACTCCATATTTTTTTGTTTAGTTTCACTTCAGAAAATATATTGTTTTAAAAATATTCATAATTGTTGTTGGATTTCATTTTTACGTTATAAAATTTTTATTAAATTCTATTCTATATAACAAGAGTAAAGTATTCCTTATGAGTAAAGATTAGTTAGTAAGAAAAAGAAAAAAAAACATGTTCAAGGTTGACTACTGTATACCCTTCATTAAATGCAAACATTTTCTTTCATTTTTTTATTATTATCTTCCAGTTTCGGTTTTTGGAATTTAATTTAAAGGCTTCAAAAAAAATTTAGTTAGATTGCATTTGGCATGATTTAATTAATTTTCTTATAGTATTTATTTATATATTTTTTTTTTTAAATAAAAATCAAATAGCAGTGTATCAAAACAAGACCTGTGTACTGTACGTTATTTCGCGAACATAACTAAGGGCATTGACCTGTAGTTAAGATCAGCTGTTGTAAAGCCGTAGCAAAAGTAGGTGTCGAAAAATTTATTTAAAGAACATGCATCAATGAGGAAAGCGAGAACCACAACTGCTTAAGCAAAAACAAACGCGAGAGGAATCATTTGGATAACCATAAAAAACTAAAATATGAGTGTAAATTATACACCAGTTACGGTACTATACCATCCATATGATTCCTACCAATTTTCGAGGGCCGGTAGTAAGGTATTGAGAGTAGATTTAGGTATATATTCTTTTATATAAATTGTAAGAGCATATACATATATACATACATAACTATGCAGACAAAAATAAACATGTGAATATTTATATTTATGCACACATATATATATATATATTTTTAAAAAAATCAAATAGAAAAATTTTAGACAGGTAAACTTACTCGCATTTTTGTAAAATATATTTTACTTGAGTGGTTGCTCCAACGATGGAAGGCCTTCCAACGATGATTTGGTGACAGCTAGATGGAAATTATTTTTTTTTTTCTGTTTCTTTTATATCTATATATGTATTAAGATTTTTTTTTTGTTGATTTCACTCACTAAGGCATGCTTACAAAAAAAAAAAACGATTATAAGCAAAACACTTGGATAAACCAATACCTAATGATTAAACAAATCCCATAACGGTTGTTCTGATTACTTAAGTATTGATTCCATGTGTTGCTATATTTTTTTTCTTTTCTTTTGGGTTTGTTCTTTATGAATACCGCGGCACAAGTCTTGTTCTAATCCACTCTGCTTAAAAGGCTTATGGTTTCTTTTACTTTTACGAATCGAGAATTAAGAACAATTAAATTTTTTTTCTTGTAAGACTACGCCAATTCGTTTGACTTTGAGCAGAGTTAAATTCTTAAATCGGGGCCTCTAATTTGCTATGAGGGTTTACACTATACACATAAAAAAACTATCACCACCGATCGTTGAAGGCATCCGACATCGGCGAACGAATTAACGACACTGATCTGGTCTCGGTTGATGGTGGTTATGGTGGCACTGTTGTTTTTTTTCTTTCCTATCTCTTGTAATTTTCCAAGTTCTGAGATACTCCAATTCACAAAAATGCAGGGGTACTCCAGCAGCCAGGTGCTCTTCTGCAAAGGCGAGCCTCGAATAGGCAAAATGCTGGAGCCGTAGCTACCTGTTTAAATGGCAATAATTTGGGTTTATTAGGAAGATCAGTGGCTTCCAGTTTTTTTTTTTTTTTTAGTACAACATACCTATGGGTGTTAATGCCCAAACATATGCAATTTTTTGGACACTTTTTTCCCGGAGGCCAAGGACCACGTTTTTTCTTTTTCAAGCCTTCGGATGGCTTAAATTTTCCACTGATTCCACTTCAATTGGATAAAAACGTGTGGCGGTCCACCTTGTGGATTTGTGTGTGGCCTTTTTTTTTTTCTTGTATAAGTTGCCGAAATATAAAAACCACAAGTCAAAAATAATTTTAAGCACACATCTGTACTTTTTCCCCTTTTTGGGTATTGGAATGAAATAAGAAAGACTGCACGAGGTAAAACATGCCCTTTTATACCTTCGGCTTAATCAAAAGCTCTAATTTTCTTCCCTGAAGTTGGCTGTGATCAGTGTCACTGGTCAGAGGCCATAGTTAAAGCTGCGTTGCGCCCTCTATTCATCAATTGATAACCAAACTTTCAAGCAGTGCTAGGGACTTTAAATCGCATGCGAGAATTTTTCTTACGCGCCTAACTAACGATTTAAAAGGCCAGCCTGCCAAAATTTTAAATTCTTTTCATAGAATCCCGACCATTACACCATCCGATAATATGACAGCTATGGGCAGCAGATTAGCGGAAATTAGCTTCGAATGTCCTTGGCATGATAAATACCACTTTCTTTGCCTTGTAAGTCTTCTAGTTGGTAATAGCAATTTCCTAACTTTTTCCGAATTCGACACTTGATAAATTTCAAACCAAGCTTGGCGTTAAGATTTTGTGAAAACTTACTTTGCGCAAAATTTCTCCTATAAACTTCTTGCCCTTCTTTGAAGGAAACAGGCTTAGCTCTTAGATTATACTGGGCTACATTTTTATTATACGCTACCCGAATATGGTCTTGAATATCTTTCCGCAACAAAGCTAAGTTATCTGTTCTGGCTAGCGGTGCAATTGGCTCTTCCAGCAATTGTAGATTCTTAAGTAGGCGATAATCCGATCCATGCGTAATCATATCAAGTCCAAACAATGCTCGGTAAGGGGAACATCCGACGGACTGATGTAAGCCCGAACGCAGGGAACAGGAAATACTAGTTAAATGTAAGTCCCAATCCGTTTGATCTCCCTTAAGATATGCACGAACTGCTGCTAATATCGATCTATTAACTCTTTCTGCTGCATTACTCTGCGGTGAATATAGAGCAGTATACACATGCTTAATACCAAGTTCGGTAAGAAAAGCGTTAAAATCATTTGCTTTAAATTGAACACCATTATCACTGACGATTATCTCTGGAACACCATAGCAATGGAAAACATTTTTTAACAAAAACTCCTGAATTACAGAGGAAGTTAGTTTCTTCAATGGGTGCAACCAATGATATTTACTAAAATGATCCAATACTATCAGAATACCAATATGACCACGTTTGCTTCTCGGGTAAGGACCTAACAAGTCTATGTATAACCGTTGGAAAGGCCTACAGGTTTGAACTGGCTCCCCCATTGGTGGGCGTAATATACGATTCGGTGCTTTGGTTTCCTTACAGTTGCTGCATTCTCTGATATAGTCACGCACATCTTTAGCTAATCCTGGCCAGAAAAGGTTTCTTCGCAATCTTTCTATTGTCTTGTGCATACCTCCATGTGCCGAAATCACATTATCATGAGCTTGCTTCAGTACATTGACTTTTAACCGTTCAGGCACCCATAACTTCCAAGCATCTTGTTCTTGAGCGGCTTCACCTGTAGCATGTTCAGTTCTTTTATATATAAATTTATCTATAACCTTTATATCGGGAAATTTTTCTGGGACCTTCTTGAATTGTTCTTTTAGTTTGTTATATGTATCATCTTGGAAAGCATCAGAATCCAAATCTACAATAGGACCAATATCTATGTCTGCTATCTCACCGGTAAATAAACGTGACAAAGCATCGGGTACTACATGATCTCGCCCCTTTCGATGAGATATAGAAAATTTAAACTGCTCCAATCGAAAGATCCATCGCGCAAGTCTACCAGATACATTTTGTTGGCGCATGAGCCACACTAGACTTGAATGATCCGTTACTACTTCAAATTCCTGCATTTCTAAGTAGCAACGAAATTTTTCGATGGCCAATATTACAGATAAGCATTCTCTTTCGGTTACACTATAGTTGCGTTGAGCGCTACTTAATTTCTTTGACATGTAAGCAATTGGTTGTTCATCGTTGTCTTCTGTTAATTGAACTAAGACCGCGCCTATACCGAAATCACTTGCATCGCAATGAAGATAAAATTTTTTATCGAAATTGGGATTTGCTAACACTGGTGCAGAGGTCAGAATTTTCTTTAGGTTTTCCATCGCTTCTTGAGCCTCTGGAGTCCAAATAAATTTTTTCTTAGAAGATAGCACATTTGTAATGGGACATGTTAGATCGGAAAAATTTCTAATGAAACGGCGATACCATCCACAAATGCCAAGAAAACCGCGTACTTGCTTTAAATTTTTCGGTGTTGGCCAATTTAATATACATGATATTTTATTTGGATCAGTACAAATGCCTTTATTGTCAATAACATATCCTAAATAGTTTATTCTGGTAACACAGAAATTACTTTTCTTTATGTTTAAAGTAATGTTGGCCTTTTTGAATTGTTCGGCAATTCTAACTAAAACAGTGAGGTGCGAAGGGAAATCTTCCGAGACGATGCATAGGTCGTCTAAATATCCGAACACACAATAACGAAGATCTGGAGGGATAACATAATCCATTAATCGACACATAGTTGACGGGGCATTGCACAGTCCAAAAGGCATGACAGTAAACTGATATAAAGGTCTGCCCGGTACTGTGAATGCTGTTAAAGGTTTTGACTCCTCAGATAATTTAATTTGCCAATAGGCATCCTTTAGATCTAATTTGGAAATAAGATTAGCTTTAGGAAGACGAGAAAAGATTCCATCTATACTAGGCAACGGGTAAGCATCTTTTTTGGTAAGTTCATTTAATCGTCTGGCATCTAAGCATAATCTTACTTTATTTGGTTTTAACACCAAACGTATTGGCGAGCTCCAGGGACTGGATGAAGGTTCAATTACCCCTAAAGACACCATTCGATCAATTTCCGCGAAAAGAAGTTTCTCTACTGCTGGGCTCACTGGATAAAAACGTTGCTTTACGGGTTGGGCCGATCCCACATTTATATGATGTTGAACTAAACTAGTGCGACCGAGTCCGTCAAGGCAATTAGGAAATAGCTGTTTAACTACTTCTAGCTGCTGTCGCTGAATTTGCGTCAAGGGATATTGATTTGGCTCCGCATCACCATGCTCGACTTCTTCAAGATCCAAAGAACTGATAATATCTGGAGCAAGAGCAAAACTTTTCCAAAAGTCAATCCCTAGAATCAGCCTTTGTTTAATAGATGGAATAACATAAAGATTTATTTCGTTTGTTATATCTTTGTAAGTTATTTCCACCCGTAGTTTTCCAATCACGTTATGATCATTCCCATCTGCAGTTTGCACATGTGCTTTAATTGGTTTAAAACATGACAACTTTTGAAACGGTTCCCCAGCCAATGAAGCTCCAATACAGCTTACGTTGGCTCCTGTATCTAATAATCCTAATTCATTATAGTTCAAAAAGGACACTTTAGCATAACTACGATTGTCCTTCGGACTACTAAATATAGCAGATACTAATTGGTGATGTTGTTGCTTACGTTTCCTAAAATAATTTCTAGTTCTTAAAGTATACTTGTTCGTATTTGCTTTACTTATACTTGACACTTCATTAAAAATTTTATTCCTAACTTGCATATATCTTTTTAATCGTTCATGATATGGCATTAAAGGACCAAGACCCGGGTGTGAGCACTTCGCACTCTTCTCGGAATCTGATATATGGACAGGCATACGTTCGAAAGCATCCTGCATAATTATCGGGTTGGTTCCGGGGGCATCCAGTTGGCTTTGGATGCACCCGTTGCTCGGTTTTCCGACTTACGTCGTAAACACTTAGGGCATTGCGGCTTATATATGTTTGGAGCGCCACAGCCATAGCAGAAAATTCTTCTGTCAGCTTCGCAATCTTCCCAATGATGATCAGGGGATTCGCAATTCCAACAATTAGTTTTGGTGGTTTTTCTAATAGCTGCTATGTCTGGCATCTGTATTAATTCCTCTTCAGGTTCTTCTACCGACTGAGCTTCTTCTATAGGGTAAACGTGGCGACGGGGTGCTAGCGTCTTAGCTTTTACCGACATTTCCGCACGGTTACGAATTTCACTATCAAGATTTTCCTGCATTTGTACTAATCTACGCAAATGACCAACTGAGTGCGTAGGTTGATACAATAATCGATGTCGAATCTCGGGCAACAAATTATTTTTCAAAATCTCTACTAGCTCTTCCTCATCTAATTTGACTGATGACTTATCTATAAGACTGGCTACTGCATCATAGAAAGAAGCCAAAGTTTCTCCTTGCTTTTGTTTTCGCGAACGTATTTGTTCTTTACTCATAAAATCAGATTTGTAATCTTTATAATGTTATCTAAGAGAGACGCACATTTCCGACCAGAGAATATTATTGTTAGTAGCTTGCTTCACCTGCTTGTGGTATCGCCAGTACCAATCGCGGGCTTTACCTACAAAGAGGACATGCAAGTGTCTACATAACGCTGAAAAGTCACTATCCAATGTTTCATCGGTTAAGGATTTAACACGATATAAAAATTCTTCTACCCCAAGACCTTCAACTGAACCATCAAATTGTAAATTCCACTTTAACATAATATCTGCAACTCTACTAGGCGGAATGAAGGAAGCAGCATGCGACCTGTTGCTATTCGATGATGTTAATTGTGGTGGACAATTATTTAAAGGTGCCGGAGCATTTATGCTTAAGGGTATCAGACGAGTTATGGTTTGTTCAATCATGTTTTGTATAGCTGCATAATCAATATTGGCCATATTGGCATTTGTCGCTCGAGCTGGGCGACCTTTCTTTCGCTTGTTAATTATTCTTGTGGGAGCAGCATTTCCGTTGGTACTGTTACTATGATCAAGTAAAGGTATCTGTTGGAGGCTACTGTCTAAAATGGTTTCAGGCTCTTCACTGGCAACAGCTGCTGACTGAAGATGCTTTGACAAGCCTCTAGTAACTGGTCTATTAACAATACGGCTGGTATTTAGACTCTGCTCCTGATTCGACTGAGGCGACGCTGGACCATTTACAATTACTAAACTATTGTCTTGTTCCGCAAAGGGGTGAGCGCAAGTTGGACACTCATTATGCGCGGATAACCAACTGTGGATACAATCTTTATGAAAAACATGACCACATGAGGTCATACAACATGGCTGAATATTTGTCATCAACTGCGAACAGACACGGCAAAAGTGTGTAGATGAACCTGCTTGTGTTGTTGGGCTATGACTTACAGGCATGTTTATTTAAATTGCAAAAAATTTAATTTCACTTTATTTTAATTAATTTCCTGATTTGTGGCGTTTTGTTGGACAATATAAAATTAGGTAATTTAATCAAGAAACGAATTCACTTAATCCGAAAATAAGAAGGAGGTAACATTAATGGGCTATTGAAGATTTTTCTCTTTAAACAGGCGTAAAGACGGAAATTATGTCGTTTGTTGTTTTTTCTTAATTCATTTTTATTTTTTGGTTTTATTATTTTATAGACACAACTTCACATCTCTATCCTTACGATACATTGATTACTTATTACGATCTTTTATCCCGATTAAGGAAACGAAGTTATTAAGCTCTGGGATATGCGATTCGATCTTAGCCAAAAAGACATATAGTCGACCATGTGTCAAACAACGTTCACAAACTCTGAAAAAGTTAATACCATGCAACCAAGTATTTGAAACTAATGAGCTAAGATTGCTAGAAACATTTGTAATGGGGGAACTCTTTTATAAAAATTTTGAATAACTCAATTTAATAATTTTTTCTCCGCTATTAACTTAGAATAAATAACACTACACGACATGGTATTCGCTAACAGCAAAATTCCTGATTCAAGCGTGGTTAAGAATCCCGAGTCAATTTTAGTTCATGGCAATGGAACCGAAATGTTCCAAGCTATCAACATAAACTAATAAACCGGCAAACATCCCTAGATTTTCGTTTATTCCATCATCAAAGTGTTCTAACAATCCCGGGTGTGACTACTAACAATTTGAAAATAATCAAAAACTAGCCTTTATGCCGATAAGTATCCACTAAATGGTTACTATAGGAATCGGTTTTGGCCACGTTAGCGGCCCCACGTTGGGCGCCAAAAAATTTATGTAGCATTTCCTATAGTTAGGTATAATTGTGAATTCTTTCACAATATTTTTGGACCAGACAGCAAACCGAAATTGAAAATATCGGTGTCGGTTGTTATTTAGATCCAACATGGGAGTCTCTATGCCTAACGAGTGGGACCCTATGGTTCCGTAGCTCTTTCGGGGTGGGGTGGGTTTTGTTGCTAGATACAGGACTCTCCCTCTACACAATTTTATTAAGGATCCCTCCTGAAACTAAAAATAACGACGATTGACCCGGATGATCAAATGAAAACTAAACATATTGACGAAACGATATAAAAACTCAATTGGCAAATTCACAAATTTTATTAAATAACAAAACAAACGGCTTCTTATTAATTCGGAATGAATTCGGCGGGGCTGAAGTTGTAATTGCACCCGCTTGCTCTATACCCATCCCTACCTTTGGATCCTCTGTTGCGGATGTAAACGAAGATCCCCTATAAACAAACTTTACCTAAATTTTACATTGCCACGCCATCAGGAAAATACACGATAATCACTCCATATTTTTATACCCTTGCAGAGGGTATTATAAAATTGGTCAGATGTTTGTAACGCATAGAAATATACGTTTGCGACCCCATAAAGTATATATATTCTTGATCAGCATCAACAGCCGAGTCGATTGAGACATGTCCGTCTGTCCGTCTGTCCGTCTGTCTGTTTGTTCGTGCGTTTTCGAACTTAAATTTTAAGCTACATGATTGAAACATGAAAAGTTAAGTTCCTTAATCGATGATGTAGGTTAAGTTTAAAAATTAGACGGATCGGATAATTATAACCAGAGCTATTAACTAAAACGTGGAGGTACCTCGAGTAAAATAAGCAATTTTCTTTGGCAGCAAACAAACAAAAAAAAATTCCAAGAAATCTGCCGTACAAACACAAAAGACCCGTGCTCGAATCCGCGCGGCACCAAATAAGAAATATATAAAATTATTGTTTTTTTGTTGTTGCATTTAAATTCAATTTTTACCCATTCACCCTACACCAAGTTTGAACAAGATCGGATAATTATTAAGGTTACAAATCAATGATCAAATATGAAAGAAATTAATTTTATTTTAATGCTCACGCACACACATACATATGTACGTATGCAAAAATTATTCACCACGCGGTGTGTGAGAGAGACAGAAATATTTGAGTTGTGTTCTTGCACAGAACGAAATTGAAAGAGCGAGATGCCATGCTTTTGCTATATATGTCGAACTGGCTTAAGTAAGTTAAATAAGCACGGTGGCGTAGTATGTAGAGTTCTTCTGCGCGATTTCTGGATATTTGGTGCTGGTTCAATTCTCGGTGAAGACGGTGAGATGAAGATATGTGTATTTTCTTCTTTTTTGTTTTTTTTTTTTTTGTTAAACATTTATGCCAATTATTTTAAAATTTTTGTTTTTTAATTAAATAATAAAACAGTGAAGCTGCAAGGGTATACAAACTTCGGCAAGGCCGAAGTTAGCTTCTTTGATATTTTTGTTTAGTTTCACTTCAGAAAATATATTGTTTTAAAAATATTCATAATTGTTGTTGGATTTCATTTTTACGTTATAAAATTTTTATTAAATTCTATTCTATATAACAAGAGTAAAGTATTCCTTATGAGTAAAGATTAGTTAGTAAGAAAAAGAAAAAAAAACATGTTCAAGGTTGACTACTGTATACCCTTCATTAAATGCAAACATTTTCTTTCATTTTTTTATTATTATCTTCCAGTTTCGGTTTTTGGAATTTAATTTAAAGGCTTCAAAAAAAAATTTAGTTAGATTGCATTTGGCATGATTTAATTAATTTTCTTATAGTATTTATTTATATATTTTTTTTTTTAAATAAAAATCAAATAGCAGTGTATCAGAACAAGACCTGTGTACTGTACGTTATTTCGCGAACATAACTAAGGGCATTGACCTGTAGTTAAGATCAGCTGTTGTAAAGCCGTAGCAAAAGTAGGTGCCGAAAAATTTATTTAAAGAACATGCATCAATGAGGAAAGCGAGAACCACAACTGCTTAAGCAAAAACAAACGCGAGAGGAATCATTTGGATAACCATAAAAAACTAAAATATGAGTGTAAATTATACACCAGTTACGGTACTATACCATCCATATGATTCCTACCAATTTTCGAGGGCCGGTAGTAAGGTATTGAGAGTAGATTTAGGTATATATTCTTTTATATAAATTGTAAGAGCATATACATATATACATACATAACTATGCAGACAAAAATAAACATGTGAATATTTATATTTATGCACACATATATATATATATATTTTTAAAAAAATCAAATAGAAAAATTTTAGACAGGTAAACTTACTCGCATTTTTGTAAAATATATTTTACTTGAGTGGTTGCTCCAACGATGGAAGGCCTTCCAACGATGATTTGGTGACAGCTAGATGGAAATTATTTTTTTTTTCTGTTTCTTTTATATCTATATATGTATTAAGATTTTTTTTTTTGTTGATTTCACTCACTAAGGCATGCTTACAAAAAAAAAAAACGATTATAAGCAAAACACTTGGATAAACCAATACCTAATGATTAAACAAATCCCATAACGGTTGTTCTGATTACTTAAGTATTGATTCCATGTGTTGCTATATTTTTTTTCTTTTCTTTTGGGTTTGTTCTTTATGAATACCGTGGCACAAGTCTTGTTCTAATCCACTCTGCTTAAAAGGCTTATGGTTTCTTTTACTTTTACGAATCGAGAATTAAGAACAATTAAATTTTTTTTCTTGTAAGACTACGCCAATTCGTTTGACTTTGAGCAAAGTTAAATTCTTAAATCGGGGCCTCTAATTTGCTATGAGGGTTTACACTATACACATAAAAAAACTATCACCACCGATCGTTGGAGGCATCCGACATCGGCGAACGAATTAACGACACTGATCTGGTCTCGGTTGATGGTGGTTATGGTGGCACTGTTGTTTTTTTTTCTTTCCTATCTCTTGTAATTTTCCAAGTTCTGAGATACTCCAATTCACAAAAATGCAGGGGTACTCCAGCAGCCAGGTGCTCTTCTGCAAAGGCGAGCCTCGAATAGGCAAAATGCTGGAGCCGTAGCTACCTGTTTAAATGGCAATAAATAACATTCTTCACTTCAACGAAGTCGGTCGTGTTTTTTTTGCGCTCTCGCTTTTATTCCAACCTTTTTATTTAATCCCGCAAATAAAAATTATTTTCCGCGGAATCTGTGCCGAAATTACTTATTACGCGAATAGCTTATTGTAACTTGTTCTTAAACATTTATTCAAAGCTATTATTACTTATTGTTTCACTTAATAACAAAACTTACAGTTTTGTTGTTTTGCTTTCATAGTCTTTGACTTTGTGTTTTTGATCTCTTTTCTTGCATTCGCGCTCTCGCATACACATTAGTGTTGTTGTTTGTGTAGTGCTTGCTCTCGCGTTTTTACATTGCCCGCGATCGCGACCGTTACTCTCGCGATTGTGTCAGTCTTTGTTGTTGTGTGTTATTACTAACTCTCTTAATTTCTCTTCAGTTTTTTCTTCTAAAATTAAACTTTAACACTTGTGTTACTTCTTGGTCCGTATACATAGCTCATTTTTAAATTTCTTTTTTAATTTTTTGCCATTTATTATTTATTTTTTTCTTATCAGTAAAAATAATAATAAACAATTAAATTTACAATGGTTGTCTGCTCTTCCAAAAAGTGCCCTCATCCCCAAAAAGTCCAAGACGACTATCTTTTGTGCTGGCTGTGTGATAACATTATGCATGTCAAATGCGCGGGTTACACAGCCAAAGTAAAGGATAGTATTGGTAACGGCGGGGGACTAAAATGGAGTTGCGAAGCGTGCCGGGACGTAGAAATGGATATGCGTCTATTTATGCGGCGGACGAGAGAGGGTTTTAAGTCCCTGTCGGCTGGCTTTCTGAAACTTCGTGATGAGTTTTCGTCTCTGGAAACTCAGTTTAATAGTTATAAACTATTGAACGAATCACCGAAGCGGAAGAAGACTATCCCACGGGATTTCTCTCCCGATCCGCCGGCATCTCTGTTTCTGTCGGTTCCGGCATCGTCGAACGACCCCATAACTCCAAATGGTCAGCAACTGATATCGTTTAGGAGTCCAGCAGTGACTGCAGTTGCGGGGACGATTGACATTTCCCCTGGTAATAGTGCCCCGCAAACTGACCCGATATCGGTTGTAGTTTCCGATGAGTCCGGGCGAATATCCACTCCCAGGGATATTCCCAATAAAGTAGTAACTAGAAGAGCTCTCAAGGCGTCATCCGCCTCAGCAGTTCCAGCGCAAAATGTTGTTGCTGCGGTTGCGACTGGCGCATTGAGATCTCTTGTAGCCATTCCACCAAAAAAGCAAATCTTTGTTTCGCGGCTCGACCCCAATACTACATCAGATGATGTCATAGCCCATATCCGGGCAAAAGTCGTGGCGCCAAACATTGTGGTGGAAAAGTTTAGGTTTTCATACACCCGTGACATTTCGTCATTCAAAATCAGTGTCCCACCAAATGTCTTTGACCAAATTTGTCACAAAGATTTTTGGCCGGAACATTTAGTTATAAAGGAGTATACGGCTAAGAAAAAGAAAAATCGGCCTCCGATTCGTCTGCCTAACACAACTAATCCTTCCATACCCTCTGGCTCGTCAGTAGCTGGCGGGTCAAAAAACTAATTTCGTCCCTTATTCTGGCCTATCAGAATGTTAGAGGACTAAAATCTAAACTTTCTAAGCTTTTTGTAGATAGTCTATCTTTTGACTTTCATATCTTGGTCTTTACAGAAACGTGGTTAAAGCCAGACATTTCTGATGCCTCTGTTTTTCCCACAATTTTTTCAACCTATAGATGCGATCGAATCTCCAAAAATGGTGGTGGAGTTTTGATTGCCGTAAATTCATCTCTTCCTTCAGAAATAGTTCTGCCACCTGCCGTTCTTGACATTGAATTTGTTAGTGTCAAAATTTGTTTGAAATCATATTCTGTATTTCTAACTTGCTCGTATATTCCACCGAGTTCTGACATGACGGTATATGCTAGCCATTTAGAAGCTATTCGCTTTGTCTCTTCACTTCTTTCGGATGCAGACATATTTATCGTTCTGGGAGATTTTAATCTACCTGACGTTTCGTGGCTTCCATCAGGTGAGTCTTCCTTGTTGATGCCCTCCTCCTCACATTGCTTTGTTGACGGTCTCCTTGAGTTATCCTTAACCCAAGTTAATCCTGTGCGTAACAAAAATGAGAGATCACTAGATCTTATATTTATGTTAGATTCTTCTAACTGTACTGTTTCGAGGATTGATCCCTTAGTCGTCCCCGAAGACAGTTTCCATCCAACTTTGGACTTGACTATTGATCTACCTTTTCAGTTATCAAATGCTGGTACCAGTTCGACGTCTCGTACCCGTTGCTTTCGTAAAACTAACTTTTCCAAGCTCAATGAGCTAATTCTTGCCACAGACTGGTCTTATCTGTACTCCTGTAATGATATGAATGCTGCCATTTGTTTTTTCTATAATACTATGTTTTCACTTTTTGATGCTTGTGTTCCACGTGTGACCCATGTGTTGTCTAACAAACCGCCATGGTTTACACGTGAGTTAACTAATTTGAAAAATGTAAAGTCTAGATATTATAGAAAGTTTAAAAAATCGGGTCGACCGTCTGATTTCTCTCTTTATGCTGTTGCTCGATCGAATTTTTCAGTGCTTAATACACTATGCTATAAGGATTACATTAGGCGTTGTAAACTTCAGTTCTCCCGTGATCCTAAGCAATTTTATAACTTCGTTAACGCCAAACGAAAGGTGGCAGTGCACCCGTCCTATTTATGTTTTGAAAATAATAAAGCAAACGATGATCAGGCCATTGCCGATATGTTTGCTGATTTTTTCAAAACGACCTATTCCTCCAAAGATCATCGAGCTAACTTTTCATATCCCTATCAGTTGAAAAGGTCTAATTGCGTCTTTAATCCTGTGATCGATGAAGATTCGCTTCTCAGCGTGCTTACTTTAGTGAAGCCCGTGTACTCACCAGGACCTGATGGGATACCTGGTTGTGTACTCAGGTTTTGCGCTGAGACTTTGATTTCCCCGATTCTTAAGTTATTTACTTTGTCCGTTGAAACTTCCTCTTTTCCAACCATTTGGAAAGAATCTTTTATTATTCCTTTGCATAAAAAGGGTAATAAATCCGTAGCTTCTAATTACAGGGGTATTTCCAAATTGTCCGCTATTCCTAAGGCATTTGAGAAAATTATAACTTCTCAACTGCAACATTTCTGTAGTTCTATTCTTTCATCTTCTCAACATGGGTTTATGAAACGTAGATCTACAACCACTAACCTTTTAGAGTTTACTTCTTTAGCGATCGAGGGATTCAGGAATGCATTGCAAACTGATGTCATTTACACTGACTTCAGTAAGGCTTTTGATTCTGTCAATCATACACTGCTTTTGTTCAAGCTGAACGAACTTGGGATTCCAAGCCTTCTGCTTAATTGGATTTCTCAATATCTTAATAACCGTACACAAAAAGTTTTATTTAAAACTTATCTTTCGAAGACCATCAATGTGACCTCGGGGGTGCCACAAGGTAGCCATCTAGGACCACTGCTTTTTACGCTTTTCATTAATGACCTTCCGTCAGTTGTAACTCACTCTCGCGTGCTTATGTACGCTGATGATGTTAAACTTTGTATTAGTTTTAAAGACTTAAGCTCTCCACGTCTGCTTCAAGTCGATCTTAATAACTTTCAAACTTGGTGTGAAATTAACTTATTAAACCTTAATGTTTCAAAATGTAATGTCATGTCATTTCATAGATCCTCTTTTCAATTAGTGGTATATTATCTCAATAATACCCCACTTGAACGTTTGAACGAGATTAATGATTTGGGTGTACTCATGGACCACAAATTAAATTTTACTCGTCATATTAATATCACTGTCAATAAAGCCATGAGTTGTCTTGGTTTCGTTAAGCGATGGTCGAAAGAGTTTGACGATCCTTACACAACCAAAACTCTTTTTATTTCACTGGTCCGCCCCATTTTGGAGTATGGATCATGTGTTTGGTCTCCACAATATGGATCACACCAAGTTAAAATTGAATCTGTTCAAAAACAGTTTCTAATATTTGCTCTTCGTGGTTTAAACTGGGATCGAAATGTTAACTTGCCCTCTTATTCTAAAAGACTTCTTCTAATTAACCTTCCCTCCTTACTTAATCGTAGAGTAATGCTTGGTACTTTGTTTATTCATAAGCTTCTAAATGGACAAATAGATTGTCCTAATTTACTTAATCAGGTCAATCTATCTGTACCTTGTAGACTAACCCGAAATTATGTCCCTTTAACTTTAACACGCTGTACTTCTAACTATTCTTTGCATGAACCTTTCCGAGTTCTCTGTTCCGACTACAACCGCCTTTATTCTGTAATCGGATCAGAGTTCTCTATAACTATTCTAAAAACTACTATTTTAAGTTATCTATCTAGTAGTTAGTCTTAATTATTATTTTAGTTGTCGTCCGTTGTCCACGCGACTTCGTTTTTGCATGCTGTCTGATAGGGTTCGCGCGTAACAGGCTTTGTCCTGGTGTCGCTTGGACCACTTGAACGTACTGCGCATTGTACGCGTCAACGTCCAGAAGAATAATTTGGGTTTATTAGGAAGATCAGTGGCTTCCAGTTTTTTTTTTTTTTTAGTACAACATACCTATGGGTGTTAATGCCCAAACATATGCAATTTTTTGGACACTTTTTTCCCGGAGACCAAGGACCACGTTTTTTCTTTTTCAAGCCTTCGGATGGCTTAAATTTTCCACTGATTCCACTTCAATTGGATAAAAACGTGTGGCGGTCCACCTTGTGGATTTGTGTGTGGCCTTTTTTTTTTTCTTGTATAAGTTGCCGAAATATAAAAACCACAAGTCAAAAATAATTTTAAGCACACATCTGTACTTTTTCCCCTTTTTGGGTATTGGAATGAAATAAGAAAGACTGCACGAGGTAAAACATGCCCTTTTATACCTTCGGCTTAATCAAAAGCTCTAATTTTCTTCCCTGAAGTTGGCTGTGATCAGTGTCACTGGTCAGAGGCCATAGTTAAAGCTGCGTTGCGCCCTCTATTCATCAATTGATAACCAAACTTTCAAGCAGTGCTAGGGACTTTAAATCGCATGCGAGAATTTTTCTTACGCGCCTAACTAACGATTTAAAAGGCCAGCCTGCCAAAATTTTAAATTCTTTTCATAGAATCCCGACCATTACATTTCACAAATTTTCTTTATGCGCGAATTTCAAATTTTAAGAAACAAACAACACAAAGGCAAAAAAATCCGTAGTTAGTTCACTTAATTAGAAAATCTTTTTTTTGATAAAATGTTTCGATGTTTTGTTTGTTTTTTTTTTTTTTATTTTCGGAATCCTGCACCAAAAAATAATAATTATGTGAATGCGTTTGTGTAAATTAAATGTAGGAGAAATTATATGTATGTGTTAGGATTTATATGTGTGGGTATGTGATATGTGTGTAAATATATTTTGTATGTGGAATGTATAAAATATATTGTGTGTATATGGAATGTTATAAAATATATATTATGGATTATGTAAAATATATTTATTATGGAAAAAAAAATATGTGTATTGGAAAAAATATGTGTATTGGGAAAAATATGTGCATTAAATATTACACGCAAGCTCGGATTTATTAAATTCGGATCGCGAAAACAATGCGAGTGCGAAATTATTTTATTAGACGTTCGCGTTAATTTCGCATTTGTTTCGCATTACCGAAAAAATAAATTGCCGTCGTGTAAACCTTGAAACTGGAGCCGATAACAAGTGTAGGAATGGTGAACAATCGGAACATTCGTGTATGTGCGTACATATGTGTGACTCAAATGTAAACAATGGTGAGTTTAAATTATTTTTCGCGAAATTAATTAATTTCCACTTAAATGTTTTCTTGTTGGTATTTCAGGATGTCACAGCACAAATTTTTCTCGCGGAGGAGTGTTCACTTCACTTGTTGGAAATTGGAATCGGCGACACACGGTAAGTTTGATATTGAACGCACATATATTTCTTGTTGGTGGAGATATGTATGTATGTATGTATGGAAGTACCTTATGTACTTAGTTATGTATGCATATACATATGTACGTTTCTTGGAAGGAATGGAATGTGTGAACAGTTGATGTAGAAAAAAAATGACCATGAAACTGTTCATATGTACATTTACATATGTACATACATAACTAGGATTGGAAAAAAGATGGCTGCGTCGGAAAGCAGTACCAAGTACAAAAGGAAATATCAAAGAAGCTAACTTCGGCCTTGCCGAAGTTTGTATACCCTTGCAGCTTCACTGTTTTATTATTTAATTAAAAAACAAAAATTTTAAAATAATTGGCATAAATGTTTAACAAAAAAAAAAAAACAAAAAAGAAGAAAATACACATATCTTCATCTCACCGTCTGCACCGAGAATTGAACCAGCACCAAATATCCAGAAATCGCGCAGAAGAACTCTACATACTACGCCACCGTGCTTATTTAACTTACTTAAGCCAGTTCGACATATATAGCAAAAGCATGGCATCTCGCTCTTTCAATTTCGTTCTGTGCAAGAACACAACTCAAATATTTCTGTCTCTCTCACACACCGCGTGGTGAATAATTTTTGCATACGTACATATGTATGTGTGTGCGTGAGCATTAAAATAAAATTAATTTCTTTCATATTTGATCATTGATTTGTAACCTTAATAATTATCCGATCTTGTTCAAACTTGGTGTAGGGTGAATGGGTAAAAATTGAATTTAAATGCAACAACAAAAAAACAATAATTTTATATAATTCTTATTTAACCCCGCGCGGATTCGAACTCGCGTCTTTTGTGTTTGTACGGCAGATTTCTTGGAATTTTTTTTTTGTTTGTCTGCTGCCAAAGAAAATTGCTTATTTTACTCGAGGTACCTCCACGTTTTAGTTAATAGCTCTGGTTATAATTATCCGATCCGACTAATTTTTAAACTTAACCTACATCATCGATTAAGGAACTTAACTTTTCATGTTTCAATCATGTAGCTTAAAATTTAAGTTCGAAAACGCACGAACAAACAGACAGACGGACAGACGGACAGACGGACATGTCTCAATCGACTCGGCTGTTGATGCTGATCAAGAATATATATACTTTATGGGGTCGCAAACGTATATTTCTATGCGTTACAAACATCTGACCAATTTTATAATACCCTCTGCAAGGGTATAAAAAGAAATGAAGGAGAATGAAAAAATGACCTTATGTCATTTAACGAGTGTAAATGAAGTGCTGCCTGATTTAACACCTTATGTGATAGATCATGCAATCGGACAACATTTACACTGCCACCTTATGTGGACTTGAAAATAAAAGTTTTACTTAACTTTCTTTGCAGCGTTGAAGACAAATCCACCGATGCGAGCCGGCGTCAATAGATCGGCCTGATCTTAGAAAAAACTTCCTTCTAGGTGAGGATCCGGCTCGAAGGACCAAAATGTTTGTAGGAGGGCGAGATGTCTTCCTTCTTTTTTCCCCAGAAATAAGTGTAGAAACTCCAAGAGTAATTCACTTCACAGATATGTATTCACGTCTTTTCATTTACACGTTATAAAGCAGCTTAAATTTAACTTAACATTACAGATTACACTACTTAGCATTACAGGCCGTGGTGAAAGCTCCGCCGTTCACCACTCCCGTCTCGCTCTCTACGTCATTGTGACGTAGACATTCGGGCTTTCGACTTTTCCTCTGCCCAGGCTCTGCTTCTGCCGACTGCGACACGCGCTCTTTCAATCGTTGTTACCATGACAACCGATTCTGTCGCGACATGCGTCGGCGTCAGAATCGTCAAGTACGCATTTTTCGGTCCCGTTGCAACCAAAATAATAGAAGCTGCGTAAAAGCAACGTCGACAAATTCGTGCAAGTCCCGTTGGGCTTGCATGTGTGTGTGTGTATGTATATATATGCGGCCGGCTAAATGCCAAAAAATTAATTTTGTATATAAGCGGGCATACCTAAAGAGAAACTTATGTACCTATGTATATATATACGCATGTGTACATGACAATGAGCGTATACATAAATAGTAATGTACCTAGAGATGAGACGATTAATTAAGACACAAGTCAGAGTATTTAGGGTTGAGCTTAATGACTTATTATTATCTATTGGTTTGAAATAACAATATGAGATTTTCTGAGCCTCGTAATTGTGGCGTGGTGCCAAATTGGCACTTCGTCACACCCCCCCCTTACCTAGGGTAAGCAGGGCCGATGTAGTTGATGGTGACCTGCTGGGTCTTGGTCACCCGTACCCCGTACACGCTGCCGGCTGCTTCACACTTAAACTTTCGTTCTCGTTGTCGTTTTTGGCACTCCTCCACTTGCTGAACGAGTTGGCGTGGTAGTAGCTCCTGCACGCCCCTAGTTCGCCATCCCAGTGGGATAGCCTGCCAGGCGTGGATACGGCTAACACTCGGAACGTTGTCGGCATCCGTCGGTTGATTTGAGCTTGAGTCACCCTGCAGGCTCATCGGCTGAGGTGACGGTGACTGAGGTGGCGATATATCCTCAAAGTGGGGATAGGTTGATGGCTGGGCGCCCCCTCCCTCTGACGTGCCGTCTGAGCTGACGGGGTTGTATGGCCGTGACATGTCCCCGAAGTCGGGTTCGATGTTGGGTGGTGGCAGCTGTACCGTTTCGCCGGTCTCTGGGTCCGTATAGTCCAGGTGCGATGGGCTACGGTTATTCCTCCATAGCTCGGAGATAGATGTGGTGTCGTCTTCTGCTTCCTGGGGGTCGGCTGCTTCGTTTGGCGATACGAGACGCCGGGGAGAGTTGACCCTCTGGGGATCAGGAGGCGCGGCGCTCTCTTCATCCTTGGTGGCCGGTGGCGACGGGACCCAGCCCCTATAGCCGGGGAAATGCCCCGGGTCGAAGCACGCTATATCGGATAGCTCCATGGCTCGACTCAACACGTCCACCCTAGTGACCACGGTTCTTTCGGGTGCATCCACTATCCGCCAGCAATGGATAGGCTCCTGTGGAGGTAAATTTCTGGACGAAAATGCTGAGGGGTCCTTGTTGCTCGCTACCTCGGTTGCCGCTGAGAGGATGTGCGGTATTGGAGGATCGTGTTCCCTTGCCGGTTCAATGGTGGCTGACGTCTTGGCGACTTCAGCTTCCCAAGCTGCTACCACGTCTTCGATGACACCCACTATTTCATTGACGCTGAATTGGCGTGCCATCGTACGACTGGGGAAAAGAAAGGTGTTAGATACTCTGACTTGAGACGGTGCCCTATATTGGGTTGGTGGGGGGCCTAACAGACTAACGTGTGTGGTTTACATGAATGAGATGCTTATGACTATGATACAATGTGAGCTTAAATGTAATAATATGAATGAGTATTTTGCGTGTGTATGCATGGTCAGACTTGCCGTGACTTTGAGACCCCCCAACGGGGGACAGGGACGTTGGGAAGGCGCACCTTCCATCAAGTGGCCCCTGCGAATTGATTCGTCTCTGTTAGGATGACTCCGGCGGTCTTCTGTGTTTAGTTGCTGACGCCCATGGGCTGGCTCAACGCGATCGTAGATTTAATTTGCTCTTCCTCTTGGCTGCTGGGTTCGTCTGGTTGTATAGACTTCAGGTCGTCTATGTTCGCCGTGCGTCTGCGTCTGCTGTTGATTTCTTGTAACCGGACGATGTTTCTGGAAATAAACTTGATTACTTTGTAAGGCCCGTCGAACTTTGGGGCCAATTTAGCTGCGAAGCCCTCGGAGGCCTTGGACAGGTGGTGTTGCTTCAGGAGGACCAGATCTCCAATCGCTGGTCGCCAGTCTCTACGTCGCAAATTGTAGTGACGTCCTTGCTCCATTGCAGCTCGTTGCATGTTCTCTTGGGCCATGGTAAAAACGTCTGCCATGCGTCGTGTTCGTACTTCCGGGGACCAGGGTGTGGTGCCAAGTCCTGGTGTAACCTCGTCGTACTGTGCTCCAGGGATGCGGGGTTCCTTGCCCAGCACGAGGAACGCTAGTGTAAATGCTGTCGAATCGCATACGCTTGAATTTATTGCCAATGTAAATTCGGGTAGGAAGTGATCCCAGTTACTCTGCTTTTCGCCCAGGTATTGAGCTATCATGGTCTTCACGGTGCGATTGGCTCTCTCGGTAGGATTTTGACGTGGTGTGTACGGTGCGGTGTACTGAATTTCTACTCCAGCTCGTTGACAAAGTTCTTTGAAGGTGCGACTGGTGAACTGTGTCCCATTGTCGCAGACCAAAGTGCGTGGGGCTCCAAAATGTCCGCTCCCGAAATGCGTGTTCTAATGAAGCGGCGGTGGCTTTACGTAGAGGTACCAGCTCCACCCATCTGCTGTATGCATCTAAGAAAACCAGTAGAACAGTGTTACCTTGCTTTGATCTGGGGAGAGGTCCAACAAAATCTGCACACACTGTGTTGAATGGCTCTGACACTTGACGAGTGAACATTTTCCCAGCTGGCTTCATTTGGTTCACTTTATATTTTTGGCATTGAAGACAGTTGCGCACGTGTCGCTTTACATCGCGGAAAAACCCAGGCCAGTAGTATTTCTGGGAAACTCTGAGTACTGTCTTGCGGATTCCCAGATGGCCTGCGGTGGGCTCGTCGTGACACTCGCATAATACTCGCTGACGAGCTTTCTTCGGCACGCATAGCTTCCATGGTATGGATTCATCTTCGTCGGGGTGATGAATTCTCCTTCGGTATAGTTGCCCACCTTCGTAGTGAAAATCAGGGAACTGCTCTGGTTGTGCTTCTACTTGTAGCTTTATTTTATTCTACCATGGACACTCCGGCAGAGTATCCTGAATTGAATTTAGTACTTCCAATGGTTGTCGAGACAGGGCGTCGGCCACGACGTTTAACTTTCCTCGGCGGTATTGTATGTCGAATTCATACTGTTGTAGTTCGAGTGCCCATCTCGCTATACGACCTGTGGGATTATCTATTGAGTTGAGCCACTTCAAGGCCTGATGATCCGTGATGACTTCGAATTTATATCCTTCCAGATAACAGCGTAGTTTGCGAATTGCTCAGACTATAGCGAGACACTCCTTCTCGGTGGCTGAGTAATTCTCTTCAGGAGCAAGGAGGCGTCTGCTGGCGTAGGCGATGACCCGTTCTGTTCCTTCTTGATACTGGGTTAATACTGCGCCCAAACCATAGTCGCTGGCATCTGTCTGCAAGTAGAATTTAGAGTTAAAATCGGGGCAGGCCAAGATCGGGGCTGATGTCAATCGTAATTTCAATTCGTCGAAGGCTTGTTGTTGTTCTGCATCCCATTTCCATTTAATGTTTTTCTTCAGCAAAACGGTGATAGGCTGTATTATGCTAGAAAACTCTGGAACAAATCTGCGATACCAAGACGCGATGCCCAAACATCGTCGAAGTTGGCGTACATTGGTCGGCGGAGCCAATTCCCGAACAGCTGCTATTTTCTCGGGGTCAGTATGGATGCCGTGCTCACTGACCACATGTCCTAAGAATTGTATTTTGCGTTTAAAGAATCTACACTTGGCTTTGTTGATCCGTAACTTGGCTTCTCTGAGGCGTCGAAAAACTTCTTGCAGGTGAGTTATATGTTCTTCCAATGTCCTTCCGATGACGATGATGTCGTCTAGATACGCGAAGGCAAATGGATCCATCTCGGGTCCAATCACGCTATCCAAGGCGCGTTGGAATGTTGCTGCCGCGGAATGTAACCCGAAAGGCATAACTTTCCATTGAAACAGGCCACGACCTGGGACTGTGAACGCTGTGCATTCCCGACTTGCTTTGGCCAGTGGTATTTGCCAATAACCACTTTTGAGGTCCAGTGTAGAGATAAACTGAGCGTTGCGAAGTTTTTCCAGAATATGATTGATCCTGGGCAGAGGGTATGCATCTCGTATAGACTGCGCGTTGAGCTGCCTGAAATCGATACACATACGCGTCTCTCCGGTTTTCTTGCCCACTAGCACTATGGGTGCGCTATGGGGGCTCTTTGATGGTTCGATGCGGTCTTCGGCTAGTAACTGGTCCACGGTGTCATTGATGATCTTCTGCTGTGCCGGATTGCGAGGGTAATAACGTTGCTTGATTGGTTTGTCATCCTTCATAGTGATGACGTGCTCTGCGATGTGGGTGACACCTTGTAATGTGTCGAACTTTGGTAATTCCTGTGATAGAAACTCGTTGATGATTTTATTTACTATCGCGTCCTCGGAGTATTCTGGCTCTGGAGATATCATGGTGCTTTCCATCCTTGTCATGGGCTTGGATGCTATTAAGTTGAGTTTGTCTATTCTGACTGGTGATTTCTCGATGACTGGTTGACGAAATGGGTTATTAATGACTGCTTTATCTGAAACAGGAGGTAGGGCCGTGTTTCGGATCCGTTTTTCCTCCGGTGACACTTCCATTGGAGAGCTTGGGGATTCATTGATGATTGACTGAGTCTGGTTGTTGCTGGTTAAGGTACTCGATGGTTGTGAGGTAGCGCTGCCACTGGCGAATGATCCAAGCAGGGCGTTTTGCATAGGTTCTAACTGTAGATAGCTTTCCCCGCACTGGATTATGGTCCGAGTGCCGCGCAGGAAATCAGTGCCCAGGATCAATTGGTCCATAATACCTGGTAATACCAGCAATGGTATTTTTACTTGTGTCCTCCCCAGGCATATCTCAGCTTCGATAGCCTGGGTGATTTCCTTTCTTGATCCATCGGCTAAGTTGATAGGGGTGTGTATTTGTTTCCAGTTCCCATTGGTACCGATCTGCTGAGCCAGTGAACTGTGTATGAAGCTCCTAGTGGCTCCAGTGTCGAGGGTGGCGCTCACTTCCAATCCGTTGACCTGGACTAAGGCGATGAGGCGACCCTTGTCGAATTGAAGTCTACTTACATTTGGGGCTGGCTCGGCGCTTTCTTCGTTCGATCCCCTGTCGAACGTAGGCGCCCGGCGTTTCCCGACCGGCGACAGCAGTCGATGGTTCGTATATCGCGTTTTCCGCATTCCCAACAGAACAGTATCCTTGGATTGTTGCATTGCTTTGCGAAGTGGTCTGGTTTGCCGCAGTTACGGCAAGCACGGTAAGTATCTACTGGTGCCTCCGATACTTGGTAGAAGTGTGAATAACTGGTTGATTTTTCAGTAGAGGGCAAAGCTGGCTTATGGGTGCTTCTGTTATCAACGGGGTTAACTTTACTTCCACTGGTAAATTGTTGCCCATGGTTGCTTGATGTGTACGAAATTTTTGCCTGGCCGGAAAAAGATGAGTCGAATCTCTTAGAACTTTGACCACGCAGGGTCTCAAAATTCACTATTAACTGGGTTAACTTCTGCAGGTTATGAAAATCCATACGGCGGGTGTGCAATTGGTAGTCCGGCAATAAATTGTCATATATACGCTGTAACTCCTGTTCTTCTGTATAATGAGCTCTTCTCATCATTAAACGTAGTTCTATCAAGTATGCCTTGAATGGTTCGCCAGGGTGCTGTCTCCGAGTACGGATGGCATCTTCCAGTTGTTCAAAGTATCTGGGCGGCAGAAAGAAATCTAAAAATTCTCTTCTAAAATTAGCCCATGAGGCGTCTAGCAGACCGCTATTAGGGAGCCATTCGGTGCTGATGCGATATGTACTAGCCCTTGCTTCAAGTGTTTCCAAGAAATATAATGGATCTGCGGTCCCATCAAAATGAAGACCCCATTTGGACACTTTCTCTATGAGATTAGTGTAACTGGTATTCTGAGCCTGTGGGTGTAGATCTGTTGTAGCCATGCTGCTAGTGAACGCTGGTATCTGTAATAATTTTCCCTCTGTGTCTGGGTTAAGAGATACGTGTCTCTCCGTTGAATACTCCTTGTCAGTATGTCGGGCGGGCGACACAGGACGTGAACGTGGTTTAACTTCTAGACCTTTATCGAGGCTGGCTGCTTGTCCGTATTGTGATTCTAGTTCTGCTAGCCGGGAGAGTACATCTGGTTTATGGTCTTCTCTGGATGCAAAGCTAGAGAACCGGCTTCTCATTTCCTCAACTGAACCGCCAGGGGTCAGTCCGAACTCGGCGAAGAAGCTTTCAAGCTCGGCTTTACGACGATATGTTATCCATTTGACTCCCATGTTACTAATGTTTTTTTTTTTTGTAGAAAAGCGTTGCAAATAAACACTAGCTGAAAGTGAAGGATTAATTCAAAGGGCAATAAATCAAATTCGGGACAACAAAAATAATTGTATTATCACTGTACGAGGTATTATTGCATGCTGCTGCACCGTAGTCGATATACTTTTTAATTGTTAGTTGGAAGATTGCAGATGAGTTATTATTATGTGCTGAATCCTTGTATTATCCTGGTTGGCCGAGTAGGCTGTGCGATGGTCAACACTTCTAGTATTTGAACATTGCTTAGTTCGATCCTTGCTATGCTCAATCGTCGTTGGTTATCCTTACTGGTGAACGTCGGGTTAGTTATGCTTGGGTATAGTTGAATATCCTTGCCAGTGAACGTTGGTTGTAATTATCCTTGCTGTATATCCTTGCTGTATATCCTCGGTGAACGTTGGTTTTTAATTATCCTTGCTGTATATCCTTGCTGATGTTGTTATAATTATCCTTGGTTATCGTTGAATATCCTTGCTGATGAACGTTGGTTTAATTATTCTTACTGTAGATCCTTGCTGGTGAACGTTGGTTTAATTATCCTTGGTTATATCTTTGCTGGTAAACGTTGGTTTGATTATCCTTGCTGGTAAATATTGGTTTGATTATCCTTGCTGGTATCCTTGAATATCCTTTGTAAAGGATCGCGGTTGACTGTCGGTGTTCATTCGTTGAAGGCTCGCGGCTGACTTTTGTTGTTGACTCGTTAAAAGCTCGAGGCTGACTGTCGTTGTTGACTCGTTAAAAGCTCGAGGCTGACTGTCCTCTCTGATACTGTGGCTCGCCTTTTATCCGCTTCAAAATCAGATTGAAGAAACTTGTGCCGTTATTAAACGTTCGTATTCCTTCATTCTTCGTCTCATTCGGTGCATTCTGGTCTTGACGCCAAGCTCGTCGACCAATGAGAACCCAAAAGCAAACCTCTCCCTTTCTCTCCTAGGCGATAGAACTACCGTTGCAGTTGCTACTGTTGCTTTGTCTAACTTCTTTGTAAAAAAATTTTTTCTCTGTGCCTGCGTTGTTTTGCTGTGGCTGTACCTGAACGGCGTCATGGAAAATTTCCCTCGATGCTTCTTGCTTCTGAGCATTTATTAACGGTGCTTTTTTTTTTCTTCTATGCCTATGCTGCTTGCTGTGACTGTACTTGAACAGCGTCATGGAAAATTTCCATCGTTGTTTCTCTTTCTGCTTGTTTCTTAACGGTGCTTTCTGTCGCTGATTCTATTGCTTCGGCTGCCGTAACTCTGCCGGGTCCATAGGCTATGTCATTGGCTATGCGAACGGTCCTATCGCTGACTAACAAACTGCTGCGTTGCTTTGCTGGATTTCGTTTGGGATAAAGGAAACAAATGGAGATATGTGCAAATATGGGAACACAGGGATACATGTATGTGGGCCAACATATACGGTGAACACAAAATGATAGATTTACACATATATATAAAAAAAAAATTCTTTTTCTATAAATAAAATTTTACACTTTCCAATACGGGTATACAAGCATTCCTGTGGCATATGGAACTCCCGCGATATGGGTTATGGTGGTTCTTTACTCCACGCAGATGACAGGCTCGTGAAACAATTATATATGCATGCATATATATATATGCATAAATAAAAATTTAAACTTCACCTTGTTACATTACAAAAAAAATATTTGGTGTATTAAATGATTTTTTTTTTCCTACATTTTCTCTCTCTTGTAATGCAACAAAATTAGGCAAAATTTTCCCAAAATATATATACGATGTTCTCTTCAAATCTCGGGTCCCTGCTCGGGCGCCATCTGTAAGGAAGTTTTCCGGCTGGGGTACAACTCTCAGTCTCCCCAGGGTCTTCCATTATAGATTATTTATAATAGAATGCCGAGACCGGAGATCTGATCGAGCTACAGTGATTGTTAATACTGCATATCTATGCTATCGCTAGGAATGCACTACAGGAAGAATAAGAGATAGAAAGAGACAGAAACTTGAAACAAATACATGCGGACATACAGTTCGGTTAGGGTACAACCCGGACACCGAACTACAATTAAGCTACTAAAATACAAGGTCACGATAGGGAAACATAAAGCTAAGTCGGTTAAGGTATAACCTGGACACCGACTTAACCCAACATAACATATGGATGTCCCAGGACTTAAGTTGAGGTCGATTAGGGTACAACCCGGACATCGATCACAACATAAATCCTGGTCGCATGCCAATGGATATCAGTCGCCATCACAATCAACAAGGGTACAACCCGGACGTTGGCTGTGTGGCGACCTAATACCCCGGCACACTACAAATAAACACTACACTCTCCTCGGCATTGGGTAGGGTACAACCCGGATGCCAATGCCAGAGGAGAAACACATACTATAGTGACACACACACACACCAAGGAATGGGATCAGGGAAAGGATAGGAGATGATGTTAGTCCCAGTCTAGTTTCACCCCAGTAATTGTGACATCTTTGCTTTAACACTTTACAAACTTTATTGTAGATTTATTCATTATAATTCTTTGGCTAAATGCCACCTAACCACACTCTAAATAGGTATCTATAGGTATGGGATCAAAGGGGAGGGCAGCTATTGGACCACATGGCCGACTCACCCGCTATCCTGTTCCACACACACTTAACACGTATCTCCTGGTATGATCGGCAGCGTCGCTCTTTCCTTGCGGATTTTCTTTGCACTAACTTTGTTTGTGACTTGTCCTTAATTATCCTTTTCTGATAAGGGCCGGCTGTGGGTCCTTGCACTTTATTAATTACACTTTGACACTTCTTTGCACTTTTATTCTCCCGACTGTCTCCTTTAAGGGTGGTTTGCGTAATGATTTTTTGCTCTCCCATTACGCAGTCGCTGACCGCTCTTTTTCGGGCTTTCGACTTTTCCTCTGCCCAGGCTCTGCTTCTGCCGACTGCGACACGCGCTCTTTCAATCGTTGTTACCATGACAACCGATTCTGTCGCGACATGCGTCGGCGTCAGAATCGTCACGTACGCATTTTTCGGTCCTGTTGCAACCAAAATAATAGAAGCTGCGCAAAAGCAACGTCGACAAATTCGTGCAAGTCCCGTTGGGCTTGCATGTGTGTGTGTGTATGTGTATATATACGGCCGGCTAAATGCCAAAAAATTAATTTTGTATATAAGCGGGCATACCTAAAGAGAAACTTATGTACCTATGTATATATATACGCATGTGTACATGACAATGAGCGTATACATAAATAGTAATGTACCTAGAGATGAGACGATTAATTAAGACACAAGTCAGAGTATTTAGGGTTGAGCTTAATGACTTATTATTATCTATTGGTTTGAAATAACAATATGAGATTTTCTGAGCCTCGTAATTGTGGCGTGGTGCCAAATTGGCACTTCGTCACAATAGCGAGTTTTTATATCACATGTAAATAAATGTTTATTAAATAAAGTTACCATTTGCTGTAAGAAATTCGTAATACTTAATTTTCTCATTAGGCTATATTTAATTCCTGTAATAATATTATCTTTTATGACGGCTCACATCATTTTTTTTTTTGTTGACGCTAGTGTTTTTTTTAATGAAACGCTTTTTCTGCAATTTTTGCCGAAAATGCATAAATTTTTTACATTTCCTATCTCATTAGATTTAAAACCAAACTGCATCATTTCTTTTTTTGTAAATTCTTTAGATCGAATAAAACTTGCAAAAAGTGGGTCGTACGGAGTTTTGTATATATTTTGAAATGGCTCCAAGTGGAAAACAAACAACTGTGGAAATGAGACAGCTGGTTATTAAATTGCATTTGGATGGATTAAAAGGATTGCATTTGGATGGATTAAAAGGTTTCGTGATGGAGGAACTTTGGAAAATAAAAGCCGACAAGGTCAGGGAAAGATATTGGACCCCAAAGAAGAGCGATCAGTCTTCAAGGAAATTAAGAAGAATCCCTTTAAATCGGCAAAGGAGCTCTAAATATCATTGAAAGATCGCACTGGTAAAGATGTGTGACTCAACACAGTGCGAAACACTTAACATAATTATGAATTTCATGGACGAGTTGCTAGAAAAAAGCCATTTATAAGCCCCAAGAACAAAGCCATAGGGGTAAAACTTGCCAAGGAGTATTTGCTGAAAGCATAAGATTTTTGGACTCATGTAATATGTTGGTTAATTATCGAAAACTTAGCTTTTGTTAAATTATTTAATTATTTTAAGGTTTTGTTTACTGATGAAAGCAAATTTAATCTGCATGGATCAGATGGGAAGACTTTTGTGTGGTGTAAAGCAAATGAAGAATTTAACCCCAGAAATCCAAAAGCAACCGTGAAACATGAAGGAGGTTCCGTCATGGTTTGGGGGTGCATGTCGATCGCGGGAGTCGGAAATTTACATTTTATCGATGGCATTGTGAATAAATTTGTATACCTCGATATTTTGAAAAATAATGTCAAGCAGAGCGCCGAGAAATTGGGCATTTTAGATGGCAAAGCTTTGGTTGGTCTACAATTGTCCAAAACTGATCCAAGCCCCAGCTCAGAGCCCCGACATCAATGTAATTGAGCATCTTTGGGAGGAGTTGGCTAGAAGAGTATATAAAAGAAATTTTAATTCTCTAAAGCAACTAAAGGAAGCTTTAAGGCTGGAATGGAGCTCCATACCGCCAGAAGTACATATGTATGTCGGAACCAAATCCATTCCAAAACGTCTACAGGCTGTTATTTCATCAAAAGGATACGCCACTAAGTATTAGTTTATGGATTAACCTTTTTTATAATTTATTTTTTTTGTGTCCGATTATTCGTTGAGCGATAGAAATGGGCTTTATTTTGGTTTTTTCCTTTGAAAAAAGGTTTTTAGTTGAAATGTTTTGATTTTTTCTGTTATGTTTAGATAAATAAGACTATGAAGTACAAAAAAAAATAAAAAGTTGAAGTCTTTAGCTTATTTGTTAGATAGATTGTAACATATTTATACTAAGAAAAGTTTTGTCCGATTATTCGTTGGAGTCACTGTACTTCGCCACCGTCCTGACTTAACGTAATTAATCTATTTCGATATACATACATACACATGTATACAGCAAACGCAGGGCATCTTGCTATTTGAATTTCGTTAGTTATTAGAAATTTCATTTAATTAATTTGCACCTTTATAGTCATCTGATCTAGTTCAAACTTGCTGTAGGGTGAAAGGGTACAATTTAAATTAAAACGTAACAAAGAAAGAACAACATTTACTTAAATTTCTTTTTTTGCGGCGGTGTGAATCAAACCTGGGTCTTTGTGTTTGTACGCCTGATTTCTTAGAATTTGTTTTTGTTTTTTTGTTGCCTAAGAAAATAGCTTATTTTACATGATGTACCTCCACGTTTTATTCAATAACTTTGGTGATAATTATCCGATCCGGCTAATTTTCAAACTTATTCTGCGTAATCCTTTGAGGAACTTAACATTTCGTGATTCAGCCATGTACAGTGCTTATCATATTTATAACCCACCCAACATTTGGATCTTCGAATAAATTTTAACAAAGTTTGAAAGGTTTTTAAAACTCAAATTTTGTTGCACTGTGTTTATAGAAGCATGTTCCATAAACTTATCGCGATTTGTGTTCAATTTATAGAAAATCGAGAAAGAACCGGTAGTTTTGCTTTGTTCTCTTATATTTGCAAGCATTTTGGTGTACCATAATTATAACCCACAGTGACAAATCTTACTCAATTGACTGCGGACAGAAATTTTTTCACTTGAACGCAATTTCCTGTCAAGACAAGGCTGAATGGATGAAGGGAAAGGTAACGCCGTACACATGAATACGAGGACTGTTGTTAGTATTTGATATTTTTGTAGCCTGTACTAGAGGTGGGGTATGGGCTGGGTTCTTCTCGGGTACCCGTAGGTATGGGCTGGAAAATCTAATTTCGGGTTGGGTGCGGGCGGTTATGGGCTAGGTCGCTCAACCCGAAAATTAATTTGGAAATACATACACATGACAACGCAATAGTGAAATATTTAAATATTTTCTTTTTAAATATATATTGTAACGCCGATAGCCGTTTCTGTTTGAATCCGCCGCTTCGGACGTCCCGTGAGCCCGTGAGAGTGATGCCGGTGGAACCACCAAGGAATAAAGGCCAAATTACGGTGGAGTGGAATCTGCCCGGTGATTCCGAGCTTCCACCACCACAACAAAAATCACCAAGAGAGCTTTTGGACAAATATCGAGGAATCTTCGCCTGGAGAGACGACGAGACTGGCTGTACTGACCTAGCTACACACTGTATCGAAACGGGGCCGGCGCGTCCCATAAAGCAGATGGCTCGGCGAATACCGATTTCTAGGAAGGCAGAAGTACAACGGCTAGTCAAGGACATACAAGAGCGGGGAGTAATCCGCCCATCCGCTAGCCCATGGTCGTCACCCGTTGTGCTCGTAAAAAAAAAGGATGGATCGACAAGATTCTGCGTTGATTACCGGCGCCTTAACGAAGTGACGGTCGTACCCGCTGCCCAAGATGAACGACATTCTGGCGACGCTTTATGGTTCGAAATGGTTTTCGACAATGGATCTACAAAGTGGGTATTGGCAAGTGCAGATGGACGAATCTTCACGCCCTAAGACGGCTTTTACTTGTGACGCTGGGCTTTTCGAGTTCAACGTAATGCCGTTTGGGCTATGCAACGCGCCCGCCACATTCGAACCTCTCATGGACAACCTCTTGACCGGCCTAACTTGGAAGTCCGCCTTGGTCTATCTGGATGACGTCATCGTTCACTCCCGCACAGCCGAAGAACACCCGAAGCATCTAAAAGAAGTGTGCGACAGACTGTCACAGGCAGGCCTCAACAGCTTCTTCCAGACGCAAGTGCAATACCTGGGGCATATCGTAGGACGAACCAAGGTCGACAAAGTACTTGGCTGGCCCACACCATGTGACAAGAAGGAATTACGATCATTCTTGGGCCTTTGCTCGTACTACCGAAAATTCATTCCTGACTTCGCCACCATCGCACGCCCGCTGTGTCCTTTTGTATGGAACGACATGACTAACCAGTCCTTCAACACGTTAAAACGCAGCCTCACTACCTTCCCGATCCCCGTCAGGACCTAGTACTCGGTCAGGAGCCTCGAGTCTAAGGAGGGGGTAATGTAACGCCGATAGGCGTTTCTGTTTGAATCCGCCGCTTCGGAGGTACGCCGATAACAAATCGGCCACCTCAGGATTGGCAACTCCACGGGAACTATTGATGTAAGGCAACACTTTAGAAGTTGGATGCGGCCAACTTCACTCCTTCTTCTGGAAATTAAAGGAAAATTCTGATCGGAAGTTTTTGGTGCCATCCGCCCATAAAACATCTTTGGTTGTATTGCCCTGGAGTCCTCACACCTAGATTCGCCTGTCCTGCAACGCTCGGCCACGACAGAAGCGAAACAAATAAAATAAAATTTCGTTACAATATGTATATATATTGACAATCGACTGTCACCGCGATCGGACGTACTTTTTATTGCACTCCGCGAGTTCTTCGGTGTCAGCAATAAAACAACGTTAAAACAACAAAGTGACAGGGCTCTCAGTCGCCACAGGGACGCCCAACCACAATTATATTGTTTTTTGTATCTACAAATAGCAATACTTAGTAAATAACTAAATTTACTAGTAATGCCAACTACACTCTCGCCAGCAGAAGCTACAAGAACAAATTGTTCAACAACAAAACGAGCGTCGGCTCTCTGTGCAACGCAACAATGCGTATTTCTCAGTAGAATCTCCAACTACCACAACAACAACGAGCGCTGAATCCAAAAGTGCAAGTATGAGCAAATTGCTTACACCAACCAGCAACAACATTTGTCTTGGAGCGCCCAATGCGCTTCCCCCTAAAATTCGCTGACACCTGAAGTGTTAATTGGGTCATTGGGTTCGCCGAACGCCGTCAGCGCGCTCACAACAGCAACAATTGCTTCTACTGATCCAACAACAACTGTAACAGCCGCAACGTCTGCAAAAGCTTCGATCACTGCCCAGCAGACTACCTCAACAAAATCTGCTCAACCAGTAACGTTGAATCCGAACTCATCTGTTCAGACTGGAATGGACAGATATATTAACATAAACAAGCGAAAGCTTAGTCCACAAACCAAAAAAGGCGGTAACACACTGAAAATGAACCAAACTATTATTGTTCAACGAAAAGCATTGGAAAGCAATAGATTCCAAATACTGGCAAATCAGCCAGAATCTCAAGAAGGAGTATCAAAAATTTAATATCTTCACTTCAACGAAGTCGGTCGTGTTTTTTTTGCGCTCTCGCTTTTATCAAATTTTTTATTTAATCCCGCATATAACAAATTCTATTTCGTGGAATCTAGTGCCGAATTAATAAATTACGCGATTTAAAAATTGTAACTTGTTCTTAAACACTCACTCAAAGCTATTATTACTTATTGCTTTATTTAATAACAAAACTCAAAGTTTTGTTGTTTTGTCTACATAGACTTTGATTTTGTGTTTTTGATCCCTTTTAATGGCATTCGCGCTCTCGCGACACATTAGTGTTGTTGTTTGTGTGGTGCTTGCTCTCGCGTTTTTACGTTGCCCGCGATCGCGACCGTTACTCTCGCGATTGTACCCGAAAAATGCAAGATGATTATCTTTTGTGCTGGCTGTGCGATAACATTATGCATGTTAAATGTGCTGGTTACACAGCCAGAATAAGGGATAGTATTGGAAACGGTGGGGGCCTAAAATGGAGTTGTGAAGCGTGCCGGGACGTAGAAATGGATATGCGTCTATTTATGCGGCGGACGAGAGAGGGATTTAAATCGTCTCTCTCTTTTCGTCTCTGGAAACTTAGTTTAATAGTTATAAACTATTAAACGAATCACCGAAGCGGAAGAAGACTATCCCTCGGAATTTCTCTCCCGATCCGCCGGCATCTCTGCTTCCTCCGGCCCCGGCTTCGTTGATTGACCCATTAACTCCAAATGCTCAGCAACTGATATCATTTAGGATTCCAGCAGTAGCTGCAGTTGCGGGGACGATTGACATTTCCCCTGGTAATAGTGCCCCGCAAGCTGACTCGATATCGGTTGTAGTTTCCGATGTGTCCGGGCGAATATCCTCTCCCAGGGATATTCCAAATAAAATTTTAACAAAAAGAGCCCTCAAAGCGTCATCTGCCTCAGCAGCTCCAGTGCAAAATGCTGTTGCTGCGGTTGCGACTGGCGCATTGAGATCTCTTGTAGCCATTCCACCGAAAAAGCAAATCTTTGTTTCGCGGCTCGACCCCAATTCTTCACCAAATGATGTCATAGCCCATATCCGGGCAAAAGTCGTGGCGCCAAACATTGTGGTGGAAAAGTTTAGGTTTTCATACACCCGTGACATTTCGTCATTTAAAATCAGTGTCCCACCAAATGTCTTTGACCAAATTTGTCACAAAGATTTTTGGCCGGAACATTTAGTTATAAAGGAGTATACGGCTAAGAAAAAGAAAAATCGGCCTCCGATTCGTCTGCCTAACACAATTAATCCTTCCCTACCCTCTGGCTCGTCAGTAGCTGGCGGGTCAAAAAACTAATTTCGTCCCTTATTCTGGCCTATCAGAATGTTAGAGGACTAAAATCTAAACTTTCTAAGCTTTTTGTAAATAGTCAATCTTTTGACTTTCACATCTTGGTCTTTACAGAAACGTGGTTAAAGTCAGACATTTCTGATGCCTCTGTTTTTCCCACAATATTTTCAACCTATAGATGCGATCGAATCTCCAAAAATGGTGGAGGAGTTTTGATTGCCGTAAATTCATCTCTTCCTTCAGAAATAGTTCTGCCACCTGCTGTTCTTGAGATTGAATTTGTTAGTGTCACAATTTGTTTGAAATCATATTCTGTATTTCTAACTTGCTCGTATATTCTACCGAATTCTGACATGACGGTATATGCTAGCCATTTAGAAGCTATTCGCTTTGTCTCTTCACTTCTTTCGGATGCAGACATATTTATCGTTCTGGGAGATTTTAATCTACCTAACGTTTCATGGCTTCCATCAGGTGAGTCTTCCTTGTTGATGCCCTCCTCCTCACATTGCTTTGTTGACGGTCTCCTTGAGTTATTCCTAACCCAAGTTAACCCTGTTCGTAACAAAAATGAGAGCTCACTAGATCTTATATTTATGTTAGATTCTTCTAACTGTACTGTTTCGAGGATTGAACCCTTAGTCGTCCCCGAAGACAGTTTCCATCCAACTTTGGACTTAACTATTGATCTACCTTTTCGGTTATCAAATGCTGGTACCAGAGGCATTGAACCTACAGTCCCGACTCGGGAAATCGTTGAAGCATTGGAAGAGAAGGGCTTTGAGGTAAAGTCCGTCTCAAACATATTGAACAGAAGTAAAGTACCACAACCCCTGTTCAAAGTGGAGTTACAGCCCACGTGTGATAAAACATTAAAAACCAAACGCAGTGCACCCGATATATAATGTACAACTCTTGCTACACCGCAGAATCACTGTCGAAGAGCCACACAAGAGAATCCACCCTCTACAATGCACCAATTGCCAGGAGTTTGCGTTGGCTGCGGACAAATTCACCAAGACTATGTCTGCTCCGACAACACATCAAAGACCAATACTAGGAAGTGCAGCAACTGCGGCGGAAATCACACCGCAAATTACAGAGGATGTCTTGTCTATAAGGAACTGAAGGCCCCACTTAACGCAAAGAAATCTACGGCTCGTATCCAGGGCTCGACATCTATTCCCTCGCAAACCACACCGGGAATATTCTTCTCAAGAATTGTAAGGTCATCAGCAGCTCCAACAACAACTTCTCCTGGAGTAACATTCGCAAGCGTGCTGCGCAACGGAAGTTCACAGCCGTCTAAAACTGTAAATCCCGCTGCAATCTCAACCAATGCGGCCTCAAGTCCACCCGTACTCGGCCAGCAACCCAACGGGACCGAAACGTTGTTGATCTCGCTAAATCAAAACATGACAAATTTCATGACGTTCATGCAAAATTGCATGCAGGAACTTATGCGGAACCAAATCCTGCTCATTCAAAAGCTTTTGGACAACAATAAATAATGTCAGCACTACATATAGGACTTTGGAATTCAAACAGCATTTCCAAGCACAAACAAGAATTGTCACTGTTTCTGGACTCAAATGATATTGATATCATTCTGTTATCGGAAACTCACCTTACCAACAAAAACAACTTTCAACATTCTACGCAACAAATCACCCTGACGTCAAGGCTCACGGAAGTACTGGTATCCTAAACAAAAACCGGATCAAACACTCACTCCAAAATGGATTTGCAAAACAATACCTACAAGCAACCTCTTTAAGTGTCCAAACCACTTTTGGTAGTACAACCGTCACTGCACTTTATTGCCCACCACGCTTCTCGATCTCTGAAAAAGAATTTACTGACTTCTTTAATACACTTGGAGTACGATTTATTGCTGCAGGAGACTACAACGCCAAGCACCCTCATTGTGAATCGCGCCTGGTAAATCCAAAAGGCAAACAGCTGTATAATACAATCATCAACCCAGCTAACAAAATGGGCTATGCGTCACCGGATAAACCCACATACTGGCCATTAGATCCACGCAAGTTCCCAGATCTAATAGACTTTGCAATCACCAGGGGAATTGCGCACAATTTGATAACGGCAGAGACACTAGCAGAATTGTCATCAAACCACTCGCCAGTAATTTTCACAGTTTCAACACATCCACAAGTCATAGAGCACCCATCCGGCCTAACAAATTATAAAACAAACTGGCTCAGATTTAAGAAATATATAAGTACCCAGATTGAGTTGAATCCCAAACTGGATGATGAAGATGACATCGAGTTTTGCACCTCGGCTCTATAGTCGATGCTTATCGAAACAGCAGAAATTTCCACCCCATGTATCGGATACACCCGGGAATAACACAGGTCATACAACCGGCTAATTGAACTACTTGTAACAAATAAAAGACGGCTCAGGCGAGATTGGCAAATGTCTCGATCCCCGGCAGCAAAAATTCGCCTAAGAACAGCTTCTCGAATTCTAGCAAAAGCGCTTGGGCAAGAAGAAGCAAGGGCACAGCGGGAATATATCGAGAAGTTTAGCCCTACCAGCACCAATTATCCGCTGTGGAAAGCTCACCCAACTATGACTGCTCCAACCGAGATTATTTCTACTTTAACTGATAAATGGGCCCGATCAGACGAAAAGAGAGCACTCACCTTTGCAGCTCACCTAAAAACGGTATTTCTGCCAAACCCGTCTACAAACTCATTTCAGCTCCCCCCCATGAGCACTGCAGCGGAAAGGGAGCCACCGAAATTTCAAGCGGAGGAAATTTCCGCAACTATTAAAAACTATCTGAATCCAAGAAAGTCGCCCGGTCATGATAAAATAACCCCGAAAATGATCAGAGAACTCCCGATCTGCGCCGTGCAACACATCTGCAAACTGTTCAATGCGACATTAAAAATTGGTCACTTTGGACAAAATGACAGTTGGAAAAAATCAATAATCATGATGATCCCAAAACCCGGAAAAGACAAAACGCAGCCTTCATCTTACAGACCCATCAGCTTATTGCCAAGTCTCTCAAAACTATTTGAAAAGGTCCTACAGCTCCGTATAAACACAATCCTGGAAAACCAAAATATAATACCACATCATCAGTTTGGCTTCCGTGGAAACCATAGCACAATTGAGCAAGTCAACCGTATCACCTCAGAGATCCGCACAGCATTCGAGCAAAAAGAATATTGCACAGCAAAATCCCCCAAGCCTTTGACCGAGTCTGGCTTGACGGCCTAATATATAAAATAAAAGCGACGCTCCCACAATATACACACAGGCTAATGGAATCTTATCTATCCAACAGAAAATTCTCTGTTCGATGTAAAAGCTTCACCTCTGATGACTTCGAATCAAAAGCAGGTGTACCTCAAGGCAGTGTGTTGGGTCCAACACTTTATATTTTGTACACAGCGGACATACCAGTAAGCCCTACACTTACCACATCTACTTTTGCCGATGACACGGCCATCCTTAGCCGCTCCAAATGCCCGATCAAAGCTGCTGAGCAACTGACAACCCCTTTAACGGAGGTTGAAAAGTGGCTAGTAGATTGGCGCATCCGTGTAAATGAACAGAAATGCAAGCACGTTACGTTTAACCTTAACAGACGAACCTGCCCATCATTGACACTGAACAACGTGCCAGTGCCTCAATACGACAATGTTGTGTATCTTGGAGTTCACATGGACAGAAGATCAACTTGGCGTAGGCACATCGAAACCAAGAAAAAGCAGCTAAAGCTTAAAGCAACCGGACTACATTGGCTTATCAATGCACGATCTCCCCTATGTTTGGAGTTTAAAGTTCTTCCCTACAACTTGGTGCTAAAACCCATCTGGATGTACGGATCTGCACTGTGGGGAAACGCAAGCAAGAGCGATATCGAAACCATAAAAAGGGCGCTATCTATGGTTCTCAGAACTATCAGGGGGGAGCACCTTGGTATATCCGAAATGAAAACGTACAGAAAGATCTACATATTAACAGTGTAAAAGTACAACGCTAAACTGCAGGCACATCCGAATACCCTCGCCCAATCATTAACCCGAGTATGTGATAGAACTCGTCTCCAAAGAAAAGACCTTTCAACCCTCTAACTAATAATCTAACCATAGATCAATGTAGCATTCTTCAAATGCTAGATTACGTATTAGATTAAGATAAAACTAGAAAATTGTTGTTAGTCTTTAAAAGTTAAATAGGAGATCCAACAAAATAAATAAAACGTACATATATAAAACAAAAAATATATATATATATATGTATATAAAAATCTATTGCTGTTTGTTAGTCTCGCTAAAACTCGAGAACAGCTGAACCGATTCGGCTAATTTTGGTTTTGAAATAATTGTGGAAGTCCAGGGAAGGTTTAAAAGGTGAGAAAATACTGAAAATTTGTCTAAATGACGGTAAATGCAGACTTTAAAGTTTAACAGATTTTTTCATCAGATTACCGTTGATATATATGTATGTCAAAATCGAAAATTATTTTAGACATTAATTTATGTAAATCTATATATATAAAAATCTATTGCTGTTTGTTTGTCTCGCTAAAACTCGAGAACAATTTTGATTTTGAATTTAATTAAAAGTGGCTTTGATTAAGTAAATTGTTTACGATGCCGAGGAGAACACGATCTGACTTAGGTCGTCGTGACAATGTAGGAGATAGGCTTAGAATGCAACGAGTTAGTGCACATCAAACACAACGACAGCAAGCTAGACAAATTGAAATTGAGCGAATCCGCAGACGCAGTGCTCCTGTGATTTTTGAACGAGCTGCATTCCACTATAATCCGGCAAATAATCAATTGCCGGCAAATGGCGACAAATCAGTAACAATTGGAGAAATGAAAACAATTTGTAAATATTGTAAAGCGTTAAAATACACTGGTGAATCTGCTGGATTATGTTGTGCTGAAGGCAAAGTAAAATTGCCACAATTGGTCCCACCACCAGTTCCTTTACGCTCTTTAGTTTCTGGGATTAAAAATGATTCTAAGCACTTCTTGACCAACATTCAGAAATATAACAACTGTTTCCAGATGACATCATTTGGTGCTACACATATTATGCAAGGCAATTTCATGCCCACTTTCAAGGTATTATTTTCAAGTTTGTACTAAAATATATATATCGGAAATAATTAATGGACAAATTTTTAAAAATTCAGATACAAGGACAAATTTATCACTTACTGGGAACTCTGTTACCACTGATGCAGATCATCAATTTTTACAAATTTATTTTATGGGCAATTCAGATGCGGAAATTAATAATCGTTGTGCTCAGAATCCAACAGTGAAGAGAACCATTGTCCAACAATTACAAATGTTTCTTCATCAGTATAACAATTTAGTAAACATGTTCAAAATAGCATTGGATCGGATGCCATCTGATAGCCATAATATTATTATTCGAGCTGACAAAACACCTGCCGGTGAACACACAAGGAGGTTCAATTCACCTACCATTGATGAAGTGGCTGTTGTCATTGTGGGAGAAAATTTACAATCTAGAGATATTGTGCTAAAGTGGAGCTTATTCAGCGAGTTTTCCCAGATATAGCGCAAAAGTTCAATAACCAAAATTGGCTGGGTGAACGAGCAATATTAGCAGCGAAAAATAAAGATGTCGAGGATCTTAATGAGACCATTCAGAATTTTTTTCCAGGACAGTTGGTTTCCTTCAAATCAGTCGACACCGTAATGAACCAGGATGACGTAATCAACTATCCCACTGAGTTCTTAAATTCACTGGAATTGCCTGGATTACCACCTCACAATTTGCAGTTAAAAGTAGGGTCAGTTGTCATCATGCTGCGTAACATTAATCAACCTCGACTATGCAATGGAACAAGACTGGCTGTGAAAAGACTTATGAATAACGTCATTGAGGCGACAATCATAAAAGGAAAACACAAAGAAGAGGATGTCTTGATCCCGCGGATACCGATGATTTCAAACGATTCACAATTCGATTTTAAACGCTTACAATTTCCAGTACGTCTGGCCTTTGCGATGACCATAAATAAATCGCAAGGACAGTCGTTAGAAGTTTGTGGAATCAACTTGGAGTTTCCATGTTTCGCGCATGGACAATCATACGTCGCGTGTTCGCGCGTCGGAAAACCGTCTTCTTTGTTTATTTACGCACCACAAAACAAAACAAAAAATATAGGTTATGAGAAAGCTTTAAATTAATTAACAGGCTGTATTTTAACAGTGTGTGTCTGTGAATATCAAATTTAAATTTAGCCAGTATTTCAGGAAAACTCTGTTTTCTAAGTAAGCAACATGATGTATCGAATATAATAAAACTTCATGCTTTATTTAATAAATGCTTTTTTATTAAATACGGATTCGATTTGTTTGTTTTAAAATCAATTATCTTTAATTATCGATGAGGCAGTACGAAGTCTGCCGGGACACTAGTATATGTATATATTTCATTTTTAAAACCGTTTAAAGGTTATTCTGACAAATTATCGTCTGAAAAAGAGCCAACAATTCATTTACATACATATGCATATGGATTATGGTATGAAAACCTCAAAAACAATGTAAAGTAGAAATATTTGGTTCTAATATTGTAAAACAACTAAATCAAAAAACTTTAAGTTCTTCGGAAATGCGTTTTCAGCAAACTTCAGTGTATTTGGTTGGGTTATTTTTAAACCCTCCATTCAAATAACTAAATTTTTTGCCTGATGAAAAAATAATCATGTTTTGGAAACCGTCGAAAGCATGATGCTTGAAATTTATGAAATTGCAAGTGACACAGCTGACGACTCGAAAATTAAAACTCTTCCCCAAATACGAACTATGAATTCATAGAGTATTTCGATACAAATCAACCAAAAAAACTGAAACTTGAAAAGATGCGATCGATTTAGAGATAAACTAATATTACGCCACAACTACTTTTTCAAATATGGGAATTTTAGATTTTTGGAAGCTGGCAACTAACATGAAATTGTTACAAGTGGTGGCCAAACGACAAGCGAGAGAGTTTTTTGTCATCGGACAAAATATTAAACGAAAAGTGCACAAGATTGTCAAGCGCGAATCTCGAAGTGGCTTTTTATACCCTTGCAGAGGGTATTATAAAATTGGTCAGATGTTTGTAACGCATAGAAATATACATTTCCGACCCCATAAAGTATATATATTCTTGATCAGCATCAATAGCCGAGTCGATTAAGACATGTCCGTCTGTCCGTCTGTCCGTCTGTCTGTTTCTATCAAGTTTTAGACCATAAATTTTTAAGCTACATAGTTGAAACATGAAAAGTTAAGTTCCTTAATCTATGAAGTATGAAAAGTGTGAAAATGAGTAGGATCGGATAATTATCACCAGAGCTATTAACTAAAACGTGGAGGTACCTCGAGTAAAATAGCAGTTTTCTCTGGCAGCAAAGAAACAAAAACAAATTCCAAGCAATCACACACACACATACATATGCAGAAATTGGTCACCACGCGGTGTGTGAGAGAGACAGAAACATTTGCGTTGTGACAGAACAGAACGAATTTTAAAGAGCGAGATGCCATGCGTTTGCTATATGTACATACATACATATATGTATGTCGAACTAGCTTAAGTGAGTTAAGTGAGGATGGTGACGTAGTACGTAAAGATCGGTCGCACGATGGTTCGGTGATTGGTGGGTTCGATTCTCGGTGAATTCGGGAAAATTTTTAGTTGAGTTTTCTCTTCAATTACTTTAAAAATTTAGTTTTTAAATTAAATAATAAAACAATGAAGCTGCAAGGGTATACAAACTTCGGCAGAGCCGAAGTTAGCTTCTTTGATATTTTTGTATAAAAATATGTAATTTTAGTGCTGCTGTTTTGAAGAAAGACTAATTTTTTTTTTTCATTTCTACTATTACTTAGTAAATGCATTTATAAATATCAAAGAAGCTTATGACTTATGTGCGACAGATCTCTACCTACTACGCCATTGAGTTGACCGCTTGCGTCTCAGCCACATATTTCGACATATGAATGTATGTACATAGCAAACGCTTGGCATCTCGCTCTTACAATTTCGTTCTGTGCAAGAACACCATTTCACCACACCGCATGGTGAATGTTTTTGCACATGTTTTATTATACATACATTTAAGGAATTACATTTAATTAAATTGCACCTTTATTGTTATCCGATTTTGTTCAAATTTTTTATAGAGCGTTTGGGTACAAATTAAAGTTAAATGCAATAACAAAAAAAAAAACAATAATTTTATATACATACAAAGTTCTTATTTGGTCCCGCGAGTTACCTTCCGGGGAGTGGCAGAAGATATTTGTTCTTGTATTTTTCTTTAATTAAAACACATTTGTTTAAAGTTTAAGAGTGTTTTTTGTTTAGAGTATGTCTTTACTCAAGGGTTAATCGCCAACTGAGTTGTTCGTATCGCGCCTCAGACTATTTATTGCTTTTGCAGTTCTAGTGATTACATGTGGCTTGTCAACATGTATAGTTCGCAATAATTTGAGAATGTAGCAACATTTGATTCCTGAAAGAATAAAAATGAAGCAAGCTAGTCGTCCCTGCCGACATTGTGTATACCCTGTACCAACTAGTTATTATATTAAATGAAGTCAAACACCCTCGAAATATCGATTAATTTCATAAATAATTTTCTTTAACATGCCGCAACAGTGAACGCATGCTATCTCGCTCACTCTTGCCAGCCAATGTCGCCCTAAGCGCTTCAGTACAAAACGCATTAACGTATATCTTCAATATTTATTGTCCGATTTCGACTAAATTTAGTCAGATGATGCACTTTGGCCATAATATTAGGTGTGCCAAATAAGAATGTGATTCCATAAAACTGCTCTAATAATTAGTTTTTTCTGAATTGCGGCGGCGGAAGTGGGCGTGGCAAAAATTTTAAACTTTCTTGATCTGCGTAGTCACTAGACTCATGATCGAACAACCTCAAAATCGCAATCAATTCAAAACAAAGTTCCCTTTTACATGCAGCAGCGGCGAGCGCATGCTATCTTGCTCTTTCTTATCTGCCAATGTCGCCTTGGCATTTCAGTACAAAACGGATATAGGCATATCTTCGATGTTTATTGTCCGATTTCGACAAAATCAGTTGGTGCAGTTTGGGTATATAATTAGGTTTACCAAGTAAGAATACGATATCTTGAAAGCAGCCCTAGTTATCGTTTTTTTAAATTGCGGGGGCGGAAGTGGGCGTGGCTAAAATTTGAAACAAACTTGATCAGCTTTGACATTAGACGGATGCTCACACCAAATTTGGTAGCTCTAGCTCTTATAGTCTCTGAGATCGAGTGGCTCATACGGACAGACGGACATGTCTCAATCGACTCGGCTGGTGATGCTGATCAAGAATATATATACTTTATGGGGTCGGAAACGCTTCCTTCTGCCTGTTACATACATTTTAGCGACTTTAATATACCCTTTTACCCTTTGGGTACAGGGTATAAAAAGTCCGTTACGTTTTTTCCTGGTGAACACCAATTCTGGCGCAAACTAGGTGATCGTCGCATTTGGTGGTGTGTTAACTAGAGCTGGGAAACTATCGATAGTAGCGCCATTCGATATTTTCGATATTTTGAGAGTAAAAGTTCGATACTATCGATAAGTATCGTTTTTTGAAACACCATATATTTAAAAAATTACTAATTTGTTGCAAATAAATAATATTAGCTAAAATTAAGAGCAACTTTAATGATTTTTTTCATTTTATGCATCATTATTTATTTCGCAAAACATAAAATTCAAATATATGTACATTATATAGATATATCAGTCTTATTGTTTTGTAAGGCAACTCAAAATAATTGTATCAGTTCAGTTTGATATGTATTTTCCTTATACACTATTAGCAACTTAATAAATAAAAAAACAAAACAAAAAGTAATCAACAAAACCATACTCTATCCATTAGAGATGAACTTGAAGAATGAGGAGAAGATTACTTAGAATTGTGTAATTAACAAAAACTTACTCTATCCATGCATTTTTATGCAAGAATAGAAGTATATCAACATTTTCCGCTTTAAGTGAAGCTCTGCGGTCACTAATTCCTAATTCACCAATAAAACAGCCTTCCTGAACATACGCTCCGACTTCGTCGATGTTGCAGGAACGCATAAAATCTTTGGGACGATATGTATCAAATTAGAATCATTGTGCAGTATTGTAGGGGATCCACATCTTCATCCGAATGCTTCGAGGTAAAATATTGTCGAAGGTCAAGTATTGCGTCTGCCCTTTTTGTTGTAGGCAAGTCTTCAATATTTTTTTGAACAAGTTGAAATAGTGTTTGGCGATTTTTAAGCGGTGTTGGCGGCTCTAATGCATTGAGTGTGTTATCATCTATGGAGTTTTTGAAGATTGTCATCTGATTTTCTAATAATTTTTCAGCGTGCGCAGCGTTGAAAGGAGAATGGAACCCTTGTTTTTCAAACCTGGGGTCTATCAATGTTGCGATTCGCGGCAACGTATGCTCTTCATATTTAGACAGCCTAAATCTAATATTATTCATTAAAAATGTGCAGGCTGCTAGACCCTCACCAGTCTTAAGGCTCGACTTTATAGACTCAAGAGTGTGCAAAAGACCACATGTAATTGGAATACATAATGATATCGTCACTGATGTATTGGTGTTCGGTGTTCGGCCGGCGCAGTTCCCCAAGAACCCCGCCACAACTTGTTCTGCAGCAATGGGCAACCCCTCGGCCGAAAAGAGACCGCCACCCCGTGGCACCACCACCAATAATCAGTGACTGGTGGCGACTCCCGTTGGCGGCGGCGTATTAGGAACTTCGATGCCAAAACGTGGCAGGGAGATTTCCAACCTACCAGCAAGCGCCGATGGCGGAGCTAGAGACGGTGGCGTTCCACCAAAAAGAATCAGAGGAGGAGAAATCCCTGAAATTAGAAGAGGAATCAGCAGGGAATTAGCCGAAATGAACCAACTCATACAAGAGATCATAAACGCAACGTCAGTTGGTGGCGCCTCCAAAGTCCGCCATATTAACAATAAAGTGAGGGGCCAATTCTCTCAGCTGAAATCAATGATAGAATCTGTTTCCACACTCTGGGAAAATCACTAGAGCGGCGGCGACATTACTATAATCGCAGCGGCAGCCCCACATACGAAAAACAAGTCCCAACAGACGGACCTGAAGTTCACCCCCCAAAAGACAAACAAAAACGCCCATACCCAAACGAGCAGAGTCCCAGCAGCAGTACCACCAACCCCAACAAGACCAAAACCACCACCACAACAGAAGGAGGAGAACGATCCCAATACCGCTGCCGGCTGGAAAAGGTGGAACCAAAGAAGAAGAAGCATCAGCAGCACATAACACCCGCTCCTCCCAGGAGACGGCGCTCCGATGCAATCCTAGTCCACAGCACAGGGAATATCACATATAGCGAAATGCTAAGGTAACCAGAAGCGATGACGACAATCTCAAGGCGCTTGGAGAGAAAGTCCAGCTGGTACGAAAAACAGCTAAAGGAGATCTTCTCCTCCAACTAAAACCAGGAGAAAACAACATCCAAAAATGGAAGGACGAGATCGGATCGGTTCTCGGCAACCTAGCGGAGACAAAGGCATTCACAAACCTGGTGAAGCTGAAAATCAGAGATTTGGACGAGATGAAGATATCCTGGCCGCGCTCTCGTCACAATTGAACATAAATGTAAAATTTGCGCCCAGCATATTTTGGCACCCAGAAGCCACCATCCTTGTCCCACCCGAGTCAGCAAAAACTATTTTGTCGGCAGGGAAAGTTAAGATCGGTTGGACGGCATGCAGGATCAGGGAAATTTCTGCCCCAACCAGATGCAGCCAGATGTGCCGATCTAATAGATAGGAGCAACTGGCGTCTGAAATGTGGAGAAAAGAACCACAAGGCGACCGAATGTTATAACCCTATTTACTGCTTCCTGTGCGAGGCCAGTGGAATGAAAGAGCTGAGATAGCAATAATCAGCGAGCCCTTTAGGCGCAAGGACGACAACCGTTGGATATACAGCTCCTCCGGCAAGGTAGCAATATGGGCATGCAGCTCTCCAGCCATTCCGCTCCGGAGCTCTCTGCATCACGAGCATTTTGTTAGAGCCCATATAAATGGTAAATGGATGTACAGTTGCTACCTGCCACCAAGCTTGGACTTCACGAGCTATAGCAACGCCCTGGATGCGCTGGTGCAAGACGCGCGTGAACATTTTCCCTCTATCATCGCGGGCGACTTTAACGCGTGGGCCTTGGAATGGGGCAGCTCCGTCACCAACGCCAGAGGCGGAGCTCTTTTAGAGAATTTCTCTCAATTTAAAACCTCTGCTGGTCTATGGGTACAGCACCCGGTTGTTAAACGCAACTCCACGCTGAGCCAAAAGCTCTCCCCGCATTTGGGTATTAAACCTCAGCCACTACGATCTCTCACAAGGGGGCCAACCATACTGGGCTAGTAATGGGCACTAGCCCATCCCGTAGTACCAAATTAACAGCTTTGGTCGGCTGTTCGCAGCCGAAGCTACTCGCCATTTTTGTTCACGACAAACACGGAATGGGTCATCCATCAGCTTACCCCATATGAGGCTCGCCTACCAGATTAAGGCGCTCTGGTTCGGCCTCGCAGTATGGGCCAAGTCCCATACTACTACCAGTTTTGGCCAATCATTGACCCGGCACTGGCTGATCCTGGTTGGCTGCCATTTGATACATCCCTCGCCGCCTCTTAAACGCCGCTCTCGCAAAGATCTCCAGATTCTCCAGCTGTTCTGGTGTCTCCAGGACCCGGGAAAAGTCCCAACGGGCATTCTCCCTCCTCACACCAAGTCCGTCGAGGTCTCGCAGATCTGCATAGAGTGGGCAGGTAACTAAAACACGCGGGCGTTGCACTCAGACTTCTCTGATGCAGAAACGCGTTCAGCGATCCATGGCCAGTCAGCAAGAATCCAGCGTGGAGGCCAAATCCTTGGTCTCTCCGGCTGAAAACGAAGCATACGTCCGGGATAAACTGATGAGTCGGTCGACCGTGCTCATCATCATCCCCATCTTTTAGAGAATTTCTCTCAATTGGATATCGTTCTCGCCAACACAAGTTCTCAAAACACCTTCAATCGCGCAGGCCGTGGGTCTATAATAGACCTGCCTTTCATGAGCAGCAAGCAGCATGTTTAGGACAACCCACTGGAGACTTTTAAACATCTACATAGCCAGTCACGAGGCAATAATTTTCACCATTGGCGAACGCCGACACAAAATGCAAAGACGTACAAAGTGGACACCCTGAATACAACTTTATTCACAATAGCTCTAAATACAGCACACTGCGATACAGACACGGCTCCAAGGATGGCCAACAACCTAATACGCATGGTTACAACAGCGTGTTATGTAAGCATGGCGCAAAGTAACCGTTAAAGGGCACCATAAACCCGTATTCTTGTGGAACGAGAACATATCCGCCCTGAGGAAGCACTGCCTATTGGCCAGGAGGAAGTATCAGCGCGGCGGGAAACGTGGCACTACCGACTGGCAGGCACTACATGCCGATTACTGTTCAAAAAGGAAGTCCCTAAAACTTGGGATACTAACCTCCAAAAAGAAAGTCTTTCTTCAATTGTCGGCCGACCAAGACCCCTGGGGAAGTGCATACAAGACGGTGGTCAAAAGGATCTACGCCAACCAGTAGCCCCCCCCAATGATGAACAAGATCTCGCACGAATCGTGGACGATCTCTTCCCACACCGAGATGACTCCCTGTCCGCCAGGCAGATATGCTGACGACGTCGCTGTTGTCTCGGAAGCCAAGGATTTGCGCACTGTCGAGGAAACCGCCGATGCCTCCATAGCGGCAATAGAAAACTGGCTCAACTCAGTCGGACTGACCCTCGCGTCGCACAAGACGGAGGCTGTCCTAATCAGCAGCAGGAGAGCCGTCAAGGTGGCTGTTATTGAATTTAATAATTTTATTATACCCTTGCAGAGGGTATTATAAAATTGGTCAGATGTTTGTAACGCATAGAAATATACGTTTCCGACCCCATAAAGTATATATATTCTTGATCAGCATCAATAGACGAGTCGATTGAGACATGTCCGTCTGTCCGTCTGTCTGTTTGAATCACGATGACAGCCTCAAATTTCAAGCTACATGGTTGAAACATAAAAAGTTAAGTTCCTTGATCTATGAAGTATGGTGGTATTGAAAATTAGTCGGATCGGATAATTATCACCGGAGCTATTAACTAAAACGTGGAGGTACCTCGAGTAAAATAAGCAACTTTCTTTGGCAGCAAAGAAACAAAAACAAATTCTAAGAAATCTGCCGTACAAACACAAAAGACCCGAGTTCGAATCCGCGCGGCACCAAATAAGAAATATATAAAATTATTGTTTTTGTTGTTGTTGCATCTAAATTCAATTTTTACCCATACACCCTACACCAAGTTTGAACAAGATCGGATAATTATTAAGGTTACAATTCAATAATCAATTTGATAGAAATTAAATGTATTTTAATGCACGCACACACATCCATATGCAAAAATTCAACCACCACGCGGTGTGTGAGAGAGACAGAAATATTTGTGTTGTGTTCTTACGCAAAACGAAATTGAAAGAGCGAGATGCAATGGGTTTGCATATATGTCAAATTAGCTTACGTCAGCTAGGAAAGGACGGTGGCGTAGTATGTAGAGATCGGTGCCACGATGGGCTCGGTGTTTGATGGTTCACTGCTCGCTCGGTGATGAAGTGAAGATTTTAAGATGTGTTTTTTTTGTTTTTTTTTTTTATTTTGTTAAACACTTATACCAATTATTTTGCTGCAAGGGTATACAAACTTCGGCAGAGCCGAAGTTAGCTTCTTTGATATTTATTTATAAAAATGTTTGCCTCTAGAACATAAACTAGTGACATAGGGCTGTCGCAACCAACACTTGAAATTGGGTGGACTTCGGAGAGATCATGCAAACGGGGGCCAAAGACACAGCGATGCTCACCCGTTGATTGCAGAGTAGTGAATAGACAAGAGTTTCTTGAATACTGATTTTATTAAGAAATATCAAAGAAGCTAACTTCGGCTCTGCCGAAGTTTGTATACCCTTGCAGCAAAATAATTGGTATAAATGTTTAACAAAATCAAAAAAAAACAAAAAGGAAAAAAAAACACACCTAAAAATTTTCACTTCTTCACCGAGCATTGAACCATCAAACACCGAAGTCCATCGTGCCACCGATCTCCACACACTACGCCACCGTCATTACTTTGCTAATGTAAGCTAATTCGACATATATAGCAAACCCATTGCATCTCGCTCTTTCAATTTCGTTCTGTGTAAGAACACAACTAAACTATTTCTGTCTCTCTCACACACCGCGTGGTGGTTGATTTTTTGCATATGTATGTGTGAGCGTGAGCATTAAAATACATTTAATTTCTATCACATATGATTATTGATTTGTAACCTTAATAATTATCCGATTTAGTTCAAACTTGGTGTATAGTGTATGGATACAAATCAAATTTAAATGCAACAACAAAAAAACAATAATTTTATATATTTCTTATTTGGTGCCGCGCGGATTCGAACTCGGGTCTCTTGTGTTGGTACGGCAGATTTCTTTGAAATTTTTTGTTGCTGGAGTAAATAGCTTATATGGATGATTTGTTTTATTGATTTGTAGCCGTAATAATTATCCGATTAGAGTCAAACTTGGTGGGTAGTGTTTTGGTACAAATTAGATTTATATTCCAAAAGAAAAATAAAAAATTTTTAATTGGAACCCTATTATTCCGATATTGGATATATCATATAGTAATCCGATCCGACCGATTTTCATACTTTGTCTACCTACACCTTTAAGAAAGCTAACTACCAAGTTTCAACTACGTAGCTTAAAATTTAAGTTCGAAAAGCGACGAACAAACAGACAGACGGACAGACGGACATGTCTCAATCGACTCGGCTGTTGATGCTGATCAAGAATATATATACTTTATGGGGTCGGAAACGTACATTTCTATGCGTTACAAACATCTGACCAATTTTATAATACCCTCTGCAAGGGTATAAAAAGGTCGTGTTTATATACACGATTCTAGGATCTAGGGGGTCACATGTATATACATTTGGGGGTCTTATTCATAGTGTAAATGTGATTGTGTGTGTGAACATAATGTGGGGGACAATTTTGTGTTGTATAAAAATATAGTGTGAGTACAGTGTATATGAAAATATGTAGGGGTTAATTCTATTCAAAGCAAAGCCTGCATTGGTCTTTACTGTGAGAAATTCATAGTTTGTATTTTAAGCATGCATTTACACCAACATACTCCCGGCCGTTGAACGACTGTTCAACATTACTTAAATGTTGATTTCGTAGTTTCCAACAGGTCGATGTGTAGATTGAGTCGGTTGACTACCAGTTGGCATCTGGGTACCAGTTGTGGGAGGGGTCATCTGTTGAAGGCCAATAGCAATCCTGGCTTCTTGTCTTCCGTTGGTACACCGATTTTTGATAACATATAGCAGTACTAATGTTATGAATATTATTAGCGCTATGTATGAAGCAATGTTGTGATGTTAAATAGGCCCTTGACTAGATTTTAGGTCATATGTAACTTTATTTTGAATCTGGGCCATAATTGACTACTGAGTTTGTCAAGTTCATTGTAGCTTAGCTGAACATTGGTAGAAGCCGTTTCATTAGTTGAGTTCATCATCATAGTGGAGAAATTCCCAAACCGGGCATATGACATATTCATTGTGCCGGTGGTTGTAATACGATGTCCAGTTACACGTATTAATGGATTCCGCAAAGTGCAACTTGGATCAAGTGTTAATAATCCTCCTTGACTTATGGTGATGCATGAACTGGTGTCATCGCAGACTGCAGATAACTCCATTGGCGACATTGTAGCAAAAATCCAATGGTTCTTGTAGTACATATTGAATCAGACGAAAGTCATGCTTGAGTATTTGATTTGACACATATTTGAAGTTTTGTTGTTGAACAACTGGAATTCACAATTACTGTTGATTGAGAACACAGATTGTTTATTTTGACATATGAATTCTTCATTTGTGACTTGATGGCATTGTTTTAATTCAGTTGCTGTTAATCCAAGAAACTGATCTCTGTGCTTATTGACCGCTATCATGGGAATTTGAATATCCATCGTCATAATTCCTTTATTGCTGATTGCTGGTATGGGAACTAGATTGTATAATTCAAATACTTGTGCTGAGAGCAATGGTAGCGTTACTTTGAATATTACGCGCTTCTTTACAATGCTCCCTTCTGCCTTCATCATTTTATATAATTGTAGAACATCATCGTCTGTGGCAGGAAGTATGTGTCCTGGTGGAAGATGATATTTTAACTCTTTTAAGTATTGTTCAAGTTGTTTAGGCGAGAGTAACAACGGGCTAATTTGGTCATGATGAACGTCAGTGAGTACATGGGCAATCTCTGATTGTACTCGTTGCAATTTGAAGCAATCACCGAAAGTTGTGAAAGTACTCCATATAGACTCCTGGCGATGTTGCCAATAAAATCAAATGGTGCTCTACGATTTCGTCCTATGTGCAAGAGATCGTTTTCCATTCTCAGTTCCTCTTCCACATGTTGGAAATGTTTGTACATTGCAGAACAGGCTTGACTTGGTTTTAATCGGGAACACATTTCCCCAATCTTTTTTATTCCGAAAGAAAATGTGTTCATATCGTCCCAATAAGGATCTAAATTATAATACGCAATGATTGTCCAGTCAGCTACAGCAAATCTGGACGTTCCAATTTTTTCATAGTAAATGCCAGGTTTGGCATCAAATTGGGTCACATTTACTGATTGGGCCAATGCCAATGGTAACAATAGCAACATCATTAATAACGTTAGAGGTAACGATGCTAAGATTCGTCTTTTTGGGCTTTGCCTTGTTGTATCATCCTTAAGCCCGTCTTCTTGGGAATCATCGGCGTCGTCGTCATCCAGTTGATGCTTTTCTCCTGGTTCTGGTGTTCTTAATAGGGGAGCTAATTTATGAATAGTTCGTTTGTAAATTCCAGATATCGTTTTTACGTCAACCACACGAATATAACCATCAGGTCCAGGATATAATTTTATAATCCTCCCCAATGGCCATTGAAGAATGGGTACATTATCTTCTTTGAGGATCACCATCATGCCTTCTTTCACATTGTTAAAAGGCTTCTTCCACTTCGCGGAGTTTTGTAATCCTTGCAGATACTCCTGTGACCATTGTGTCCAAAAGGTATGTTTTAATCGTTGCACCAGCTCCCATTGTTCTGGCAACGATTTCTGTCTGATTGGCTCTGGATCGGGTTGAGCCACCAATGGTTCTCCAATGAGTAAATGTCCTGGTGTGAGCGCAGTAAGATCATTAGGATCACTTGAGTTGGGAGTTAGTGGCCGTGAATTTAATATTGCTTCAATGTTCACAATAATTGTTGACAATTGTTCAAACGTCAAATTGGCTGTGGAAACATTTTTTAGCAACAAATGTTTTGCTGATTTTACAGCTGCCTCCCATAAACCTCCAAAATGAGGTGACCGTGGGAGAATAAATTTAAATTGAACTCCTTTCTGGTTACAGAATTCCATAATTGTACCAGTTGCCATGTCAGAGTAAATCGTTTCACTCAATTCCTTCAATTGGTTGTTAGCTCCAACAAAGTTTGTCGCGTTGTCCCAGTACAACGTTTGGCATTTTCCTCTTCGTCCAATGAAGCGTTGTAATGCTCCAATAAATGAGGATGTTGATAAGTCTCCAACCAATTCCAGGTGTACTGCCTTTGTTGCAAAACATACAAACACAGCAATGTATGCCTTATCTGGACGTTTTCCTCTTATTTTGTGATGAATCCAGAAAGGTCCGCAGTAATCCACACCAGAGATGAGGAACGGTCTATTTTGAGATACGCGGTGTTCAGGTAACTCTCCCATTATTTGTTTAAAGAGTTTTGGCCTGAATCTTGTGCAGAATACACAATTTTGTATCACATTCCGTATCATCAATTTCACTTTTACAATATGATATTGTTGTCTGGCAATACCTCGTAATGCATCTTGTCCACAATGCATGTTGTCTTCATGTAATTTGCGCAGAATCATTTTGACAACGGTATTATTATAAGGCAACAGATATGGATTCCTTGTGTCTCTTGACACTGGAGCTTGTTGTAGTCTGGTCGCCACTCGAATAACCGAATTTTCAACAAGCACCAAAGGTAACGATGATAAATTACTCTTCTTGCCCATAGGTTGCTCTAGACGATTTCTGAGATGACGAAGCTCATACTCAAATTCACCTTCCTGAATTTGTTTGATTATAATTATTCGAGCTTGTTCCAACTCATCCAATTCCAGTTGAACAGTCTTCCTTCTGTTTTGTGCTTTGCAGAACCGTAATACGTATGCAATAATTCTTTGCATACGATATACCGAGTTTTTGTGGTTTATGTTATAAATCCACCCATCATCCCTTCCAGAAGCAGGAATGCTACTCGTCATTGGCATACTGAATACTTTGGTTTTCCGCTCTGAAGTATCAGTCACATGTTCTGATGCTTTGAATGGAGCTGGCCAGCGTTTTGCACACAGTAAACGCACGGTGATCTGACCATTTTTGTATGTGGCCCGAATGTATACAGCAGCTCCATACGCCTTTTCTGATGCATCTACGAAGGTGTGGATCTGGCGTGTGGATGACACCTTTCCATCATATATGTGCCTGGGCATTTGCATTTTATTTAGTTCTTGCAGATCCGCACGATACAATTCCCACTGTTTCTCCAAGTTAGCAGGTAAATTGGCATCCATCTCAAATTTTTCGGATGCAATATGTTGCAGTAAGATTTTAGCACGTACTACAACAGGTGCAAATAGTCCCAAAGGGTCAATAGGACAAATAGTCCTATTTCAGATAATAGAACGCGTCTTGTTATCCCTCGAGTATGTAGCTGGGCCTTTCCGCAGAGCGTGTCTTCTTTAGGCATCCAAATTATGCCTAAAGTTTTCACACTTAATTGTTCCAATGCATCACCCAAATTAATGCTGCTGCATATGTCGTCCTTCGAGATGTCCTCCAATAGCTGTGCATTGTTTGAGCACCATTTCCTCAAATTGAATACGGCTGGTTTAAGAATTTTAACCAGCTCCTGCCTGATTTGTAGTGCTTCTGCCAAGCTGTCTGCTCCTGAAAGGCAATCATCCACATAAAAGTCATTTTTTAATGTAGTTGCTCCAATCATTTGATTGAATTGATCATCTGGATTTACCCATACCTGTCGGGACACTTTTTCTATGTCCGCAGTGAAAACATATATATGCGTCCTAAACCTCAGTAGGATTGAAAACAGTTGACTTTGTACCACTGGTCCTGGGTACAAGATATCATTTAAAGATTTTCCTGTTGATGTCTTACATGAAGCATCAAATACCACCCTTAATTTGGTTGTGGTACTATCAGGTTTAAGAACACAATGATGAGGTATGAAATAATGCTGCCTTGGTAATCTTTCTGGCAACACTTCCTTCATGTGTCCAAGCTGTTCATATTCTTTCATGACCTTTATATACTCTGCCTTTATTTCTGGGCTCATCCTGGTTTCCAGTGATAGGAATCTCCCAACAGCCACATCACGAGACTCCCCCAGGGATGAAGAGTCTTCAGCAAATGGCAGTTTAACAACCAATCTTCCATCTGCAGCTTTATGTAAATTGTCCAAGAAGTGCTTTTCGCAATATTCTTCCTCTGGACTTTTGTATATTTTTTCCGGTTCCAAGGTATCCAGTTTCCAGAATCGCTCCAAAAGTTCATCAGGCTTAGTAGCCACCATACAAGTTGTAGGTGCAGATGTAGCCATATTTATTTTTCCGGCAATGATCCAACCAAATTCTGAATTTTGAAGAGTTGGACACTTATTTTGTTTTACTTGTCCAGGTAGTAAAATTAAGAAATGGTGATCTGCTCCTAGTAATAAGTCAATTTTACCAGTTTTGTTGAAGTTGGGATCCGCCAGTGGTATGGTTTTTGGCAGGTCAAACTTTTGCGTTATTGCTTCTGTGGGTTGATCTGCGAAAATGTGCGGTAAAACAAAGGCTTCCACTCTTGTACTGAAATCGGTGTATTTTGATTTCACAAGTACATTTACTCTTGATCTGCTGAGTTGTGGTTGTCCTCCTACTCCTTCAATTCTTAGCGATGCCTTTTCTATTTTTAAAGATAATTGTTTTACTAGTCTCTCTGAGATTAGATTGACTTGGGGGCCACTGTCTAGGAGCGCACGAAATTCTCCTTCTCGCTCATTGGTCCCTTTAACAATTACCCTGGCTGTCGCTAGTAGGGTATAATTTTTATTACTTCCATATGTGGACGCAGCTGAGGCCGTTGTTGTTACATTTGGTTTCAAGTTGTTATTTCCCAAATGGAACAATGTATTATGTTTTTTAGCGCATTTCAAACATCCCTTCCAGGTACAAGCCTTTGACATGTGGTCGGTTTTAAAACAATTGACACACATTCTCTGTCTCTGTACCCAGTTTAACCGTTCTGCTGCAGATTTAGTTTTGAATTTATCAGTTTAACCGTTCTGCTGCAGATTTAGTTTTGAATTTATCACACTGAAACAGTTTGTGATTTAACTTACTGCAGAACGGACATGAAGATGAGTTTGTGCCAGACGCTGATGCACATATTTTTTGCCTTTCCCTGGACTGCTTGGTACCAATCGCCTCTAGGGCAAGGAAACGTTGTTCCAAAAATGCAAGGAATTCTTTGGTCTTCTGCAATTCCCTTGTATCGGAAAGGGATTGTTCATATAGAGTGTGGGTAAGTCTATCCAATTTTCTCGTCATATGGAATATTATAATAGAATCCCAAGTTTCTGTGTCAATGCCTATATTCTTTAAGGCTTGCAATGATTCATGAATATTATCATGAAGATTCTTTATTGACAGGGCGTCGTTTCCAATGTTTGGATTATCAAATAGTTTTTCGAAAACTGCTGTAACCAAGAACTTTTTATTATTAAATCGTTCTTGCAACATTTTCCATGCAGTGTCATAATTGACTTCTGTTAATTCAAGGTGCCTAATTAATCTTTCGGCATCCCCTGATAGATTTGCTTTTAAATACCACATCTTTTGTACAGCGGGTATGTTTGATTCATGAACCATTTTCTTAAAAATGTCATGAAATTGTTGCCATTTCAAATAATTTCCATCAAATTTTGGAATTGAAATTTTTGGCAATTGTAGTGACGACGTTGTCACATCATGTGCAGGTGGGACACAAAATTTCAGTATCGCCTTTTCTGCCATTATGAATGTTTCCAAATTATATCCAGCTTCGACTGGATCTACTGCAAGTTTATACATCTCATAGTGCAGTTGTTCTATCTGCTGCCATAAATTTTCTATAACTGTTTTGTAGTTCATTTTTTCTTCAGGAATTATTTGCTTTATTGTCCTGGAAAGTGTTGCTAGCATAGCGCCTTGCCTTCTGATCAATGGTTGAATGTTAATGCGATGTTCATCTTTTTGATGGGCCAATTTGCTTTCTTCAATTTTTGCCCTTTGTAGTTTCCAATCCTTTATTACTTCTTCTGTTAATTCTTTTAATTTTGAATAATATTCCTTTTTGATGTAATCGTAACCGGATGGCTCGTATCCCAACGATTCCATTAAATCAGTGTGGGCTTTGTCAAATTCATCCCAAAGATCCTCAATCGTCTCAATTTTATCATCATAATAGAGAACTTTTGACTTTCTTGAGGCAGAGTCCTTTTTGACATTTCTGATGACATTTTGAATCTCTTCACCTCGCTCAAACTGTTGTTCGTATATTTTATCCATTTTACTTTATGTACTTTGATCCGTTGGAAGTATATTTTTTAGTCAATTGACAAGGTACGCTCCGACTCGCACCGATTAGTGATCAAAGTACTAGTAAATAAAGTTAAATTGAACGACAAGTATAAAGTTTTTAAAAATTTTTTTTTTTATTTTATTTAATGTAAATGTATATATGTAAATATTGGATCGTAGAAATCCTTCGCCTGCTTGGTCGCCGTATTGACCAGATGGTTCAATTGATTGGGTACGCCTTGTCCCACGTTGCAGAAATCCAAATTTGGAGTTTTCCGATTATACTCTGCTGTCGTTCTAATCCACAAACTGACTAGTCGACAAAGTGCTGATAATTTCAGTTGTCCGACAAACAGAAGATTTTATGGTCGCCAAGTTGACCTGTTGTACACTAATAGTCGCCAAGTTGACTCAAATGTACTTTTTTCCGCTGTGATTCTAGTCGCCAAATTGACTAGGTGACAAAGTGCTGACACAGTCAGTTGTCTCACAAGCAGATGTAGTTTTTAGTTATGGTGTGCAATACCGTCGCCAAGTTGACATAAATGATATGCACAAATGCAATGATATCCAAGTTAATCAATTGCTTCGTAAATGTCGGGACCCCGGATTGTTGCTAGCCTGCAAAACCGTGCCCTCGCTAAGGAATATCAATATTTTCCAAAGCGTTGTATTAAAAAAGGAAATGATCGACAAGTTGACCAAAATTCCTTATATGCGTGTTATTGAGAAAATTAGTCTAAGTTGACAAAAATTCTCACACTTTGCTTGTTACACCAAAATGTTTTATTTTTTTTAAATTGGGAACGCCAAAGTCGGGGGTCACCAAAATGTTATTGAATTTTATAATTTTATTATTTATGAAAATGTTTGCCTCTAGAACATAAACTAGTGACATAGGGCTGTCGCAACCAACACTTGAAATTGGGTGGACTTCGGAGAGATCATGCAAATGGGGGCCAAAGACACAGCGATGCTCACCCGTTGATTGCAGAGTAGTGAATAGACAAGAGTTGCTTGAATACTGATTTTATTAAGAAAAAGGTCGAGTTTATATACACGATTCTAGGATCTAGGGGGTCACATGTATATACATTTGGGGGTCTTATTCATTGTGTAAATGTGATTGTGTGTGTGTGAACATAATGTGGGGGACAATTTTGTGTTGTATAAAAATATACTGTGAGTACAGTGTATATGAAAATATGTAGGGGTTAATTCTATTCTAAGCAAAGCCTGCATTGGTCTTTACTGTGAGAAATTCATAGTTTGTATTTTAAGCATGCATTTACACCAACAATAACCTTGCAAGGGTATATTTTTTTTGCAATTTCAAAAAACTTAAACAAACTTAAAAATCTGATTTAGTCATCAAAATTAAAATAATAAAGTTCATTTGTGATTAAACAAGCGTTTATTAAGTGAATTTTATTGGTAAAATATACCTAGAAATATTTTTCAACTTTGACCATGAATATCAAAGCAACCCGAGTCAATGGCACCACGTTCGGAACCACTTGGGAAGTACTGAATGAATTAGCTATCAAATGCTTTTTAAATTTTGAAAATCGCTTTACTACTTTAGAAGATATGATATTTGACAAGCGAAATGAGCGATGGCCCCACTGTGCGACGTCTACGTGGGCGCTCGGGGACACAATATGGAGTTGAACGAGTCTCGGTGCGGAGATTGGATACATCTGCTAGGTAGATTAACACTGCTCGTAGTCTCTGTTCCGCACAGAGATAAAGGAAGATTTGCGAGGCGCATGAACTCCGCCGCAGACCTTGCACTGGTAGGAGTTCTTTCCATGAAGTCCATCGCTTCCTTCGAGGCTGGGACGAGTGGTTCTTGCAGATGCGGAAACTTGAGCTGCCAATACAGAAGTGGACCCAACTGTGGACGAATAGTGTCTCCAGAGCGAGGAGTGATCCTCAAATGTCCTTTTCGATGCGCCTTCCTGAAATGCGGGGGAGAATATACACACCGATTATTAAGTCAATTTTGGAAAAACTTTCTTGGAAACACGGATCTGCAAAGGGAAGATACGGGATGTTCTCCTACATCTTTGTGGGAACCGGACAGGACGAAATAGCACAAAAGCAGGCGCTTCCATGTGCTTGGAAGGATCTCTAGAAGAGATTTACTTGGCATAATTTGTGAGCGCTGTCGGCCACACAATTGGAGATGACACTGATTTCGGCGTCAGCAGCCCGGAAAAGAGGTCTCACCAGATCGAACATCCTCTCGGACAGGAATGTTCATCAAGACCCGGTGTCTATCAAGGCGCGGTAAGTTGATGGCGTATAATAACCATGGCACTACCCAGCAAACCTTTACAAGGGGTGGATATTTGGAACTTCTAAAGGCCATGGCAGTGGACGTGCTCTTCACTGATTTCAGGGGCGTTTTGCCGCTCTGTGCGTTCTCCTAAGTTAGTACCGCACAGTACGTACACCATATATGAATACTTATATGTATTTGGATTGTACGGTCACCAAATTGGTAAGGCTCTCCTCGCTCGCGTCGGCCGTTAGGGCTCTCGCTCATGGTAAGTACTCGGATTCGACTCTGTTCCAGAGGACCTTCGCCTGCTTCAGGGGCATTCTCATGAAAAAAACAATGGGACGTTGACCTCGAAAACTCTCAGACTATCACAAGCGGTAATGAATTGACTTACGAACATTTCGCCTGTGCCGGATAGACTCGGAACGTGTTCTTATTTTGTACGGGGAAGCGGACACCGTGACTCTTCGAACTGAAAGAGCGCTGGAGTCGGAAAGAGCGGGTGAGGGAGTACAGCTTGAGACGAACGCTCTTTTGGGTGTAGTGCCGGAGAAGCGCGGCGAGGACTTGAGGAACCGGAATAGTACCGTTTGACTGTGTCGGTATTACAAGGGGCCTTTGGATTAGGTGGCGTAATAGATGACGACGCGGAGCGACGAGGCACAACAATAATTTGACCGCATAAAAATATATTTGACCGAAGCGGAGGAATTAGTAGACGTACGGATGTGTCGAGTTAAATGAATAAAAAACTAGAAGGATGGGCTAACTTCGGCCGTGCCGAAGTTCGTATACCCTTGCAAACTGTTATTTAACAATTACACATTTATAATGTGACAAAATTATTAGAAAGCATATGAAACAAGTCAAACATACATTAAATGTTCGTAGCGTGAGAAAAAAAGGAATTCGACAAAAAAAATTTTTTTTGGCCCGATGTTCCTATGGGAGCTATAGCATATAGATGACCGATTTTGCTGAAACTTAGCATAGACATTTCTATATATACTAAACTTCCAAAAACCAAGTTTCGTGACAATCACTTTCAAAACACCCAAGTTATTGCTCTGAGACTATATTCTCGACCGATCGTTCCTATGGGAGCTATATGATATAGTCAACCGATTCTAATTAAACTTGGTGGATATGTTAGAAAGTATACCAAACTCTTAAACAACAAATTTTGTAATATTTGATTGAAAACCAACAGAGTTATGAAGGCTTAACTCTATTCTCGACCGATCGTTCCTATGGGAGCTATATGATATAGTCATTCGATCGGGATGATTCTGAGATATACAATGCCTGCAGCAAAAAGAAGACTGGGTGCAAAATTTCAGCTCTGTAGCTTTAAGGGTTTCGGAGGAGAAGCTGTTGATCCAGACAGACAGACAGACGGACAGACAGACGGACAGACGGACAGACGGACATGGCTATATCAACTCAGCTCGTCGTGCTGATCAAGAATATATATACTTTATATAGTCGGAGATGCTTCCTTCTATGCGTTGCAAACTTCTGACCAAAATTAATATACCCTTTTTGCAAGGGTATAAAAACATATAATATATAATGGAATGTGAATTGTGTGGTATGCGTAATTTTCGTTCGCAGTGGAAACGGGCTAAAAACATTAATCGATGTTTTGATTACGGCCTTGCGTTTTTTTTTTCTTCTTGCAATCTTTATCTTTTTGGTGCGCTGTAAGTTTATTTTTGGCGCACATACACGAAAATGGCGAAATTATTAATTCGGAAGTGGAATAAATTAATATAAATATGTACTCCCAATTTTATTTATTTTCTATTAAGTTTCAACTGGAATTATTTTTATACCCTTGCAAGGGTATATTAATTTTGGTCAGAAGTTTGCAACGCACAGAAGGAAGCGTTTCCGACTATATAAAGTATATATATTCTTGATCAGCACGACGAGCTGAGTTGATATAGCCATGTCCGTCTGTCCGTCTGTCTGGATCAACAGCTTCTCCTCCGAAACCCTTAAAGCTACAGAGCTGAAATTTTGCACCCAGGCTTCTTTTTGCTGCAGGCATTGTATATCTCGGAATCATCCCGATCGGATGACTAAATCATATAGCTCCCATAGGAACGATCGGTCAAGAATAGAATTAAACTTCAATAACTTTGTTGTTTTTCAATCAATTGTTACGAAATTTGGGTTTCCTAAGTTTAATACACCTTTAAACATATCCCCCAAGTTTGGTCAGAATCGGTTGACTATATCATATAGCTCCCATAGGAACGATCGGTCAAGAATATAGTCTTAGAGCAATAACTTGGATGTTTTGAAAGCGATTGTGACGAAACTTGGTTTTCGGAAGTTTAGTATATATAGAAATGTCTGTGCTAAGTTTCAGACAAATCGGTCATGTATATGATATAGCTCCCATAGGAACAATAGGGCCAAAAAAATTTTTTTTTTCGAAATACTTTTTTTTCTCATGCTACAAACACTTAATGTAGGTTTGACTTGTTTTATATGCTTTCTAATGATTTTGTTACATTATAAATGTGTATATATTTAAATTGTTAAATAATAGTTTGCAAGGGTATACGAACTTCGGCACGGCCGAAGTTAGCCCATCCTTCTAGTTTTTATTATTATTATTTACACTGTGAGCTTAAAGATAAATCTAAAGCAACAGGGGGGGACTGCCATAGCTACTAGGACTTTCGGCTGATTCTTAGTTTAATTACTTAAATAAAACTTAATTACGATTTACAATTATATATACAGATTCATTGTTAACTTAAGTTATTCATGTTAAATTCATTTTCAGTTCATAATATTCATATTCATTCATAGCTATACTTTATACTTATGTTTAGCATGTAATCTGTTTTTCCTATAGGAGGTGTGTGAGATTTCTTGCGTTTAGGTATTTTTGGATTACTCGGATGTTTTCCTGTGTTGGGTTTGATAGGAGCGAGGTAATATCTTGGTGTGGGATATGTTTTCGATGGGGTATGAAGGGGGTGCACTCATTAAGTATGTGGGTTATGCTCATATCCAAGTTAGTGTTGCAGAATTTGCAATAGTTATGGGGATATTTTAGGAATCGGTGTCAATTTGGTGTGTCCAAGTCGAAGTCTTAAGATTTTTGTTTGAACATTTCGTGGTATTAAATTGTGGTCAATGGTCTTTAAGTAGATGTCGACGTTGAATTGTTTGGGGTTGATCGTTTGGTACCATGTTGATGTTTTTTGAATAATTTTCGAATTTACGTTGGATATCGTGTTTTTTATGTATCTATTTATATCTGAGCTGTTTATGTTAATAAACGTTATAAGAGGTGATACCGTAGCTTGTTTTGCTACCTTGTCGGCATATTCGTTGCCACTAATCCCTACGTGGCTGGGGATCCATAAGATTTTAATTTTGTTTTGGTGTTTCATGATTAAGGTGCGAATTAGACTCGGATAGTGGGTGGGGTTGTTGATGTTTTTAATTGCATCGAGTGCTGACAATGAGTCAGTACAAACGCACACTTTGCCTTTCATTTTTGTCGCTACTTTAATAGCTTCTAAAATAGCTGTGATTTCTGCCGTAAAGACGGATGAGTAACTTGGGAGTATCCCTGTTATGAGCGTATTCTTTTCGGTTGTGACCGCAAAACAGATTACCAAATTGCTTAATGACCCATCGTATATCGTGTATAAAAATGTGTGATTCTTAAACTTTTCTCTTATTTCTAAAAATTGTTTATTGAATATTTCTTTGCCGGTAGTAGCTTTGTTGTATACACTCAAGTGTGTATCTATAGAGATTTTGTGAAAATGCCATGGTGGATCTGACTTTAAGGAATTCCCTAAAGGAATCGTTTGGATTCCTAGTTTAGAGCAAAGGTTTATAGTTTTTTGCAATACCGACGTTCTAAAAGTCTTATTTTTCCCCGCTGTTATTCTGGAAATAATATGTTTCATTGGCGTACCATTTGCTTTCAAGACGGTTTTATAAGATTTAGCCAACATTTGTTGGATTCTAACATCAAGAGTTGCTATATTGGCTTCTACGTATAGGTTGGTTGTGGGTGTGAAGCAAAAAGCACCAAAGGCTATTCTGAGAGCACTGTTTAGTGAGGTGTTTATGGGTTTCGTTGTTGATTTTGGTGCATTACCGTATAACTGCAATCCATAATCTATTTTTGATACGCAGATGGCTTTGACTATTTGTATGAGGGTGTAAGTGTGACAGTTGAATTTTTGGCTGGCAAGGCATTTTAAAATGTTTAACGAAGAAAACAATGAGTTTTTCAGGTTTTTTATGTGTGAATTCCATCTGTACTTGTAGTTAAATGTGAGACCCAGGATTCTCAATTCCTTCACTGTCTCTATTGTTGCTGTTTGAGTCGCCACTTGGCATTCGCAGTCAAATTTTCTGCAAATATGTAGATGCTTGCATTTTGATAATGATAGAGCTGCTCCCGAAGATTCGCACCAATGCGCGTTGTCTTCGAAGAGACCGTCTAAAATTATGTGTGGATTTTTTTGTTTTTTTAGGTCGACTATTATGTTGTAGTCATCTGCATAGGCTGTGAAGGTTACCTTTTTTTCTTTTTCGATGAGTTCGGACAGGCTGTTGTACGCTATTAAAAATAGTATGACCGAAAGGGGTGAACCTTGCGGGATACCGTTGTGAAGGGGCATGCAATGAGAGCATTTATGATTTGCTCGGACACGTATTTTCCAGTTGATCATGAAGTTTTTTGTGTAGTTTAAGATTTTATGGCCGCAACCCCACTTCTCTAACTGATCGACGATTGTATGGACTCCTTCTTTTTCGAAAGCTTTAGCAAAATCTAGGGAAATTATTGATAAATGTCTTTTTGCTGCGAGAGACCTGCTGATTAGAGCGTCTATAAAAAGTAGATAATCTATAGTGGATCTACCCTTCTGAAAACCCAGTTGGTGGCTATTAAGAAGTTGGTTTGTTTCGACAAACCACCATAGCCTTTTGGATACTATTTAGAAGTTTGCCAATGCATGTGTTAAGCGATATTGGTCTGTATGATTTTTCTATTGTTTTGTCTTGCCCTGGTTTAAGGATAGGAACTATCGTGCTTATTTTGAATGTATGTGGAATGTGCGTTTTTAAGATATTGTCAAAAAGTTTTATGATTCTCAATTGTACTACTTTTGAAATGTGTTGGATCATATTATAGGTGATCTTGTCAAAACCTGGAGTTTGCCCTTTTAGGCTGTTTAACGCTGAAGCGAATTCTATAAACGAAATATCGTTCTCCATAAATAGAGCTGAGCTGTGTGGTGGATTGTAAACTTGGTTCCTGAGTGTTATATTCTTGGCTTTTATGAATGCAGGAGGGAAGTGATTGTCTTCTGATATGTTTGACCAATGGTTAGCAAAAGTTTGTGCTATTTCTTCTGAATCTGTGGCTGTTTGCATTGTACTAATATTTTGAACACCATGGATCAGGGTTGATTTGCGAATTCCGCAAAGTCGTTTAATATTAGTCCATATTTCATCCGATTTTGAGTTCGGGGAAATGCTGGAAGTAAAATCTTTTAAGCTTTTCGATTTGCTATCTCTAATTAACTTTCGTAATTGGGCATTAAGTTTTCTGTATATTACTATGTTTTCTGTATTTATGTCACGGCTCAGTGCTCTCCAAGCTGTTATTTTTAAATTTCTAGCTTTTTCTATATCCCTATTCCACCAGGGTACGTTGTGGTGTTTCCTAGGGGGTTGGGTCAGGGGTATGCTACAGTCTGCTAATTTGGTTTGGGATCTTACTGTGTACTGGAAGTTTGCTTTTTTGGCCTTGTTCGAAAAAATATTGATTTTAATCGGGAAGTGGTCGCTTCCTTGAAGAGTATCGCTGATGCTGAACTCACAGTCGACTTTTAACTCTGCTGAGCAGAAGGCAATGTCAATATGTGTAAACGTATTGTGTGTGGAGAAGTGTGTAGGCTTCCCATTATTAAGAATTATATAGCTGTGGTCGTGGATAAATTTGGCTAAAATTTTTCCTCTGCGATTTTGAGAGGGTGATCCCCAGCAGGAGTTCCAGGCGGTAAAATCTCCAATATACAGAGTAGGAGTGCTAATATTTCTAAATGTTGTTTCAAGGTCCGCTCGAGAGAGTTTTTTATTTGGCGGAATATAAGCCGTTACTACTGTGAATTTTTTATGTGAATGTATTTCGAGACCAACAGCTTCGAAAGCTTGCCCCATGGGAGTTATTTTATATTGGATCGAGTTATGGATTAATATTCCTACTCCACCCTTTGCCGTAGACGAGGATGTGAAGTGCATGGAAAAATTGACGGGAACGGGAAATTGGGAATTTTTTGTAATGTGTGTTTCTTGTAGGGAGATTATTTTAGGATTGTAAGATTTAATTAATATTTGAACCTCGTTGTAGTTGTTCATATAACCATTAATATTCCATTGCAAAATGGTAAGAGCCATTATGCAGAGATAACTACTATATTGTATGTACTATTAATTAATTTTGCTGACTGTTTAGTTCAAATATTAACGAATATCTAGGTTAGTTTTTGTGATAGCCTTAACCCATTTTAGCCGAGTGGGTATTTAAATACCCATGAAAACTATAAAACTTCAAAAATTATTCCTCGAATTGGGAAAAAGATATCGCAATAGTTTTTTTTTACGTTTAAAGAAGACAGATAAACTTAAAAAAGAAAAATGAAACCGTTCAAATTTTCTAGGGATTTCCTTTTTATTTGTTACAGTTAAAATTCCGATTTTTTTCGGGTCGGAAAACGATAAGGAAAAGCGCTACCAATTATTGGAAAATGGGATCGATGGAAAATGTTTGCTTTTTCCAGATGGCCTAAAGTATCCTTTATTGAACAAAAACAAAAAAAGCAAACAAAAGGGATCAAACCTGGTCATGACACGAGATATTTTGAAAATGGGTATTTAAATACCCAACAGGCCATAATGTGTAGTAATAATACATGTTTTTATATGAAAATTATCAATACAAGTAAGTAAAAAGCGCATGGGAAGTGAATTTTTTTTCTTATTATATTGTAAATTTTTTAATGTCTATAAAGAAAAGTTCATTGAGACAATGTTTTCTTTTGTCGGTTTGGTGCAATTCCCTTATGGTAGTCAGCAAAGCAAGGAGCTGGATGCAAGTTTGTCTGGCACTTCAGGCATCCATACTCAGTTTTACCGCCGCATTGGGAACAACGGTGACGAGTGTTGAGTTTTCCTATCAAATGATCTATTTGATCATATCGCTCTGTTAATTGAGTATCAGAAATCAACTTTTTTCCTGGGTGACCGGAAGAAGCCTTTACCATGATGGACTCGCAAACTGTCACTCGGAATTCTACCTGAGACATCAAGGGTTTACTTTCATATTTTCGACAAAAGCAGTGTAACTTCCACGCGTTTACCATGGCGGCATCTAGCGCGTTTGTTATCAATGGCCAGTACCACTTCTTGCCTCGAGTCCGAATTCGATAATTATTTATTGCATTATCAAAAAGGTCCACACCACCCATATATTTATTATATTGGTCCACAAGATGAGGCTGATCAATAAAGATATTTTTTTTTTGCCTTCGATCATACCGCTTTGCAGATGATATTGGCTTATGACTTATGAAATTCGACAGTAAAGTTACAACCTGAAAAGATAGAAAAACAGGTAACGCAACACCAAAGTAAAGTTTGCGAGAATAACTTACTGCATTATCGTTCCAACGCACTGCAACTATAGAATTGTTCTTATCAAAATAAAAGTCAAATGTCCCTCGAGGTTTTTTCATCATTTCTTTGACACTTATTAATGGGGCATGATTTGTGCGATTATCACGAACGGTTCCTAAAGCGAAGTATCCATCCTTTGATAAACGCATCATTAACTTGTGACTTGTGAAAAAGTTGTCAAATGTTACAGTGTGCTTAGAGCGGTCCTCTAGATGCGACAAAAGGGATAAGACAATTCGTTCTCCAAGTCCATACCCGGGATCCTTTTGCTCTGATGCACCAGCATATGGAATAAACTGGTATAAATAACCTTCTGTCGAAGCCAAGCACCAATACTTGTATCCAAATCGAATTGGCTTACTTTTTATGAACATCTTACACGAATGTCGGCCGTAGTAAGCAATCATTTGCTCATCAATCGAAAGATTATGAGAAAATATGCCAAACTGAAGGAACTTTTTATTTAACAAATTATTCAATCGTGCAACTTTTGCAAATTTGTTTCTGGGATCCAACGCCGAGTTGTCGGACACGTGAAAGTATTGTTTAATTTTTTTAAATCTGTCCCGCGAAATACATTGCTTTATTAGAGAACAGCCTAGTGATTCTCGATTTGACCAATAATAGTTTGTCTACGGCAAGGTGTGGTATCCGGTAATGTACAATACACCCAAAAATGTTTTTATTTCGACAATTGAAGTAGTGAATGATAAACAATTGTTTTCCGCAGCATATTGATTAGAAGAGGTGACCAACAATTGCAACACCTCTTTGTCAATAAATTTTTCCCAAAGCTGCACAGGATTCATAGAATCAATCTTTTCATATAACGCTTTGTATAAAGCTGATGTATTGTCAAATGGAATCTTATCAAAGGTATAATTTTGCCTATGAGGCCACTTTGGCTTACTTACTTCATCAATTCGAGGTCGTTTGCGACCACGTCCTTCAAATAATGTTGGGATAATGTCTGCAACAACTTCAATTTCCGCTTTGTTTTCCTCATTATCCAAATCTGATGGCATATTTTCATTTCCATCGTCGTAAATATATTCCATTTCAAACTGTCCTGCAGTCTCACGAGGCAGTTCCCGATCGTCGCGTACTAATTGGATATTGTCATCCAGTTCCTCGGTGTCACTGACAGCATCGACTGCATCGGGTGGTGTTATAATTACATCAATAGAGTTGGCGTGTTGACGTAATTCTTCTGCATCACTGTCTCCGTCAGATAAATCATTAAGAATAGCTACCAGCTCGGCAGCTGCCAAAATTTTTTGTCGCCGAATCATGTCTAGTTACAAAAATGGGAAGCTAAGAACCACACTTCCCAACTACAACCACTTAATTGAAGAACTTTCGTACGCATGACTTTCTTTAGAATTATTCTGGGGAAACCCCTTTTTTAACATTTCGCAAATAACGATCACACGCACACGTGAATAAAATACGGCACATTAATTTTTGGGAAAATGGTCTTAGTGAAAATAGTTCACACCATGGCCTGTTGGGTATTTAAATACCCATACTATATCTCAGGTGTGGGGGCAGGTAAAAATATAATTTTTTCTTTTTTCAACTTCTATGATGCACCAGGCACGCCTATAAAAATTTGATCAAAATCGTACGAGCCGTTCTATGGTCAGTCCTTAATGGGTTAATTGTTGCTGGTGAGATAGTAGAATTTGTCGTTTTGGCTTTGGCAATACTTCGTTTTATGTTGCGTTTGGCTCTGGCTGAAATGTCGTTTGGAAAAATTTGTACATTACTCTTTTGTATGCTCGAACTAGGTGATTCGTCCAGAGTGTCCGTTGACATGCCTTCCGGTTCTGACTCATATTGTATTGCTTTTCTAGTGTGTTCGCTCGGATTAGTTGAGGTTGTTGTGTTTGGTTGGTGTGTGTAGCTTGCCGATTTTTGGGTATTGATTGGTTGATATTGTGGTGTTGATTTTCTTTGGGTGTTCGCTACTGATGCATAAAGGGATCCGTCATGGGGGTGTCTGCTTTTGTAGATTGACCATGCTGTCCTGTTGTCTACTTTCTCCTGGATTTTTATGGCCTGTACTTCATAGTGTGTGCGGAAGACTGGGCATTTTTTGTTCCTGGTGTTGTGGTTATGATTATCATTGTTCTTGTCGCGACAGTTTACGCAACTGGTCTGTCTTTCGCATAGTTCTTCTGTTTCAAAGTCTGTGTGTGCTTCTTGACTGCAATTGTGGCAAGCCGTGGGGTTTTTGCATTTCAAGGCGATATGTCCGAAACGTAGACAGTTGTTGCACCTTATTGGTAGTGGGATGTAATTTCGAACTTTAACTTTCTCATATCCGATGTAGAGGTGTTCGGGGATGTTGTGAAGTGCAAACGTTACGATGATTATTCCTGTTTCTGAGAGTGGACCATGTTTCTTAGTCATTATTTTTTTAACTTCTTGAACCTTTTGGTCTTTGAGGTTTTCCAAAATTATTTCTTCTTCAATTCCTCTTAACTCATTGGAGTAAATGACCCCTTTAGTGACGTTCAGGTGTTTGTGTTCTGTGACTTTAATTGGTATGTTGTTTGGCATAATGTTAAGATTTAACAGTTTGTTTGTTTGTGCTGTGTTTTTAGTCTTAACAAGAAGATTACCGCGTTTTTTTGCAGAGTGCAACTTCGCCTCCGCAGGTGTAATCAATTGTTTTTTTGATTATAAAAAGTGATATGTTTGCCATAGACAGGTTATCAATTCTTGATATAATCAAGAATTTGCCTTCGATGTTGGGTGGGTGTTTTCTCCAAATGTCAGGAGGGTCCATCATTCTGGTGGTTTTACTGTATTTTTATATATGTAGGTTTTGATATGTTCCTTGGATTAACACCGACAAAATTTGCGCTTGTGAAGAAAGTGCGTGGGAGGCAACTGCTCGCAGCTAGCTGTTATGCGGGAGCATTGAACTTTCACTAGTGCACTTGCCAGTTGTCGGCTTGTCTTTGATGTTTTCGTTTTCGTTTTTGTTTTTGTTTTTTTTTTTCTGCTTTGTTATTTGCACTTATGCTGCACTGATGCGTAGACACGTCTTTACTGATTGATAGTTAGATCGCGACTGGAATTATTTTTATTCATTGCTGCAGTAGCAAAAGTCGTGAGTGTGATCAAATCACCCCGTGAGAGTCAGGCGATCAGCTGTGTCAACTGTTAAGTGGTTTTTTGTTTACGGTTGGGAATCTGCAACTTTAATTAATTTGACACGTTGAAATAAAATAAATTAAATGCAAGTTATATGCAAGACAGAAAACCAATGAAAATCAAATGCCGAGGCAGAAATGCTTATATATAAACATATATGTACAGTAGTGATCATATAGTGTATACAAAGGTCGCTAAATCTCTTAACCACTTAAGAAGGCATGCAATGCAAGTGCATATGCGTTGTCATCAAATTACAAGCATACTCGCCTTATTAAACTATTTTGTAGCATAGGCAATCCAAGTAAACTAGACCATAAGAAACAGTATAAATAAAGCGGCCTCGACCTTACGAGGTCAGTCAGCCTAATCGCATCCAACTGCGAAGTAACCAAACTATCGGCTTGCCTCCTTCCTCCAAAGTCGCCTACTATTTGGCGCCGCGTTCCACTCGCGTCATAAAGAACCTTTCCATAATTATAGTACATACACACATATTTTTTTTAATTCATTTATTTGCAACTGTATAACAATCAAGGATTCAACAAGAAGTAGAACAAAATCAACAAAATGGAGTCATAGGTATTACAGAACAAGAAGAATAGCCAGCGTAGTATACAATGCGGGACCCTACGGGACGTCTCTGGGGGAATTGCTTCGCAGAAGCCTTCGCATCCTCTATGTCGTCCTCTCTCTCTTTCTGTTCTACGCAGTTCCGACGTCACTGATCCTGAGAATTTGCTGACTGCCGCCCAAATACTAGCATCAGCCAACATACGCTCCACCAGATTGTTAGCGGTAAGCCTGCACCCAGCCACCGCCTCCATATGTAGCCTCTCGTTATAAAATCTGATGCAAACAAAGAGAACGGGGCTTGCGTCCTCTATAACACCGTCGCCACACGCCGGACAGTTACTGCATGTAACATGGCCAAATCTTCGGAGGTACTGCCTAAGACACCCGTGGTCACTTAGGAGTTGAGTCATGGCAAAGTTAACTTGCCCATGGCTCCTGCTTAACCACACGTCAATTCTCGGGATGAGCCTGTGTGTTCACCTGCCTTTGGTGGATGAGTCCCACCTAGTCTGCCAGGTCTCCAGACTACTAGTCCTTGCGTCCGCGCAAGCCTGCATCTTTGGTATACCAACCCTAATTGCGTCAGCTATCAATTTTGCTTCGGTTGCCAGCAAATCAATGGATATCATGCCCGCTATGACCAGCGCCGCCTCATCAGACAACGTTCTGAAACCGCAGCAGACCCTGAGAGCACATAGGCGATATGTCCCCTTAATGCCTCTGCTGTAGCTCCTCGTTTGCATTGCCGTGCACCAGATCTCCGCTGCGTACAGAATAATTGCCCGTACCACACTCATCAGCAATAATCTGCGCTCCTGCTTTGGCCCTCGAGTATTCAGCATGATTCTGGATAATGCTCTACCAGACTCTGCCGCCTTTGTTTGTACATGCTGCAGGTGCTCGCGAAAACTCATCCTAGTGTCCAGCCAGACTCCCAGATATTTAATGGCCCGCTTTGAGACTACTGGTGTACCATCCACGACTATATTGGCTTGCTCAACCATCTTCCTTGAGCTGATAAGGACTGCCTCTGTCTTCTGTGCTGCAAGCTCCAGGCCTACCGATCGCAGCCAATCTGTTATGACCAATATGGCCACGTTCGACGCAGCCTCAGCGTTACGCAGCTCCTTGGAAACGATTACCACAGCCACTTCGTCTGCGTAACCGATTAGTTCGGTGCTCGAATCCATCGATAAGCGTAGCAATCCATCGATAAGCGTAGCAATCCATCATACATTATATTCCACTGGAGTGGCCCAAGGACAGAGCCCTGAGGAACTCCAGCGATCACAAGACGATCAATGGGACCCTCGGTAGTACTTAGGAGAAGCTGCCTCTCCTTAAAAAAGCTCCGGATGATGGCGCACAAATAGGGTGGCACTCCGAGGCGTTGGACGGCATCAAGAATGCAGCCCCAGTCCGCCGTATTGGAGGCGTTACGGACATCCAATGTAACAACCAGACAGTATTCCTTTGTCCCTCCTTTCCACCTTGAGCCGCCGATTGCGTAGTATTGATAGATACAATAGGTCCATTACCAAAGACATACAATGGGTTTGAATACGCAGTAACTGCAGTATGCGATTTAACCAAATACTTGATAGTAGCACCAGTATTATCTAAAAGCGCTAAGGATATTGCTGGAGCTATTTTCGAAAACATCATACTTATCTATGAACCCATGAAGAAAATTATTACTGACATGGGAACAGAATATAAGAATCAGGTATCTGACGAACTCTACAAACTATTACAAATTGAACACATGACATCAACTGCATACCATCACCAGACATTAGGATCTATAGAGAGAAACCAAAGAACATTTAACGAGTACCTCAGAACTTATATTTCAACAGGGATGAATGATTGGGATCAATGGTTAACATACTACGCGTATAGTTACAATGCGACCTCATCCACAGTTCATGACTATTGTCCATTTGAACTAGTGTTCGGTAAAACACCGACTCCTTATAAATTTTTATTAAATAATGAAATAGGTCCAGTATATGATAAGGAAATTAAATATAGATTACAGGTTTCACAAAACAGAGCTAAGATTATGATAGAAACACAGAAGGAAAGAAATAAAAATTATTATGATAAGACAGTAAACAAAATAAAAATGGCAGTAGGAGATTTAGTTTTGTTAGCTAATAGCGCCGGCCACAAGTAAAAAAATAAGTTTAAAGGTCCATTTCAAGTAATCAAAATAGATAGTAATAACAACTGCACACTAAAAATCGAAAATAAAGAATTCAAAACGCACTTAGACAGAATAATAAAATATAATAACTAAAATACTCAACTAAATACATACGTTACGTGGAAAAGAAAATATATATAAAAAAAAAAAATTTTAACTTATACTTAATACAAATTGTTAGAAATAAGAAATAAATATTACACTTTATATACACTATTTGTTATGGCCAGTTTTTTTTTGTTGTTGGAAAACTATCGATAAAGCCGCTAGATTTTGGGCAATGTTGAGAAACGGCTGATTCTGGGGAGGAGGGATTATCTCTCTATATAAGAGTTGGCGAGATTTAGCGGTCAAAAGGCCAATGACCCGGGCAATTCAAAATCCTCTCCGAGAGGAATATAGAAATGGAGGATTAGGCAAACTTCGATATAACAGCGATAGGGACAGTTAATTGGGTCAGAGTGATCAACGGGTGCGCAAGTGTGTGGCTGGAAAAGAAAAAGGGAAAAACGTGGAAGAAAGTATTTTGTCTGGAAAATAATAAATTTTCCAAATTTATTAAAAGTAACGAGAAAAGTAAAGTTTTAAAACAAAAGTGTGTGAAATAAAATTATAAAGAAAACTCCAGGGAGTGAAGCCGGATTGGTGATATAGTAGGGTAAGTCATCCGACTAGGGACCGCCCCGCAAGGTCAGGTTAAACGGCCATCTTCATCCCTGTCTCCTTTATCTTAGGGCCAGCCGGGAGATTCCCTGACGGCCAGGTCTTCTCAAGGAGCCAGGCCCGGCCGAGTTCTTTTCCGCATTTTTTCCATCGGCATTTCTTCCATTTTGCTATCAATCCATCACGCCACGTGCCGGAAAATTTTTCCAAGTCCACTTTGAGAGGCAACGTGTGTCCCGAGCCTGCTGCCCGCCAGTCAGTTCGATCACTATACCTCGGCAAAAAAATAATAACCAAAAGAGGAGTTTTGGAAACCAGTTTCTTGGGGCCGAAATTTTTCTGGACGAGCCCAGTCCATCCACGTGAGCGCCAGAAGAATAACCTGGAAATTCAAAAATTTTTTTTATCGAATGATGGCTCAAGAAAATTATTTCCAACTACTTACACAGTGAGGCCACTGGGCTGCCTGCCCAATATTCCAAGAAATCTGGGAGTCGAAAGCCTGCAAAGATGCCAATAAATAAAAAAAAAGGAATTAAATTGCTGAAGATTTTATAAGTGTGGTCCCGTCTCTTTTTTGTCCAAAATTTTTATGTCCATGTCCTTTAGACTAATTAAGTATTTATTTATTTAATCAATTATTTATATACATTTATTATTTATTACTTATTTATTTATTTCAATATATTCAAATCATTTGGTAAAATTTCCTTGGAGAATTAATAAATTGATTAATTATTTAAATAATTTATTGGTCTCCACGGTTACGTTTACGTCCAAAATTTTTCTACCCTGCATCATCACTGAATCTACTCATATCCATATATACATATATATTTTTTTTACCTCGCACATCGAGAAGAAATTCGATATCTCTGCCGCCATTGTCAAATATCGCTGTATATCCGGTAGACCCAATGATTGCGCGACGAGTTTGATCGCGAAACCCCCCTAACAGAGCTCTAATTAATTCTCAAAATATAATACTCACCGGTGAATTTTGCCGAATCTCGGATGAAGAGGTGATGCTCCGGTACGACCGTAATTAAGGAATAAAAAAATAAAAGAAAAAAAATTGTTAGTAATTAAGGAAATAAGGAAAATTTTTATGTCGATGTTTGATGTTGGTATGTTATGAATTAGATGTACTGATTATGGCGAATATGGAGTAGTTTTTTTTGTTGGGAAGGGATGATGGCCAGGTGGAATCGAAATAATTCAAAGGATGTGACGTAGGTAGACTCAATCCTGAGCTACCAAATGGTAGGAGAGCAACAACAACACCGATGTTGCCGGTAGGGCGGGTGTGCCCGGTGCCACCAAAAAATGATAACGAGCACCCAGAGCCTGGATGAAGTAGGAGAGTGAATGTCGTTGATTTTTGTTGTTACAGTTTTTGTTGGTTTATGTGCAGTTGATGGCTCTGTCGGACGTTGGAGACCCTGTCGGGAATACAACTCCGGCGAAGTCTTAGTGTTGGGTAGCGCCAGACATTTGTGCAGAATCGAGGTCTGGCGATACCTAAGACTGACCCTTTCCAATATTTTTTTTATTGTCCGTGTGAGAGAGGCAGGGGAACCAAGGAACCTGTGACCCGCGAAAGAGCTAGCCGGCGAAGCCTCCAAGACCACCACACGAGGGACCAGCACTAGGTTCATAACAATAAATGGCGCCCAAGAAGTTTTTTTTTCTTTGTTTTGGGGTACAAAACAATGTCTTTGGGCCGAACAGCATCCGTCTGATGGCACTCAAGGTAAATAGGATGAGTTTTACATTGGCGTGCAGATAGACGATGCTGGTCGACTCAGAGGAATTGGAAGGGGAGAGCTAAAATTGAGTATAAAAGTCGCTAATGTCCGTTTTGTCTGTTTTCACCAAGGGAATTTCGTCTATAACCAGGATAGACGAAACCTGGTACCCGTGAGTTGTTGACGGAGAGGAGGGACTTTGGAAACTCTGCCAGATGTCAACTAATTACCACTCTACGCGGCTCGACGGCATTGTGGCAAATAGATGTTGCACACAATTAGCGATCGAGGGCGGGGTAAATAGTCGGCAACTTTCAGTTGATAGAAAAGTGTTAGAGAAGTGTTAGGGAATAATAAATGTTAGTAAGGGTGATCAGTCCCGCAATGAATTTTGCTCCTAAGCTGTTTCATGCGATTCCGGGGTAGGAAGCCAGGCGGCCTAGCATTAGGATGATGGTGTCGTAGTAGCGCCAGGTGTCGGATTGGGTGGCCGCATTGCATAGGGCAGTGACGTTGCATCCAGTTCGGCCTAATCGGGAATTTGCAGGCAGCTGTAAGAGAATGAAAGCTCATTGTAGTGTCATGGTGACGGGTAGTCTTGACCGTCGGCCACCAACTATTAAGTTGATGACCCGCACGGTCGATCATATGCCTCACCGGAATGTTTTTTTTTGTAAATTAACTAAATTGACGACGATCCATGGCTAGGCACAGATGACCAAACGCGATTCGTCCTTTCGTTTTTTTTCACTATCAGTGCCAGATATCCTTTCCTCGCCACATACAGAAGTACCTACAAAAGAAGTAAAGAAAAATCATCGGACGGCCCATGGACGGAGTGCGGTATGGTACAATCGGCGTGCTCGGGAGGTCTGCTTTCGACCTGGACAGGAAGTGTATCGGCGGAACTTTGTTCTCAGCGACTTTAAAAAAAATTTTAATGCAAAGTTCGCGAGGAAAGTTGTGAGATGCCGTATACGAAGTCTGGTTGGGAACAACATGTACGAGACTGAGACGCTAGAGGGGAAACCGAGTGGCATATTTCATGCTAAGGACCTCAAACTGTAACGGAGTCAACGAAGTTCGTCGTATTATCTGCAAGTATTTCAAAGGCAATCAAGGGCACAAAACAACTATTTGACGTACTCACCTGAGTCCCGAGTGATCTGATAGAATTGGATACGTGGGCGTTTTTCCTCGTTGGGGCGCTGTCCTGATACGGGCGTAGGCTGATTGGTCCCTGTGTGGCGGTAATGTTCATCTGTTGTCCTGGGTAGCATGGTTGTTGCAAAATTCTTGCCATTTTTCACGGTCATATTTATCAAATGTTGGTAGATATGCCCGTGTGTTGTTATGGCCAGTTTTTTTTTGTTGTTACAAAACTATCGATAAAGCCGCTAGATTTTGGGCAATGTTGAGAAACGGCTAATTCTGGGGAGGAGGGATTATCTCTCTATGTCCGCAAAATTAGCGACGATCGGAACGGTGGAATTTTGGAACATTTTTTATATTTTTATTTTTCAATTATCTGGACAATTAGGCTCTTTTTTAAATAAAATAAACTGCAGAATTGTTAAGAAATGCATAATCTATTGTTTTAATTTGTGTGCAGGCGATTTGGGTCATTGCAGGTATTAATAATTTGCATATGAAAAATTGACTCTTTACATTTTGAAGCATATCTCCCTTCACAGAGTTTGTCGGCATAAATGGAGTATGCCAGCTTATGCTCCACATATTCAGTTATATCCCCACCAAATTTGACAAAAATCTACCGCAGCTTTTTTGAGAAAATTGCTTATCAGTGAACCAACCTCTGGTTTTCCTCCATACAAAATGGTCAAAAAAAATCATGATGTGATTGCTGGCGACATTTTGAGTCTCACAGAGTTTGTCGGCCAATGCACGCTATACCATATTAATTGGTCAACTTTCATGATGGATTTCAGAAAGTTTTATCAAAATCTACCGCAGATATTTTGAGAAAAAGACCCAAATGTGGGGGTGCCTCAGGTGGCTAAAAATCATTGATAAGAGTGCCGGCAACTCCGGAGCCGCAACCAACCCAAAGAACCAGTGTTAGACAGTATATGCAATGTTGGCCAACACTGATCGTCGCTGGCTTTTTTCGAGTTTGTCGGCATATGCAACGGTAGTGCATTAGATTAAGCATAATTTTTTATATATTCTGCTGTATTTTTATCAAAATCTACAGCAGAAATTTTGAGAAAACCTAATTGAAAATTGTTGCCGCCATCGATTCAATATGCCGGCATGGTGTATGGGGGGGCAAATATATTGCCCATCACCGATCGTCGCTAATTTTTTCCGAGTTTGTCGGCATATGCAACGGTAGTGCATTAGATTAAGCACAAATTTCTATGTATTCTGTTAAGTTTTCATGAAAATCTACAGCAGAAATTTTGAGAAACCCTAATTGAAAATTGTTGCCGCCATTGATTCAATATGCGGGCATGGTGTATGGGGGGGCGGGCAAATATATTGCCCATCACCGATCGTCGCTAATTTTTTCCGAGTTTGTCGGCATATGCAACGGTAGTGCATAAGATTAAGCACAAATTTGTATGTATTCTGTTAAGTTTTCATGAAAATCTACAGCAGACATTTCTAGAAACCCTAATTGAAAATTGTTGCCGCCATCAATTCAATATGCCGGCATGGTGTATGGGGGGGCGGTCAAATATATTGCCCATCACCGATCGTCGCTAATTTTTTCCGAGTTTGTCGGCATATGCAACGGTAGTGCATAAGATTAAGCACAAATTTGTATGTATTCTGTTAAGTTTTCATGAAAATCTACAGCAGAAATTTTGAGAAACCCTAATTGAAAATTGTTGCCGCCATCGATTCAATATGCGGGCATGGTGTGTACGGGGCAAATATATTGCCCAACACCGATCGTCGCTAATTTTTTCCGAGTTTGTCGGCATATGCAACGGTAGTGCATTAGATTAAGCACAAATTTGTATGTATTCTGTTAAGTTTTCATGAAAATCTACAGCAGAAATTTTGAGAAACCCTAATTGAAAATTGTTGCCGCCATCGATTCAATATGCGGGCATGGTGTGTACGGGGCAAATATATTGCCCATCACCGATCGTCGCTAATTTTTTCCGAGTTTGTCGGCATATGCAACGGTAGTGCATTAGATTAAGCACAAATTTGTATGTATTCTGTTAAGTTTTCATGAAAATCTACAGCAGAAATTTTGAGAAACCCTAATTGAAAATTGTTGCCGCCATCGATTCAATATGCGGGCATGGTGTATGAGGGGGGGGCAAATATATTGCCCATCACCGATCGTCGCTAATTTTTTCCGAGTTTGTCGGCATATGCAACGGTAGTGCATTAGATTAAGCACAAATTTGTATGTATTCTGTTAAGTTTTCATGAAAATCTACAGCAGAAATTTTGAGAAACCCTAATTGAAAATTGTTGCCGCCATCGATTCAATATGCGGGCATGGTGTGTACGGGGCAAATATATTGCCCAACACCGATCGTCGCTAATTTTTTCCGAGTTTGTCGGCATATGCAACGGTAGTGCATTAGATTAAGCACAAATTTGTATGTATTCTGTGAAGTTTTCATGAAAATCTACAGCAGAAATTTTGAGAAACCCTAATTGAAAATTGTTGCCGCCATCGATTCAATATGCGGGCATGGTGTGTACGGGGCAAATATATAGCCCAACACCGATCGTCGCTAATTTTTTCCGAGTTTGTCGGCATATGCAACGGTAGTGCATTAGATTGAGCACAAATTTGTATGTATTCTGTTAAGTTTTCATGAAAATCTACAGCAGAAATTTTGAGAAACCCTAATTGAAAATTGTTGCCGCCATCGATTCAATATGCGGGCATGGTGTGTAGGGGACAAATATATTGCCCATCACCGATCGTCGCTAATTTTTTCCGAGTTTGTCGACATATGCAACGGTAGTGCATTAGATTAAGCACAAATTTCTATGTATTCTGTTAAGTTTTCATGAAAATCTACAGCAGAAATTTTGAGACACCCTAATTGAAAATTGTTGCCGCCATCGATTCAATATGCCGGCATGGTGTGTAGGGGGCAAATATATTGCCCAACACCGATCGTCGGCCTTATTTCCGAGTTTGTCGGCATATGCAACGGTAGTGCATTAGATTAAGCACAAATTTGTATGTCTTCTGTTAAGTTTTCATGAAAATCTACAGCAGAAATTTTGAGACACCCTAATTGAAAATTGTTGCCGCCATCGATTCAATATGCCGGCATGGTGTGTAGGGGGCAAATATATTGCCCAACACCGATCTTCGGCCTTATTTCCGAGATTGTCGGCATATGCAACGGTAGTGCATAAGATTAAGCACAAATTTGTATGTATTCTGTTAAGTTTTCATGAAAATGTACAGCAGAAATTTTGAGAAACCCTAATTGAAAATTGTTGCCGCCATCGATTCAATATGCGAGCATGGTGTGTAGGGGGCAAATATATTGCCCAACACCGATCGTCGGCCTTTTTTTCCGAGTTTGTCGACATATGCAACGGTAGTGCATTAGATTAAGCACAAATTTCTATGTATTCTGTTAAGTTTTCATGAAAATCTACAGCAGAAATTTTGAGACACCCTAATTGAAAATTGTTGCCGCCATCGATTCAATATGCCGGCATGGTGTGTAGGGGGCAAATATATTGCCCAACACCGATCGTCGGCCTTTTTTTCCGAGTTTGTCGACATATGCAACGGTAGTGCATTAGATTAAGCACAAATTTCTATGTATTCTGTTAAGTTTTCATGAAAATCTACAGCAGAAATTTTGAGACACCCTAATTGAAAATTGTTGCCGCCATCGATTCAATATGCCGGCATGGTGTATGGGGGGGCAAATATATTGCCCATCACCGATCGTCGCTAATTTTTTCCGAGTTTTTCGGCATATGCAACGGTAGTGCATTAGATTAAGCACAAATTTCTATGTATTCTGTTAAGTTTTCATGAAAATCTACAGCAGAAATTTTGAGACACCCTAATTGAAAATTGTTGCCGCCATCGATTCAATATGCCGGCATGGTGTGTAGGGGGCAAATATATTGCCCATCACTAATCTTCGCTAATTTTTTCCGAGTTTGTCGGCATATGCAACGGTAGTGCATTAGATTAAGCACAAATTTCTATGTATTCTGTTAAGTTTTCATGAAAATCTACAGCAGAAATTTTGAGAAACAATAATTAAAAATTGTTGCCGCCATCGATTTAATATGCAGGCATGGTTTTTGGGGGGGCAAATATATTGCCCATCACCAATCTTCGCTAATTTTTTCCGAGTTTGTCGGCATATGCAACGGTAGTGCATTAGATTAAGCACAAATTTCTATGTATTCTGTTAAGTTTTCATGAAAATCTACAGCAGAAATTTTGAGAAACCCTAATTGAAAATTGTTGCCGCCATCGATTCAATATGCTGGCATGGTGTGTAGGGGGCAAATATATTGCCCAACACCGATCGTCGCTAATTTTTTCCGAGTTTGTCGGCATATGCAACGGTAGTGCATTAGATTAAGCACAAACTTCTATGAATTCTGTTAAGGTTTCATGAAAATCTACAGCAGAAATTTTGAGAAACCCTAATTGAAAATTGTTGCCGCCATTGATTCAATATGCGGGCATGGTGTATGGGGGGGCGGGCAAATATATTGCCCAACACCGATCATCGGCCTTTTTTTCCGAGTTTGTCGACATATGCAACGGTAGTGCATTAGACTAAGCACAAATTTCTATGTATTCTGTTAAGTTTTCATGAAAATCTACAGCAGAAATTTTGAGAAACAATAATTAAAAATTGTTGCCGCCATCGATTTAATATGCAGGCATGGTTTTTGGGGGGGCAAATATATTGCCCATCACCAATCTTCGCTAATTTTTTCCGAGTTTGTCGGCATATGCAACGGTAGTGCATTAGATTAAGCACAAATTTCTATGTATTCTGTTAAGTTTTCATGAAAATCTACAGCAGAAATTTTGAGAAACCCTAATTGAAAATTGTTGCCGCCATTGATTCAATATGCGGGCATGGTGTATGGGGGGGCGGGCAAATATATTGCCCAACACCGATCATCGGCCTTTTTTTCCGAGTTTGTCGACATATGCAACGGTAGTGCATTAGATTAAGCACAAATTTCTATGTATTCTGTTAAGTTTTCATGAAAATCTACAGCAGAAATTTTGAGAAACCCTAATTGAAAATTGTTGCCGCCATTGATTCAATATGCGGGCATGGTGTATGGGGGGGCGGGCAAATATATTGCCCATCACCGATCGTCGCTAATTTTTTCCGAGTTTGTCGGCATATGCAACGGTAGTGCATTAGATTAAGCACAAATTTCTATGTATTCTGTTAAGTTTTCATGAAAATCTACAGCAGAAATTTTGAGAAACCCTAATTGAAAATTGTTGCCGCCATTGATTCAATATGCGGGCATGGTGTATGGGGGGGCGGGCAAATATATTGCCCATCACCGATCGTCGCTAATTTTTTCCGAGTTTGTCGGCATATGCAACGGTAGTGCATTAGATTAAGCACAAATTTCTATGTATTCTGTTAAGTTTTCATGAAAATCTACAGCAGAAATTTTGAGAAACCCTAATTGAAAATTGTTGCCGCCATTGATTCAATATGCGGGCATGGTGTATGGGGGGGCGGGCAAATATATTGCCCAACACCGATCATCGGCCTTTTTTTCCGAGTTTGTCGACATATGCAACGGTAGTGCATTAGACTAAGCACAAATTTCTATGTATTCTGTTAAGTTTTCATGAAAATCTACAGCAGAAATTTTGAGAAACCCTAATTGAAAATTGTTGCCGCCATTGATTCAATATGCGGGCATGGTGTATGGGGGGGCGGGCAAATATATTGCCCATCACCGATCGTCGCTAATTTTTTCCGAGTTTGTCGGCAAATGCAACGGTAGTGCATTAGATTAAGCACAAATTTCTATGTATTCTGTTAAGTTTTCATGAAAATCTACAGCAGAAATTTTGAGAAACCCTAATTGAAAATTGTTGCCGCCAGTGATTCAATATGCAGGCATGGTGTATGGGGGGGCGGGCAAATATATTGCCCATCACCGATCGTCGCTAATTTTTTCCGAGTTTGTCGGCATATGCAACGGTAGTGCATTAGATTAAGCACAAATTTCTATGTATTCTGTTAAGTTTTCATGAAAATCTACAGCAGAAATTTTGAGAAACCCTAATTGAAAATTGTTGCCGCCATCGATTCAATATGCTGGCATGGTGTGTAGGGGGCAAATATATTGCCCAACACCGATCTTCGCTAATTTTTTCCGAGTTTGTCGACATATGCAATGGTAGTGCATTAGATTAAGCACAAATTTCGATGTATTCTGTTAAGTTTTCATGAAAATCTACAGCAGAAATTTTGAGAAACCCTAATTGAAAATTGTTGCCGCCATTGATTCAATATGCGGGCATGGTGTATGGGGGGGCGGGCAAATATATTGCCCAACACCGATCATCGGCCTTTTTTTCCGAGTTTGTCGACATATGCAACGGTAGTGCATTAGATTAAGCACAAATTTCTATGTATTCTGTTAAGTTTTCATGAAAATCTACAGCAGAAATTTTGAGAAACCCTAATTGAAAATTGTTGCCGCCATCGATTCAATATGCTGGCATGGTGTGTAGGGGGCAAATATATTGCCCAACACCGATCTTCGCTAATTTTTTCCGAGTTTGTCGACATATGCAATGGTAGTGCATTAGATTAAGCACAAATTTCTATGTATTCTGTTAAGTTTTCATGAAAATCTACAGCAGAAATTTTGAGAAACCCTAATTGAAAATTGTTGCCGCCATTGATTCAATATGCGGGCATGGTGTATGGGGGGGTGGGCAAATATATTGCCCAACACCGATCGTCGGCCTTTTTTTCCGAGTTTGTCGACATATGCAACGGTAGTGCATTAGATTAAGCACAAATTTCTATGTATTCTGTTAAGTTTTCATGAAAATCTACAGCAGAAATTTTGAGAAACCCTAATTGAAAATTGTTGCCGCCATTGATTCAATATGCGGGCATGGTGTATGGGGGGGCGGGCAAATATATTGCCCAACACCGATCATCGGCCTTTTTTTCCGAGTTTGTCGACATATGCAACGGTAGTGCATTAGATTAAGCACAAATTTCTATGTATTCTGTTAAGTTTTCATGAAAATCTACAGCAGAAATTTTGAGAAACCCTAATTGAAAATTGTTGCCGCCATTGATTCAATATGCGGGCATGGTGTATGGGGGGGGCGGGCAAATATATTGCCCATCACCGATCGTCGCTAATTTTTTCCGAGTTTGTCGGCATATGCAACGGTAGTGCATTAGATTAAGCACAAATTTCTATGTATTCTGTTAAGTTTTCATGAAAATCTACAGCAGAAATTTTGAAAAACCCTAATTGAAAATTGTTGCCGCCATTGATTCAATATGCGGGCATGGTGTATGGGGGGGCGGGCAAATATATTGCCCATCACCGATCGTCGCTAATTTTTTCCGAGTTTGTCGGCATATGCAACGGTAGTGTAGATGAAAATCTACAGCAGAAATTTTGAGAAACCCTAATTGAAAATTGTTGCCGCCATCGATTCAATATGCTGGCATGGTGTGTAGGGGGCAAATATATTGCCCAACACCGATCTTCGCTAATTTTTTCCGAGTTTGTCGACATATGCAATGGTAGTGCATTAGATTAAGCACAAATTTGTATGTATTCTGTTAAGTTTTCATGAAAATCTACAGCAGAGATTTTGAGAAACCCTAATTGAAAATTGTTGCCGCCATCGATTCAATATGCTGGCATGGTGTGTAGGGGGCAAATATATTGCCCAACACCGATCGTCGGCCTTTTTTTCCGAGTTTGTCGACATATGCAATGGTAGTGCATTAGATTAAGCACAAATTTCGATGTATTCTGTTAAGTTTTCATGAAAATCTACAGCAGAGATTTTGAGAAACCCTAATTGAAAATTGTTGCCGCCATCGATTCAATATGCTGGCATGGTGTGTAGGGGGCAAATATATTGCCCAACACCGATCTTCGCTAATTTTTTCCGAGTTTGTCGACATATGCAATGGTAGTGCATTAGATTAAGCACAAATTTCTATGTATTCTGTTAAGTTTTCATGAAAATCTACAGCAGAGATTTTGAGAAACCCTAATTGAAAATTGTTGCCGCCATCGATTCAATATGCTGGCATGGTGTGTAGGGGGCAAATATATTGCCCAACACCGATCGTCGGCCTTTTTTTCCGAGTTTGTCGACATATGCAATGGTAGTGCATTAGATTAAGCACAAATTTCGATGTATTCTGTTAAGTTTTCATGAAAATCTACAGCAGAGATTTTGAGAAACCCTAATTGAAAATTGTTGCCGCCATCGATTCAATATGCTGGCATGGTGTGTAGGGGGCAAATATATTGCCCAACACCGATCGTCGGCCTTTTTTTCCGAGTTTGTCGACATATGCAATGGTAGTGCATTAGATTAAGCACAAATTTGTATGTATTCTGTTAAGTTTTCATGAAAATCTACAGCAGAAATTTTGAGAAACCCTAATTGAAAATTGTTGCCGCCATTGATTCAATATGCAGGCATGGTGTATGGGGGGGCGGGCAAATATATTGCCCATCACCGATCGTCGGCCTTTTTTTCCGAGTTTGTCGACATATGCAACGGTAGTGCATTAGATTAAGCACAAATTTCTATGTATTCTGTTAAGTTTTCATGAAAATCTACAGCAGAGATTTTGAGAAACCCTAATTGAAAATTGTTGCCGCCATCGATTCAATATGCTGGCATGGTGTGTAGGGGGCAAATATATTGCCCAACACCGATCGTCGGCCTTTTTTTCCGAGTTTGTCGGCATATGCAACGGTAGTGCATTAGATTAAGCACAAATTTCTATGTATTCTGTTAAGTTTTCATGAAAATCTACAGCAGAGATTTTGAGAAACCCTAATTGAAAATTGTTGCCGCCATCGATTCAATATGCTGGCATGGTGTGTAGGGGGCAAATATATTGCCCAACACCGATCGTCGGCCTTTTTTTCCGAGTTTGTCGACATATGCAACGGTAGTGCATTAGATTAAGCACAAATTTCTATGTATTCTGTTAAGTTTTCATGAAAATCTACAGCAGAAATTTTGAGAAACCCTAATTGAAAATTGTTGCCGCCATCGATTCAATATGCAGGCATGGTTTTTGGGGGGGCAAATATATTGCCCATCACCAATCTTCGCTAATTTTTTCCGAGTTTGTCGGCATATGCAACGGTAGTGCATTAGATTAAGCACAAATTTCTATGTATTCTGTTAAGTTTTCATGAAAATCTACAGCAGAAATTTTGAGAAACCCTAATTGAAAATTGTTGCCGCCATCGATTCAATATGCAGGCATGGTTTTTGGGGGGGCAAATATATTGCCCATCACCAATCTTCGCTAATTTTTTCCGAGTTTGTCGGCATATGCAACGGTAGTGCATTAGATTAAGCACAAATTTCTATGTATTCTGTTAAGTTTTCATGAAAATCTACAGCAGAAATTTTGAGAAACCCTAATTGAAAATTGTTGCCGCCATCGATTCAATATGACGGCATGGTTTTTGGGGGGGGCAAATATATTGCCCATCACCGATCTTCGCAAATTTTTTCCAAGTTTGTCGGCATATGCAACGGTAGTGCATTAGATTAAGCACAAATTTCTATGTATTCTGTTAAGTTTTCATGAAAATCTACAGCAGAACTTTTGAGAAACCCTAATTGAAAATTGTTGCCGCCATCGATTCAATATGCAGGCATGGTTTTTGGGGGGGCAAATATATTGCCCATCACCAATCTTCGCTATTTTTTTCCGAGTTTGTCGACATATGCAACGGTAGTGCATTAGATTAAGCACAAATTTCTATGTATTCTGTTAAGTTTTCATGAAAATCTACAGCAGAAATTTTGAGAAACCCTAATTGAAAATTGTTGCCGCCATCGATTCAATATGCTGGCATGGTGTGTAGGGGGCAAATATATTGCCCAACACCGATCGTCGCTAATTTTTTCCGAGTTTGTCGGCATATGCAACGGTAGTGCATTAGATTAAGCACAAATTTCTATGTATTCTGTTAAGTTTTCATGAAAATCTACAGCAGAAATTTTGAGAAACCCTAATTGAAAATTGTTGCCGCCATCGATTCAATATGACGGCATGGTTTTTGGGGGGGGGCAAATATATTGCCCATCACCGATCTTCGCAAATTTTTTCCAAGTTTGTCGGCATATGCAACGGTAGTGCATTAGATTAAGCACAAATTTCTATGTATTCTGTTAAGTTTTCATGAAAATCTACAGCAGAAATTTTGAGAAACCCTAATTGAAAATTGTTGCCGCCATCGATTCAATATGCTGGCATGGTGTGTAGGGGGCAAATATATTGCCCAACACCAATCTTCGCTAATTTTTTCCGAGTTTGTCGGCGAAATTTTGAGAAACCCTAATTGAAAATTGTTGCCGCCATCGATTCAATATGACGGCATGGTTTTTGGGGGGGGCAAATATATTGCCCATCACCGATCTTCGCAAATTTTTTCCGAGTTTGTCGGCATATGCAACGGTAGTGCATTAGATTAAGCACAAATTTCTATGTATTCTGTTAAGTTTTCATGAAAATCTACAGCAGAAATTTTGAGAAACCCTAATTGAAAATTGTTGCCGCCATCGATTCAATATGCAGGCATGGTTTTTGGGGGGGCAAATATATTGCCCATCACCAATCTTCGCTATTTTTTTCCGAGTTTGTCGGCATATGCAACGGTAGTGCATTAGATTAAGCACAAATTTCTATGTATTTTGTTAAGTTTTCATGAAAATCTACAGCAGAAATTTTGAGAAACCCTAATTGAAAATTGTTGCCGCCATTGATTCAATATGCGGGCATGGTGTATGGGGGGGCGGGCAAATATATTGCCCAACACCGATCGTCGGCCTTTTTTTCCGAGTTTGTCGACATATGCAACGGTAGTGCATTAGATTAAGCACAAATTTCTATGTATTCTGTTAAGTTTTCATGAAAATCTACAGCAGAAATTTTGAGAAACCCTAATTGAAAATTGTTGCCGCCATCGATTCAATATGCTGGCATGGTGTGTAGGGGGCAAATATATTGCCCAACACCGATCGTCGCTAATTTTTTCCGAGTTTGTCGGCATATGCAACGGTAGTGCATTAGATTAAGCACAAATTTCTATGTATTCTGTTAAGTTTTCATGAAAATCTACAGCAGAAATTTTGAGAAACCCTAATTGAAAATTGTTGCCGCCATCGATTCAATATGACGGCATGGTTTTTGGGGGGGGCAAATATATTGCCCATCACCGATCTTCGCAAATTTTTTCCAAGTTTGTCGGCATATGCAACGGTAGTGCATTAGATTAAGCACAAATTTCTATGTATTCTGTTAAGTTTTCATGAAAATCTACAGCAGAAATTTTGAGAAACCCTAATTGAAAATTGTTGCCGCCATCGATTCAATATGCTGGCATGGTGTGTAGGGGGCAAATATATTGCCCAACACCGATCGTCGCTAATTTTTTCCGAGTTTGTCGGCATATGCAACGGTAGTGCATTAGATTAAGCACAAATTTCTATGTATTCTGTTAAGTTTTCATGAAAATCTACAGCAGAAATTTTGAGAAACCCTAATTGAAAATTGTTGCCGCCATTGATTCAATATGCGGGCATGGTGTATGGGGGGGCGGGCATGGTGTATGGGGGGGCGGGCAAATATATTGCCCAACACCGATCGTCGGCCTTTTTTTCCGAGTTTGTCGACATATGCAACGGTAGTGCATTAGATTAAGCACAAATTTCTATGTATTCTGTTAAGTTTTCATGAAAATCTACAGCAGAAATTTTGAGAAACCCTAATTGAAAATTGTTGCCGCCATTGATTCAATATGCGGGCATGGTGTATGGGGGGGCGGGCAAATATATTGCCCATCACCGATCGTCGCTAATTTTTTCCGAGTTTGTCGGCATATGCAACGGTAGTGCATTAGATTAAGCACAAATTTCTATGTATTCTGTTAAGTTTTCATGAAAATCTACAGCAGAAATTTTGAGAAACCCTAATTGAAAATTGTTGCCGCCATTGATTCAATATGCGGGCATGGTGTACGGGGGGCGGGCAAATATATTGCCCAACACCGATCGTCGGCCTTTTTTTCCGAGTTTGTCGACATATGCAACGGTAGTGCATTAGATTAAGCACAAATTTCTATGTATTCTGTTAAGTTTTCATGAAAATCTACAGCAGAAATTTTGAGAAACCCTAATTGAAAATTGTTGCCGCCATTGATTCAATATGCGGGCATGGTGTATGGGGGGGCGGGCAAATATATTGCCCAACACCGATCGTCGGCCTTTTTTTCCGAGTTTGTCGACATATGCAACGGTAGTGCATTAGATTAAGCACAAATTTCTATGTATTCTGTTAAGTTTTCATGAAAATCTACAGCAGAAATTTTGAGAAACCCTAATTGAAAATTGTTGCCGCCATCGATTCAATATGCCGGCATGGTGTGTAGGGGGCAAATATATTGCCCATCACCAATCTTCGCTAATTTTTTCCGAGTTTGTCGGCATATGCAACGGTAGTGCATTAGATTAAGCACAAATTTCTATGTATTCTGTTAAGTTTTCATGAAAATCTACAGCAGAAATTTTGAGAAACCCTAATTGAAAATTGTTGCCGCCATTGATTCAATATGCGGGCATGGTGTATGGGGGGGCGGGCAAATATATTGCCCAACACCGATCGTCGGCCTTTTTTTCCGAGTTTGTCGACATATGCAACGGTAGTGCATTAGATTAAGCACAAATTTCTATGTATTCTGTTAAGTTTTCATGAAAATCTACAGCAGAAATTTTGAGAAACCCTAATTGAAAATTGTTGCCGCCATTGATTCAATATGCGGGCATGGTGTATGGGGGGGCGGGCAAATATATTGCCCATCACCGATCGTCGCTAATTTTTTCCGAGTTTGTCGGCATATGCAACGGTAGTGCATTAGATTAAGCACAAATTTCTATGTATTCTGTTAAGTTTTCATGAAAATCTACAGCAGAAATTTTGAGAAACCCTAATTGAAAATTGTTGCCGCCATCGATTCAATATGACGGCATGGTTTTTGGGGGGGGCAAATATATTGCCCATCACCAATCTTCGCTAATTTTTTCCGAGTTTGTCGGCATATGCAACGGTAGTGCATTAGATTAAGCACAAATTTCTATGTATTCTGTTAAGTTTTCATGAAAATCTACAGCAGAAATTTTGAGAAACCCTAATTGAAAATTGTTGCCGCCATCGATTCAATATGCAGGCATGGTTTTTGGGGGGGCAAATATATTGCCCATCACCAATCTTCGCAAATTTTTTTCCGAGTTTGTCGGCATATGCAACGGTAGTGCATTAGATTAAGCACAAATTTCTATGTATTCTGTTAAGTTTTCATGAAAATCTACAGCAGAAATTTTGAGAAACCCTAATTGAAAATTGTTGCCGCCATTGATTCAATATGCGGGCATGGTGTATGGGGGGGGCGGGCAAATATATTGCCCAACACCGATCGTCGGCCTTTTTTTTCCGAGTTTGTCGACATATGCAACGGTAGTGCATTAGATTAAGCACAAATTTCTATGTATTCTGTTAAGTTTTCATGAAAATCTACAGCAGAAATTTTGAGAAACCCTAATTGAAAATTGTTGCCGCCATCGATTCAATATGCAGGCATGGTTTTTGGGGGGGCAAATATATTGCCCATCACCAATCTTCGCTAATTTTTTCCGAGTTTGTCGGCATATGCAACGGTAGTGCATTAGATTAAGCACAAATTTCTATGTATTCTGTTAAGTTTTCATGAAAATCTACAGCAGAAATTTTGAGAAACCCTAATTGAAAATTGTTGCCGCCATCGATTCAATATGACGGCATGGTTTTTGGGGGGGGGCAAATATATTGCCCATCACCGATCTTCGCAAATTTTTTCCGAGTTTGTCGGCATATGCAACGGTAGTGCATTAGATTAAGCACAAATTTCTATGTATTCTGTTAAGTTTTCATGAAAATCTACAGCAGAAATTTTGAGAAACCCTAATTGAAAATTGTTGCCGCCATTGATTCAATATGCGGGCATGGTGTATGGGGGGGCGGGAAAATATATTGCCCATCACCGATCGTCGCTAATTTTTTCCGAGTTTGTCGGCATATGCAACGGTAGTGCATTAGATTAAGCACAAATTTCTATGTATTCTGTTAAGTTTTCATGAAAATCTACAGCAGAAATTTTGAGAAACCCTAATTGAAAATTGTTGCCGCCATTGATTCAATATGCGGGCATGGTGTATGGGGGGGCGGGCAAATATATTGCCCAACACCGATCGTCGGCCTTTTTTTCCGAGTTTGTCGACATATGCAACGGTAGTGCACTAGATTAAGCACAAATTTCTATGTATTCTGTTAAGTTTTCATGAAAATCTACAGCAGAAATTTTGAGAAACCCTAATTGAAAATTGTTGCCGCCATTGATTCAATATGCGGGCATGGTGTATGGGGGGGCGGGCAAATATATTGCCCATCACCGATCGTCGGCCTTTTTTTCCGAGTTTGTCGGCATATGCAACGGTAGTGCATTAGATTAAGCACAAATTTCTATGTATTCTGTTAAGTTTTCATGAAAATCTACAGCAGAAATTTTGAGAAACCCTAATTGAAAATTGTTGCCGCCATCGATTCAATATGACGGCATGGTGTGTAGGGGGCAAATATATTGCCCATCACCAATCTTCGCTAATTTTTTCCGAGTTTGTCGGCATATGCAACGGTAGTGCATTAGATTAAGCACAAATTTCTATGTATTCTGTTAAGTTTTCATGAAAATCTACAGCAGAAATTTTGAGAAACCCTAATTGAAAATTGTTGCCGCCATCGATTCAATATGACGGCATGGTTTTTGGGGGGGGGGCAAATATATTGCCCATCACCGATCTTCGCAAATTTTTTCCGAGTTTGTCGGCATATGCAACGGTAGTGCATTAGATTAAGCACAAATTTCTATGTATTCTGTTAAGTTTTCATGAAAATCTACAGCAGAAATATTGAGAAACCCTAATTGAAAATTGTTGCCGCCATCGATTCAATATGCAGGCATGGTTTTTGGGAGGGCAAATATATTGCCCATCACCAATCTTCGCTATTTTTTTCCGAGTTTGTCGGCATATGCAACGGTAGTGCATTAGATTAAGCACAAATTTCTATGTATTCTGTTAAGTTTTCATGAAAATCTACAGCAGAAATTTTGAGAAACCCTAATTGAAAATTGTTGCCGCCATCGATTCAATATGACGGCATGGTGTGTAGGGGGCAAATATATTGCCCATCACCAATCTTCGCTAATTTTTTCCGAGTTTGTCGGCATATGCAACGGTAGTGCATTAGATTAAGCACAAATTTCTATGTATTCTGTTAAGTTTTCATGAAAATCTACAGCAGAAATTTTGAGAAACCCTAATTGAAAATTGTTGCCGCCATCGATTCAATATGACGGCATGGTTTTTGGGGGGGGCAAATATATTGCCCATCACCGATCTTCGCAAATTTTTTCCGAGTTTGTCGGCATATGCAACGGTAGTGCATTAGATTAAGCACAAATTTCTATGTATTCTGTTAAGTTTTCATGAAAATCTACAGCAGAAATTTTGAGAAACCCTAATTGAAAATTGTTGCCGCCATCGATTCAATATGCAGGCATGGTTTTTGGGGGGGCAAATATATTGCCCATCACCAATCTTCGCTATTTTTTTCCGAGTTTGTCGGCATATGCAACGGTAGTGCATTAGATTAAGCACAAATTTCTATGTATTCTGTTAAGTTTTCATGAAAATCTACAGCAGAAATTTTGAGAAACCCTAATTGAAAATTGTTGCCGCCATCGATTCAATATGCTGGCATGGTGTGTAGGGGGCAAATATATTGCCCAACACCGATCGTCGCTAATTTTTTCCGAGTTTGTCGGCATATGCAACGGTAGTGCATTAGATTAAGCACAAATTTCTATGTATTCTGTTAAGTTTTCATGAAAATCTACAGCAGAAATTTTGAGAAACCCTAATTGAAAATTGTTGCCGCCATCGATTCAATATGCAGGCATGGTTTTTGGGGGGGCAAATATATTGCCCATCACCAATCTTCGCTAATTTTTTTCCGAGTTTGTCGGCATATGCAACGGTAGTGCATTAGATTAAGCACAAATTTCTATGTATTCTGTTAAGTTTTCATGAAAATCTACAGCAGAAATTTTGAGAAACCCTAATTGAAAATTGTTGCCGCCATCGATTCAATATGCAGGCATGGTTTTTGGGGGGGCAAATATATTGCCCATCACCAATCTTCGCTAATTTTTTTCCGAGTTTGTCGGCATATGCAACGGTAGTGCATTAGATTAAGCACAAATTTCTATGTATTCTGTTAAGTTTTCATGAAAATCTACAGCAGAAATTTTGAGAAACCCTAATTGAAAATTGTTGCCGCCATTGATTCAATATGCGGGCATGGTGTATGGGGGGGCGGGCAAATATATTGCCCAACACCGATCGTCGGCCTTTTTTTCCGAGTTTGTCGACATATGCAACGGTAGTGCATTAGATTAAGCACAAATTTCTATGTATTCTGTTAAGTTTTCATGAAAATCTACAGCAGAAATTTTGAGAAACCCTAATTGAAAATTGTTGCCGCCATCGATTCAATATGCTGGCATGGTGTGTAGGGGGCAAATATATTGCCCAACACCGATCGTCGCTAATTTTTTCCGAGTTTGTCGGCATATGCAACGGTAGTGCATTAGATTAAGCACAAATTTCTATGTATTCTGTTAAGTTTTCATGAAAATCTACAGCAGAAATTTTGAGAAACCCTAATTGAAAATTGTTGCCGCCATCGATTCAATATGCTGGCATGGTTTTTGGGGGGGCAAATATATTGCCCATCACCAATCTTCGCTAATTTTTTTCCGAGTTTGTCGGCATATGCAACGGTAGTGCATTAGATTAAGCACAAATTTCTATGTATTCTGTTAAGTTTTCATGAAAATCTACAGCAGAAATTTTGAGAAACCCTAATTGAAAATTGTTGCCGCCATTGATTCAATATGCGGGCATGGTGTATGGGGGGGCGGGCAAATATATTGCCCAACACCGATCGTCGGCCTTTTTTTTCCGAGTTTGTCGACATATGCAACGGTAGTGCATTAGATTAAGCACAAATTTCTATGTATTCTGTTAAGTTTTCATGAAAATCTACAGCAGAAATTTTGAGAAACCCTAATTGAAAATTGTTGCCGCCATCGATTCAATATGCTGGCATGGTGTGTAGGGGGCAAATATATTGCCCAACACCGATCGTCGCTAATTTTTTCCGAGTTTGTCGGCATATGCAACGGTAGTGCATTAGATTAAGCACAAATTTCTATGTATTCTGTTAAGTTTTCATGAAAATCTACAGCAGAAATTTTGAGAAACCCTAATTGAAAATTGTTGCCGCCATCGATTCAATATGCGGGCATGGTGTATGGGGGGGCGGGCAAATATATTGCCCATCACCGATCGTCGCTAATTTTTTCCGAGTTTGTCGGCATATGCAACGGTAGTGCATTAGATTAAGCACAAATTTCTATGTATTCTGTTAAGTTTTCATGAAAATCTACAGCAGAAATTTTGAGAAACCCTAATTGAAAATTGTTGCCGCCATCGATTCAATATGCGGGCATGGTGTATGGGGGGGCGGGCATATATATTGCCCATCACCGATCGTCGCTAATTTTTTCCGAGTTTGTCGGCATATGCAACGGTAGTGCATTAGATTAAGCACAAATTTCTATGTATTCTGTTAAGTTTTCATGAAAATCTACAGCAGAAATTTTGAGAAACCCTAATTGAAAATTGTTGCCGCCATCGATTCAATATGCGGGCATGGTGTATGGGGGGGCGGGCAAATATATTGCCCATCACCGATCGTCGCTAATTTTTTCCGAGTTTGTCGGCATATGCAACGGTAGTGCATTAGATTAAGCACAAATTTCTATGTATTCTGTTAAGTTTTCATGAAAATCTACAGCAGAAATTTTGAGAAACCCTAATTGAAAATTGTTGCCGCCATCGATTCAATATGCGGGCATGGTGTATGGGGGGGCGGGCAAATATATTGCCCATCACCGATCGTCGCTAATTTTTTCCGAGTTTGTCGGCATATGCAACGGTAGTGCATTAGATTAAGCACAAATTTCTATGTATTCTGTTAAGTTTTCATGAAAATCTACAGCAGAAATTTTGAGAAACCCTAATTGAAAATTGTTGCCGCCATTGATTCAATATGCGGGCATGGTGTATGGGGGGGCGGGCAAATATATTGCCCATCACCGATCGTCGCTAATTTTTTCCGAGTTTGTCGGCATATGCAACGGTAGTGCATTAGATTAAGCACAAATTTCTATGTATTCTGTTAAGTTTTCATGAAAATCTACAGCAGAAATTTTGAGAAACCCTAATTGAAAATTGTTGCCGCCATCGATTCAATATGCCGGCATGGTGTGTAGGGGGCAAATATATTGTCCATCACCAATCTTCGCTAATTTTTTCCGAGTTTGTCGGCATATGCAACGGTAGTGCATTAGATTAAGCACAAATTTCTATGTATTCTGTTAAGTTTTCATGAAAATCTACAGCAGAAATTTTGAGAAACCCTAATTGAAAATTGTTGCCGCCATTGATTCAATATGCGGGCATGGTGTATGGGGGGGCGGGCAAATATATTGCCCAACACCGATCGTCGGCCTTTTTTTCCGAGTTTGTCGACATATGCAACGGTAGTGCATTAGATTAAGCACAAATTTCTATGTATTCTGTTAAGTTTTCATGAAAATCTACAGCAGAAATTTTGAGAAACCCTAATTGAAAATTGTTGCCGCCATTGATTCAATATGCGGGCATGGTGTATGGGGGGGCGGGCAAATATATTGCCCATCACCGATCGTCGCTAATTTTTTCCGAGTTTGTCGGCATATGCAACAGTAGTGCATTAGATTAAGCACAAATTTCTATGTATTCTGTTAAGTTTTCATGAAAATCTACAGCAGAAATTTTGAGAAACCCTAATTGAAAATTGTTGCCGCCATCGATTCAATATGCTGGCATGGTGTGTAGGGGGCAAATATATTGCCCAACACCGATCGTCGCTAATTTTTTCCGAGTTTGTCGGCATATGCAACGGTAGTGCATTAGATTAAGCACAAACTTCTATGTATTCTGTTAAGTTTTCATGAAAATCTACAGCAGAAATTTTGAGAAACCCTAATTGAAAATTGTTGCCGCCATCGATTCAATATGCTGGCATGGTGTGTAGGGGGCAAATATATTGCCCATCACCAATCTTCGCTAATTTTTTCCGAGATTGTCGGCATATGCAACGGTAGTGCATTAGATTAAGCACAAATTTCTATGTATTCTGTTAAGTTTTCATGAAAATCTACAGCAGAAATTTTGAGACACCCTAATTGAAAATTGTTGCCGCCATCGATTCAATATGACGGCATGGTGTATGGGGGGGCAAATATATTGCCCATCACCGATCGTCGCTAATTTTTTCCGAGTTTGTCGGCATATGCAACGGTAGTGCATTAGATTAAGCACAAATTTCTATGTATTCTGTTAAGTTTTCATGAAAATCTACAGCAGAAATTTTGAGAAACCCTAATTGAAAATTGTTGCCGCCATCGATTCAATATGCAGGCATGGTTTTTGGGGGGGCAAATATTTTGCCCATCACCAATCTTCGCTAATTTTTTCCGAGTTTGTCGGCATATGCAACGGTAGTGTATTAGATTAAGCACAAATTTCTATGTATTCTGTTAAGTTTTCATGAAAATCTACAGCAGAAATTTTGAGAAACCCTAATTAAAAAATGTTGCCGCCATCGATTCAATATGCAGGCATGGTGTATGGGGGGGCGGGCAAATATATTGCCCAACACCGATCGTCGGCCTTTTTTGCCGAGTTTGTCGACATATGCAACGGTAGTGCATTAGATTAAGCACAAATTTCTATGTATTCTGTTAAGTTTTCATGAAAATCTACAGCAGAAATTTTGAGAAACCCTAATTGAAAATTGTTGCCGCCATTGATTCAATATGCGGGCATGGTGTATGGGGGGGCGGGCAAATATATTGCCCAACACCGATCGTCGGCCTTTTTTGCCGAGTTTGTCGACATATGCAACGGTAGTGCATTAGATTAAGCACAAATTTCTATGTATTCTGTTAAGTTTTCATGAAAATCTACAGCAGAAATTTTGAGACACCCTAATTGAAAATTGTTGCCGCCATCGATTCAATATGCCGGCATGGTGTGTAGGGGGCAAATATATTGCCCATCACCAATCTTCGCTAATTTTTTCCGAGTTTGTCGGCATATACAACGGTAGTGCATTAGATTAAGCACAAATTTCTATGTATTCTGTTAAGTTTTCATGAAAATCTACAGCAGAAATTTTGAGAAACCCTAATTGAAAATTGTTGCCGCCATCGATTCAATATGCAGGCATGGTGTATGGGGGGGGCAAATATATTGCCCATCACCGATCGTCGCTAATTTTTTCCGAGTTTGTCGGCATATGCAACGGTAGTGCATTAGGTTAAGCATAAATTTCTATGTATTCTGTTAAGTTTTCATGAAAATCTACAGCAGAAATTTTGAGAAACCCTAATTGAAAATTGTTGCCGCCATCGATTCAATATGCAGGCATGGTTTTTGGGGGGGCAAATATATTGCCCATCACCAATCTTCGCTAATTTTTTCCGAGTTTGTCGACATATGCAACGGTAGTGCATTAGATTAAGCACAAATTTCTATGTATTCTGTTAAGTTTTCATGAAAATCTACAGCAGAAATTTTGAGAAACCCTAAATGAAAATTGTTGCCGCCATCGATTCAATATGACGGCATGGTGTATGGGGAGGGGCAAATATATTGCCCATCACCAATCTTCGCTAATTTTTTCCGAGTTTGTCGGCATATGCAACGGTAGTGCATTAGGTTAAGCATAAATTTCTATGTATTCTGTTAAGTTTTCATGAAAATCTACAGCAGAAATTTTGAGACACCCTAATTGAAAATTGTTGCCGCCATCGATTCAATATGCCGGCATGGTGTGTAGGGGGCAAATATATTGCCCATCACCAATCTTCGCTAATTTTTTCCGAGTTTGTCGGCATATGCAACGGTAGTGCATTAGATTAAGCACAAATTTGTATGTATTCTGTTAAGTTTTCATGAAAATCTACAGCAGAAATTTTGAGAAACCCTAATTAAAAATTGTTGCCGCCATCGGGCATGGTGTGTAGAGGGCAAATATATTGCCCAACACCGATCGTCGGCCTTTTTTTCCGAGTTTGTCGACATATGCAACGGTAGTGCATTAGATTAAGCACAAATTTCTATGTATTCTGTTAAGTTTTCATGAAAATCTACAGCAGAAATTTTGAGAAACCCTAATTAAAAATTGTTGCCGCCATCGGGCATGGTGTGTAGATGGCAAATATATTGCACAACACCGATCGTCGCTAATTTTTTCCGAGTTTGTCGGCATATGCAACGGTAGTGCATTAGATTAAGCACAAATTTCTATGTATTCTGTTAAGTTTTCATGAAAATCTACAGCAGAAATTTTGAGAAACCCTAATTGAAAATTGTTGCCGCCATTGATTCAATATGCCGGCATGGTGTGTAGGGGGCAAATATATTGCCCATCACCAATCTTCGCTAATTTTTTCCGAGTTTGTCGGCATATGCAACGGTAGTGCATTAGATTAAGCACAAATTTCTATGTATTCTGTTAAGTTTTCATGAAATCTACAGCAGAAATTTTGAGAAACCCTAATTGAAAATTGTTGCCGCCATCGATTCAATATGCCGGCATGGTGTATGGGGGGGCAAATATATTGCCCATCACCGATCGTCGCTAATTTTTTCCGAGTTTGTCGGCATATGCAACGGTAGTGCATTAGATTAAGCACAAATTTCTATGTATTCTGTTAAGTTTTCATGAAAATCTACAGCAGAAATTTTGAGAAACCCTAATTGAAAATTGTTGCCGCCATTGATTCAATATGCCGGCATGGTGTGTAGGGGGCAAATATATTGCCCATCACCAATCTTCGCTAATTTTTTCCGAGTTTGTCGGCATATGCAACGGTAGTGCATTAGATTAAGCACAAATTTCTATGTATTCTGTTAAGTTTTCATGAAATCTACAGCAGAAATTTTGAGAAACCCTAAATGAAAATTGTTGCCGCCATCGATTCAATATGCCGGCATGGTGTATGGGGGGGGCAAATATATTGCCCATCACCGATCGTCGCTAATTTTTTCCGAGTTTGTCGGCATATGCAACGGTAGTGCATTAGATTAAGCACAAATTTGTATGTATTCTGTTACGTTTTCATGAAAATCTACAGCAGAAATTTTGAGAAACCCTAAATGAAAATTGTTGCCGCCATTGATTCAATATGCCGGCATGGTGTGTAGGGGGCAAATATATTGCCCATCACCGATCGTCGCTAATTTTTTCCGAGTTTGTCGGCATATGCAACGGTAGTGCATTAGATTAAGCACAAATTTGTATGTATTCTGTTACGTTTTCATGAAAATCTACAGCAGAAATTTTGAGAAACCCTAAATGAAAATTGTTGCCGCCATCGATTCAATATGCCGGCATGGTGTGTAGGGGGCAAATATATTGCCCAACACCGATCGTCGCTAATTTTTTCCGAGTTTGTCGGCATATGCAACGGTAGTGCATTAGATTAAGCACAAATTTCTATGTATTCTGTTAAGTTTTCATGAAAATCTACAGCAGAAATTTTGAGAAACCTTAATTGAAAATTGTTGCCGCCATCGATTCAATATGCAGGCATGGTTTTTGGGGGGGCAAATATATTGCCCATCACCAATCTTCGCTAATTTTTTTCCGAGTTTGTCGGCATATGCAACGGTAGTGCATTAGATTAAGCACAAATTTCTATGTATTCTGTTAAGTTTTCATGAAAATCTACAGCAGAAATTTTGAGAAACCCTAATTAAAAATTGTTGCCGCCATCGGGCATGGTGTGTAGATGGCAAATATATTGCACAACACCGATCGTCGCTAATTTTTTCCGAGTTTGTCGGCATATGCAACGGTAGTGCATTAGATTAAGCACAAATTTCTATGTATTCTGTTAAGTTTTCATGAAAATCTACAGCAGAAATTTTGAGAAACCCTAATTGAAAATTGTTGCCGCCATCGATTCAATATGCAGGCATGGTTTTTGGGGGGGCAAATATATTGCCCAACACCGATCGTCGGCCTTTTTTTCCGAGTTTGTCGACATATGCAACGGTAGTGCATTAGATTAAGCACAAATTTCTATGTATTCTGTTAAGTTTTCATGAAAATCTACAGCAGAAATTTTGAGAAACCCTAATTGAAAATTGTTGCCGCCATTGATTCAATATGCGGGCATGGTGTATGGGGGGGCGGGCAAATATATTGCCCAACACCGATCGTCGGCCTTTTTTTCCGAGTTTGTCGACATATGCAACGGTAGTGCATTAGATTAAGCACAAATTTCTATGTATTCTGTTAAGTTTTCATGAAAATCTACAGCAGAAATTTTGAGACACCCTAATTGAAAATTGTTGCCGCCATCGATTCAATATGCCGGCATGGTGTGTGGGGGGGGGGGGGCAAATATATTGCCCATCACCGATCTTCGATAAATTTTTCCGAGTTTGTCGGCATATGCAACGGTAGTGCATTAGGTTAAGCATAAATTTCTATGTATTCTGTTAAGTTTTCATGAAAATCTACAGCAGAAATTTTGAGAAACCCTAATTGAAAATTGTTGCCGCCATCGATTCAATATGCTGGCATGGTTTTTGGGGGGGCAAATATATTGCCCATCACCAATCTTCGCTAAATTTTTCCGAGTTTGTCGGCATATGCAACGGTAGTGCATTAGGTTAAGCATAAATTTCTATGTATTCTGTTAAGTTTTCATGAAAATCTACAGCAGAAATTTTGAGACACCCTAATTGAAAATTGTTGCCGCCATCGATTCAATATGCCGGCATGGTGTGTAGGGGGCAAATATATTGCCCATCACCAATCTTCGCTAATTTTTTCCGAGTTTGTCGGCATATACAACGGTAGTGCATTAGATTAAGCACAAATTTCTATGTATTCTGTTAAGTTTTCATGAAAATCTACAGCAGAAATTTTGAGAAACCCTAAATGAAAATTGTTGCCGCCATCGATTCAATATGCCGGCATGGTGTGTGGGGGGGGGGGGCAAATATATTGCCCATCACCGATCTTCGATAAATTTTTCCGAGTTTGTCGGCATATGCAACGGTAGTGCATTAGGTTAAGCATAAATTTCTATGTATTCTGTTAAGTTTTCATGAAAATCTACAGCAGAAATTTTGAGAAACCCTAATTGAAAATTGTTGCCGCCATCGATTCAATATGCTGGCATGGTTTTTGGGGGGGCAAATATATTGCCCATCACCAATCTTCGCTAAATTTTTCCGAGTTTGTCGGCATATGCAACGGTAGTGCATTAGGTTAAGCATAAATTTCTATGTATTCTGTTAAGTTTTCATGAAAATCTACAGCAGAAATTTTGAGACACCCTAATTGAAAATTGTTGCCGCCATCGATTCAATATGCCGGCATGGTGTGTAGGGGGCAAATATATTGCCCATCACCAATCTTCGCTAATTTTTTCCGAGTTTGTCGGCATATGCAACGGTAGTGCATTAGATTAAGCACAAACTTGTATGTATTCTGTTAAGTTTTCATGAAAATCTACAGCAGAAATTTTGAGACACCCTAATTGAAAATTGTTGCCGCCATCGATTCAATATGCCGGCATGGTGTGTAGGGGGCAAATATATTGCCCATCACCAATCTTCGCTAATTTTTTCCGAGTTTGTCGGCATATGCAACGGTAGTGCATTAGATTAAGCACAAACTTGTATGTATTCTGTTAAGTTTTCATGAAAATCTACAGCAGAAATTTTGAGACACCCTAATTGAAAATTGTTGCCGCCATCGATTCAATATGCCGGCATGGTGTGTAGGGGGCAAATATATTGCCCATCACCAATCTTCGCTAATTTTTTCCGAGTTTGTCGGCATATGCAACGGTAGTGCATTAGATTAAGCACAAACTTGTATGTATTCTGTTAAGTTTTCATGAAAATCTACAGCAGAAATTTTGAGAAACCCTAATTAAAAATTGTTGCCGCCATCGGGCATGGTGTGTAGAGGGCAAATATATTGCCCAACACCGATCGTCGGCCTTTTTTTCCGAGTTTGTCGACATATGCAACGGTAGTGCATTAGATTAAGCACAAATTTCTATGTATTCTGTTAAGTTTTCATGAAAATCTACAGCAGAAATTTTGAGAAACCCTAATTAAAAATTGTTGCCGCCATCGGGCATGGTGTGTAGATGGCAAATATATTGCACAACACCGATCGTCGCTAATTTTTTCCGAGTTTGTCGGCATATGCAACGGTAGTGCATTAGATTAAGCACAAATTTGTATGTATTCTGTTAAGTTTTCATGAAAATCTACAGCAGAAATTTTGAGAAACCCTAATTGAAAATTGTTGCCGCCATCGATTCAATATGCCGGCATGGTGTATGGGGGGGGCAAATATATTGCCCATCACCGATCTTCGATAAATTTTTCCGAGTTTGTCGGCATATGCAACGGTAGTGCATTAGATTAAGCACAAATTTCTATGTATTCTGTTAAGTTTTCATGAAAATCTACAGCAGAAATTTTGAGAAACCCTAATTGAAAATTGTTGCCGCCATCGATTCAATATGCCGGCATGGTGTATGGGGGGGGCAAATATATTGCCCATCACCGATCTTCGATAAATTTTTCCGAGTTTGTCGGCATATGCAACGGTAGTGCATTAGATTAAGCACAAATTTGTATGTATTCTGTTAAGTTTTCATGAAAATCTACAGCAGAAATTTTGAGACACCCTAATTGAAAATTGTTGCCGCCATCGATTCAATATGCCGGCATGGTGTATGGGGGGGCGGGCAAATATATTGCCCATCACCGATCGTCGCTAATTTTTTCCGAGTTTGTCGGCATATGCAACGGTAGTGCATTAGATTAAGCACAAATTTCTATGTATTCTGTTAAGTTTTCATGAAAATCTACAGCAGAAATTTTGAGAAACCCTAATTGAAAATTGTTGCCGCCATTGATTCAATATGCGGGCATGGTGTATGGGGGGGCGGGCAAATATATTGCCCATCACCGATCGTCGCTAATTTTTTCCGAGTTTGTCGACATATGCAACGGTAGTGCATTAGATTAAGCACAAATTTCTATGTATTCTGTTAAGTTTTCATGAAAATCTACAGCAGAAATTTTGAGACACCCTAATTGAAAATTGTTGCCGCCATCGATTCAATATGCCGGCATGGTGTGTAGGGGGCAAATATATTGCCCATCACCAATCTTCGCTAATTTTTTCCGAGTTTGTCGGCATATGCAACGGTAGTGCATTAGATTAAGCACAAATTTCTATGTATTCTGTTAAGTTTTCATGAAAATCTACAGCAGAAATTTTGAGAAACCCTAATTAAAAATTGTTGCCGCCATCGGGCATGGTGTGTAGATGGCAAATATATTGCACAACACCGATCGTCGCTAATTTTTTCCGAGTTTGTCGGCATATGCAACGGTAGTGCATTAGATTAAGCACAAATTTCTATGTATTCTGTTAAGTTTTCATGAAAATCTACAGCAGAAATTTTGAGAAACCCTAATTAAAAATTGTTGCCGCCATCGGGCATGGTGTGTAGATGGCAAATATATTGCACAACACCGATCGTCGCTAATTTTTTCCGAGTTTGTCGGCATATGCAACGGTAGTGCATTAGATTAAGCACAAATTTCTATGTATTCTGTTAAGTTTTCATGAAAATCTACAGCAGAAATTTTGAGAAACCCTAATTGAAAATTGTTGCCGCCATCGATTCAATATGCCGGCATGGTGTATGGGGGGGGGGCAAATATATTGCCCATCACCGATCTTCGCTAAATTTTTCCGAGTTTGTCGACATATGCAACGGTAGTGCATTAGATTAAGCACAAATTTCTATGTATTCTGTTAAGTTTTCATGAAAATCTACAGCAGAAATTTTGAGAAACCCTAATTAAAAATTGTTGCCGCCATCGGGCATGGTGTGTAGATGGCAAATATATTGCACAACACCGATCGTCGCTAATTTTTTCCGAGTTTGTCGGCATATGCAACGGTAGTGCATTAGATTAAGCACAAATTTCTATGTATTCTGTTAAGTTTTCATGAAAATCTACAGCAGAAATTTTGAGAAACCCTAATTAAAAATTGTTGCCGCCATCGGGCATGGTGTGTAGATGGCAAATATATTGCACAACACCGATCGTCGCTAATTTTTTCCGAGTTTGTCGGCATATGCAACGGTAGTGCATTAGATTAAGCACAAATTTCTATGTATTCTGTTAAGTTTTCATGAAAATCTACAGCAGAAATTTTGAGAAACCCTAATTGAAAATTGTTGCCGCCATTGATTCAATATGCGGGCATGGTGTATGGGGGGGCGGGCAAATATATTGCCCATCACCGATCGTCGCTAATTTTTTCCGAGTTTGTCGACATATGCAACGGTAGTGCATTAGATTAAGCACAAATTTCTATGTATTCTGTTAAGTTTTCATGAAAATCTACAGCAGAAATTTTGAGAAACCCTAATTAAAAATTGTTGCCGCCATCGGGCATGGTGTGTAGATGGCAAATATATTGCACAACACCGATCGTCGCTAATTTTTTCCGAGTTTGTCGGCATATGCAACGGTAGTGCATTAGATTAAGCACAAATTTCTATGTATTCTGTTAAGTTTTCATGAAAATCTACAGCAGAAATTTTGAGAAACCCTAATTGAAAATTGTTGCCGCCATCGATTCAATATGCCGGCATGGTGTATGGGGGGGGGGGCAAATATATTGCCCATCACCGATCTTCGCTAAATTTTTCCGAGTTTGTCGGCATATGCAACGGTAGTGCATTAGATTAAGCACAAATTTCTATGTATTCTGTTAAGTTTTCATGAAAATCTACAGCAGAAATTTTGAGAAACCCTAATTAAAAATTGTTGCCGCCATCGGGCATGGTGTGTAGAGGGCAAATATATTGCACAACACCGATCGTCGCTAATTTTTTCCGAGTTTGTCGGCATATGCAACGGTAGTGCATTAGATTAAGCACAAATTTCTATGTATTCTGTTAAGTTTTCATGAAAATCTACAGCAGAAATTTTGAGACACCCTAATTGAAAATTGTTGCCGCCATCGATTCAATATGCCGGCATGGTGTGTGGGGGGGGGGGGGCAAATATATTGCCCATCACCGATCGTCGCTAATTTTTTCCGAGTTTGTCGGCATATGCAACGGTAGTGCATTAGATTAAGCACAAATTTCTATGTATTCTGTTAAGTTTTCATGAAAATCTACAGCAGAAATTTTGAGAAACCCTAATTGAAAATTGTTGCCGCCATCGATTCAATATGCCGGCATGGTGTGTGTGGGGGGGGGGGGGGGGGGCAAATATATTGCCCATCACCGATCGTCGCTAATTTTTTCCGAGTTTGTCGGCATATGCAACGGTAGTGCATTAGATTAAGCACAAATTTCTATGTATTCTGTTAAGTTTTCATGAAAATCTACAGCAGAAATTTTGAGAAACCCTAATTGAAAATTGTTGCCGCCATCGATTCAATATGCAGGCATGGTTTTTGGGGGGGCAAATATATTGCCCAACACCGATCGTCGCTAATTTTTTCCGAGTTTGTCGGCATATGCAACGGTAGTGCATTAGATTAAGCACAAATTTCTATGTATTCTGTTAAGTTTTCATGAAAATCTACAGCAGAAATTTTGAGAAACCCTAATTGAAAATTGTTGCCGCCATCGATTCAATATGCAGGCATGGTTTTTGGGGGGGCAAATATATTGCCCAACACCGATCGTCGGCCTCTTTTTCCGAGTTTGTCGACATATGCAACGGTAGTGCATTAGATTAAGCACAAATTTCTATGTATTCTGTTAAGTTTTCATGAAAATCTACAGCAGAAATTTTGAGAAACCCTAATTGAAAATTGTTGCCGCCATCGATTCAATATGCAGGCATGGTTTTTGGGGGGGCAAATATATTGCCCAACACCGATCGTCGCTAATTTTTTCCGAGTTTGTCGGCATATGCAACGGTAGTGCATTAGATTAAGCACAAATTTCTATGTATTCTGTTAAGTTTTCATGAAAATCTACAGCAGAAATTTTGAGAAACCCTAATTGAAAATTGTTGCCGCCATCGATTAAATATGCCGGCATGGTGTGTGGGGGGGGGGGGGGGGGGGGCAAATATATTGCCCATCACCGATCGTCGCTAATTTTTTCCGAGTTTGTCGGCATATGCAACGGTAGTGCATTAGATTAAGCACAAATTTCTATGTATTCTGTTAAGTTTTCATGAAAATCTACAGCAGAAATTTTGAGAAACCCTAATTAAAAATTGTTGCCGCCATCGATTCAATATGCCGGCATGGTGTGTGGGGGGGGGGGGGGGGGGCAAAAATATTGCCCATCACCGATCGTCGCTAATTTTTTCCGAGTTTGTCGGCATATGCAACGGTAGTGCATTAGATTAAGCACAAATTTCTATGTATTCTGTTAAGTTTTCATTACAGCAGAAATTTTGAGAAACCCTAATTAAAAATTGTTGCCGCCATCGATTCAATATGCTGGCATGGTGTGTAGGGGGCAAATATATTGCCCAACACCGATCGTCGGCCTCTTTTTCCGAGTTTGTCGACATATGCAATGGTAGTGCATTAGATTAAGCACAAATTTCTATGTATTCTGTTAAGTTTTCATGAAAATCTACAGCAGAAATTTTGAGAAACCCTAATTAAAAATTGTTGCCGCCATCGATTCAATATGCCGGCATGGTGTATGGGGGGGGGGGGGGCAAATATATTGCCCATCACCGATCGTCGCTAATTTTTCCCGAGTTTGTCGGCATATGCAACGGTAGTGCATTAGATTAAGCACAAATTTCTATGTATTCTGTTAAGTTTTCATGAAAATCTACAGCAGAAATTTTGAGAAACCCTAATTAAAAATTGTTGCCGCCATCGATTCAATATGCTGGCATGGTGTGTAGGGGGCAAATATATTGCCCAACACCGATCGTCGGCCTCTTTTTCCGAGTTTGTCGACATATGCAACGGTAGTGCATTAGATTAAGCACAAATTTCTATGTATTCTGTTAAGTTTTCATGAAAATCTACAGCAGAAATTTTGAGAAACCCTAATTGAAAATTGTTGCCGCCATCGATTCAATATGCAGGCATGGTTTTTGGGGGGGCAAATATATTGCCCAACACCGATCGTCGCTAATTTTTTCCGAGTTTGTCGGCATATGCAACGGTAGTGCATTAGATTAAGCACAAATTTCTATGTATTCTGTTAAGTTTTCATGAAAATCTACAGCAGAAATTTTGAGAAACCCTAATTAAAAATTGTTGCCGCCATCGATTCAATATGCCGGCATGGTGTGTGGGGGGGGGCAAATATATTGCCCATCACCGATCGTCGCTAATTTTTTCCGAGTTTGTCGGCATATGCAACGGTAGTGCATTAGATTAAGCACAAATTTCTATGTATTCTGTTAAGTTTTCATGAAAATCTACAGCAGAAATTTTGAGAAACCCTAATTGAAAATTGTTGCCGCCATCGATTCAATATGCAGGCATGGTTTTTGGGGGGGCAAATATATTGCCCAACACCGATCGTCGCTAATTTTTTCCGAGTTTGTCGGCATATGCAACGGTAGTGCATTAGATTAAGCACAAATTTCTATGTATTCTGTTAAGTTTTCATGAAAATCTACAGCAGAAATTTTGAGAAACCCTAATTGAAAATTGTTGCCGCCATCGATTCAATATGCCGGCATGGTGTGTGGGGGGGGGGGGGGGGGGGGGGCAAATATATTGCCCATCACCGATCGTCGCTAATTTTTTCCGAGTTTGTCGGCATATGCAACGGTAGTGCATTAGATTAAGCACAAATTTCTATGTATTCTGTTAAGTTTTCATGAAAATCTACAGCAGAAATTTTGAGAAACCCTAATTAAAAATTGTTGCCGCCATCGATTCAATATGCTGGCATGGTGTGTAGGGGGCAAATATATTGCCCAACACCGATCGTCGGCCTCTTTTTCCGAGTTTGTCGACATATGCAACGGAAGTGCATTAGATTAAGCACAAATTTCTATGTATTCTGTTAAGTTTTCATGAAAATCTACAGCAGAAATTTTGAGAAACCCTAATTAAAAATTGTTGCCGCCATCGATTCAATATGCCGGCATGGTGTGTGGGGGGGGGGGGGGGGGGGGGGGGGGGGGGGCAAATATATTGCCCATCACCGATCGTCGCTAATTTTTTCCGAGTTTGTCGGCATATGCAACGGTAGTGCATTAGATTAAGCACAAATTTCTATGTATTCTGTTAAGTTTTCATGAAAATCTACAGCAGAAATTTTGAGAAACCCTAATTGAAAATTGTTGCCGCCATCGATTCAATATGCAGGCATGGTTTTTGGGGGGGGCAAATATATTGCCCAACACCGATCGTCGCTAATTTTTTCCGAGTTTGTCGGCATATGCAACGGTAGTGCATTAGATTAAGCACAAATTTCTATGTATTCTGTTAAGTTTTCATGAAAATCTACAGCAGAAATTTTGAGAAACCCTAATTGAAAATTGTTGCCGCCATCGATTCAATATGCCGGCATGGTGTGTGGGGGGGGGGGGGGGGGGCAAATATATTGCCCATCACCGATCTTCGATAAATTTTTCCGAGTTTGTCGGCATATGCAACGGTAGTGCATTAGATTAAGCACAAATTTCTATGTATTCTGTTAAGTTTTCATGAAAATCTACAGCAGAAATTTTGAGAAACCCTAATTGAAAATTGTTGCCGCCATCGATTCAATATGCAGGCATGGTTTTTGGGGGGGCAAATATATTGCCCAACACCGATCGTCGCTAATTTTTTCCGAGTTTGTCGGCATATGCAACGGTAGTGCATTAGATTAAGCACAAATTTCTATGTATTCTGTTAAGTTTTCATGAAAATCTACAGCAGAAATTTTGAGAAACCCTAATTAAAAATTGTTGCCGCCATCGATTCAATATGCTGGCATGGTGTGTAGGGGGCAAATATATTGCCCAACACCGATCGTCGGCCTCTTTTTCCGAGTTTGTCGACATATGCAACGGTAGTGCATTAGATTAAGCACAAATTTCTATGTATTCTGTTAAGTTTTCATGAAAATCTACAGCAGAAATTTTGAGAAACCCTAATTAAAAATTGTTGCCGCCATCGATTCAATATGCCGGCATGGTGTGTGGGGGGGGGGGGGGCAAATATATTGCCCATCACCGATCGTCGCTAATTTTTTCCGAGTTTGTCGGCATATGCAACGGTAGTGCATTAGATTAAGCACAAATTTCTATGTATTCTGTTAAGTTTTCATGAAAATCTACAGCAGAGATTTTGAGAAACCCTAATTGAAAATTGTTGCCGCCATCGATTCAATATGCTGGCATGGTGTGTAGGGGGCAAATATATTGCCCAACACCGATCGTCGGCCTCTTTTTCCGAGTTTGTCGGCATATGCAACGGTAGTGCATTAGATTAAGCACAAATTTCTATGTATTCTGTTAAGTTTTCATGAAAATCTACAGCAGAAATTTTGAGAAACCCTAATTGAAAATTGTTGCCGCCATCGATTCAATATGCAGGCATGGTTTTTGGGGGGGAAAAAATATTGCCCATCACCAATCTTCGCTAATTTTTTCCGAGTTTGTCGGCATATGCAACGGTAGTGCATTAGATTAAGCACAAATTTCTATGTATTCTGTTAAGTTTTCATGAAAATCTACAGCAGAAATTTTGAGAAACCCTAATTAAAAATTGTTGCCGCCATCGGGCATGGTGTGTAGAGGGCAAATATATTGCACAACACCGATCGTCGCAAATTTTTTCCGAGTTTGTCAGCATATGCAACGGTAGTGCATTAGATTAAGCACAAATTTCTATGTATTCTGTTAAGTTTTCATGAAAATGTACAGCAGAAATTTTGAGAAACCCTAATTGAAAATTGTTGCCGCCATCGATTCAAAATGCCGTCATGGTGTGTGGGGGGGGGGGGGCAAATATATTGCCCATCACCGATCTTCGATAAATTTTTCCGAGTTTGTCGGCATATGCAACGGTAGTGCATTAGATTAAGCACAAATTTCTATGTATTCTGTTAAGTTTTCATGAAAATCTACAGCAGAAATTTTGAGAAATCCGAATTGAAAATTGTTGCCGCCATCGATTCAATATGCCAGCATGGTGTATGGGGGGGTGGGCAAATATATTGCCCATCACCGATCGTCGCTAATTTTTTCCGAGTTTGTCGGCATATGCAACGGTAGTGCATTAGATTAAGCACAAATTTGTATGTATTCTGTTAAGTTTTCATGTAAATCTACAGCAGAAATTTTGAGAAATCCGAATGGAAAATTGTTGCCGCCATCGATTCAATATGCCGGCATGGTGAATGGGGGGGTGGGCAAATATATTGCCCATCACCGATCGTCGCTAATTTTTTCCGAGTTCGTCGGCATATGCAACGGTAGTGCATTAGATTAAGCACAAACTTCTATGTATTCTGTTAAGTTTTCATGAAAATCTACAGCAGAAATTTTGAGAAACCCTAATTGAAAATTGTTCCCGCCATCGATTCAATATGCCGGCATGGTGTGTAGGGGGCAAATATATTGCCCAACACCGATCGTCGCTAATTTTTTCCGAGTTTGTCGGCATATGTAACGGTAGTGCATTAGATTATGCACAAACTTCTATGTATTCTGTTAAGTTTTCATGAAAATCTACAGCAGAAATTTTGAGAAATCCGAATTGAAAATTGTTGCCGCCATCGATTCAATATGCTGGCATGGTGTATGGGGGGGTGGGCAAATATATTGCCCATCACCGATCGTCGCTAATTTTTTCCGAGTTTGTCGGCATATGCAACGGTAGTGCATTAGATTAAGCACAAATTTGTATGTATTCTGTTAAGTTTTCATGAAAATCTACAGCAGAAATTTTGAGAAATCCGAATTGAAAATTGTTGCCGCCATCGATTCAATATGCCGGCATGGTGTATATGGGGGTGGGCAAATATATTGCCCATCACCGATCGTCGCTAATTTTTTCCGAGTTTGTCGGCATATGCAACGGTAGTGCATTAGATTAAGCACAAATTTGTATGTATTCTGTTAAGTTTTCATGAAAATCTACAGCAGAAATTTTGAGAAATCCGAATTGAAAATTGTTGCCGCCATCGATTCAATATGCTGGCATGGTGTATGGGGGGCAAATATATTGCCCAACACCGATCGTCGCTAATTTTTTCCGAGTTTGTCGGCATATGCAACGGTAGTGCATTAGATTAAGCACAAATTTGTATGTATTCTGTTAAGTTTTCATGAAAATCTACAGCAGAAATTTTGTGAAACCCTAATTGAAAATTGTTGCCGCCATCGATTCAATATGCCGGCATGGTGTATGGGGGGGTGGGCAAATATATTGCCCATCACCGATCGTCGCTAATTTTTTCCGAGTTTGTCGGCATATGCAACGGTAGTGCATTAGATTAAGCACAAATTTCTATGTATTCTGTTAAGTTTTCATGAAAATCTACAGCAGAAATTTTGTGAAACCCTAATTGAAAATTGTTGCCGCCATCGATTCAATATGCCGGCATGGTGTATGGGGGGGTGGGCAAATATATTGCCCATCACCCATCGTCGCTAATTTTTTCCGAGTTTGTCGGCATATGCAACGGTAGTGCATTAGATTAAGCACAAATTTGTATGTATTCTGTTAAGTTTTCATGAAAATCTACAGCAGAAATTTTGTGAAACCCTAATTGAAAATTGTTGCCGCCATCGATTCAATATGCTGGCATGGTGTATGGGGGGCAAATATATTGCCCAACACCGATCGTCGCTAATTTTTTCCGAGTTTGTCGGCATATGCAACGGTAGTGCATTAGATTAAGCACAAATTTGTATGTATTCTGTTAAGTTTTCATGAAAATCTACAGCAGAAATTTTGTGAAACCCTAATTGAAAATTGTTGCCGCCATCGATTCAATATGCCGGCATGGTGTATGGGGGGGTGGGCAAATATATTGCCCATCACCGATCGTCGCTAATTTTTTCCGAGTTTGTCGGCATATGCAACGGTAGTGCATTAGATTAAGCACAAATTTGTATGTATTCTGTTAAGTTTTCATGAAAATCTACAGCAGAAATTTTGTGAAACCCTAATTGAAAATTGTTGCCGCCATCGATTCAATATGCTGGCATGGTGTATGGGGGGCAAATATATTGCCCAACACCGATTGTCGCTAATTTTTCCGAGTTTGTCGGCATATGCAACGGTAGTGCATTAGATTAAGCACAAACTTCTATGTATTGTGTTAAGGTTTCATGAAAATCTACAGCAGAAATTTTGAGAAACCCTAATTGAAAATTGTTGCCGCCATCGGGCATGGTGTGTAGGGGGCAAATATATTGCCCAACACCGATTGTCGCTAATTTTTCCGAGTTTGTCGGCATATGCAACGGTAGTGCATTAGATTAAGCACAAATTTCTATGTATTCTGTTAAGTTTTCATGAAAATCTACAGCATACATTTTGAGAAATCCGAATTGAAAATTGTTGCCGCCATCGATTCAATATGCCGGCATGGTGTATGGGTGGGCAAATATATTGCCCATCACCGATCGTCGCTAATTTTTTCCGAGTTTGTCGGCATATGCAACGGTAGTGCATTAGATTAAGCACAAATTTCTATGTATTCTGTTAAGTTTTCATGAAAATCTAAAGCAGAAATTTTGAGAAACCCTAATTGAAAATTGTTGCCGCCATCGGGCATGGTGTGTAGGGGGCAAATATATTGCCCAACACCGATCGTCGCTAATTTATTCCGAGTTTGTCGGCATATGCAACGGTAGTGCATTAGATTAAGCACAAATTTCTATGTATTCTGTTAAGTTTTCATGAAAATCTACAGCAGAAATTTTGAGAAACCCTAATTGAAAATTGTTGCCGCCATCGATTCAATATGCTGGCATGGTGTATGGGGGGGCAAATATATTGCCCAACACCGATCGTCGGTAATTTTTTCCGAGTTTGTCGACATATGCAATGGTAGTGCATTAGATTAAGCACAAATTTGTATGTATTCTGTTAAGTTTTCATGAAAATGTACAGCAAAAATTTTGAGAAACCCTAATGGAAAATTGTTGCCGCCATCGATTCAATATGCGGGCATGGTGTATGGGGGGGCGGGCAAATATATTGCCCATCACCGATCGTCGCTAATTTTTTCCGAGTTTGTCGGCATATGCAACGGTAGTGCATTAGATTAAGCACAAATTTCTATGTATTCTGTTAAGTTTTCATGAAAATCTACAGCAGAAATTTTGAGAAACTCTAATTGAAAATTGTTGCCGCCATCGATTCAATATGCCGGCATGGTGTATGGGGGGAGGCAAATATATTGCCCATCACCGATCTTCGCTAAATTTTTCCGAGTTTGTCGGCATATGCAACGGTAGTGCATTAGATTAAGCACAAATTTCTATGTATTCTGTTAAGTTTTCATGAAAATCTACAGCAGAAATTTTGAGAAACCCTAATTAAAATTGTTGCCGCCATCGATTCAATATGCTGGCATGGTGTGTAGGGGGCAAATATATTGCCCAACACCGATCGTCGGTAATTTATTCCGAGTTTGTCGGCATATGCAAAGGTAGTGCATTAGATTAAGCACAAATTTCTATGTATTCTGTTAAGTTTTCATGAAAATCTACAGCAGAAATTTTGAGAAACCCTAATTAAAAGTTGTTGCCGCCATCGGGCATGGTGTGTAGGGGGCAAATATATTGCCCAACACCGATCGTCGCTAATTTTTTCCGAGTTTGTCGGCATATGCAACGGTAGTGCATTAGATTAAGCACAAATTTCTATGTATTCTGTTAAGTTTTCATGAAAATCTACAGCAGAAATTTTGAGAAACCCTAATTGAAAATTGTTGCCGCCATCGATTCAATATGCTGGCATGGTGTGTAGGGGGCAAATATATTGCCCATCACTGATCTTCGCTAATTTTTCCCGAGTTTGTCGGCATATGCAACGGTAGTGCATTAGATTAAGCACAAATTTTTATGTATTCTGTTAAGTTTTCATGAAAATCTACAGCAGAAATTTTGAGAAACCCTAATTGAAAATTGTTGCCGCCATCGATTCAATATGCGGGCATGGTGTATGGGGGGAGGCAAATATATTGCCCATCACCGATCTTCGCTAAATTTTTCCGAGTTTGTCGGCATATGAAACGGTAGTGCATTAGATTAAGCACAAATTTCTATGTATTCTGTTAAGTTTTCATGAAAATATACAGCAGAAATTTTGAGAAACCCTAATTGAAAATTGTTGCCGCCATCGATTCAATATGCGGGCATGGTGTATGGGGGGAGGCAAATATATTGCCCATCACCGATCTTCGCTAAATTTTTCCGAGTTTGTCGACATATGCAACGGTAGTGCATTAGATTAAGCACAAATTTCTATGTATTCTGTTAAGTTTTCATGAAAATCTACAGCAGAAATTTTGAGAAACCCTAATTGAAAATTGTTGCCGCCATCGATTCAATATGCTGGCATGGTGTGTAGGGGGCAAATATATTGCCCAACACCGATCGTCGCTAATTTTTTTGCAACGGTATTGCATTAGATTAAGCACAAATTTCTATGTATTCTGTTAAGTTTTCATGAAAATCTACAGCAGAAATTTTGAGAAACCCTAATTGAAAATTGTTGCCGCCATCGATTCAATATGCGGGCATGGTGTATGGGGGGAGGCAAATATATTGCCCATCACCGATCTTCGCTAAATTTTTCCGAGTTTGTCGGCATATGCAACGGTAGTGCATTAGATTAAGCACAACACCGATCGTCGCTAATTTTTTTGCAACGGTATTGCATTAGATTAAGCACAAATTTCTATGTATTCTGTTAAGTTTTCATGAAAATCTACAGCAGAAATTTTGAGAAACCCTAATTGAAAATTGTTGCCGCCATCGATTCAATATGCGGGCATGGTGTATGGGGGGAGGCAAATATATTGCCCATCACCGATCTTCGCTAAATTTTTCCGAGTTTGTCGGCATATGCAACGGTAGTGCATTAGATTAAGCACAAAGCAGCAGAAATTTTGAGAAACCCTAATTGAAAATTGTTGCCGCCATCGATTCAATATGCGGGCATGGTGTATGGGGGAGGCAAATATATTGCCCATCACCGATCTTCGCTAAATTTTTCCGAGTTTGTCGGCATATGAAACGGTAGTGCATTAGATTAAGCACAAATTTCTATGTATTCTGTTAAGTTTTCATGAAAATATACAGCAGAAATTTTGAGAAACCCTAATTGAAAATTGTTGCCGCCATCGATTCAATATGCGGGCATGGTGTATGGGGGGAGGCAAATATATTGCCCATCACCGATCTTCGCTAAATTTTTCCGAGTTTGTCGACATATGCAACGGTAGTGCATTAGATTAAACACAAATTTCTATGTATTCTGTTAAGTTTTCATGAAAATCTACAGCAGAAATTTTGAGAAACCCTAATTGAAAATTGTTGCCGCCATCGATTCAATATGCGGGCATGGTGTATGGGGGGAGGCAAATATATTGCCCATCACCGATCTTCGCTAAATTTTTCCGAGTTTGTCGACATATGCAACGGTAGTGCATTAGATTAAGCACAAATTTCTATGTATTCTGTTAAGTTTTCATGAAAATCTACTGCAGAAATTTTGAGAAACCCTAATTGAAAATTGTTGCCGCCATCGATTCAATATGCGGGCATGGTGTATGGGGGGAGGCAAATATATTGCCCATCACCGATCTTCGCTAAATTTTTCCGAGTTTGTCGACATATGCAACGGTAGTGCATTAGATTAAGCACAAATTTCTATGTATTCTGTTAAGTTTTCATGAAAATCTACAGCAGAAATTTTGAGAAACCCTAATTAAAAGTTGTTGCCGCCATCGGGCATGGTGTGTAGGGGGCAAATATATTGCCCATCACCGATCTTCGCTAAATTTTTCCGAGTTTGTCGGCATATGAAACGGTAGTGCATTAGATTAAGCACTAATTTCTATGTATTCTGTTAAGTTTTCATGAAAATCTACAGCAGAAATTTTGAGAAACCCTAATTGAAAATTGTTGCCGCCATCGATTCAATATGCGGGCATGGTGTATGGGGGGAGGCAAATATATTGCCCATCACCGATCTTCGCTAAATTTTTCCGAGTTTGTCGGCATATGCAACGGTAGTGCATTAGATTAAGCACAAATTTCTATGTATTCTGTTAAGTTTTCATGAAAATCTACAGCAGAAATTTTGAGAAACCCTAATTGAAAATTGCTGCCGCCATCGATTCAATATGCCGGCATGGTGTATGGGGGGGTGGGCAAATATATTGCCCATCACCGATCGTCGCTAATTTTTTCCGAGTTTGTCGGCATATGCAACGGTAGTGCATTAGATTAAGCACAAATTTCTATGTATTCTGTTAAGTTTTCATGAAAATCTACAGCAGAAATTTTGAGAAACCCTAATTGAAAATTGTTGCCGCCATCGATTCAATATGCCAGCATGGTGTATGGGGGGGTGGGCAAATATATTGCCCATCACCGATCGTCGCTAATTTTTTCCGAGTTTGTCGGCATATGCAACGGTAGTGCATTAGATTAAGCACAAATTTCTATGTATTCTGTTAAGTTTTCATGAAAATCTACAGCAGAAATTTTGAGAAACCCTAATTGAAAATTGTTGCCGCCATCGGGCATGGTGTGTAGGGGGCAAATATATTGCCCATCACCGATCGTCGCTAATTTTTTCCGAGTTTGTCGGCATATGCAACGGTAGTGCATTAGATTAAGCACAAATTTCTATGTATTCTGTTAAGTTTTCATGAAAATCTACAGCAGAAATTTTGAGAAACCCTAATTGAAAATTGTTGCCGCCATCGGGCATGGTGTGTAGGGGGCAAATATATTGCCCAACACCGATCGTCGCTAATTTTTTTGCAACGGTATTGCATTAGATTAAGCACAAATTTCTATGTATTCTGTTAAGTTTTCATGAAAATCTACAGCAGAAATTTTGAGAAACCCTAATTGAAAATTGTTGCCGCCATCGATTCAATATGTTGGCATAGTGTGTAGGGAGCAATTATATTGCACAACACCGATCGTCGGCCTTTTTTTCCGAGTTTGTCGACATATGCAACGGTAGTGCATTAGTTTAAGCACAAATTTCTATGTATTCTGTTAAGTTTTCATGAAAATCTACAGCAGAAATTTTGAGAAACCCTAATTGAAAATTGTTGCCGCCATCGATTCAATATGCTGGCATGGTGTGTAGGGGGCAAATATATTGCCCAACACCGATCGTCGCTAATTTTTTTGCAACGGTATTGCATTAGATTAAGCACAAATTTCTATGTATTCTGTTAAGTTTTCATGAAAATCTACAGCAGAAATTTTGAGAAACCCTAATTGAAAATTGTTGCCGCCATCGATTCAATATGCGGGCATGGTGTATGGGGGGAGGCAAATATATTGCCCATCACCGATCTTCGCTAAATTTTTCCGAGTTTGTCGGCATATGCAACGGTAGTGCATTAGATTAAGCACAAATTTCTATGTATTCTGTTAAGTTTTCATGAAAATCTACAGCAGAAATTTTGAGAAACCCTAATTGAAAATTGCTGCCGCCATCGATTCAATATGCCGGCATGGTGTATGGGGGGGTGGGCAAATATATTGCCCATCACCGATCGTCGCTAATTTTTTCCGAGTTTGTCGGCATATGCAACGGTAGTGCATTAGATTAAGCACAAATTTCTATGTATTCTGTTAAGTTTTCATGAAAATCTACAGCAGAAATTTTGAGAAACCCTAATTGAAAATTGTTGCCGCCATCGGGCATGGTGTGTAGGGGGCAAATATATTGCCCAACACCGATCGTCGCTAATTTATTCCGAGTTTGTCGGCATATGCAACGGTAGTGCATTAGATTAAGCACAAACTTCTATGTATTCTGTTAAGTTTTCATTACAGCAGAAATTTTGAGAAACCCTAATTGAAAATTGTTGCCGCCATCGATTCAATATGCGGGCATAGTGTGTAGGGAGCAAATATATTGCACAACACCGATCGTCGGCCTTTTTTTCCGAGTTTGTCGACATATGCAACGGTAGTGCATTAGATTAAGCACAAATTTCTATGTATTCTGTTAAGTTTTCATGAAAATCTGCAGCAGAAATTTTGAGAAACCCTAATTGAAAATTGTTGCCGCCATCGGGCATGGTGTGTAGGGGGCAAATATATTGCCCAACACCGATCGTCGCTAATTTATTCCGAGTTTGTCGGCATATGCAACGGTAGTGCATTAGATTAAGCACAAACTTCTATGTATTCTGTTAAGTTTTCATTACAGCAGAAATTTTGAGAAACCCTAATTGAAAATTGTTGCCGCCATCGGGCATGGTGTGTAGGGGGCAAATATATTGCCCAACACCGATTGTCGCTAATTTTTCCGAGTTTGTCGGCATATGCAACGGTAGTGCATTAGATTAAGCACAAATTTCTATGTATTCTGTTAAGTTTTCATGAAAATCTACAGCAGAAATTTTGAGAAACCCTAATTGAAAATTGTTGCCGCCATCGATTCAATATGCTGGCATGGTGTGTAGGGGGCAAATATATTGCCCAACACCGATCGTCGCTAATTTTTTCCGAGTTTGTCGGCATATGAAACGGTAGTGCATTAGATTAAGCACAAATTTCTATGTATTCTGTTAAGTTTTCATGAAAATCTACAGCAGAAATTTTGAGAATCCCTAATTAAAAATTGTTGCCGCCATCGATTCAATATGCTGGCATGGTGTGTAGGGAGCAAATATATTGCCCAACACCGATCGTCGGCCTTTTTTTCCGAGTTTGTCGACATATGCAACGGTAGTGCATTAGATTAAGCACAAATTTCTATGTATTCTGTTAGGTTTTCATGAAAATCTGCAGCAGAAATTTTGAGAAACCCTAATTGAAAATTGTTGCCGTCATCGGGCATGGTGTGTAGGGGGCAAATATATTGCCCAACACCGATCGTCGCTAATTTATTCCGAGTTTGTCGGCATATGCAACGGTAGTGCATTAGATTAAGCACAAACTTCTATGTATTCTGTTAAGTTTTCATTACAGCAGAAATTTTGAGAAACCCTAATTGAAAATTGTTGCCGCCATCGGGCATGGTGTGTAGGGGGCAAATATATTGCCCAACACCGATTGTCGCTAATTTTTCCGAGTTTGTCGGCATATGCAACGGTAGTGCATTAGATTAAGCACAAATTTCTATGTATTCTGTTAAGTTTTCATGAAAATCTACAGCAGAAATTTTGAGAAACCCTAATTGAAAATTGTTGCCGCCATCGGGCATGGTGTGTAGGGGGCAAATATGTTGCCCAACACCGATCGTCGCTAATTTTTCCGAGTTTGTCGGCATATGCAACGGTAGTGCATTAGATTAAGCACAAATTTCTATGTATTCTGTTAAGTTTTCATTACAGCAGAAATTTTGAGAAACCCTAATTAAAAATTGTTGCCGCCATCGGGCATGGTGTGTAGAGGGCAAATATATTGCCCAACACCGATCGTCGCTAATTTTTTCCGAGTTTGTCGGCATATGCAACGGTAGTGCATTAGATTAAGCACAAATTTCTATGTATTCTGTTAAGTTTTCATGAAAATCTACAGCAGAAATTTTGAGAAACTCTAATTGAAAATTGTTGCCGCCATCGATTCAATATGACGTCATGGTGTATGGGGGGGGGGGCAAATATATTGCCCATCACTGATCTTCGCTAATTTTTTCCGAGTTTGTCGGCATATGAAACGGTAGTGCATTAGATTAAGCACAAATTTCTATGTATTCTGTTAAGTTTTCATGAAAATCTACAGCAGAAATTTTGAGAAACCCTAATTGAAAATTGTTGCCGCCATCGATTCAATATGCGGGCATAGTGTGTAGGGAGCAAATATATTGCCCAACACCGATCGTCGCTAATTTTTTCCGAGTTTGTCGGCATATGAAACGGTAGTGCATTAGATTAAGCACAAATTTCTATGTATTCTGTTGAGTTTTCATTACAGCAGAAATTTTGAGAAACTCTAATTGAAAATTGTTGCCGCCATCGATTCAATATGACGGCATGGTGTATGGGGGGGGGGGGGGGGGGGGGGCAAATATATTGCCCATCACTGATCTTCGCTAATTTTTTCCGAGTTTGTCGGCATATGAAACGGTAGTGCATTAGATTAAGCACAAATTTCTATGTTTTCTGTTAAGTTTTCATGAAAATCTACAGCAGAAATTTTGAGAAACTCTAATTGAAAATTGTTGCCGCCATCGATTCAATATGACGTCATGGTGTATGGGGGGGGGGGCAAATATATTGCCCATCACTGATCTTCGCTAATTTTTTCCGAGTTTGTCGGCATATGCAACGGTAGTGCATTAGATTAAGCACAAATTTCTATGTATTCTGTTAAGTTTTCATGAAAATCTACAGCAGAAATTTTGAGAAACTCTAATTGAAAATTGTTGCCGCCATCGATTCAATATGACGTCATGGTGTATGGGGGGGGGGGCAAATATACAACACCAACACCGATCGTCGCTAATTTTTTCCGAGTTTGTCGACATATGCAACGGTAGTGCATTAGATTACTAATTTCTAAGTATTCTGTTAAGTTTTCATGAAAATCTACAGCAGAAATTTTGAGAAACCCTAATTGTGTAGGGGGCAAATATATTGCCCAACACCGATCGTTGCTAATTTATTCCGAGTTTGTCGGCATATGCAACGGTAGTGCATTAGATTAAGCACAAACTCCTATGTATTCTGTTAAGTTTTCATTACAGCAGAAATTTTGAGAAACCCTAATTGAAAATTGTTGCCGCCATCGGGCATGGTGTGTAGGGGGCAAATATATTGCCCAACACCGATCGTCGCTAATTTATTCCGAGTTTGTCGGCATATGCAACGGTAGTGCATTAGATTAAGCACAAACTTCTATGTATTCTGTTAAGTTTTCATTACAGCAGAAATTTTGAGAAACCCTAATTGAAAATTGTTGCCGCCATCGGGCATGGTGTGTAGGGGGCAAATATATTGCCCAACACCGATTGTCGCTAATTTTTCCGAGTTTGTCGGCATATGCAACGGTAGTGCATTAGATTAAGCACAAATTTCTATGTATTCTGTTAAGTTTTCATGAAAATCTACAGCAGAAATTTTGAGAAACCCTAATTGAAAATTGTTGCCGCCATCGATTCAATATGCTGGCATGGTGTGTAGGGGGCAAATATATTGCCCAACACCGATCGTCGCTAATTTTTTCCGAGTTTGTCGGCATATGCAACGGTAGTGCATTAGATTAAGCACAAATTTCTATGTATTCTGTTTTCATGAAAATCTACAGCAGAAATTTTGAGAAACCCTAATTGAAAATTGTTGCCGCTATCGATTCAATATGCTGGCATGGTGTGTAGGGGGCAAATATATTGCCCAACACCGATCGTCGCTAATTTTTTCCGAGTTTGTCGGCATATGCAACGGTAGTGCATTAGATTAAGCACAAATTTTTATGTATTCTGTTAAGTTTTCATGAAAATCTACAGCAGAAATTTTGAGAAACCCTAATTGAAAATTGTTGCCGCCATCGATTCAATATGCTGGCATGGTGTGTAGGGGGCAAATATATTGCCCAACACCGATCGTCGCTAATTTTTTCCGAGTTTGTCGGCATATGCAACGGTAGTGCATTAGATTAAGCACAAATTTCTATGTATTCTGTTAAGTTTTCATGAAAATCTACAGCAGAAATTTTGAGAAACCCTAATTGAAAATTGTTGCCGCCATCGATTCAATATGCTGGCATGGTGTGTAGGGGGCAAATATATTGCCCAACACCGATCGTCGCTAATTTTTTCCGAGTTTGTCGGCATATGCAACGGTAGTGCATTAGATTAAGCACAAACTTCTATGTATTCTGTTAAGTTTTCATGAAAATCTACAGCAGAAATTTTGAGAAACCCTAATTGAAAATTGTTGCCGCCATCGGGCATGGTGTGTAGGGGGCAAATATATTGCCCAACACCGATCGTCGCTAATTTTTCCGAGTTTGTCGGCATATGCAACGGTAGTGCATTAGATTAAGCACAAATTTCTATGTATTCTGTTAAGTTTTCATGAAAATCTACAGCAGAAATTTTGAGAAACCCTAATTGAAAATTGTTGCCGCCATCGATTCAATATGCTGGCATGGTGTGTAGGGGGCAAATATATTGCCCAACACCGATCGTCGCTAATTTTTTCCGAGTTTGTCGGCATATGCAACGGTAGTGCATTAGATTAAGCACAAATTTCTATGTATTCTGTTAAGTTTTCATGAAAATCTACAGCAGAAATTTTGAGAAACCCTAATTGAAAATTGTTGCCGCCATCGATTCAATATGCTGGCATGGTGTGTAGGGGGCAAATATATTGCCCAACACCGATCGTCGCTAATTTTTTCCGAGTTTGTCGGCATATGCAACGGTAGTGCATTAGATTAAGCACAAACTTCTATGTATTCTGTTAAGTTTTCATGAAAATCTACAGCAGAAATTTTGAGAAACCCTAATTGAAAATTGTTGCCGCCATCGGGCATGGTGTGTAGGGGGCAAATATATTGCCCAACACCGATTGTCGCTAATTTATTCCGAGTTTGTCGGCATATGCAACGGTAGTGCATTAGATTAAGCACAAATTTCTATGTATTCTGTTAAGTTTTCATGAAAATCTACAGCAGAAATTTTGAGAAACCCTAATTGAAAATTGTTGCCGCCATCGGGCATGGTGTGTAGGGGGCAAATATATTGCCCATCACCGATCGTCGCTAATTTTTTCCGAGTTTGTCGGCATATGAAACGGTAGTGCATTAGATTAAGCACAAATTTCTATGTATTCTGTTAAGTTTTCATGAAAATCTACAGCAGAAATTTTGAGAAACCCTAATTGAAAATTGTTGCCGCCATCGATTCAATATGACGGCATGGTGTATGGGGGGAGGCAAATATATTGCCTATCACCGATCTTCGCTAAATTTTTCTGAGTTTGTCGGCATATGCAACGGTAGTGCATTAGATTAAGCACAAATTTCTATGTATTCTGTTAAGTTTTCATGAAAATCTACAGCAGAAATTTTGAGAAACCCTAATTAAAAATTGTTGCCGCCATCGATTCAATATGCCGGCATGGTGTATGGGGGGAGGCAAATATATTGCCTATCACCGATCTTCGCTAATTTTTTCCGAGTTTGTCGGCATATGCAACGGTAGTGCATTAGATTAAGCACAAACTTCTATGTATTCTGTTAAGTTTTCATTACAGCAGAAATTTTGAGAAACCCTAATTGAAAATTGTTGCCGCCATCGGGCATGGTGTGTAGGGGGCAAATATATTGCCCATCACCGATCGTCGCTAATTTTTTCCGAGTTTGTCGGCATATGAAACGGTAGTGCATTAGATTAAGCACAAATTTCTATGTATTCTGTTAAGTTTTCATGAAAATCTACAGCAGAAATTTTGAGAAACCCTAATTGAAAATTGTTGCCGCCATCGATTCAATATGCTGGCATGGTGTGTAGGGGGCAAATATATTGCCCAACACCGATCGTCGCTAATTTTTTCCGAGTTTGTCGGCATATGCAACGGTAGTGCATTAGATTAAGCACAAACTTCTATGTATTCTGTTAAGTTTTCATGAAAATCTGCAGCAGAAATTTTGAGAAACCCTAATTAAAAATTGTTGCCGCCATCGATTCAATATGCCGGCATGGTGTATGGGGGGAGGCAAATATATTGCCTATCACCGATCTTCGCTAAATTTTTCTGAGTTTGTCGGCATATGCAACGGTAGTGCATTAGATTAAGCACAAATTTCTATGTATTCTGTTAAGTTTTCATGAAAATCTACAGCAGAAATTTTGAGAAACCCTAATTAAAAATTGTTGCCGCCATCGATTCAATATGCCGGCATGGTGTATGGGGGGAGGCAAATATATTGCCTATCACCGATCTTCGCTAATTTTTTCCGAGTTTGTCGGCATATGAAACGGTAGTGCATTAGATTAAGCACAAATTTCTATGTATTCTGTTAAGTTTTCATGAAAATCTACAGCAGAAATTTTGAGAAACCCTAATTGAAAATTGTTGCCGCCATCGATTCAATATGCTGGCATGGTGTGTAGGGGGCAAATATATTGCCCAACACCGATTGTCGCTAATTTTTTCCGAGTTTGTCGGCATATGCAACGGTAGTGCATTAGATTAAGCACAAATTTCTATGTATTCTGTTAAGTTTTCATGAAAATCTACAGCAGAAATTTTGAGAAACCCTAATTGAAAATTGTTGCCGCCATCGATTCAATATGCTGGCATGGTGTGTAGGGGGCAAATATATTGCCCAACACCGATCGTCGCTAATTTTTTCCGAGTTTGTCGGCATATGCAACGGTAGTGCATTAGATTAAGCACAAACTTCTATGTATTCTGTTAAGTTTTCATGAAAATCTGCAGCAGAAATTTTGAGAAACCCTAATTAAAAATTGTTGCCGCCATCGATTCAATATGCCGGCATGGTGTATGGGGGGAGGCAAATATATTGCCTATCACCGATCTTCGCTAAATTTTTCTGAGTTTGTCGGCATATGCAACGGTAGTGCATTAGATTAAGCACAAATTTCTATGTATTCTGTTAAGTTTTCATGAAAATCTACAGCAGAAATTTTGAGAAACCCTAATTAAAAATTGTTGCCGCCATCGATTCAATATGCTGGCATGGTGTGTAGGGGGCAAATATATTGCCCAACACCGATCGTCGCTAATTTATTCCGAGTTTGTCGGCATATGCAACGGTAGTGCATTAGATTAAGCACAAACTTCTATGTATTCTGTTAAGTTTTCATTACAGCAGAAATTTTGAGAAACCCTAATTGAAAATTGTTGCCGCCATCGGGCATGGTGTGTAGGGGGCAAATATATTGCCCAACACCGATTGTCGCTAATTTATTCCGAGTTTGTCGGCATATGCAACGGTAGTGCATTAGATTAAGCACAAACTTCTATGTATTCTGTTAAGTTTTCATTACAGCAGAAATTTTGAGAAACCCTAATTGAAAATTGTTGCCGCCATCGGGCATGGTGTGTAGGGGGCAAATATATTGCCCAACACCGATTGTCGCTAATTTTTTCGAGTTTGTCGGCATATGCAACGGTAGTGCATTAGATTAAGCACAAACTTCTATGTATTCTGTTAAGTTTTCATTACAGCAGAAATTTTGAGAAACTCTAATTGAAAATTGTTGCCGCCATCGATTCAATATGCTGGCATGGTGTGTAGGGGGCAAATATATTGCCCAACACCGATCGTCGCTAATTTATTCCGAGTTTGTCGGCATATGCAACGGTAGTGCATTAGATTAAGCACAAACTTCTATGTATTCTGTTAAGTTTTCATTACAGCAGAAATTTTGAGAAACCCTAATTGAAAATTGTTGCCGCCATCGGGCATGGTGTGTAGGGGGCAAATATATTGCCCAACACCGATTGTCGCTAATTTTTTCGAGTTTGTCGGCATATGCAACGGTAGTGCATTAGATTAAGCACAAATTTCTATGTATTCTGTTAAGTTTTCATGAAAATCTACAGCAGAAATTTTGAGAAACCCTAATTGAAAATTGTTGCCGCCATCGGGCATGGTGTGTAGGGGGCAAATATATTGCCCAACACCGATTGTCGCTAATTTTTCCGAGTTTGTCGGCATATGCAACGGTAGTGCATTAGATTAAGCACAAATTTCTATGTATTCTGTTAAGTTTTCATGAAAATCTACAGCAGAAATTTTGAGAAACCCTAATTGAAAATTGTTGCCGCCATCGATTCAATATGCGGGCATGGTGTATGGGGGGAGGCAAATATATTGCCCATCACTGATCTTCGCTAATTTTTCCCGAGTTTGTCGGCATATGCAACGGTAGTGCATTAGATTAAGCACAAATTTTGTATGTATTCTGTTAAGTTTTCATGAAAATCTACAGCAGAAATTTTGAGAAACCCTAATTAAAAATTGTTGCCGCCATCTATTCAATATGCGGGCATAGTGTGTAGGGGGCAAATATATTGCCCAACACCGATCGTCGCAAATTTTTTCCGAGTTTGTCGGCATATGCCACGGTATTGCATTAGATTAAGCACAAATTTCTATGTATTCTGTTAAGATTTCATGAAAATCTGCAGCAAAAATTTTGAGAAACCCTAATTAAAAATTGTTGCCGCCATCGATTCAATATGCTGGCATGGTGTGTAGGGGGCAAATATATTGCCCAACACCGATCGTCGCTAATTTTTTCCGAGTTTGTCGGCATATGAAACGGTAGTGCATTAGATTAAGCACAAATTTCTATGTATTCTGTTAAGTTTTCATGAAAATCTACAGCAGAAATTTTGAGAAACCCTAATTGAAAATTGTTGCCGCCATCGATTCAATATGCGGGCATAGTGTGTAGGGGGCAAATATATTGCCCAACACCGATCGTCGCTAATTTTTTCCGAGTTTGTCGGCATATGCCACGGTATTGCATTAGATTAAGCACAAATTTCTATGTATTCTGTTAAGATTTCATGAAAATCTGCAGCAAAAATTTTGAGAAACCCTAATTAAAAATTGTTGCCGCCATCGATTCAATATGCTGGCATGGTGTGTAGGGGGCAAATATATTGCCCAACACCGATCGTCGCTAATTTTTTCCGAGTTTGTCGGCATATGCAACGGTAGTGCATTAGATTAAGCACAAACTTCTATGTATTCTGTTAAGTTTTCATTACAGCAGAAATTTTGAGAAACCCTAATTGAAAATTGTTGCCGCCATCGGGCATGGTGTGTAGGGGGCAAATATATTGCCCAACACCGATTGTCGCTAATTTATTCCGAGTTTGTCGGCATATGCAACGGTAGTGCATTAGATTAAGCACAAACTTCTATGTATTCTGTTAAGTTTTCATTACAGCAGAAATTTTGAGAAACCCTAATTGAAAATTGTTGCCGCCATCGGGCATGGTGTGTAGGGGGCAAATATATTGCCCATCACCGATCGTCGCTAATTTTTTCCGAGTTTGTCGGCATATGAAACGGTAGTGCATTAGATTAAGCACAAATTTCTATGTATTCTGTTAAGTTTTCATGAAAATCTACAGCAGAAATTTTGAGAAACCCTAATTGAAAATTGTTGCCGCCATCGGGCATGGTGTGTAGGGGGCAAATATATTGCCCAACACCGATTGTCGCTAATTTATTCCGAGTTTGTCGGCATATGCAACGGTAGTGCATTAGATTAAGCACAAACTTCTATGTATTCTGTTAAGTTTTCATTACAGCAGAAATTTTGAGAAACCCTAATTGAAAATTGTTGCCGCCATCGGGCATGGTGTGTAGGGGGCAAATATATTGCCCATCACCGATCGTCGCTAATTTTTTCCGAGTTTGTCGGCATATGAAACGGTAGTGCATTAGATTAAGCACAAATTTCTATGTATTCTGTTAAGTTTTCATTACAGCAGAAATTTTGAGAAACCCTAATTGAAAATTGTTGCCGCCATCGGGCATGGTGTGTAGGGGGCAAATATATTGCCCATCACCGATCGTCGCTAATTTTTTCCGAGTTTGTCGGCATATGAAACGGTAGTGCATTAGATTAAGCACAAATTTCTATGTATTCTGTTAAGTTTTCATTACAGCAGAAATTTTGAGAAACTCTAATTGAAAATTGTTGCCGCCATCGATTCAATATGACGGCATGGTGTATGGGGAGGGGCAAATATATAGCCCATCACCGATTGTCGCTAATTTATTCCGAGTTTGTCGGCATATTCAACGGTAGTGCATTAGATTAAGCACAAACTTCTATGTATTCTGTTAAGTTTTCATTACAGCAGAAATTTTGAGAAACCCTAATTGAAAATTGTTGCCGCCATCGGGCATGGTGTGTAGGGGGCAAATATATTGCCCAACACCGATTGTCGCTAATTTTTCCGAGTTTGTTGCCGCCATCGATTCAATATGCGGGCATAGTGTGTAGGGGGCAAATATATTGCCCAACACCGATCGTCGCTAATTTTTTCCGAGTTTGTCGGCATATGCCACGGTATTGCATTAGATTAAGCACAAATTTCTATGTATTCTGTTAAGATTTCATGAAAATCTGCAGCAAAAATTTTGAGAAACCCTAATTAAAAATTGTTGCCGCCATCGATTCAATATGCTGGCATGGTGTGTAGGGGGCAAATATATTGCCCAACACCGATCGTCGCTAATTTTTTCCGAGTTTGTCGGCATATGCAACGGTAGTGCATTAGATTAAGCACAAACTTCTATGTATTCTGTTAAGTTTTCATTACAGCAGAAATTTTGAGAAACCCTAATTGAAAATTGTTGCCGCCATCGGGCATGGTGTGTAGGGGGCAAATATATTGCCCAACACCGATTGTCGCTAATTTATTCCGAGTTTGTCGGCATATGCAACGGTAGTGCATTAGATTAAGCACAAACTTCTATGTATTCTGTTAAGTTTTCATTACAGCAGAAATTTTGAGAAACCCTAATTGAAAATTGTTGCCGCCATCGGGCATGGTGTGTAGGGGGCAAATATATTGCCCATCACCGATCGTCGCTAATTTTTTCCGAGTTTGTCGGCATATGAAACGGTAGTGCATTAGATTAAGCACAAATTTCTATGTATTCTGTTAAGTTTTCATGAAAATCTACAGCAGAAATTTTGAGAAACCCTAATTGAAAATTGTTGCCGCCATCGGGCATGGTGTGTAGGGGGCAAATATATTGCCCAACACCGATTGTCGCTAATTTATTCCGAGTTTGTCGGCATATGCAACGGTAGTGCATTAGATTAAGCACAAACTTCTATGTATTCTGTTAAGTTTTCATTACAGCAGAAATTTTGAGAAACCCTAATTGAAAATTGTTGCCGCCATCGGGCATGGTGTGTAGGGGGCAAATATATTGCCCATCACCGATCGTCGCTAATTTTTTCCGAGTTTGTCGGCATATGAAACGGTAGTGCATTAGATTAAGCACAAATTTCTATGTATTCTGTTAAGTTTTCATTACAGCAGAAATTTTGAGAAACCCTAATTGAAAATTGTTGCCGCCATCGGGCATGGTGTGTAGGGGGCAAATATATTGCCCATCACCGATCGTCGCTAATTTTTTCCGAGTTTGTCGGCATATGAAACGGTAGTGCATTAGATTAAGCACAAATTTCTATGTATTCTGTTAAGTTTTCATTACAGCAGAAATTTTGAGAAACTCTAATTGAAAATTGTTGCCGCCATCGATTCAATATGACGGCATGGTGTATGGGGAGGGGCAAATATATAGCCCATCACCGATTGTCGCTAATTTATTCCGAGTTTGTCGGCATATTCAACGGTAGTGCATTAGATTAAGCACAAACTTCTATGTATTCTGTTAAGTTTTCATTACAGCAGAAATTTTGAGAAACCCTAATTGAAAATTGTTGCCGCCATCGGGCATGGTGTGTAGGGGGCAAATATATTGCCCAACACCGATTGTCGCTAATTTTTCCGAGTTTGTCGGCATATGCAACGGTAGTGCATTAGATTAAGCACAAATTTCTATGTATTCTGTTAAGTTTTCATGAAAATCTACAGCATAAATTTTGAGAAACCCTAATTGAAAATTGTTGCCGCCATCGATTCAATATGCTGGCATGGTGTGTAGGGGGCAAATATATTGCCCAACACCGATTGTCGCTAATTTTTCCGAGTTTGTCGGCATATGCAACGGTAGTGCATTAGATTAAGCACAAATTTCTATGTATTCTGTTAAGTTTTCATGAAAATCTACAGCAGAAATTTTGAGAAACCCTAATTGAAAATTGTTGCCGCCATCGGGCATGGTGTGTAGGGGGCAAATATATTGCCCATCACCGATCGTCGCTAATTTATTCCGAGTTTGTCGGCATATTCAACGGTAGTGCATTAGATTAAGCACAAACTTCTATGTATTCTGTTAAGTTTTCATTACAGCAGAAATTTTGAGAAACTCTAATTGAAAATTGTTGCCGCCATCGATTCAATATGCTGGCATGGTGTGTAGGGGGCAAATATATTGCCCAACACCGATCGTCGCTAATTTATTCCGAGTTTGTCGGCATATGCAACGGTAGTGCATTAGATTAAGCACAAACTTCTATGTATTCTGTTAAGTTTTCATTACAGCAGAAATTTTGAGAAACCCTAATTGAAAATTGTTGCCGCCATCGGGCATGGTGTGTAGGGGGCAAATATATTGCCCAACACCGATTGTCGCTAATTTTTCCGAGTTTGTCGGCATATGCAACGGTAGTGCATTAGATTAAGCACAAATTTCTATGTATTCTGTTAAGTTTTCATGAAAATCTACAGCAGAAATTTTGAGAAACCCTAATTGAAAATTGTTGCCGCCATCGGGCATGGTGTGTAGGGGGCAAATATATTGCCCAACACCGATTGTCGCTAATTTTTCCGAGTTTGTCGGCATATGCAACGGTAGTGCATTAGATTAAGCACAAATTTCTATGTATTCTGTTAAGTTTTCATGAAAATCTACAGCAGAAATTTTGAGAAACCCTAATTGAAAATTGTTGCCGCCATCGGGCATGGTGTGTAGGGGGCAAATATATTGCCCAACACCGATTGTCGCTAATTTTTCCGAGTTTGTCGGCATATGCAACGGTAGTGCATTAGATTAAGCACAAATTTCTATGTATTCTGTTAAGTTTTCATGAAAATCTACAGCAGAAATTTTGAGAAACCCTAATTGAAAATTGTTGCCGCCATCGATTCAATATGCGGGCATGGTGTATGGGGGGAGGCAAATATATTGCCCATCACTGATCTTCGCTAATTTTTCCCGAGTTTGTCGGCATATGCAACGGTAGTGCATTAGATTAAGCACAAATTTCTATGTATTCTGTTAAGATTTCATGAAAATCTGCAGCAAAAATTTTGAGAAACCCTAATTAAAAATTGTTGCCGCCATCGATTCAATATGCTGGCATGGTGTGTAGGGGGCAAATATATTGCCCAACACCGATCGTCGCTAATTTTTTCCGAGTTTGTCGGCATATGAAACGGTAGTGCATTAGATTAAGCACAAATTTCTATGTATTCTGTTAAGTTTTCATGAAAATCTGCAGCAGAAATTTTGAGAAACCCTAATTGAAAATTGTTGCCGCCATCGATTCAATATGCGGGCATAGTGTGTAGGGGGCAAATATATTGCCCAACACCGATCGTCGCTAATTTTTTCCGAGTTTGTCGGCATATGCCACGGTATTGCATTAGATTAAGCACAAATTTCTATGTATTCTGTTAAGTTTTCATGAAAATCTACAGCAGAAATTTTGAGAAACCCTAATTGAAAATTGTTGCCGCCATCGATTCAATATGCGGGCATAGTGTGTAGGGGGCAAATATATTGCCCAACACCGATCGTCGCTAATTTTTTCCGAGTTTGTCGACATATGCCACGGTATTGCATTAGATTAAGCACAAATTTCTATGTATTCTGTTAAGATTTCATGAAAATCTGCAGCAAAAATTTTGAGAAACCCTAATTAAAAATTGTTGCCGCCATCGATTCAATATGCTGGCATGGTGTGTAGGGGGCAAATATATTGCCCAACACCGATCGTCGCTAATTTTTTCCGAGTTTGTCGGCATATGAAACGGTAGTGCATTAGATTAAGCACAAATTTCTATGTATTCTGTTAAGTTTTCATTACAGCAGAAATTTTGAGAAACTCTAATTGAAAATTGTTGCCGCCATCGATTCAATATGACGGCATGGTGTGTAGGGGGCAAATATATTGCCCAACACCGATTGTCGCTAATTTTTCCGAGTTTGTCGGCATATGCAACGGTAGTGCATTAGATTAAGCACAAATTTCTATGTATTCTGTTAAGTTTTCATGAAAATCTACAGCAGAAATTTTGAGAAACCCTAATTGAAAATTGTTGCCGCCATCGATTCAATATGCGGGCATGGTGTATGGGGGGAGGCAAATATATTGCCCATCACTGATCTTCGCTAATTTTTCCCGAGTTTGTCGGCATATGCAACGGTAGTGCATTAGATTAAGCACAAATTTTGTATGTATTCTGTTAAGTTTTCATGAAAATCTACAGCAGAAATTTTGAGAAACCCTAATTAAAAATTGTTGCCGCCATCTATTCAATATGCGGGCATAGTGTGTAGGGGGCAAATATATTGCCCAACACCGATCGTCGCAAATTTTTTCCGAGTTTGTCGGCATATGCCACGGTATTGCATTAGATTAAGCACAAATTTCTATGTATTCTGTTAAGATTTCATGAAAATCTGCAGCAAAAATTTTGAGAAACCCTAATTAAAAATTGTTGCCGCCATCGATTCAATATGCTGGCATGGTGTGTAGGGGGCAAATATATTGCCCAACACCGATCGTCGCTAATTTTTTCCGAGTTTGTCGGCATATGAAACGGTAGTGCATTAGATTAAGCACAAATTTCTATGTATTCTGTTAAGTTTTCATTACAGCAGAAATTTTGAGAAACTCTAATTGAAAATTGTTGCCGCCATCGATTCAATATGACGGCATGGTGTGTAGGGGGCAAATATATTGCCCAACACCGATCGTCGCTAATTTTTTCCGAGTTTGTCGGCATATGAAACGGTAGTGCATTAGATTAAGCACAAATTTCTATGTATTCTGTTAAGTTTTCATTACAGCAGAAATTTTGAGAAACTCTAATTGAAAATTGTTGCCGCCATCGATTCAATATGACGGCATGGTGTATGGGGAGGGGCAAATATATAGCCCATCACCGATTGTCGCTAATTTATTCCGAGTTTGTCGGCATATTCAACGGTAGTGCATTAGATTAAGCACAAATTTCTATGTATTCTGTTAAGTTTTCATTACAGCAGAAATTTTGAGAAACCCTAATTAAAAATTGTTGCCGCCATCGGGCATGGTGTGTAGAGGGCAAATATATTGCCCAACACCGATCGTCGCTAATTTTTTCCGAGTTTGTCGGCATATGCCACGGTATTGCATTAGATTAAGCACAAATTTCTATGTATTCTGTTAAGTTTTCATGAAAATCTACAGCAGAAATTTTGAGAAACCCTAATTGAAAATTGTTGCCGCCATCGATTCAATATGCGGGCATAGTGTGTAGGGGGCAAATATATTGCCCAACACCGATCGTCGCTAATTTTTTCCGAGTTTGTCGGCATATGCCACGGTATTGCATTAGATTAAGCACAAATTTCTATGTATTCTGTTAAGATTTCATGAAAATCTGCAGCAAAAATTTTGAGAAACCCTAATTAAAAATTGTTGCCGCCATCGATTCAATATGCTGGCATGGTGTGTAGGGGGCAAATATATTGCCCAACACCGATCGTCGCTAATTTTTTCCGAGTTTGTCGGCATATGAAACGGTAGTGCATTAGATTAAGCACAAATTTCTATGTATTCTGTTAAGTTTTCATTACAGCAGAAATTTTGAGAAACTCTAATTGAAAATTGTTGCCGCCATCGATTCAATATGACGGCATGGTGTGTAGGGGGCAAATATATTGCCCAACACCGATCGTCGCTAATTTTTTCCGAGTTTGTCGGCATATGAAACGGTAGTGCATTAGATTAAGCACAAATTTCTATGTATTCTGTTAAGTTTTCATTACAGCAGAAATTTTGAGAAACCCTAATTAAAAATTGATGCCGCCATCGGGCATGGTGTGTAGAGGGCAAATATATTGCCCAACACCGATCGTCGCTAATTTTTTCCGAGTTTGTCGGCATATGAAACGGTAGTGCATTAGATTAAGCACAAATTTCTATGTATTCTGTTAAGTTTTCATTACAGCAGAAATTTTGAGAAACCCTAATTAAAAATTGTTGCCGCCATCGGGCATGGTGTGTAGAGGGCAAATATATTGCCCAACACCGATCGTCGCTAATTTTTTCCGAGTTTGTCGGCATATGAAACGGTAGTGCATTAGATTAAGCACAAATTTCTATGTATTCTGTTAAGTTTTCATTACAGCAGAAATTTTGAGAAACTCTAATTGAAAATTGTTGCCGCCATCGATTCAATATGATGGCATGGTGTATGGGGAGGGGCAAATATATTGCCCATCACTGATCTTCGCTAATTTTTCCCGAGTTTGTCGGCATATGAAACGGTAGTGCATTAGATTAAGCACAAATTTCTATGTATTATGTTAAGTTTTCATTACAGCAGAAATTTTGAGAAACTCTAATTGAAAATTGTTGCCGCCATCGATTCAATATGACGGCATGGTGTGTAGGGGGCAAATATATTGCCCAACACCGATCGTCGCTAATTTTTTCCGAGTTTGTCGGCATATGCAACGGTAGTGCATTAGATTAAGCACAAATTTCTATGTATTCTGTTAAGTTTTCATTACAGCAGAAATTTTGAGAAACTCTAATTGAAAATTGTTGCCGCCATCGATTCAATATGACGGCATGGTGTATGGGGAGGGGCAAATATATTGCCCATCACTGATCTTCGCTAATTTTTCCCGAGTTTGTCGGCATATGAAACGGTAGTGCATTAGATTAAGCACAAATTTCTATGTATTCTGTTAAGTTTTCATTACAGCAGAAATTTTGAGAAACCCTAATTAAAAATTGTTGCCGCCATCGGGCATGGTGTGTAGAGGGCAAATATATTGCCCAACACCGATCGTCGCTAATTTTTTCCGAGTTTGTCGGCATATGAAACGGTAGTGCATTAGATTAAGCACAAATTTCTATGTATTCTGTTAAGTTTTCATTACAGCAGAAATTTTGAGAAACTCTAATTGAAAATTGTTGCCGCCATCGATTCAATATGACGGCATGGTGTGTAGGGGGCAAATATATTGCCCAACACCGATCGTCGCTAATTTTTTCCGAGTTTGTCGGCATATGCAACGGTAGTGCATTAGATTAAGCACAAATTTCTATGTATTCTGTTAAGTTTTCATTACAGCAGAAATTTTGAGAAACTCTAATTGAAAATTGTTGCCGCCATCGATTCAATATGACGGCATGGTGTATGGGGAGGGGCAAATATATTGCCCATCACTGATCTTCGCTAATTTTTCCCGAGTTTGTCGGCATATGAAACGGTAGTGCATTAGATTAAGCACAAATTTCTATGTATTCTGTTAAGTTTTCATTACAGCAGAAATTTTGAGAAACCCTAATTAAAAATTGTTGCCGCCATCGGGCATGGTGTGTAGAGGGCAAATATATTGCCCAACACCGATCGTCGCTAATTTTTTCCGAGTTTGTCGGCATATGAAACGGTAGTGCATTAGATTAAGCACAAATTTCTATGTATTCTGTTAAGTTTTCATTACAGCAGAAATTTTGAGAAACTCTAATTGAAAATTGTTGCCGCCATCGATTCAATATGATGGCATGGTGTATGGGGAGGGGCAAATATATTGCCCATCACTGATCTTCGCTAATTTTTCCCGAGTTTGTCGGCATATGAAACGGTAGTGCATTAGATTAAGCACAAATTTCTATGTATTCTGTAAAGTTTTCATTACAGCAGAAATTTTGAGGAACTCTAATTGAAAATTGTTGCCGGCATCGATTCAATATGACGGCATGGTGTATGGGGAGGGGCAAATATATTGCCCATCACTGATCTTCGCTAATTTTTCCCGAGTTTGTCGGCATATGCAACGGTAGTGCATTAGATTAAGCACAAATTTCTATGTATTCTGTTAAGTTTTCATGAAAATCTGCAGCAGAAATTTTGAGAAACCCTAATTAAAAATTGTTGCCGCCATCGATTCAATATGCGGGCATGGTGTGTAGGGGGCAAATATATTGCCCAACACCGATCGTCGCTAATTTTTTCCGAGTTTGTCGGCATATGCAACGGTAGTGCATTAGATTAAGCACAAATTTCTATGTATTCTGTTAAGTTTTCATTACAGCAGAAATTTTGAGAAACCCTAATTAAAAATTGTTGCCGCCATCGGGCATGGTGTGTAGAGGGCAAATATATTGCCCAACACCGATCGTCGCTAATTTTTTCCGAGTTTGTCGGCATATGAAACGGTAGTGCATTATATTAAGCACAAATTTCTATGTATTCTGTTAAGTTTTCATTACAGCAGAAATTTTGAGAAACTCTAATTGAAAATTGTTGCCGCCATCGATTCAATATGACGGCATGGTGTATGGGGAGGGGCAAATATATTGCCCATCACTGATCTTCGCTAATTTTTCCAGAGTTTGTCGGCATATGCAACGGTAGTGCATTAGATTAAGCACAAATTTCTATGTATTCTGTTAAGTTTTCATGAAAATCTGCAGCAGAAATTTTGAGAAACCCTAATTAAAAATTGTTGCCGCCATCGATTCAATATGCGGGCATGGTGTGTAGGGGGCAAATATATTGCCCAACACCGATCTTCGATAAATTTTTCCGAGTTTGTCGGCATATGCAACGGTAGTGCATTAGATTAAGCACAAATTTCTATGTATTATGTTAAGTTTTCATTACAGCAGAAATTTTGAGAAACTCTAATTGAAAATTGTTGCCGCCATCGATTCAATATGACGGCATGGTGTGTAGGGGGCAAATATATTGCCCATCACTGATCTTCGCTAATTTTTCCCGAGTTTGTCGGCATATGCAACGGTAGTGCATTAGATTAAGCACAAATTTCTATGTATTCTGTTAAGTTTTCATGAAAATCTGCAGCAGAAATTTTGAGAAACCCTAATTAAAAATTGTTGCCGCCATCGATTCAATATGCGGGCATGGTGTGTAGGGGGCAAATATATTGCCCAACACCGATCGTCGCTAATTTTTTCCGAGTTTGTCGGCATATGAAACGGTAGTGCATTATATTAAGCACAAATTTCTATGTATTCTGTTAAGTTTTCATTACAGCAGAAATTTTGAGAAACCCTAATTAAAAATTGTTGCCGCCATCGGGCATGGTGTGTAGAGGGCAAATATATTGCCCAACACCGATCGTCGCTAATTTTTTCCGAGTTTGTCGGCATATGAAACGGTAGTGCATTATATTAAGCACAAATTTCTATGTATTCTGTTAAGTTTTCATTACAGCAGAAATTTTGAGAAACTCTAATTGAAAATTGTTGCCGCCATCGATTCAATATGACGGCATGGTGTGTAGGGGGCAAATATATTGCCCATCACTGATCTTCGCTAATTTTTCCCGAGTTTGTCGGCATATGCAACGGTAGTGCATTAGATTAAGCACAAATTTTTATGTATTCTGTTAAGTTTTCATGAAAATCTACAGCAGAAATTTTGAGAAACCCTAATTAAAAATTGTTGCCGCCATCTATTCAATATGCGGGCATAGTGTGTAGGGGGCAAATATATTGCCCAACACCGATCGTCGCTAATTTTTTCCGAGTTTGTCGGCATATGAAACGGTAGTGCATTAGATTAAGCACAAATTTCTATGTATTCTGTTAAGTTTTCATGAAAATCTGCAGCAGAAATTTTGAGAAACCCTAATTAAAAATTGTTGCCGCCATCGATTCAATATGCGGGCATGGTGTGTAGGGGGCAAATATATTGCCCAACACCGATCGTCGCTAATTTTTTCCGAGTTTGTCGGCATATGCAACGGTAGTGCATTAGATTAAGCACAAATTTCTATGTATTCTGTTAAGTTTTCATTATAGCAGAAATTTTGAGAAACCCTAATTGAAAATTGTTGCCGCCATCGGGCATGGTGTGTAGGGGGCAAATATATTGCCCAACACCGATTGTCGCTAATTTTTTCCGAGTTTGTCGGCATATGAAACGGTAGTGCATTAGATTAAGCACAAATTTCTATGTATTCTGTTAAGTTTTCATGAAAATCTGCAGCAGAAATTTTGAGAAACCCTAATTAAAAATTGTTGCCGCCATCGATTCAATATGCGGGCATGGTGTGTAGGGGGCAAATATATTGCCCAACACCGATCGTCGCTAATTTTTTCCGAGTTTGTCGGCATATGCAACGGTAGTGCATTAGATTAAGCACAAATTTCTATGTATTCTGTTAAGTTTTCATGAAAATCTACAGCAGAAATTTTGAGAAACCCTAATTAAAAATTGTTGCCGCCATCTATTCAATATGCGGGCATAGTGTATGGGGGGGGCAAATATATTGCCCAACACCGATCGTCGCTAATTTTTTCCGAGTTTGTCGGCATATGCAACGGTAGTGCATTGATTAAGCACAAACTTCTATGTATTCTGTTAAGTTTTCATGAAAATCTAAAGCAGAAATTTTGAGAAACCCTAATTGAAAATTGTTGCCGCCATCGGGCATGGTGTGTAGGGGGCAAATATATTGCCCAACACCGATCGTCGCTAATTTTTTCCGAGTTTGTCGGCATATGCAACGGTAGTGCATTAGATTAAGCACAAACTTCTATGTATTCTGTTAAGTTTTCATTACAGCAGAAATTTTGAGAAACCCTAATTGAAAATTGTTGCCGCCATCGGGCATGGTGTGTAGGGGGCAAATATATTGCCCATCACCGATCGTCGCTAATTTTTTCCGAGTTTGTCGGCATATGAAACGGTAGTGCATTAGATTAAGCACAAATTTCTATGTATTCTGTTAAGTTTTCATGAAAATCTACAGCAGAAATTTTGAGAAACCCTAATTAAAAATTGTTGCCGCCATCGATTCAATATGCGGGCATAGTGTGTAGGGGGCAAATATATTGCCCAACACCGATCGTCGCTAATTTTTTCCGAGTTTGTCGGCATATGCAATGGTATTGCATTAGATTAAGCACAAATTTCTATGTATTCTGTTAAGTTTTCATGAAAATCTACAGCAGAAATTTTGAGAAACCCTAATTGAAAATTGTTGCCGCCATCGATTCAATATGCCGGCATGGTTTTTGGGGAGGGGCAAATATATTGCCCATCACTGATCTTCGCTAATTTTTCCCGAGTTTGTCGGCATATGAAACGGTAGTGCATTAGATTAAGCACAAATTTCTATGTATTCTGTTAAGTTTTCATTACAGCAGAAATTTTGAGAAACTCTAATTGAAAATTGTTGCCGCCATCGATTCAATATGACGGCATGGTGTATGGGGAGGGGCAAATATATTGCCCATCACTGATCTTCGCTAATTTTTCCCGAGTTTGTCGGCATATGCAACGGTAGTGCATTAGATTAAGCACAAATTTCTATGTATTCTGTTAAGTTTTCATGAAAATCTGCAGCAGAAATTTTGAGAAACCCTAATTAAAAATTGTTGCCGCCATCGATTCAATATGCGGGCATGGTGTGTAGGGGGCAAATATATTGCCCAACACCGATCGTCGCTAATTTTTTCCGAGTTTGTCGGCATATGCAACGGTAGTGCATTAGATTAAGCACAAACTTCTATGTATTCTGTAAAGTTTTCATTACAGCAGAAATTTTGAGAAACCCTAATTGAAAATTGTTGCCGCCATCGGGCATGGTGTGTAGGGGGCAAATATATTGCCCAACACCGATTGTCGCTAATTTTTCCGAGTTTGTCGGCATATGCAACGGTAGTGCATTAGATTAAGCACAAATTTCTATGTATTCTGTTAAGTTTTCATTACAGCAGAAATTTTGAGAAACTCTAATTGAAAATTGTTGCCGCCATCGGGCATGGTGTGTAGGGGGCAAATATATTGCCCAACACCGATTGTCGCTAATTTTTCCGAGTTTGTCGGCATATGCAACGGTAGTGCATTAGATTAAGCACAAATTTCTATGTATTCTGTTAAGTTTTCATGAAAATCTACAGCAGAAATTTTGAGAAACCCTAATTGAAAATTGTTGCCGCCATCGGGCATGGTGTGTAGGGGGCAAATATATTGCCCAACACCGATCGTCGCTAATTTTTTCCGAGTTTGTCGGCATATGCAACGGTAGTGCATTAGATTAAGCACAAATTTCTATGTATTCTGTTAAGTTTTCATGAAAATCTACAGCAGAAATTTTGAGAAACCCTAATTAAAAATTGTTGCCGCCATCTATTCAATATGCGGGCATAGTGTGTAGGGGGCAAATATATTGCCCAACACCGATCGTCGCTAATTTTTTCCGAGTTTGTCGGCATATGCAACGGTAGTGCATTAGATTAAGCACAAACTTCTATGTATTCTGTTAAGTTTTCATGAAAATCTGCAGCAGAAATTTTGAGAAACCCTAATTAAAAATTGTTGCCGCCATCGATTCAATATGCCGGCATGGTGTATGGGGAGAGGCAAATATATTGCCCATCACCGATCTTCGCTAAATTTTTCCGAGTTTGTCGGCATATGCAACGGTAGTGCATTAGATTAAGCACAAATTTCTATGTATTCTGTTAAGTTTTCATGAAAATCTACAGCAGAAATTTTGAGAAACCCTAATTAAAAATTGTTGCCGCCATCTATTCAATATGCGGGCATAGTGTGTAGGGGGCAAATATATTGCCCAACACCGATCGTCGCTAATTTTTTCCGAGTTTGTCGGCATATGCAACGGTATTGCATTAGATTAAGCACAAATTTCTATGTATTCTGTTAAGTTTTCATGAAAATCTACAGCAGAAATTTTGAGAAACCCTAATTGAAAATTGTTGCCGCCATCGATTCAATATGCGGGCATGGTGTGTAGGGGGCAAATATATTGCCCAACACCGATCGTCGCTAATTTTTTCCGAGTTTGTCGGCATATGCAACGGTAGTGCATTAGATTAAGCACAAACTTCTATGTATTCTGTTAAGTTTTCATGAAAATCTAAAGCAAAAATTTTGAGAAACCCTAATTAAAAATTGTTGCCGCCATCGATTCAATATGCCGGCATGGTGTATGGGGGGAGGCAAATATATTGCCCATCACCGATCTTCGCTAAATTTTTCCGAGTTTGTCGGCATATGCAACGGTAGTGCATTAGATTAAGCACAAATTTCTATGTATTCTGTTAAGTTTTCATTACAGCAGAAATTTTGAGAAACCCTAATTGAAAATTGTTGCCGCCATCGGGCATGGTGTGTAGGGGGGCAAATATATTGCCCATCACCGATCGTCGCTAATTTTTTCCGAGTTTGTCGGCATATGCAACGGTAGTGCATTAGATTAAGCACAAATTTCTATGTATTCTGTTAAGTTTTCATGAAAATCTAAAGCAGAAATTTTGAGAAACCCTAATTGAAAATTGTTGCCGCCATCGGGCATGGTGTGTAGGGGGCAAATATATTGCCCATCACCGATCGTCGCTAATTTTTTCCGAGTTTGTCGGCATATGAAACGGTAGTGCATTAGATTAAGTACAAATTTCTATGTATTCTGTTAAGTTTTCATTACAGCAGAAATTTTGAGAAACCCTAATTAAAAATTGTTGCCGCCATCGGGCATGGTGTGTAGAGGGCAAATATATTGCCCAACACCGATCGTCGCTAATTTTTTCCGAGTTTGTCGGCATATGAAACGGTAGTGCATTAGATTAAGCACAAATTTCTATGTATTCTGTTAAGTTTTCATTACAGCAGAAATTTTGAGAAACTCTAATTGAAAATTGTTGCCGCCATCGATTCAATATGACGGCATGATGTATGGGGAGGGGCAAATATATTGCCCATCACTGATCTTCGCTAACTTTTCCCGAGTTTGTCGGTATATGCAACGGTAGTGCATTAGATTAAGCACAAATTTTTATGTATTCTGTTAAGTTTTCATGAAAATCTACAGCAGAAATTTTGAGAAACCCTAATTAAAAATTGTTGCCGCCATCAATTCAATATGCGGGCATAGTGTGTAGGGGGCAAATATATTGCCCAACACCGATCGTCGCTAATTTTTTCCGAGTTTGTCGGCATATGCAACGGTATTGCATTAGATTAAGCACAAATTTCTATGTATTCTGTTAAGTTTTCATGAAAATCTACAGCAGAAATTTTGAGAAACCCTAATTGAAAATTGTTGCCGCCATCGATTCAATATGCTGGCATGGTGTGTAGGGGGCAAATATATTGCCCAACACCGATCGTCGCTAATTTATTCCGAGTTTGTCGGCATATGAAACGGTAGTGCATTAGATTAAGTACAAATTTCTATGTATTCTGTTAAGTTTTCATTACAGCAGAAATTTTGAGAAACCCTAATTGAAAATTGTTGCCGCCATCGGGCATGGTGTGTAGGGGGCAAATATATTGCCCATCACCGATCGTCGCTAATTTTTTCCGAGTTTGTCGGCATATGCAACGGTAGTGCATTAGATTAAGCACAAATTTCTATGTATTCTGTTAAGTTTTCATGAAAATCTACAGCAGAAATTTTGAGAAACCCTAATTAAAAATTGTTGCCGCCATCTATTCAATATGCGGGCATAGTGTGTAGGGGGCAAATATATTGCCCAACACCGATCGTCGCTAATTTTTTCCGAGTTTGTCGGCATATGAAACGGTAGTGCATTAGATTAAGCACAAATTTCTATGTATTCTGTTAAGTTTTCATTACAGCAGAAATTTTGAGAAACCCTAATTGAAAATTGTTGCCGCCATCGGGCATGGTGTGTAGGGGGCAAATATATTGCCCATCACCGATCGTCGCTAATTTTTTCCGAGTTTGTCGGCATATGCAACGGTAGTGCATTAGATTAAGCACAAATTTCTATGTATTCTGTTAAGTTTTCATGAAAATCTACAGCAGAAATTTTGAGAAACCCTAATTGAAAATTGTTGCCGCCATCGGGCATGGTGTGTAGGGGGCAAATATATTGCCCAACACCGATTGTCGCTAATTTATTCCGAGTTTGTCGGCATATGCAACGGTAGTGCATTAGATTAAGCACAAATTTTTATGTATTCTGTTAAGTTTTCATTACAGCAGAAATTTTGAGAAACCCTAATTAAAAATTGTTGCCGCCATCGATTCAATATGCGGGCATGGTGTGTAGGGGGCAAATATATTGCCCAACACCGATCTTCGCTAATTTATTCCGAGTTTGTCGGCATATGCAACGGTAGTGCATTAGATTAAGCACAAATTTCTATGTATTCTGTTAAGTTTTCATGAAAATCTACAGCAGAAATTTTGAGAAACCCTAATTGAAAATTGTTGCCGCCATCGATTCAATATGCCGGCATGGTGTATGGGGGGCAAATATATTGCCCATCACCGATCGTCGCTAATTTTTTTCCGGAGTTTGTCGGCATATGCAACGGTAGATTAAGCACAAATTTCTATGCATTCTGTTAAGTTTTCATGAAAATCTACAGCAGAAATTTTAAGAAACCCTAATTGAAAATTGCTGCCGCCATCGATTCAATATGCGGGCATGGTGTGTAGGGGGCAAATATATTGCCCAACACCGATCGTCGCTAATTTATTCCGAGTTTGTCGACATATGCAACGGTAGTGCATTAGATTAGGCACAAACTTCTATGTATTCTGTTAAGTTTTCATGAAAATCTACAGCAGAAAATTTGAGAAACCCTAATTAAAAATTGTTGCCGCCATCGATTCAATATGCCGGCATGTTGTATGGGGGGGGCAAATATATTGCCCAACACCGATCGTCGCTAATTTTTTCCGAGTTTGTCGGCATATGCAACGGTAGTGCATTAGATTAAGCACAAACTTCTATGTATTCTGTTAAGTTTTCATTACAGCAGAAATTTTGAGAAACCCTAATTGAAAATTGTTGCCGCCATCGGGCATGGTGTGTAGGGGGCAAATATATTGCCCATCACCGATCGTCGCTAATTTTTTCCGAGTTTGTCGGCATATGAAACGGTAGTGCATTAGATTAAGCACAAATTTCTATGTATTCTGTTAAGTTTTCATTACAGCAGAAATTTTGAGAAACCCTAATTGAAAATTGTTGCCGCCATCGATTCAATATGCCGGCATGGTGTATGGGGGGCAAATATATTGCCCATCACCGATCGTCGCTAATTTTTTCCGAGTTTGTCGGCATATGCAACGGTAGATTAAGCACAAATTTCTATGCATTCTGTTAAGTTTTCATGAAAATCTACAGCAGAAATTTTAAGAAACCCTAATTGAAAATTGCTGCCGCCATCGATTCAATATGCTGGCATGGTGTGTAGGGGGCAAATATATTGCCCAACACCGATCGTCGCTAATTTATTCCGAGTTTGTCGGCATATGCAACGGTAGTGCATTAGATTAGGCACAAACTTCTATGTATTCTGTTAAGTTTTCATGAAAATCTACAGCAGAAAATTTGAGAAACCCTAATTAAAAATTGTTGCCGCCATCTATTCAATATGCCGGCATGGTGTATGGGGGGGGCAAATATATTGCCCAACACCGATCGTCGCTAATTTTTTCCGAGTTTGTCGGCATATGCAACGGTAGTGCATTAGATTAAGCACAAACTTCTATGTATTCTGTTAAGTTTTCATTACAGCAGAAGTTTTGAGAAACCCTAATTAAAAATTGTTGCCGCCATCGGGCATGGTGTGTAGGGGGCAAATATATTGCCCAACACCGATCTTCGCTAATTTTTTCCGAGTTTGTCGGCATATGCAACGGTAGTGCATTAGATTAAGCACAAATTTTTATGTATTCTGTTAAGTTTTCATGAAAATCTACAGCAGAAATTTTGAGAAACCCTAATTAAAAATTGTTGCCGCCATAAATTCAATATGCGGGCATAGTGTGTAGGGGGCAAATATATTGCCCAACACCGATCGTCGCTAATTTTTTCCGAGTTTGTCGGCATATGCAACGGTATTGCATTAGATTAAGCACAAATTTCTATGTATTCTGTTAAGTTTTCATGAAAATCTACAGCAGAAATTTTGAGAAACCCTAATTAAAAATTGTTGCCGCCATCAATTCAATATGCGGGCATAGTGTGTAGGGGGCAAATATATTGCCCAACACCGATCGTCGCTAATTTTTTCCGAGTTTGTCGGCATATGCAACGGTAGTGCATTAGATTAAGCACAAACTTCTATGTATTCTGTTAAGTTTTCATTACAGCAGAAGTTTTGAGAAACCCTAATTAAAAATTGTTGCCGCCATCGGGCATGGTGTGTAGGGGGCAAATATATTGCCCAACACCGATCTTCGCTAATTTTTTCCGAGTTTGTCGGCATATGCAACGGTAGTGCATTAGATTAAGCACAAATTTCTATGTATTCTGTTAAGTTTTCATGAAAATCTACAGAAGAAATTTTGAGAAACCCTAATTGAAAATTGTTGCCGCCATCGATTCAATATGCTGGCATGGTGTGTAGGGGGCAAATATATTGCCCAACACCGATCGTCGCTAATTTTTTCCGAGTTTGTCGGCATATGAAACGGTAGTGCATTAGATTAAGCACAAATTTCTATGTATTCTGTTAAGTTTTCATTACAGCAGAAATTTTGAGAAACTCTAATTGAAAATTGTTGCCGCCATCGATTCAATATGCTGGCATGGTGTGTAGGGGGCAAATATATTGCCCAACACCGATCTTCGATAATTTTTTCCGAGTTTGTCGGCATATGCAACGGTAGTGCATTAGATTAAGCACAAATTTTTATGTATTCTGTTAAGTTTTCATGAAAATCTACAGCAGAAATTTTGAGAAACCCTAATTAAAAATTGTTGCCGCCATCAATTCAATATGCGGGCATAGTGTGTAGGGGGCAAATATATTGCCCAACACCGATCGTCGCTAATTTTTTCCGAGTTTGTCGGCATATGCAACGGTATTGCATTAGATTAAGCACAAATTTCTATGTATTCTGTTAAGTTTTCATTACAGCAGAAATTTTGAGAAACTCTAATTGAAAATTGTTGCCGCCATCGATTCAATATGACGGCATGGTGTATGGGGAGGGGCAAATATATTGCCCATCACTGATCTTCGCTAACTTTTCCCGAGTTTGTCGGCATATGCAACGGTAGTGCATTAGATTAAGCACAAATTTTTATGTATTCTGTTAAGTTTTCATGAAAATCTACAGCAGAAATTTTGAGAAACCCTAATTAAAAATTGTTGCCGCCATCAATTCAATATGCGGGCATAGTGTGTAGGGGGCAAATATATTGCCCAACTTCGATCGTCGCTAATTTTTTCCGAGTTTGTCGGCATATGAAACGGTAGTGCATTAGATTAAGCACAAATTTCTATGTATTCTGTTAAGTTTTCATTACAGCAGAAATTTTGAGAAACTCTAATTGAAAATTGTTGCCGCCATCGATTCAATATGACGGCATGGTGTATGGGGAGGGGCAAATATATTGCCCATCACTGATCGTCGCTAATTTTTTCCGAGTTTGTCGGCATATGCAACGGTATTGCATTAGATTAAGCACAAATTTCTATGTATTCTGTTAAGTTTTCATGAAAATCTACAGCAGAAATTTTGAGAAACCCTAATTAAAAATTGTTGCCGCCATCAATTCAATATGCGGGCATAGTGTGTAGGGGGCAAATATATTGCCCAACACCGATCGTCGCTAATTTTTTCCGAGTTTGTCGGCATATGCAACGGTAGTGCATTAGATTAAGCACAAATTTTTATGTATTCTGTTAAGTTTTCATGAAAATCTACAGCAGAAATTTTGAGAAACCCTAATTAAAAATTGTTGCCGCCATCGATTCAATATGCTGGCATGGTGTGTAGGGGGCAAATATATTGCCCAACACCGATCTTCGCTAATTTTTTCCGAGTTTGTCGGCATATGCAACGGTAGTGCATTAGATTAAGCACAAATTTCTATGTATTCTGTTAAGTTTTCATTACAGCAGAAATTTTGAGAAACCCTAATTAAAAATTGTTGCCGCCATCAATTCAATATGCGGGCATAGTGTGTAGGGGGCAAATATATTGCCCAACACCGATCGTCGCTAATTTTTTCCGAGTTTGTCGGCATATGAAACGGTAGTGCATTAGATTAAGCACAAATTTCTATGTATTCTGTTAAGTTTTCATTACAGCAGAAATTTTGAGAAACCCTAATTGAAAATTGTTGCCGCCATCGGGCATGGTGTGTAGGGGGCAAATATATTGCCCATCACCGATCGTCGCTAATTTTTTCCGAGTTTGTCGGCATATGCAACGGTAGTGCATTAGATTAAGCACAAATTTCTATGTATTCTGTTAAGTTTTCATGAAAATCTACAGCAGAAATTTTAAGAAACCCTAATTGAAAATTGTTGCCGCCATCGATTCAATATGCGGGCATGGTGTGTAGGGGGCAAATATATTGCCCAACACCGATCTTCGCTAATTTTTTCCGAGTTTGTCGGCATATGCAACGGTAGTGCATTAGATTAAGCACAAATTTCTATGTATTCTGTTAAGGTTTCATGAAAATCTACAGCAGAAATTTTGAGAAACCCTAATTGAAAATTGTTGCCGCCATCGATTCAATATGCTGGCATGGTGTGTAGGGGGCAAATATATTGCCCAACACCGATCGTCGGCCTTTTTTTCCGAGTTTGTCGACATATGCAATGGTAGTGCATTAGATTAAGCACAAATTTGTATGTATTCTGTTAAGGTTTCATGAAAATGTACAGCAGAAATTTTAAGAAACCCTAATTGAAAATTGTTGCCGCCATCGATTCAATATGCGGGCATGGTGTGTAGGGGGCAAATATATTGCCCAACACCGATCTTCGCTAATTTTTTCCGAGTTTGTCGGCATATGCAACGGTAGTGCATTAGATTAGGCACAAACTTCTATGTATTCTGTTAAGTTTTCATGAAAATCTACAGCAGAAATTTTAAGAAACCCTAATTGAAAATTGTTGCCGCCATCGATTCAATATGCGGGCATGGTGTGTAGGGGGCAAATATATTGCCCAACACCGATCTTCGCTAATTTTTTCCGAGTTTGTCGGCATATGCAACGGTAGTGCATTAGATTAAGCACAAACTTCTATGTATTCTGTTAAGTTTTCATAAAAATCTACAGCAGAAATTTTAAGAAACCCTAATTGAAAATTGCTGCCGCCATCGATTCAATATGCGGGCATGGTGTGTAGGGGGCAAATATATTGCCCAACACCGATCTTCGCTAATTTTTTCCGAGTTTGTCGGCATATGCAACGGTAGTGCATTAGATTAGGCACAAACTTCTATGTATTCTGTTAAGTTTTCATGAAAATCTACAGCAGAAATTTTAAGAAACCCTAATTGAAAATTGTTGCCGCCATCGATTCAATATGCGGGCATGGTGTGTAGGGGGCAAATATATTGCCCAACACCGATCTTCGCTAATTTTTTCCGAGTTTGTCGGCATATGCAACGGTAGTGCATTAGATTAAGCACAAACTTCTATGTATTCTGTTAAGTTTTCATAAAAATCTACAGCAGAAATTTTAAGAAACCCTAATTGAAAATTGCTGCCGCCATCGATTCAATATGCGGGCATGGTGTGTAGGGGGCAAATATATTGCCCATCACCGATCGTCGCTAATTTTTTCCGAGTTTGTCGGCATATGCAACGGTAGTGCATTAGATTAAGCACAAACTTCTATGTATTCTGTTAAGTTTTCATAAAAATCTACAGCAGAAATTTTAAGAAATCCTAATTGAAAATTGTTGCCGCCATCGATTCAATATGCTGGCATGGTGTGTAGGGGGCAAATATATTGCCCAACACCGATCGTCGGCCTTTTTTTCCGAGTTTGTCGACATATGCAATGGTAGTGCATTAGATTAAGCACAAATTTGTATGTATTCTGTTAAGTTTTCATGAAAATCTACAGCAGAAATTTTGAGAAACCCTAATTGAAAATTGTTGCCGCCATCGATTCAATATGCGGGCATGGTGTGTAGGGGGCAAATATATTGCCCATCACCGATCGTCGCTAATTTTTTCCGAGTTTGTCGGCATATGCAACGGTAGTGCATTAGATTAAGCACAAATTTCTATGTATTCTGTTAAGGTTTCATGAAAATCTACAGCAGAAATTTTGAGAAACCCTAATTGAAAATTGTTGCCGCCATCGATTCAATATGCTGGCATGGTGTGTAGGGGGCAAATATATTGCCCAACACCGATCGTCGGCCTTTTTTTCCGAGTTTGTCGACATATGCAATGGTAGTGCATTAGATTAAGCACAAATTTGTATGTATTCTGTTAAGTTTTCATGAAAATCTACAGCAGAAATTTTGAGAAACCCTAATTGAAAATTGTTGCCGCCATTGATTCAATATGCTGGCATGGTGTATGGGGGGGCGGGCAAATATATTGCCCAACACCGACCGTCGGCCTTTTTTTCCGAGTTTGTCGACATATGCAATGGTAGTGCATTAGATTAAGCACAAATTTGTATGTATTCTGTTAAGGTTTCATGAAAATGTACAGCAGAAATTTTGAGAAACCCTAATTGAAAAATGTTGCCGCCATCGATTCAATATGCTGGCATGGTGTGTAGGGGGCAAATATATTGCCCAACACCGATCGCCGCTAATTTTTTCCGAGTTTGTCGGCATATACAACGGTAGTGCATTAGATTAAGCACAAATTTCTATGTATTCTGTTAAGTTTTCATGAAAATCTACAGCAGAAATTTTGAGAAACCCTAATTGAAAATTGTTGCCGCCATTGATTCAATATGGTGGCATGGTGTATGGGGGGGCGGGCAAATATATTGCCCAACACCGACCGTCGGCCTTTTTTTCCGAGTTTGTCGACATATGCAATGGTAGTGCATTAGATTAAGCACAAATTTGTATGTATTCTGTTAAGGTTTCATGAAAATGTACAGCAGAAATTTTGAGAAACCCTAATTGAAAAATGTTGCCGCCATCGATTCAATATGCTGGCATGGTGTGTAGGGGGCAAATATATTGCCCAACACCGATCGCCGCTAATTTTTTCCGAGTTTGTCGGCATATACAACGGTAGTGCATTAGATTAAGCACAAATTTCTATGTATTCTGTTAAGTTTTCATGAAAATCTACAGCAGAAATTTTGAGAAACCCTAATTGAAAATTGTTGCCGCCATTGATTCAATATGGTGGCATGGTGTATGGGGGGGCGGGCAAATATATTGCCCAACACCGACCGTCGGCCTTTTTTTCCGAGTTTGTCGACATATGCAATGGTAGTGCATTAGATTAAGCACAAATTTGTATGTATTCTGTTAAGTTTTCATGAAAATCTGCAGCAGAAATTTTGAGAAACCCTAATTAAAAATTGTTGCCGCCATCGATTCAATATGCCGGCATGGTGTATGGGGGGAGGCAAATATATTGCCCATCACCGATCGTCGCTAATTTTTTCCGAGTTTGTCGGCATATGCAACGGTAGTGCATTAGATTAGGCACAAACTTCTATGTATTCTGTTAAGTTTTCATGAAAATCTACAGCAGAAATTTTAAGAAACCCTAATTGAAAATTGTTGCCGCCATCGATTCAATATGCGGGCATGGTGTGTAGGGGGCAAATATATTGCCCAACACCGATTCTTCGCTAATTTTTTCCGAGTTTGTCGGCATATGCAACGGTAGTGCATTAGATTAAGCACAAACTTCTATGTATTCTGTTAAGTTTTCATAAAAATCTACAGCAGAAATTTTAAGAAACCCTAATTGAAAATTGCTGCCGCCATCGATTCAATATGCGGGCATGGTGTGTAGGGGGCAAATATATTGCCCATCACCGATCGTCGCTAATTTTTTCCGAGTTTGTCGGCATATGCAACGGTAGTGCATTAGATTAAGCACAAACTTCTATGTATTCTGTTAAGTTTTCATAAAAATCTACAGCAGAAATTTTAAGAAATCCTAATTGAAAATTGTTGCCGCCATCGATTCAATATGCTGGCATGGTGTGTAGGGGGCAAATATATTGCCCAACACCGATCGTCGGCCTTTTTTTCCGAGTTTGTCGACATATGCAATGGTAGTGTATTAGATTAAGCACAAATTTGAATGTATTCTGTTAAGTTTTCATGAAAATCTACAGCAGAAATTTTGAGAAACCCTAATTGAAAATTGTTGCCGCCATCGATTCAATATGCGGGCATGGTGTGTAGGGGGCAAATATATTGCCCATCACCGATCGTCGCTAATTTTTTCCGAGTTTGTCGGCATATGCAACGGTAGTGCATTAGATTAAGCACAAATTTCTATGTATTCTGTTAAGGTTTCATGAAAATCTACAGCAGAAATTTTGAGAAACCCTAATTGAAAATTGTTGACGCCATCGATTCAATATGCTGGCATGGTGTGTAGGGGGCAAATATATTGCCCAACACCGATCGTCGGCCTTTTTTTCCGAGTTTGTCGACATATGCAATGGTAGTGCATTAGATTAAGCACAAATTTGTATGTATTCTGTTAAGTTTTCATGAAAATCTACAGCAGAAATTTTGAGAAACCCTAATTGAAAATTGTTGCCGCCATTGATTCAATATGCTGGCATGGTGTATGGGGGGGCGGGCAAATATATTGCCCAACACCGACCGTCGGCCTTTTTTTCCGAGTTTGTCGACATATGCAATGGTAGTGCATTAGATTAAGCACAAATTTGTATGTATTCTGTTAAGGTTTCATGAAAATGTACAGCAGAAATTTTGAGAAACCCTAATTGAAAAATGTTGCCGCCATCGATTCAATATGCTGGCATGGTGTGTAGGGGGCAAATATATTGCCCAACACCGATCGCCGCTAATTTTTTCCGAGTTTGTCGGCATATACAACGGTAGTGCATTAGATTAAGCACAAATTTCTATGTATTCTGTTAAGTTTTCATGAAAATCTACAGCAGAAATTTTGAGAAACCCTAATTGAAAATTGTTGCCGCCATTGATTCAATATGGTGGCATGGTGTATGGGGGGGCGGGCAAATATATTGCCCAACACCGACCGTCGGCCTTTTTTTCCGAGTTTGTCGACATATGCAATGGTAGTGCATTAGATTAAGCACAAATTTGTATGTATTCTGTTAAGGTTTCATGAAAATGTACAGCAGAAATTTTGAGAAACCCTAATTGAAAATTGTTGCCGCCATCGATTCAATATGCTGGCATGGTGTGTAGGGGGCAAATATATTGCCCAACACCGATCGCCGCTAATTTTTTCCGAGTTTGTCGGCATATACAACGGTAGTGCATTAGATTAAGCACAAATTTCTATGTATTCTGTTAAGTTTTCATGAAAATCTACAGCAGAAATTTTGAGAAACCCTAATTGAAAATTGTTGCCGCCATTGATTCAATATGGTGGCATGGTGTATGGGGGGGCGGGCAAATATATTGCCCAACACCGACCGTCGGCCTTTTTTTCCGAGTTTGTCGACATATGCAATGGTAGTGCATTAGATTAAGCACAAATTTGTATGTATTCTGTTAAGGTTTCATGAAAATGTACAGCAGAAATTTTGAGAAACCCTAATTGAAAATTGTTGCCGCCATCGATTCAATATGCTGGCATGGTGTGTAGGGGGCAAATATATTGCCCAACACCGATCGTCGCTAATTTTTTCCGAGTTTGTCGGCATATGCAACGGTAGTGCATTAGATTAAGCACAAACTTCTATGTATTCTGTTAAGTTTTCATAAAAATCTACAGCAGAAATTTTAAGAAATCCTAATTGAAAATTGTTGCCGCCATCGATTCAATATGCTGGCATGGTGTGTAGGGGGCAAATATATTGCCCAACACCGATCGCCGCTAATTTTTTCCGAGTTTGTCGGCATATGCAACGGTAGTGCATTAGATTAAGCACAAATTTGTATGTATTCTGTTAAGTTTTCATGAAAATCTACAGCAGAAATTTTGAGAAACCCTAATTGAAAATTGTTGCCGCCATCGATTCAATATGCTGGCATGGTGTGTAGGGGGCAAATATATTGCCCAACACCGATCGCCGCTAATTTTTTCCGAGTTTGTCGGCATATACAACGGTAGTGCATTAGATTAAGCACAAATTTCTATGTATTCTGTTAAGTTTTCATGAAAATCTACAGCAGAAATTTTGAGAAACCCTAATTGAAAATTGTTGCCGCCATTGATTCAATATGGTGGCATGGTGTATGGGGGGGCGGGCAAATATATTGCCCAACACCGACCGTCGGCCTTTTTTTCCGAGTTTGTCGACATATGCAATGGTAGTGCATTAGATTAAGCACAAATTTGTATGTATTCTGTTAAGGTTTCATGAAAATGTACAGCAGAAATTTTGAGAAACCCTAATTGAAAATTGTTGCCGCCATCGATTCAATATGCTGGCATGGTGTGTAGGGGGCAAATATATTGCCCAACACCGATCGCCGCTAATTTTTTCCGAGTTTGTCGGCATATACAACGGTAGTGCATTAGATTAAGCACAAATTTCTATGTATTCTGTTAAGTTTTCATGAAAATCTACAGCAGAAATTTTGAGAAACCCTAATTGAAAATTGTTGCCGCCATTGATTCAATATGGTGGCATGGTGTATGGGGGGGCGGGCAAATATATTGCCCAACACCGACCGTCGGCCTTTTTTTCCGAGTTTGTCGACATATGCAATGGTAGTGCATTAGATTAAGCACAAATTTGTATGTATTCTGTTAAGGTTTCATGAAAATGTACAGCAGAAATTTTGAGAAACCCTAATTGAAAAATGTTGCCGCCATCGATTCAATATGCTGGCATGGTGTGTAGGGGGCAAATATATTGCCCAACACCGATCGCCGCTAATTTTTTCCGAGTTTGTCGGCATAATTGAAAATTGTTGCCGCCATTGATTCAATATGCGGGCATGGTGTATGGGGGGCAAATATATTGCCCAACACCGACCGTCGGCCTTTTTTTCCGAGTTTGTCGACATATGCAATGGTAGTGCATTAGATTAAGCACAAATTTGTATGTATTCTGTTAAGTTTTCATGAAAATCTACAGCAGAAATTTTGAGAAACCCTAATTGAAAATTGTTGCCGCCATCGATTCAATATGCTGGCATGGTGTGTAGGGGGCAAATATATTGCCCAACACCGATCGCCGCTAATTTTTTCCGAGTTTGTCGGCATATGCAACGGTAGTGCATTAGATTAAGCACAAATTTGTATGTATTCTGTTAAGTTTTCATGAAAATCTACAGCAGAAATTTTGAGAAACCCTAATTGAAAATTGTTGCCGCCATCGATTCAATATGCTGGCATGGTGTGTAGGGGGCAAATATATTGCCCAACACCGATCGCCGCTAATTTTTTCCCAGTTTGTCGGCATATGCAACGGTAGTGCATTAGATTAAGCACAAATTTGTATGTATTCTGTTAAGTTTTCATGAAAATCTTCAGCAGAAATTTTGAGAAACCCTAATTGAAAATTGTTGCCGCCATCGATTCAATATGCTGGCATGGTGTGTAGGGGGCAAATATATTGCCCAACACCGATCGTCGCTAATTTTTTCCGAGTTTGTCGGCATATGCAACGGTAGTGCATTAGATTAAGCACAAATTTCTATGTATTCTGTTAAGTTTTCATGAAAATCTACAGCAGAGATTTTGAGAAACCCTTATTGAAAATTGTTGCCGCCATCGATTCAATATGCTGGCATGGTGTGTAGGGGGCAAATATATTGCCCAACACCGATCGCCGCTAATTTTTTCCGAGTTTGTCGGCATATGCAACGGTAGTGCATTAGATTAAGCACAAATTTGTATGTATTCTGTTAAGTTTTCATGAAAATCTACAGCAGAAATTTTGAGAAACCCTAATTGAAAATTGTTGCCGCCATCGATTCAATATGCTGGCATGGTGTGTAGGGGGCAAATATATTGCCCATCACCGATCGTCGCTAATTTTTTCCGAGTTTGTCGGCATATGCAACGGTAGTGCATTAGATTAAGCACAAATTTCTATGTATTCTGTTAAGTTTTCATGAAAATCTACAGCAGAGATTTTGAGAAACCCTTATTGAAAATTGTTGCCGCCATCGATTCAATATGCTGGCATGGTGTGTAGGGGGCAAATATATTGCCCAACACCGATCGTCGGCCTTTTTTTCCGAGTTTGTCGACATATGCAATGGTAGTGCATTAGATTAAGCACAAATTTGTATGTATTCTGTTAAGTTTTCATGAAAATCTACAGCAGAGATTTTGAGAAATCCTAATTGAAAATTGTTGCCGCCATCGATTCAATATGCTGGCATGGTGTATGGGGGGGCGGGCAAATATATTGCCCAACACCGACCGTCGGCCTTTTTTTCCGAGTTTGTCGACATATGCAATGGTAGTGCATTAGATTAAGCAAAAATTTGTATGTATTCTGTTAAGGTTTCATGAAAATGTACAGCAGAAATTTTGAGAAACCCTAATTGAAAAATGTTGCCGCCATCGATTCAATATGCTGGCATGGTGTGTAGGGGGCAAATATATTGCCCAACACCGATCGCCGCTAATTTTTTCCGAGTTTGTCGGCATATACAACGGTAGTGCATTAGATTAAGCACAAATTTCTATGTATTCTGTTAAGTTTTCATGAAAATCTACAGCAGAAATTTTGAGAAACCCTAATTGAAAATTGTTGCCGCCATTGATTCAATATGGTGGCATGGTGTATGGGGGGGCGGGCAAATATATTGCCCAACACCGACCGTCGGCCTTTTTTTCCGAGTTTGTCGACATATGCAATGGTAGTGCATTAGATTAAGCACAAATTTGTATGTATTCTGTTAAGGTTTCATGAAAATGTACAGCAGAAATTTTGAGAAACCCTAATTGAAAAATGTTGCCGCCATCGATTCAATATGCTGGCATGGTGTGTAGGGGGCAAATATATTGCCCAACACCGATCGCCGCTAATTTTTTCCGAGTTTGTCGGCATATACAACGGTAGTGCATTAGATTAAGCACAAATTTCTATGTATTCTGTTAAGTTTTCATGAAAATCTACAGCAGAAATTTTGAGAAACCCTAATTGAAAATTGTTGCCGCCATCGATTCAATATGCTGGCATGGTGTGTAGGGGGCAAATATATTGCCCATCACCGATCGTCGCAAATTTTTTCCGAGTTTGTCGGCATATGCAACGGTAGTGCATTAGTCGGCATATGCAACGGTAGTGCATTAGATTAAGCACAAATTTCTATGTATTCTGTTAAGGTTTCATGAAAATCTACAGCAGAAATTTTGAGAAACCCTAATTGAAAATTGTTGCCGCCATCGATTCAATATGCTGGCATGGTGTGTAGGGGGCAAATATATTGCCCAACACCGATCGCCGCTAATTTTTTCCGAGTTTGTCGGCATAATTGAAAATTGTTGCCGCCATTGATTCAATATGCGGGCATGGTGTATGGGGGGCAAATATATTGCCCAACACCGACCGTCGGCCTTTTTTTCCGAGTTTGTCGACATATGCAATGGTAGTGCATTAGATTAAGCACAAATTTCTATGTATTCTGTTAAGTTTTCATGAAAATCTACAGCAGAAATTTTGAGAAATCCTAATTGAAAATTGTTGCCGCCATCGATTCAATATGCTGGCATGGTGTGTAGGGGGCAAATATATTGCCCAACACCGATCGTCGGCCTTTTTTTCCGAGTTTGTCGACATATGCAATGGTAGTGCATTAGATTAAGCACAAATTTCTATGTATTCTGTTAAGGTTTCATGAAAATCTACAGCAGAAATTTTGAGAAACCCTAATTGAAAATTGTTGCCGCCATCGATTCAATATGCTGGCATGGTGTGTAGGGGGCAAATATATTGCCCAACACCGATCGTCGGCCTTTTTTTCCGAGTTTGTCGACATATGCAATGGTAGTGCATTAGATTAAGCACAAATTTGTATGTATTCTGTTAAGTTTTCATGAAAATCTACAGCAGAAATTTTGAGAAACCCTAATTAAAAATTGTTGCCGCCATCGATTCAATATGCTGGCATGGTGTGTAGGGGGCAAATATATTGCCCAACACCGATCTTCGCTAATTTTTTCCGAGTTTGTCGGCATATGCAACGGTAGTGCATTAGATTAAGCACAAATTTCTATGTATTCTGTTAAGGTTTCATGAAAATCTACAGCAGAAATTTTGAGAAACCCTAATTGAAAATTGTTGCCGCCATCGGGCATGGTGTGTAGGGGGCAAATATATTGCCCAACACCGATTGTCGCTAATTTTTCCGAGTTTGTCGGCATATGCAACGGTAGTGCATTAGATTAAGCACAAACTTCTATGTATTCTGTTAAGGTTTCATGAAAATCTACAGCAGAAATTTTGAGAAACCCTAATTGAAAATTGTTGCCGCCATCGATTCAATATGCGGGCATGGTGTGTAGGGGGCAAATATATTGCCCAACACCGATCGTCGCTAATTTTTTCCGAGTTTGTCGGCATATGCAACGGTAGTGCATTAGATTAAGCACAAATTTGTATGTATTCTGTTAAGTTTTCATGAAAATCTACAGCAGAAATTTTGAGAAACCCTAATTGAAAATTGTTGCCGCCATCGATTCAATATGCGGGCATGGTGTGTAGGGGGCAAATATATTGCCCAACACCGATCGTCGCTAATTTTTTCCGAGTTTGTCGGCATATGCAACGGTAGTGCATTAGATTAAGCACAAATTTCTATGTATTCTGTTAAGTTTTCATGAAAATCTACAGCAGAAATTTTGAGAAACCCTAATTAAAAATTGTTGCCGCCATCGATTCAATATGCTGGCATGGTGTGTAGGGGGCAAATATATTGCCCAACACCGATCTTCGCTAATTTTTTCCGAGTTTGTCGGCATATGCAACGGTAGTGCATTAGATTAAGCACAAATTTCTATGTATTCTGTTAAGGTTTCATGAAAATCTACAGCAGAAATTTTGAGAAACCCTAATTGAAAATTGTTGCCGCCATCGGGCATGGTGTGTAGGGGGCAAATATATTGCCCAACACCGATTGTCGCTAATTTTTCCGAGTTTGTCGGCATATGCAACGGTAGTGCATTAGATTAAGCACAAACTTCTATGTATTCTGTTAAGGTTTCATGAAAATCTACAGCAGAAATTTTGAGAAACCCTAATTGAAAATTGTTGCCGCCATCGATTCAATATGCTGGCATGGTGTGTAGGGGGCAAATATATTGCCCAACACCGATCGTCGCTAATTTTTTCCGAGTTTGTCGGCATATGCAACGGTAGTGCATTAGATTAAGCACAAATTTCTATGTATTCTGTTAAGTTTTCATGAAAATCTACAGCAGAGATTTTGAGAAACCCTTATTGAAAATTGTTGCCGCCATCGATTCAATATGCTGGCATGGTGTGTAGGGGGCAAATATATTGCCCAACACCGATCGTCGGCCTTTTTTTCCGAGTTTGTCGACATATGCAATGGTAGTGCATTAGATTAAGCACAAATTTGTATGTATTCTGTTAAGTTTTCATGAAAATCTACAGCAGAAATTTTGAGAAACCCTAATTGAAAATTGTTGCCGCCATTGATTCAATATGCGGGCATGGTGTATGGGGGGGCGGGCAAATATATTGCCCAACACCGATCGTCGGCCTTTTTTTCCGAGTTTGTCGACATATGCAACGGTAGTGCATTAGATTAAGCACAAATTTGTATGTATTCTGTTAAGTTTTCATGAAAATCTACAGCAGAAATTTTGAGAAACCCTAATTGAAAAATGTTGCCGCCATCGATTCAATATGCTGGCATGGTGTGTAGGGGGCAAATATATTGCCCAACACCGATCGTCGCTAATTTTTTCCGAGTTTGTCGGCATATGCAACGGTAGTGCATTAGATTAAGCACAAATTTGTATGTATTCTGTTAAGTTTTCATGAAAATCTACAGCAGAAATTTTGAGAAACCCTAATTAAAAATTGTTGCCGCCATCGATTCAATATGCTGGCATGGTGTGTAGGGGGCAAATATATTGCCCAACACCGATCGTCGGCCTTTTTTTCCGAGTTTGTCGACATATGCAATGGTAGTGCATTAGATTAAGCACAAATTTCTATGTATTCTGTTAAGGTTTCATGAAAATCTACAGCAGAAATTTTGAGAAACCCTAATTGAAAATTGTTGCCGCCATCGATTCAATATGCGGGCATGGTGTGTAGGGGGCAAATATATTGCCCATCACCGATCGTCGCTAATTTTTTCCGAGTTTGTCGGCATATGCAACGGTAGTGCATTAGATTAAGCACAAATTTCTATGTATTCTGTTAAGTTTTCATGCAAATCTACAGCAGAAATTTTGAGAAACCCTAATTGAAAATTGTTGCCGCCATCGATTCAATATGCCGGCATGGTGTATGGGGGGGGGCAAATATATTGCCCAACACCGATCGTCGCTAATTTTTTCCGAGTTCGTCGGCATATGCAACGGTAGTGCATTAGATTAAGCACAAACTTCTATGAATTCTGTTAAGGTTTCATGAAAATCTACAGCAGAAATTTTGAGAAACCCTAATTGAAAATTGTTGCCGCCATCGATTCAATATGCTGGCATGGTGTGTAGGGGGCAAATATATTGCCCAACACCGATCTTCGCTAATTTTTTTCCGAGTTTGTCGGCATATGCAACGGTAGTGCATTAGATTAAGCACAAATTTCTATGTATTCTGTTAAGTTTTCATGCAAATCTACAGCAGAAATTTTGAGAAACCCTAATTGAAAATTGTTGCCGCCATCGATTCAATATGCTGGCATGGTGTGTAGGGGGCAAATATATTGCCCAACACCGATCTTCGCTAATTTTTTCCGAGTTTGTCGGCATATGCAACGGTAGTGCATTAGATTAAGCACAAATTTCTATGTATTCTGTTAAGTTTTCATGCAAATCTACAGCAGAAATTTTGAGAAACCCTAATTGAAAATTGTTGCCGCCATCGATTCAATATGCTGGCATGGTGTGTAGGGGGCAAATATATTGCCCAACACCGATCGTCGGCCTTTTTTTCCGAGTTTGTCGACATATGCAATGGTAGTGCATTAGATTAAGCACAAATTTGTATGTATTCTGTTAAGTTTTCATGCAAATCTACAGCAGAAATTTTGAGAAACCCTAATTGAAAATTGTTGCCGCCATCGATTCAATATGCTGGCATGGTGTGTAGGGGGCAAATATATTGCCCAACACCGATCGTCGGCCTTTTTTTCCGAGTTTGTCGGCATATGCAACGGTAGTGCATTAGATTAAGCACAAACTTCTATGTATTCTGTTAAGGTTTCATGAAAATCTACAGCAGAAATTTTGAGAAACCCTAATTGAAAATTGTTGCCGCCATCGATTCAATATGCTGGCATGGTGTGTAGGGGGCAAATATATTGCCCAACACCGATCGTCGCTAATTTTTTCCGAGTTTGTCGGCATATGCAACGGTAGTGCATTAGATTAAGCACAAATTTCTATGTATTCTGTTAAGTTTTCATGAAAATCTACAGCAGAGATTTTGAGAAACCCTTATTGAAAATTGTTGCCGCCATCGATTCAATATGCTGGCATGGTGTGTAGGGGGCAAATATATTGCCCAACACCGATCGTCGGCCTTTTTTTCCGAGTTTGTCGACATATGCAATGGTAGTGCATTAGATTAAGCACAAATTTGTATGTATTCTGTTAAGTTTTCATGAAAATCTACAGCAGAAATTTTGAGAAACCCTAATTGAAAATTGTTGCCGCCATTGATTCAATATGCGGGCATGGTGTATGGGGGGGCGGGCAAATATATTGCCCAACACCGATCGTCGGCCTTTTTTTCCGAGTTTGTCGACATATGCAACGGTAGTGCATTAGATTAAGCACAAATTTGTATGTATTCTGTTAAGTTTTCATGAAAATCTACAGCAGAAATTTTGAGAAACCCTAATTGAAAAATGTTGCCGCCATCGATTCAATATGCTGGCATGGTGTGTAGGGGGCAAATATATTGCCCAACACCGATCGTCGCTAATTTTTTCCGAGTTTGTCGGCATATGCAACGGTAGTGCATTAGATTAAGCACAAATTTGTATGTATTCTGTTAAGTTTTCATGAAAATCTACAGCAGAAATTTTGAGAAACCCTAATTAAAAATTGTTGCCGCCATCGATTCAATATGCTGGCATGGTGTGTAGGGGGCAAATATATTGCCCAACACCGATCGTCGGCCTTTTTTTCCGAGTTTGTCGACATATGCAATGGTAGTGCATTAGATTAAGCACAAATTTCTATGTATTCTGTTAAGGTTTCATGAAAATCTACAGCAGAAATTTTGAGAAACCCTAATTGAAAATTGTTGCCGCCATCGATTCAATATGCGGGCATGGTGTGTAGGGGGCAAATATATTGCCCATCACCGATCGTCGCTAATTTTTTCCGAGTTTGTCGGCATATGCAACGGTAGTGCATTAGATTAAGCACAAATTTCTATGTATTCTGTTAAGTTTTCATGCAAATCTACAGCAGAAATTTTGAGAAACCCTAATTGAAAATTGTTGCCGCCATCGATTCAATATGCCGGCATGGTGTATGGGGGGGGCAAATATATTGCCCAACACCGATCGTCGCTAATTTTTTCCGAGTTCGTCGGCATATGCAACGGTAGTGCATTAGATTAAGCACAAACTTCTATGAATTCTGTTAAGGTTTCATGAAAATCTACAGCAGAAATTTTGAGAAACCCTAATTGAAAATTGTTGCCGCCATCGATTCAATATGCTGGCATGGTGTGTAGGGGGCAAATATATTGCCCAACACCGATCTTCGCTAATTTTTTCCGAGTTTGTCGGCATATGCAACGGTAGTGCATTAGATTAAGCACAAATTTCTATGTATTCTGTTAAGTTTTCATGCAAATCTACAGCAGAAATTTTGAGAAACCCTAATTGAAAATTGTTGCCGCCATCGATTCAATATGCTGGCATGGTGTGTAGGGGGCAAATATATTGCCCAACACCGATCTTCGCTAATTTTTTCCGAGTTTGTCGGCATATGCAACGGTAGTGCATTAGATTAAGCACAAATTTCTATGTATTCTGTTAAGTTTTCATGCAAATCTACAGCAGAAATTTTGAGAAACCCTAATTGAAAATTGTTGCCGCCATCGATTCAATATGCTGGCATGGTGTGTAGGGGGCAAATATATTGCCCAACACCGATCGTCGGCCTTTTTTCCGAGTTTGTCGACATATGCAATGGTAGTGCATTAGATTAAGCACAAATTTGTATGTATTCTGTTAAGTTTTCATGCAAATCTACAGCAGAAATTTTGAGAAACCCTAATTGAAAATTGTTGCCGCCATCGATTCAATATGCTGGCATGGTGTGTAGGGGGCAAATATATTGCCCAACACCGATCGTCGGCCTTTTTTTCCGAGTTTGTCGACATATGCAATGGTAGTGCATTAGATTAAGCACAAATTTGTATGTATTCTGTTAAGTTTTCATGAAAATCTACAGCAGAAATTTTGAGAAACCCTAATTGAAAATTGTTGCCGCCATCGATTCAATATGCTGGCATGGTGTGTAGGGGGCAAATATATTGCCCAACACCGATCTTCGCTAATTTTTTCCGAGTTTGTCGGCATATGCAACGGTAGTGCATTAGATTAAGCACAAATTTCTATGTATTCTGTTAAGTTTTCATGCAAATCTACAGCAGAAATTTTGAGAAACCCTAATTGAAAATTGATGCCGCCATCGATTCAATATGCTGGCATGGTGTGTAGGGGGCAAATATATTGCCCAACACTGATCTTCGCTAATTTTTTCCGAGTTTGTCGGCATATGCAACGGTAATGCATTAGATTAAGCACAAATTTCTATGTATTCTGTTAAGTTTTCATGAAAATTTACAGCAGAAATTTTGAGAAACCTTAATTGAAAATTGTTGCCGCCATCGATTCAATATGCTGGCATGGTGTGTAGGGGGCAAATATATTGCCCAACACCGATCGTCGGCCTTTTTTTCCGAGTTTGTCGACATATGCAACGGTAGTGCATTAGATTAAGCACAAACTTCTATGAATTCTGTTAAGGTTTCATGAAAATCTACAGCAGAAATTTTGAGAAACCCTAATTGAAAATTGTTGCCGCCATCGATTCAATATGCCGGCATGGTGTATGGGGGGGGGCAAATATATTGCCCAACACCGATCGTCGCTAATTTTTTTCGAGTTCGTCGGCATATGCAACGGTAGTGCATTAGATTAAGCACAAATTTCTATGTATTCTGTTAAGTTTTCATGAAAATCTACAGCAGAAATTTTGAGAAACCCTAATTAAAAATTGTTGCCGCCATCGATTCAATATGCTGGCATGGTGTGTAGGGGGCAAATATATTGCCCAACACCGATCGTCGGCCTTTTTTTCCGAGTTTGTCGACATATGCAATGGTAGTGCATTAGATTAAGCACAAATTTGTATGTATTCTGTTAAGTTTTCATTAAAATGTACAGCAGAAATTTTAAGAAACCCTAATTGAAAATTGCTGCCGCCATCGATTCAATATGCGGGCATGGTGTGTAGGGGGCAAATATATTGCCCAACACCGATCTTCGCTAATTTTTTTCGAGTTTGTCGGCATATGCAACGGTAGTGCATTAGATTAAGCACAAATTTCTATGTATTCTGTTAAGGTTTCATGAAAATCTACAGCAGAAATTTTGAGAAACCCTAATTGAAAATTGTTGCCGCCATCGATTCAATATGCGGGCATGGTGTGTAGGGGGCAAATATATTGCCCATCACCGATCGTCGCTAATTTTTTCCGAGTTTGTCGGCATATGCAACGGTAGTGCATTAGATTAAGCACAAATTTCTATGTATTCTGTTAAGTTTTCATGCAAATCTACAGCAGAAATTTTGAGAAACCCTAATTGAAAATTGTTGCCGCCATCGATTCAATATGCCGGCATGGTGTATGGGGGGGGGGCAAATATATTGCCCAACACCGATCGTCGCTAATTTTTTCCGAGTTCGTCGGCATATGCAACGGTAGTGCATTAGATTAAGCACAAACTTCTATGAATTCTGTTAAGGTTTCATGAAAATCTACAGCAGAAATTTTGAGAAACCCTAATTGAAAATTGTTGCCGCCATCGATTCAATATGCTGGCATGGTGTGTAGGGGGCAAATATATTGCCCAACACCGATCGTCGGCCTTTTTTTCCGAGTTTGTCGACATATGCAATGGTAGTGCATTAGATTAAGCACAAATTTGTATGTATTCTGTTAAGTTTTCATGAAAATCTACAGCAGAAATTTTGAGAAACCCTAATTGAAAATTGTTGCCGCCATCGATTCAATATGCCGGCATGGTGTATGGGGGGGGGCAAATATATTGCCCAACACCGATCGTCGCTAATTTTTTCCGAGTTTGTCGGCATATGCAACGGTAGTGCATTAGATTAAGCACAAATTTCTATGTATTCTGTTAAGGTTTCATGAAAATTTACAGCAGAAATTTTGAGAAACCTTAATTGAAAATTGTTGCCGCCATCGATTCAATATGCTGGCATGGTGTGTAGGGGGCAAATATATTGCCCAACACCGATCGTCGGCCTTTTTTTCCGAGTTTGTCGACATATGCAATGGTAGTGCATTAGATTAAGCACAAATTTGTATGTATTCTGTTAAGTTTTCATGCAAATCTACAGCAGAAATTTTGAGAAACCCTAATTGAAAATTGTTGCCGCCATCGATTCAATATGCTGGCATGGTGTGTAGGGGGCAAATATATTGCCCAACACTGATCTTCGCTAATTTTTTCCGAGTTTGTCGGCATATGCAACGGTAGTGCATTAGATTAAGCACAAATTTCTATGTATTCTGTTAAGTTTTCATGAAAATTTACAGCAGAAATTTTGAGAAACCTTAATTGAAAATTGTTGCCGCCATCGATTCAATATGCTGGCATGGTGTGTAGGGGGCAAATATATTGCCCAACACCGATCGTCGGCCTTTTTTTCCGAGTTTGTCGACATATGCAACGGTAGTGCATTAGATTAAGCACAAACTTCTATGAATTCTGTTAAGGTTTCATGAAAATCTACAGCAGAAATTTTGAGAAACCCTAATTGAAAATTGTTGCCGCCATCGATTCAATATGCCGGCATGGTGTATGGGGGGGGGCAAATATATTGCCCAACACCGATCGTCGCTAATTTTTTTCGAGTTCGTCGGCATATGCAACGGTAGTGCATTAGATTAAGCACAAATTTCTATGTATTCTGTTAAGTTTTCATGAAAATCTACAGCAGAAATTTTAAGAAACCCTAATTGAAAATTGCTGCCGCCATCGATTCAATATGCCGGCATGGTGTGTAGGGGGCAAATATATTGCCCATCACCGATCGTCGCTAATTTTTTCCGAGTTTGTCGGCATATGCAACGGTAGTGCATTAGATTAAGCACAAATTTCTATGTATTCTGTTAAGTTTTCATGCAAATCTACAGCAGAAATTTTGAGAAACCCTAATTGAAAATTGTTGCCGCCATCGATTCAATATGCCGGCATGGTGTATGGGGGGGGCAAATATATTGCCCAACACCGATCTTCGCTAATTTTTTCCGAGTTTGTCGGCATATGCAACGGTAGTGCATTAGATTAAGCACAAATTTCTATGTATTCTGTTAAGTTTTCATGAAAATCTACAGCAGAAATTTTGAGAAACCTTAATTGAAAATTGTTGCCGCCATCGATTCAATATGCTGGCATGGTGTGTAGGGGGCAAATATATTGCCCAACACCGATCTTCGCTAATTTTTTCCGAGTTTGTCGGCATATGCAACGGTAGTGCATTAGATTAAGCACAAATTTCTATGTATTCTGTTAAGTTTTCATGAAAATTAACAGCAGAAATTTTGAGAAACCTTAATTGAAAATTGTTGCCGCCATCGATTCAATATGCTGGCATGGTGTGTAGGGGGCAAATATATTGCCCAACACCGATCTTCGCTAATTTTTTCCGAGTTTGTCGGCATATGCAACGGTAGTGCATTAGATTAAGCACAAATTTCTATGTATTCTGTTAAGTTTTCATGAAAATCTACAGCAGAAATTTTAAGAAACCCCAATTGAAAATTGCTGCCGCCATCGATTCAATATGCGGGCATGGTGTGTAGGGGGCAAATATATTGCCCAAGACCGATCTTCGCTAATTTTTTTCCGAGTTTGTCGGCATATGCAACGGTAGTGCATTAGATTAAGCACAAATTTCTATGTATTCTGTTAAGGTTTCATGAAAATCTACAGCAGAAATTTTGAGAAACCCTAATTGAAAATTGTTGCCGCCATCGATTCAATATGCCGGCATGGTGTATGGGGGGGGGGGCAAATATATTGCCCAACACCGATCGTCGCTAATTTTTTCCGAGTTCGTCGGCATATGCAACGGTAGTGCATTAGATTAAGCACAAATTTCTATGTATTCTGTTAAGTTTTCATGAAAATCTACAGCAGAAATTTTAAGAAACCCCAATTGAAAATTGCTGCCGCCATCGATTCAATATGCGGGCATGGTGTGTAGGGGGCAAATATATTGCCCAAGACCGATCTTCGCTAATTTTTTCCGAGTTTGTCGGCATATGCAACGGTAGTGCATTAGATTAAGCACAAATTTCTATGTATTCTGTTAAGGTTTCATGAAAATCTACAGCAGAAATTTTGAGAAACCCTAATTGAAAATTGTTGCCGCCATCGATTCAATATGCTGGCATGGTGTGTAGGGGGCAAATATATTGCCCAACACCGATCGTCGGCCTTTTTTTCCGAGTTTGTCGACATATGCAACGGTAGTGCATTAGATTAAGCACAAACTTCTATGAATTCTGTTAAGGTTTCATGAAAATCTACAGCAGAAATTTTGAGAAACCCTAATTGAAAATTGTTGCCGCCATCGATTCAATATGCCGGCATGGTGTGTAGGGGGCAAATATATTGCCCAACACCGATCGTCGCTAATTTTTTCCGAGTTCGTCGGCATATGCAACGGTAGTGCATTAGATTAAGCACAAATTTCTATGTATTCTGTTAAGTTTTCATGAAAATCTACAGCAGAAATTTTAAGAAACCCCAATTGAAAATTGCTGCCGCCATCGATTCAATATGCGGGCATGGTGTGTAGGGGGCAAATATATTGCCCAACACCGATCTTCGCTAATTTTTTCCGAGTTTGTCGGCATATGCAACGGTAGTGCATTAGATTAAGCACAAATTTCTATGTATTCTGTTAAGGTTTCATGAAAATCTACAGCAGAAATTTTGAGAAACCCTAATTGAAAATTGTTGCCGCCATCGATTCAATATGCGGGCATGGTGTGTAGGGGGCAAATATATTGCCCAAGACCGATCTTCGCTAATTTTTTCCGAGTTTGTCGGCATATGCAACGGTAGTGCATTAGATTAAGCACAAATTTCTATGTATTCTGTTAAGTTTTCATGAAAATTAACAGCAGAAATTTTGAGAAACCTTAATTGAAAATTGTTGCCGCCATCGATTCAATATGCTGGCATGGTGTGTAGGGGGCAAATATATTGCCCAACACCGATCTTCGCTAATTTTTTCCGAGTTTGTCGGCATATGCAACGGTAGTGCATTAGATTAAGCACAAATTTCTATGTATTCTGTTAAGTTTTCATGAAAATCTACAGCAGAAATTTTAAGAAACCCCAATTGAAAATTGCTGCCGCCATCGATTCAATATGCGGGCATGGTGTGTAGGGGGCAAATATATTGCCCAAGACCGATCTTCGCTAATTTTTTCCGAGTTTGTCGGCATATGCAACGGTAGTGCATTAGATTAAGCACAAATTTCTATGTATTCTGTTAAGGTTTCATGAAAATCTACAGCAGAAATTTTGAGAAACCTTAATTGAAAATTGTTGCCGCCATCGATTCAATATGCTGGCATGGTGTGTAGGGGGCAATATATTGCCCAACACCGATCGTCGGCCTTTTTTTCCGAGTTTGTCGACATATGCAACGGTAGTGCATTAGATTAAGCACAAACTTCTATGTATTCTGTTAAGGTTTCATGAAAATCTACAGCAGAAATTTTGAGAAACCCTAATTGAAAATTGTTGCCGCCATCGATTCAATATGCCGGCATGGTGTATGGGGGGGGGGCAAATATATTGCCCAACACCGATCGTCGCTAATTTTTTCCGAGTTCGTCGGCATATGCAACGG